>JASDDO010000014.1:127038673-127663673 GCA_030015575.1 Agapanthus africanus | reverse complement strand
AGTAGTATTCAAGCTATGTATTTTGACCTAACGCCAAGGCATAGTGT
The DNA here is from genome assembly GCA_030015575.1 of Agapanthus africanus. Classification (NCBI taxonomy): domain Eukaryota; kingdom Viridiplantae; phylum Streptophyta; class Magnoliopsida; order Asparagales; family Amaryllidaceae; genus Agapanthus; species Agapanthus africanus. The sequence goes on along the minus strand of JASDDO010000014.1, from coordinate 127,663,626 downwards.
TTGGTAGCTACTGGGTATTCATTTGTTGCATAGATAGATGAGTTAGTTTGGGACAGTCGTATTATCATTTTGGCCGAACGTCAAGGATATATACGGATGGGTTCAAATTGACAAGATAATGATGGGTAGAACTTGACATGTGACTTATGACATTTTGACCTAACGCCAAGGTCATAAGAGCATGGGCCAGAAAAATATATATCGGGAATTTCTAAAGAAACTGAAATTTGCAAAGAGTTGCATACCATTTGGAGTTTGATGATTGTTGGTAGGATTCCATCAACATTATCATACAATGATATTTGGATCCCGATCCTACTGTGAGTTTATGCTACTTATCAGGAGATTCGTCACTTAACGATCAATGCTATAAACCAAGTAGGTGTCCAGAAAGGTGTCAGCGGGGTTACGCCCCCAGAGAAAAGAGGTTATTTAATTAAGGAACTTCGCGAAAGCGTTGGAAAACCTCCCTCGAAGTATCGACACTAGCCTGGCTGAACGGTTAAGCAAGAATTGTACAGTGAGAATAGTCCTGGCTAATTCTTCTTTTATAGTTTGAGGAAGGATTCGAGAAACAGTGGGAGCCATCCTGTTTAGATAAACTAAAAACCACTCTAAACTTGCAAGAGCATCATGCTAAAGAGTTTTCTTCTCTCTCTCCTAATTGCAGCGACCCTGAAAATGACTGGACTTAAGTTACTTTTAGAGAAAAATATGCTGACAGGGCCAAACTATAAAGATTGGCTGCGGAATGTCAAAATGGCTTTGACCTATGACAAATTGGGGTACGTCCTCACTGCTACGGCACCTGCTGTCCCAGGTCCCAAATCCAGCAATGCGGATAAGGAAATCCGCAAAACCTGGGATTTAGATTGCGCGAAAGCCAAGTGCATCGTACTTGCCTCAATGAACAATGAACATCAGAGGAGGCACGAGGATATGAACCTAGATGGAATATTTCTCCATACAAAGGAACTTTATGGAGAGCAATCTCGTATAGCAAGATACGAGACCTCTAAGAACTTGTTTCGAGCGAGGTTGGCTGTCGGGTCATCGGTAGGAGAACATGTCCTAAAGATGATCGGCTATATTGAAGAGCTCGCAGACCTTGGAACGACTTTGGATAATGAGCTCTATACAGACCTTATTCTCCAGTCCCTTCCTCACACCTACGCCCAGTTTATCCTGAACTTCAACATTCAAAGAAAAGAAGTTGAACTTCCGGAACTCCTGAACATGTTAAGGAGTGCAGAGGGCACCTTGCAGAAGACAAGGGAAACACCCGCTATGTTTGTTAGCGGTACATCTTCTTTCGGGTCCAAGGCAAGGGCCAAAGGAAGGAAGAAGAAAGCTGCCACCAAACCTAGAGAAGGTGTTAGTAAGGTGGGAGGGAAGGGAAAGAAAAAGTTTGCGGTACCGGTAGTTGGCCAGGATGAGTGCTTCCATTGTCACAGGAAAGGGCACTGGAAAAAGGATTGCAAGGCGTGGAACGCCAAGAATCAGAAACCGAAGCAAGCTGTGGCTTCGACTTCAGGTGTGTTTGTAATTGAGAATTGTTTGTCGATCAACTCTACTTCCTGGGTATTGGATACCGGATCAGGATCTCATATTTGCAATTCATTGCAGGCACTGAGAAACCGTAGAGTGCTGAAGGAAGGTAATATGACCCTAAAGGTTGCTAACGGAGCTAGCGTGGGAGCTGCGTCCGTCGGGGATTATCACCTAGGATTGACGAGTGGACACATTTTGGTTTTACATAACTGTTTTTTTGTACCAAGCTTAACGTGTAATATCATATCAGTTTCCTTGTTATCAAATAAAGGTTATGATTTCACGTTTGTAAGAGATGTTGTTAACATCCACCTTAATCATGGTTTGATTGGGTCCGGTACACTAAACAACGGTATATATGTTTTTAACCAACTCCAAATTTTCAATGTCCAGAACACACTTAAAAGAAAGTCTCCAGATTTAAATAAAGCTTTCTTATGGCATTGTAGACTGGGTCACATCAATGAGAGAAGGTTGACTAAGTTGCATAGAGAAGGATATTTGGACTCGTTCGAATATCAAACTTATGACACTTGTCAATCTTGTCTCAAAGGAAAGATGACAAAGACTCCATTCACTGGACAAGGAGTAAGAGCGAGCGTGCTCTTAGGACTCATACACAGCGATGTATGTGGTCCATTGTCTACACATGCAAGAGGTGGTTTTTCCTATTTCATTACTTTCACGGATGATTACTCAAGATACGGATTCATTTATCTGATGAAACATAAATCCGAGGCTTTTGAGAAATTCCGAGAGTATAAGAATGAAGTAGAAAACCAAACCGGCAAAAGTATCAAGACACTTAGATCTGATCAAGGTGGTGAATACTTGAGTGCCGAGTTCCTAGGTTACTTAAAAGAGAAAGGAATTCTCTCTCAGCTTACTCCTCCATACACTCCACAGCATAACGGTGTATCGGAGAGACGGAATCGAACCCTATTGGATATGGTACGATCCATGATGAGTAATGCTGAGTTACCGCGATCTTTCTGGGGTTATGCGCTAGAATCAGCGGCATATCGTTTGAACATGGTTCCTACCAAGACTGTGCCTACCACTCCATATCAGATGTGGAGCGGGAAGAAACCCCATCTACAGTATATAAAGATTTGGGGATGTCCAGCTTTTGTTAAAAAGCAGCATGTGGACAAGCTCGAGGAACGATCAGTAAAGTGTAAGTTTGTGGGATATCCAAAGAACTCCAGGGGATATCTATTCTATTACGCAGAGGAACAAAAGGTATTTGTTTCTCGTAATGCCCATTTTCTAGAACATCAGTTTTTAGAAAAGGAATCAAGTGGGAGCGAAATAGAACTGGAAGAAATTCCAGAACCACAAACTAATACTGAAAGTTTGGTAGAACCGGTAGTTCAAGAAGAACAGGACATTCCCGCACCCCTCCGCAGGAGTAGTAGGCCGTCTCATCCGCCTGAGAGATACTACGGTTTTCTCATAGATGGGGATAGAGAGGATTGCATCATAGATGATGATGAACCTACTGACTTCCAGCAGGCCATCCAGAGCGGCGACTCGGTACGATGGCTAGATGCAATGCGGACCGAAATGGAGTCCATATACACCAATAAAGTATGGACTTTGGACTTTGCTCCAGATGGGGTAAAACCCATAGGATGCAAATGGATCTTCAAGAAAAAGATTGGTGTAGATGGACAGGTGGAAACCTATAAGGCTAGACTTGTTGCAAAGGGTTTTCGTCAAAGACCTGGTCTGGACTATCACGAAACTTTTTCTCCAGTGGCTATGCTCAAATCCATTCGGGTCCTTCTTGCTATTGCTGCCTTCCATGATTATGAAATCTGGCAGATGGACGTAAAGACGGCTTTTCTGAATGGAAATTTAGAAGAGTGCGTCTATATGGATCAGCCAGAGGGTTTCAATCAGAGTGGGAGCAGCGGGAAAGTATGCAAGCTGCTTAAGTCCATTTATGGACTAAAGCAGGCATCGCGGAGTTGGAACATCTATTTTGATGAGACAGTCAAAGAATATGACTTTATCAAAAATCCAGATGAATCGTGCATATATAGTAAAGTTGTAGCCAGAAGTGTCGTATTCCTCGTCTTGTACGTGGATGACATTCTATTGATAGGAAATGACATTCCTATGCTACAATCTGTCAAAGGATTCTTGTCACACAGGTTCTCCATGAAAGACCTGGGTGATGCCTCTTACATTCTGGGGATCCGGATCTATCGTGATAGATCCAAGAGGATGTTGGGACTTTCGTAGTCCAGGTATATCGACACGGTACTGAAAAGATTCAGTATGGAAGATTCTAAGCGCGGTAATCTACCGGCTTGTCACGGAATCACCCTCTCCAAAGAGATGTCTCCCAAAACTGATTTGGAAAGGGAACGCATGTCTGTTATACCCTACGCTTCTGCGGTAGGCTCTATAATGTATGCGATGTTGTGCACCAGACCAGATGTAGCTTACGCACTGAGCGTGGTAAGCCGGTATCAGTCAGACCCAGGGGAGAAGCACTGGATAGCAGTAAAGAACATTCTCAAGTACCTGAGAAGGACTAAGGAGATGTTCTTGGTTTACGGCGGAAAAGACCTCAGGTTGGAGGCCTTTGCTGATTCCGGCTTCCAGAGTGATAAGGACGATTCCAAGTCCATGTCGGGTTATGTCTTTACCCTCAATGGAGGGTCGGTGTGCTGGAAGAGCTCCAAGCAGGACACCGTTGCTGACTCGACGATGGAAGCGGAGTATATAGCTGCTTGCGATGCCGCAAAAGAAGCAGTCTGGATGAAGAAGTTCCTAACAGAACTTCAGGTGGTTCTTACCATAGTTGATCCAACACCTCTGTATTGCGACAACAACGGAGCTATAGCTTTAGCAAAGGAACCAAGGTCCCATCAGAAGTCCAGACACATCTTAAGGCGGTATCACCTGATCAGGGAGATCATTGATCGTCAGGAGATCGAGGTACGGAGAGTTGCTTCTGAAGAGAACATTGCTGATCCATTCACGAAGGCCCTACCTCAAATTCAGTTCGAGAGGCTACTCGAGATCATCGGTCTTCGATATTCCAGTACATGGCCCTAGTGCAAGTGGGAGATTGTTAGTGTATATGCCCTAGGGGCCATTATTGTATCATACTAGTTTGTATATTACTTAATGGAAGCTTGGGATATTCACATGTATATAACAGTCTTGCTAAACATGGTAGTATGCTACTTGGTTTTTCTATCTTAATATGTGAGTATACGTATTGATAGAGCTCTTAGGATCTTGCTTGACTACCGGCGTAATGATGGCAGTCACACTAGTGGGGGCTGGGTAGTCTACAAGCACATCCTTATTCAGGTCCCTAGTCGTTGGATTATCGAGACAGGGCATCGATACTCCGGAGTAGACTAGTGTGTACGCATCTCATCACGGTTGGGGAGATGGTCTGTCCCACAGCCGTCAGTACGTCGTACTGGAGATAGTATGCAGGTGCTCGTTAGGTTACGGGTACACTGGATAGGACTCACAGGGAACTGTTGGTTGGTTTTATACCAGTCGTCAGTGAACAGGTCCCAGGTGACATGAGTACAGCATAGTCCGCAGACTTGACACTATTACTTCGCCTCGAGTGTGTCCTACTGTTCTTAGATTGCTACCCTACCACGGCTCAAAGGAGTCGTGCAAACAGGTAGCAGTTGGGAGCAGTCCCGAGCACTTGGAGGCAGTGGCGGTTAGACAGGATTCGTCTCTCCCGGTATTGGGGGTTGATATCGCGCTGTGTCAGAAAGCCATTATGCAAAGTCCTTGGCCAGGGCAAGCGAAATTTGCTGGTAGGTTCCAGTAGTTTCTCAAGGTGTAATGGGCTTCGCTCCGACACGACTTATACCGCTATTAGGGGACTGACGCTTGCCGCCCCCTAGGCCCGATATGCGATAGTCTTAGACGAACGGACCGGACTGTATGGAGATTGTCACATCAGACTCAGTAGGAGTTCGGATGGGTTTCCTCATCGGCCTTCTTATCGACATCTACCTGGGGACCGTTACGTACAGCTAGTGCCGCTTGCGGTCTGTAGTAAAACCCACTGCCAGCGTAGTAGTCGAGTCTCTAGAGTCCCACACAGAGAGTTTCCCTACTCCAGGCGAAACGATATAGAGCTCGTATGGTTTTACGACAAGGGTTCGGATGCATACGTGTGTTTACGCACGTACGACTTGTTAGTGTATATGCCCTAGAGGCCATTACTGTATCATACTAGTTTGTATATTACTTAATGGAAGCTTGGGATATTCACCTTGTATAAACAATCTTGCTCAATATAGTAGTATGCTACTTGGTTTGTTTCTACTTCAATGTGTACATGTGTTTATTTTGCGATATCACCTATACGCATTAGTGGAGCCCTTAGGATCTTTGCTTGATTACCAGCGTTGTGATGGCAGTCACACTAGTGGGGGCTGGGTAATCTATAAGCACATCCTTATACAGGTCCCTAGTCGCAGGACTATCGAGACAGGGCATCGATACTCCGGAGTAGACTAGCGTATGCGCTTCTCATCCCAGTGTGGGAGATGGTCTGTCCCACAGCCATCAGTACGTCGTACTGGAGATAGTATACGGGTGCTCGTTAGGTTACGGGTACACTGGACAGGACTCGTCGGGAACTGAAAGGTTGGTATTATACCTATCGTCAGTTATCAGTTCCCAGGTGACATGAGTACAGCTTAGTCCGCTGACTTGATACTGGCACTTCGCCTCGAGTGTGTTCCCACTGCACTTTGATCACTACCCTACCACGGCTCAAAGGAGTCATGCAAACAGGTAGTGGTTGGGTGCAGTCCCGAAGCATTTGGAGGCAGTGACGGTTAGACAGGATTCATCTCTCCCGGTATTGGGGGTTGACATCGCGCTGTGTCTAGGAGAGCCATTACACAAGTAGTCCCTGGCCAGGGCAAGCGAGATATACTGGTAGGCTTCCAGTGTTATCTCAGGGTGTTTTGGGCTTCACTCCGACACGACTTGTACCGCTATTGGGGGACTGACGTTTTACCGCCCCTAGGCTCGACATGCGATGTATCAGACGAACAGACCAGACTGTACGGAGAATGTCACATTCAGACTCAGTAGGAGTTCAGATGGGGTTCACCTCGTCAGCCTTCTTGTCGGAATCTACCTGGGGACCGTTACGCACAGCTAGTGCCGCTTGCGGTCTGTGGTTAAACCCACTGCCAGTGTAGTGTCGATTCTTTAGAGTCCCACACAGAGGGTATTCGCCTCTGGGCAAAACAGAGTAGAGGTCGCATGGTTTTGCGACAGGGTTCGTTCTCATCCGCGCACTTGTGCACGTTTGGAGTCCGGACGGATATTGCCAGCGGGCTCTGGTTTGAGCCGGATACTGGTATATGTTTTGGGGTTGCTTTTATATCTCGGTATTCTTGTTCCTCGGAACGAGAATGCAGGTGTGTATGCACAGTTGCTTGAGGCGGAGGATGAGGTATTTCATTAGGGTTTCGGAACGGGTGCGTATGCACAGTTGACAGTCGTCATTTTCCAAACCCTAATAGATTTATGAAATATCAATTAATAATAGTAATTAAATGAAATATTGTTATGGTTGATTTTGTTGACTTGTTGACCATGGTTGACTTGTTGACCATGGTTGAATGTTGACCACCATCATGCTTTGAAAGGATTCTCCTTGATTCATGCTTACACTCATTTATTGAAAGTTATGATAGTGGTCATTCCAAATACAACCATCAACTATTTCATTTTTGATTTATTATTATTAATTAGATAATTCCTTTTCTTTTAGTTATGGTTGCAAAAGAAAAGAGCTCATTCTATCATTTAGCTTCTCTCTCCTCACTTCATCTTCTTCTTCCTCTAGCCAAAGGAGAATCCTTCTCATGTGTTGAGAATCCCTCTCCTTAAAAGAAAAGCACCCCTTAGACACTCTCTACTCACTCTAGGATCTAGGGTTTAGCAAGCCGGAGATTCTAGTTCACTCAAAGTTCGAGAAAGAGCCCGAAGGTTGAACCCTCAGGTGGATCCATCTTCGACGGAAGAAGGCGACGAGAAGAGAACCATCAACCTCTACAAAGTTTGAAGAAGAAGGAGTTCAAGTTTAGGTATAACCATCTTCCCGAGTAGCTAACTCTCTTTAGCAAGTTTGCTAGTTATAGTTTAGGAAAAGATCCCGACTTTGTTAGTCCATGTTGCCCCATGCGTTAAAAATTTGATTTTTATACCGTTTCCGCCTCCCCGTAAGAACCGGGGGTCGCAACGTGGACTTACAGTGGTATCAGAGCCTAACTAAACTTAAACTAGCTTGGTAGTGAAGTGTAACGAAGTTCGGAACCGTAAAAATCCAAAAACCAAACTTTTACAAAACCCTAGTTTCTGTTAAAAATTTTTCTGGTCAAAACAAGATTTGTTATACACCTAAATTCGGCTCAGGGTTTTGTGTGAACACCCAAGAAAAACGATCCCCTGATTCATTCAAACCGCCGCGGTTCCGCGGCATGAGGTAGGTATTTGCCGCGGAACCGCCGCCGTTTGTTGTCCTCTCATGATCGATTTTGGTGCAGTGTTCTTCTGGTAGGGTTTTGGGATTTTTCAAATATGTTATATGTGCCCAGATTTTCCAGAACAGAAATTTACTTTTGGGGTCCTATAATTCCGTATTTTTTCCGAACTTCACTGCACTTTGACTATGATGGTTATATCTGTGATGTTTGCATGTATTGAACGTCGGCTAATCGCTATAAGTCGATTAGTCGGGGTTATACATCTCTGTGATCTGTGTTTGATATTGGAATGTGTATATGAATCTGTTGGACTGTCGTGGGTGAATAGCCGGGGTGGATGTGAGATGAGCTTTTGTTTTTCTTTCATTCATTTGTAAATGTAAATTGATGTAATATTATTATTTGTATGGCCGCACAACCGGGTCGGGGTTGTAGCCGTCATTGTATAATTCTTTTTACTGTTTTTGCTCCTAGGATAGACCCATGGAGGGGTGCACAAACTGCCGAGTACTTGGCGGGTAGTTTGCCGCACCCGTAGGGGTCTTGGGTGGGGTATTTGCTATTCACCGCGACCGTGTAATCCACTTTTCGTTGCAGGCTCGAACGGATTGCTGATTGCTAGTATATCCAATGTATTCATCTGTGATCTGTAATGTCTATCATTGCTTTATATTTAGGCGTTGCTTATGTTTTACAGCCGCGCTAGCCCAGCCCCCGCTCTGTCGTTAGTTAAGTAACCTAACGAGTGATGACAGGACCCCGTGGCGAATGCGAATGGCATAAGCGTACGTCATATTTTGGTTGTTTTCTGCAATGGTAGGATTAAATGATGGGACGCATTAAAAGAACTAATGCAAGAATATCACGCATTAAAAGAACTAATGCAAGATAATAAACCAAGTTAAAGTCGTTGGAACACTTTCGAAAAACCACTCGGTTCTTTTCAAAACTAACTTTTAAATGCGGAGCTTGAGCCACTCCTTCTAAAAGCTATCCCGTTCCATCGATTATATCAAGTTCACTACGTTCACGGTTTCGCCAAAACCATTCGTAGCCCTCCGTCGTTTCGTATGAATATTCAATAGTATTCAAGCTATGTTTGTTGACCTTCGTCAAGACATAGAGATTGGTAGCTGTTGGGTGTTCATATGTAGCATAGATAGATGCGTTGGTTTGGGACAGTCGTATTGCCTTGTTGACCTTCGTCAAGGGTATATACGGGTGGGTTCAAATTAACCTGGATAATGACGGGCAGAACTTGACATGTGACTTATGATTTGTTGACCTTCGTCAAGGTCATAAGAGCATGGGGCAAAAATCCACATCGGGAGTTTCATAAGTACTGAAACTTGCTAGATTTGCATACCATTTGGAGTGTGATGATTATGGTAGGATTCCTTCATTTTCGTCACGCGATGATATTTGGATCCCGATCCTACTGTGAGTATATGCTACTCCTCGGGAAATTTCTCACTAAACGATCAATGCTATAAACCTAGTAGGTGCCTAGAAAGGTGTTAGCGGGGCTACGCCCCCAGGGAAAAGAGGTACTTAAATTAAGGAACTTCGCGAAAGCGTTGGAAAACCTCCCTCGAAGTACCGACACTGGCCTGGCTGAACGGTTAAGCAAGTATTGTGCGGTGGGATTGATCCCGGCTAATTCTTCCTTTGTGGTTTGAGGAGGGATTCGAGAGACAGTAGGAGCCATCCTGTTTAGACAAATTAAAAAACCATTCTAAACTTGCAAGAGCATCGTGCTAAAGTGTTTCTTCTCTCCCCCCTGTAGCGACCAAATTCGAAATGACTGGACTTAAGTTACTTCTAGATAAAAACATACTGACAGGGCCAAACTACAAAGATTGGCTCAGGAATGTCAAATTGGCAATCACTTACGACAAGCTGGGGTATCTTCTTACCACCAAAGTTCCCCCCGTCCCAGGTCCCACCTCCAGCGTCGCGGATAAGGAAATCCGTAAGACTTGGGAGATTGATTGCGCGAAGGCCAGGTGCCTCGTGCTTGCCTCTATGGACAACGAACATTAGATGAGGCATGAGAATATGGACCTCGAGTCCATATTTCTCCATACAAAAGAACTGTATGGAGAGCAGTCTCGTATCGCAAGATACGAAGTGTCGAAGAAGTTATTTTCGACAAAGTTGGCCGTCGGATCATCGGTAGCGGACCACGTGCTTAAGATGATTGGCTACACTGAGGAGCTCGCGGAACTTGGGACCACGTTGGACAGTGAACTCTATACGGATTTAATTCTCCAGTCCCTTCCATCCACTTACGCCCAGTTTATACTGAACTTCAACTTACAAGAAAAGGAAGTTGAACTTTCAGAACTCCTCAACATGCTGAGGAGCGCAGAGGGCACCCTACAGAAGGGTAGGGAAACACCCGCTTTGTTTGTAGGAGGATCTTCTTCCTCTAGGTCCAAGGCGAAAGCCAAGGGAAAGAGGAAGAAAGCCCCCGCCAAACCAAGAGGCGGTGTTAGTAAAGTGGGTACGAAGGGAAAGGAAAAGACAACAAAGATTGCGGGGAAGCTTGTTGGAAAGGAAGAGTGCTTCTATTGTCATAAGAGTGGACACTAGAAGAAAGATTGCAGGGCTTGGAAAGCCAGGACACACGAACTGAAGCAGGTTGCGGCTTCAGCTTCAGGTGTGTATGTTATTGAAAACTGTCTTTCTATAAACTCTACTTCCTGGGTATTGGATACCGGATCAGGATCTCATATCTGTAATTCTTTGCAGGCGTTGAGAAACCGTAGGTTTTTGAAGGCAGGTGACATGACCCTCAGAGTTGCGAACGGAGCTAGCATGGATGCTAAAGCCGTGGGGGACTATCACCTGGGAATGTCAGATGGGCATGTTTTGGTTTTGCGTAATTGCTTTTTTGTACCCAACGCAACTTGTAATATCATTTCTGTATCTTTGGTTTCTAAAGAAGGTTATGAATTTGCGTTTGTAAGTAATGTTGTAAACATTCACCTTAATCAAGTTATGATTGGGTCAGGTACATTGAGCAATGGTATATACGTATTAAACCAACCACAGATTTTCAATGTCCAGAATACACACAAAAGAAAGTCTCCAGATATCAATCAGGCTTTCTTATGGCATTGTAGACTGGGTCACATCAATAAGACACGGTTGACTAAGTTACATAAAGAATGATACTTGGATCCGTTCGAATATCAGTCTTATGCCACTTGTGAATCTTGTCTCATGGGAAAGATGACAAAGACTCCGTTCACTGAACACGGAGAAAGAGCGAGCGAGCTCTTGGGACTCATACACAGTGACGTGTGTGGTCCAATGTCTACACATGCGCGAAGCGGTTATTCATACTTCATTACTTTCACAGACGATTTCTCTAGGTATGGACATGTCTTCTTAATGAAGCACAAATCCGAGGCCTTTGAGAAATTTCGGGATTACAAGAATGAAGTTGAAAAACAAACAGGCAAAAGTATTAAGATTCTAAGATCGGATCGAGGTGGTGAATACTTGAGTGCCGAGTTCCTGAACTATTTAAAAGAGAATGGAATTCTCTCTCAGCGTACTCCTCCATACACTCCGCAACATAACGGTGTATCGGAAAGGAGGAATCGAACCCTATTGGATATGGTTCGTTCCATGATGAGTAAGGCTGAGTTACCGCGATCTTTCTGGGGCTATGCACTAGAAGCAGCTGCATATCTCTTGAACAAGGCTCCTACCAAGACTGTGCCTACCACTCCATATCAGATGTGGAGTGGGAAGAAACTCTGTCTTAAGTACCTTAAGATATGGGGATGTCCAGCTTTTGTAAAAAAGCAGCATGCGGACAAGCTCGAGGCACGTTCAGTACAATGTAAGTTTGTGGGATACCCAAAGAACTCCAGAGGGTATCTGTTCTATTCCGCTGAGGAACAAAAGGTTTTTGTTTCTCAACATGCCCGCTTCTTGGAAACTGAGTTTTTGGAAACCCAGATAAGTGGGGACGCAATAGGACTGGAAGAGATTCCAGAACCACAAGCTATTACTGAAAACTTGGAAGAGCCAGTAAGTTCAAAAGAACAGGACATTCCTATGCCGCTCCGCAGGAGTAGTAGGCAGTCTCATCCGCCCGAGAGATACTGCGGTTTTCTCATAGACGGGGATAGAAAGGATTGCATCATAGACTATGATGAACCTACTAGCTTCCAGCAGGCCGTTCAGAGCGTTGACTCGGTAAAATGGCTGGATGCAATGCGGACCGAAATGGAGTCCATGTACACCAACAAAGTATGGACGTTGGACATTGCTCCAGACGGGGTAAAACCCGTAGGATGCAAGTGGATCTTCAAAAGGAAGATTGGTGTAGATGGACAGGTTGAGACCTATAAAGCTAGACTTGTAGCAAAGGGTTTCCGTCAAAGACCTGGCTTGGACTATGACGAAACCTTTTCTCCAGTGGCTATGCTGAAATCCATTCGGATCCTTCTTGCCATTGCTGCCTTCCACGATTATGAGATTTGGCAGATGGACGTAAAAACCGCTTTTCTAAATGGAAATTTAGAGGAGTGTGTCTATATGGATCAGCCAGAGGGTTTCATTCAGAGTGGGAGCAGCGGAAAGGTGTGCAAGTTGCTTAAGTCCATCTATGGACTAAAGCAGGCATCGCGGAGTTGGAACATCTGTTTTGATGAGACGGTCAAGGAATTTGGCTTTATCAAAAATCCAGATGAACCATGCATCTATAGTAGATTTGTAGCGAGAACTGTAGTATTCCTCGTTTTATACGTGGATGACATTCTCTTAATAGGAAATGACATTCCTATGCTACAATCTGTCAAGGGTTTCTTGTCACACAGGTTCTCCATGAAAGACCTGGGTGATGCCTCTTACATCCTGGGGATCCGGATCCATCGTGATAGATCCAAGAGGATATTAGGACTTTCACAGTCCAGGTACATCGACACCGTACTGAAAAGATTCAGTATGGAAGATTCCAAGCGCGGTAACCTACCGGCTTGTCACGGGATCACCCTCTCTAAAGAGATGTCTCCCAAGACTGATTTGGAGAGGGATCGCATGTCTATTATACCCTACGCTTCTGCGGTAGGCTCTATAATGTATACGATGTTGTGTACCAGACCGGATGTAGCTTATGCACTGAGTGTAGTAAGCCAGTATCAGTCTAACCCTGGGGAGAAACACTGGATAGCAGTAAAGAACATTCTCAAGTACCTGAGGAGGACTAAGGAGATGTTCTTGGTGTATGGCGGAAAAGACCTCCAGATCGAGGCCTTTGCTGACTCCAGCTTCCAGAGTGACAAGGATGATTCCAAGTCCATGTCGGGTTTTGTCTTTACCCTCAATGGAGGGGCGGTGTGTTGGAAGAGTTCCAAACAGGAAACCGTTGCAGACTCGACGATGGAAGCGGAATACATTGCTGCATCTGATGCCGCAAAAGAAGCTGTCTGGATGAGAAAGTTCTTAAAAGAACTTCAGGTGGTTCCGTCTATTGTTGACCCAATACCTCTGTATTGCGACAACAACGGGGCTATAGCTTTAGCAAAGGAACCCAGGTCCCATCAGAGATCCAGGCACATCTTGAGGCGGTATCACCTGATCAGGGAGATCGTGGATCACAAGGAGATCGAGGTTCGAAGGGTTGCTTCAGAAGAAAACACTGCAGATCCATTCACCAAGGCCCTACCCCAGACTCAGTTCGAGCGGCTGATCGAGATGATAGGTCTTCGATACGCCAGTACATGGCCTTAGTGCAAGTGGGAGATTGTTAGTGTATATGCTCTAGAGGCCATTACTGTATCATACTAGTTTGTATATTACTTAATGGAAGCTTGGGATATTCACCTTGTATAAATAATCTTGCTCAATATAGTAGTATGCTACTTGGTTTGTTTCTACTTCAATGTGTACATGTGTTTATTTTGCGATATCACCTATACGCATTAGTGGAGCCCTTAGGATCTTTGCTTGATTACCAGCGTTGTGATGGCAGTCACACTAGTGGGGGCTGGGTAATCTATAAGCACATCCTTATACAGGTCCCTAGTCGCAGGACTATCGAGACAGGGCATCGATACTCCGGAGTAGACTAGCGTATGCGCTTCTCATCCCAGTGTGGGAGATGGTCTGTCCCACAGCCATCAGTACGTCGTACTGGAGATAGTATACGGGTGCTCGTTAGGTTACGGGTACACTGGACAGGACTCGTCGGGAACTGAAAGGTTGGTATTATACCTATCGTCAGTTATCAGTTCCCAGGTGACATGAGTACAGCTTAGTCCGCTGACTTGATACTGGCACTTCGCCTCGAGTGTGTTCCCACTGCACTTTGATCACTACCCTACCACGGCTCAAAGGCGTCGTGCAAACAGGTAGTTGTTGGGTGCAGTCCCGAAGCACTTGGAGGCAGTGACGGTTAGACAGGATTCGTCTCTCCCGGTATTGGGGGTTGACATCGCGCTGTGTCTAGGAGAGCCATTACATAAGTAGTCCCTGGCCTGGGCAAGCGAGATATACTGGTAGGCTTCCAGTGTTATCTCAGGGTGTTTTGGGCTTCACTCCGACACGACTTGTACCGCTATTGGGGGACTGACGTTTTACCGCCCCCTAAGCCCGACATGCGATGTATCAGACGAACATACCGGACTGTACGGAGAATGTCACATTCAGACTCAGTAGGAGTTCAGATGGGGTTCACCTCGTCAGCCTTCTTGTCGGCATCTACCTGGGGACCGTTACGCACAGCTAGTGCCGCTTGCGGTCTGTGGTTAAACCAACTGCCAACGTAGTGTCGAGTCTTTAGAGTCCCACACAGAGGGTATTCGCCTCTGGGCAAAACAGAGTAGAGGTCGCATGGTTTTGCGACAGGGTTCGTTCTCATCCGCGCACTTGTGCACGTTTGGAGTCCGGACGGATATTGCCAGCGGGCTCTGGTTTGAGCCGGATACTGGTATATGTTTTGGGGTTGCTTTTATATCTCGGTATTCTTGTTCCTCGGAACGAGAATGCAGGTGTGTATGCACAGTTGCTTGAGGCGGAGGATGAGGTATTTCATTAGGGTTTCGGAACGGGTGCGTATGCACAGTTGACAGTCGTCATTTTCCAAACCCTAATAGATTTATGAAATATCAATTAATAATAGTAATTAAATGAAATATTGTTATGGTTGATTTTGTTGACTTGTTGACCATGGTTGACTTGTTGACCATGGTTGAATGTTGACCACCATCATGCTTTGAAAGGATTCTCCTTGATTCATGCTTACACTCATTTATTGAAAGTTATGATAGTGGTCATTCCAAATACAACCATCAACTATTTCATTTTTGATTTATTATTATTAATTAGATAATTCCTTTTCTTTTAGTTATGGTTGCAAAAGAAAAGAGCTCATTCTATCATTTAGCTTCTCTCTCCTCACTTCATCTTCTTCTTCCTCTAGCCAAAGGAGAATCCTTCTCATGTGTTGAGAATCCCTCTCCTTAAAAGAAAAGCACCCCTTAGACACTCTCTACTCACTCTAGGATCTAGGGTTTAGCAAGCCGGAGATTCTAGTTCACTCAAAGTTCGAGAAAGAGCCCGAAGGTTGAACCCTCAGGTGGATCCATCTTCGACGGAAGAAGGCGACGAGAAGAGAACCATCAACCTCTACAAAGTTTGAAGGAGAAGGAGTTCAAGTTTAGGTATAACCATCTTCCCGAGTAGCTAACTCTCTTTAGCAAGTTTGCTAGTTATAGTTTAGGAAAAGATCCCGACTTTGTTAGTCCATGTTGCCCCATGCGTTAAAAATTTGATTTTTATACCGTTTCCGCCTCCCCGTAAGAACCGGGGGTCGCAACGTGGACTTACACGACTTTCGGACAGTTTTTACCAGTCGGCTTTGGTTTAAGCCAGTTACTGGTATCCGGTTATTGGATTTATACAGTCTAAAGTTTTTCCGTATTTCTGCGGAAAGGAAGGGCGTTCTCGTAATTGCGCGAGAAGCTTCTAGAAGATGGTGACTAAGGAGGTTTAGGTGGCATATACAATGAATGTGATTAGTGAGTCATATGGATGATTCATCCATGTCATTAATGCTTCATAATTGCTTAATGACTCATGGAGATGAATCACCACAAGATATTTATCAAGCATGGTTGTAAATCATTTTCTTTTCTTTTCTTGATATAACAAAATGCTTGATATATATTATGATAACTCATTCTTCTCACTTCATTATTATCTTCACCTTCTCTCTCCTCAAGCTCTCCCTCTTCAAACCCTAATCCTCCCCTCTCATGTGTTGAGTACAAGGATTAGTTAGACTAATTAAACCATAACCCTCACTCTATATCACCTAGCTTCTTTGATTAGCAATTAAAGAAAGTTAGTTGCCTCTAGTTTAGAGGCTAAGCTTGGAGTAAAGCTCTCGGGTGGATCGTCTACAACTTCGAGAAGGCCGAGGAGGAGGTGGAGTTCGTAAAGACGAAGAACACGGTTCTTTAGGTATAATCCCTTTACATAGTAGTTGTTAACTTCTATGTTTGATGTTAGTTATCGTTTAGCTTCGATTCATGTGGTTAGTCGATGTTTAAGCAAAGAACAAGATCGTTTTTCATATTTCTGCCTCCCCGCGAGTCGTAGGGTGTTGTACATCGACTTACAGGTCCATAATCACCATGTTTGAGACGAATTTTTTGTTTAAGGACATCTCGGTCCGTTATCGCCATTTTTGAGGCGAATAATTTCTGGTTTAAGGACTTCTCGGTCCAATGTTGCCATATTTGAAGTGGGGTTTTAGTTTAAGGACATCTCGGACAGTTATCGCCATGTTTGAGACGAATTTTTAGTTTAAGTACATCTCAGTCCAATGTCGCCATATTTGAGGCGAGATTTTAGTTTAAGGACATCTCGGTCTGTTATCGCCATGTTTGAGGCGAATTTTTAGTTTAAGTACATCTCAGTCCAATGTCGCCATATTTGAGGCGAGATTTTAGTTTAAGGGCATCTCAGTCTGTTATCGCCACGTTTTAGGCGAATTTTTAGTTTAAGGGCATCTCGGTTCGTTATCACCATTTTTGAGGCGACAGAGGTTCTTTGCATACCACTTCCAGAGTTTTTGACTTAGGAAGATAGCGAGCGGACACGAGCGTCGTCATCTATCATTGATCTAGGTCATGACTCGTCAAGCATAGTATTTTTTGAGGAACCGGCCATTTATTGGCCGGAAGGGTCTTTCTCTATGCATATCCATGAGCAGGTAGGCTCCACCTTGGTAGACTTTGTCTATGATGTATGGGCCTTCATTATTCGGCTCGAATTTTTCCTGTTTTGCACGATTGTGGTTCATTGTTCTTTTGACGATTAGTACGAGTTCGCCTTGGCGGAATGTTCTCGTCCTGGTCAGTCTTTCATATGACCATGTCGTCCTTACCTTATAAGCCTCCAGGTTTTGCTGTGCAATAAGACGAGTTTTGTCGATGGCAATTTCCTCAGGAATTTTTTCTTTCTCTTTGTCTTTTTTGCTCGAACCTTTGTTTGTAGGTTCGAGATTCTTTTCAAGCAGTGTGCGGCTACGCAGCTGAATATTCTCACAGTTCTTCTCCCCCATCTTCATTTTCGGAGGTGGAGTCTTTGAAGAGAGGGCTGGGGGTCATTTCGTCCTCAGAATCGCTCTCGAAGGTAAGAACTTGGGGTTTTTTCCTTGCCGGACTGGTATCGACCATATGACAGTTGCCATTCGTATTTTCACGTGCATCTGTCACCCCTTTTTGCTTTCGATGAGCTTCACGTTTCATCCTTTTGAAGTGTTTTTGATGGGCAGCGTATCCTTAGCACCACTTCTTGAAGGTGCTGAATTCCTCGATGGGGTGGGTAACGCTCCGATGATATAAGCAGTTGTTTGGATTTAAATCCTCTCCGTCGAGGCGTATGTGTAACATTTCAGAAAAATAAAATATTATTTTGGAAATTTATATTATTAAAATAATAAATATTATGAATATTTTAATGATGTGGTATAATTATATACCGATAGTTTGGAGAATATTGGAAAATTAAATTGAATGACGATTTTTGGAAGGATTTATGTGATTTAGGCAAATTATAAAATTTTATAGTTAATTATATGCAAGTTATTTCTAAACTTGATTAACAATCACTAAATTAAATTAAGCGGGATTTTGCACATGACATGCACCATGTCATATTACTAACACTTGTTACATTTTATTCTACCATGGCTTTAATTCCTCTTTTTCTTTTATGCATGGTTCTTGAATTTTGGTTAATGAAAAGAAAAGAAAAGAAAAGAAAAAGGAAAAGAATTTTTAATATGGCATGGGGAGACATGGAGGTATGGGCAAGAGAGAGAGAGGATGAGGGGTCAACCTCAGTCATGGCCCATTCTCTCTTCACTCATTTTCTTCACTCTTTCTTCTTCTCTTCACCATGGCTGCCCTCTTCTTCCCCTTCCTATAACTCTTCACTACAACCTCAAATCAACATCAAAACACTTCATTCCCTTCACAAAAAGCATGCACAAGATCATTACAAGCATGGAGAACCAAGCAAGTTTGGATTTTTAGCACTTGGGGCAACTCAAGAAAATTCTTGAGTTGCCAAATGAGATAATTTCTTCACCATTAGTATAGTAATCCATTTCCTTTAGCACATATACATGTTTAGAAGTGTTTAAGGGTACTTTAGTGAGGTTGGGAAATTCCACGATGAGGTTTGAGGATTTTATGAGTTGTGAAGTGTAATTGAGTTTAGTTGAGGCCATACAACCCCTCTAGTATTAGAATTCTGGACAAAACCAGAGGTTAAAACCCCAAGACACGAACTTAGAATCTTCGATGTCGGGTTTCATGAGGAATTGTGGTGATATTTGGAGATCTGCTATAACCTGTGAACCCCAAAAATATTTAGCAACTACAGTGAGTCGTGCAGGCAACCTAGAAGCTAACCCCAAAACCTGAGACCCCTAATCCATTTCCTGGCCACCAATTATTCCTTTTTGGCCACAAATTTCGTCCTTGGTGTGACCAAATTGGTTCGTGCTTGGTCTGTGGCTCCATTTTCAGTAAATTAGACCTTCCCTATATGCAAAGTTGGCTAATTTCACCTTAAACAAAATCTGGAAGTGTTTTCTTGTGTTACTGCTTTGGTTTTGTGACTATTTATGACTTGGATTTTAGTATTTGGGTTTTGAATCGATGGTGTGATGTTTGCATGTCAATCTCGAGGGTTGTTTGGTTGATTTGTGTGAGTAGACCATAGATTTTAACGTATAGGCATCTCGCGGGTCGTTTTGGATTTGAATCGGATTTTAATGCGATACGATATGTTATGACATGTAGGTACCTCCGCGTGAACTTCGGGACGACAAGCAAGAGCGTGGCGACATCGACTTCAGCAAGCAAGGATCAAAATGAGTAGATATATATCTACGGCGGAAGACGGGTGGATGGCGTATAGCACCCCCGCAGTTTCGTAGTATAGTATACGAATACGTTATATATATATATATATATATATATATATAAAGATGGTTTAGATTTTAGTCACGAAACCCTAGAGTAATGATTTGCCCACACGCGCACACACACGAATACATTTGATTTTCTTGTGCGTATATAGGGATATATATATACACACACATATACGTATGCGAGTATGTGTATACACACACACACATATATGATGAGGATAGTATATGATACTTGGAGATGAGTCGATGTAATTGGGCTTGATGCCCTGAGATCGGTGATGTGATTTGGGTCGTGTGATGAGATATGACATGCTATTATAGCGGATCGTTGGGCGATGTATTTTCATAAACACACGGATATATATATGTTGATGGTATCGGAATGTACTAGACTTTAGATTGGTACCCTTAGTCACGATATGATGATAATGATACCAGTTGAATAATGTGTTATATATGATATCGATCCGTACCCCGATCTGGGATGCCGTACGATGGATTTTACCGTACGATGTATAAATATGATGAGTGTTCCGCACTCTCGACTCGAGAATGTCGTATTATATATTTTATCGTATGCGACGCTTTTGAGGTGGGATCACAGACTACTATATATATCTGTAAGCCTAAGGTAGCGCCCCGGCCGTCAATCTGACGCCAAATGCGGAACAAAAACTTTTTAACTGGCGCTATAGCATACTATATCCCGGATCTGCCATTAACGCTAAACTAACAAACTACAAAGTGGGTAGAAAGGCTATACCGAACGATCCGAGTCTTTCAGTCTTTAACCATCATCACACGCTTTGTTGCGGCTGCTCCGATCTCGCTCGATCTCCGGGCTCCTCGTCGAGGTGGCACCACATCTACGGATCTTTAAACGGGCTCCCGCCTCTGAACCGAGGCAACTCGGACATGAAGTTTGCTAGCCGACATGTCCAAGATTGATGTAGAGAATGAGTAGAACACTTTTGTCTCGTTACATCCAAGACCATGGATGAACGGTTAATGAAGTTGCCTTTTGAAACTTTGATGAAATGAACTAGGAAATTTTATCAAATGAATCATGTCATTTTTCTACCAAGTGAGTGAGGGGAAAATCAAAATCCTTAGCATCCCAATCAAGGGCCGGCCACTTATTCAAGAGGAGAGGTGAGTGTAGGAACAAAGAGGGTGACCATTAGCAAAGAAGAATTAATGCATATGGTGACTCATTTAAAACACCTTGCAAATCATTAAATGCAACAATGAGTCATGTTAACACATCACTTAAAACCATTAAATGCAATAATGACTCACTAACCTAGGCACCATCTAGAAGCTTCCACACACATGACTCACCCTCAAGAAAAGATAAATCCGTATTAAACCAAATGTTTAAGACGGGTGATAGAAAACTGGCAACTTCCAAAAGCGATCCCGAAACGAATTTCAGGACAACCCCGTAACAGTATAAACATACCTGCATTTGTATTACGACCGAATACAAATGCAACTGAGACAAAGATATTATATCTACACAGTATAATACTCGGATCCGGCTTAAACCAAAGCCCACCAGTATTATCTGTCCGAAATATGACATGTGCGTAAACGCACGTGCATTTTCCGAACCCTGCCATAAAACCATACGGCCTTTACAACGTTTCGCCCGAACTTTAGAAACTATCTGTGGGGATTCTAATGACTCATCAGTACCCTGGCAGTGGGTTTAACCACAAGCACGTCAGCGGCACTAGCTGTGCGTAACGGCTGCACATGTACTGACCTCAAGGGAAGCCGATGAGCGAACTCATCCTGGAACCCTACTGAGCCTAACAGTGACAATATACATACAGTCCAGTCCGTTCGTCTATGAGTATCGCTTATCGGGCCTAGGGGCTGGTAACGTCAGACCCCTAATAGCGGTATAAGTCGTGTCGGAGAGAAGCCCTGAACACCCTGAGAAACTACTGGAATTCTTACCAGTAATTGTCACCTGCCTTGGCCAAGGACTTGGTGTAATGTCTTTCCCAGACACGACGCGATCTCACCCCCAATACCGGGAGAGACGAATCCCCTGCCGATCCGCTCACTTATCTCCATGTGGCTCGGGATTGTACCCAAAAAATACCTGTTTGCACGACTCCTTTGAGCCGTGGTAGGGTAGAAATCAAAGCACAGTGGGAACTCACACCAGACAAATGACGAGCTCAGGTCGATGAACTAACCTGTACACATGTCACCAGGGAACTTCTATCTGACGATAGGTATAATACCAACTAGCAGGTTCCCGGCGAGTCCTGTCCGGTGTTCTCATAACCCAATGAGCACCTGTATACATCTTAGGTGATCCAACTAACACCAGTGGCTTGTGAGACCGGCCACCGCCCCTCGTCGGGATCTCGACTGTATACACTAGTCTACTTCGGAGTATCGATGCCCTGTCTCGAAACTCCCACGACTAGGGACCACTTTTAAGGATGTGCTTATAGACTACCCAACTCTCACGTATATGATCGCCATCATATTGTTGGTAGTCAAGCAAGATCCTAAGGGCTCTATCAACGTGTAATAGTGATCAGTCACCTGAACCTGTACACGACTGATAAAGGCAAACCAAATAGCATACTATCATCTCGAGTAAGGCTGTGCTACCGGTATAGGTCCTCCTCAATCATTTCAATCACGTACCTGTGATCCAATAATTGACTTTGAGGGCACTATATCTAACACTCTCCCACTTGCACTTAAGGCTAATTATTGCGATGTCGCATACTCACAGCCCGTGTGATACCAAACATCCAATTCCTCTACTAATCAGTTTCACAAAGCCCGTTTGTAAAACTATTGTGTTCGAGAAATAGCCTCAGTGAGTGGATCCGCCCTGATATTTCTTTCTATGTCTCTCTTAATCTCAAGTTCGCGGAGAAATCCATCTCCCGAATTGAGTAATACCTGTCTTAGAATATGTCTGGATATCTGATGGGACCTAGTTCATAAATGAACTCCAAATCCAAACTTCTTAGACTGTATCGTCAACTGAACCTAATCAGTATCCTGCACTATACCTCCCACAGTATCCTCTTGGACCAACTGTCCATAATATTGTCCCTCGTCAGAGGGAAAACTATAACTGTGACAATCACTCTGTCATCCATGTCACCTTTGAAGCCTAGAATGATAACCGTCCCCCGAAGGAGGCTGCCGTCATCAAATTCCTAGAACATGCACTTATGTTCTAAAATAGCTTCTTTATGTTTCTTCAGGATTGGATTAATATAAACTTATCGCATCTAGTGCAAAAAAAATATCTGGTGTGGTACTTGACATCTCACGATTGACTCAATTGCCTAAGCAAGTGATCTGCCAATCATGCACATCCCTCTCCCCTTTAGTCTGTAAGACACCTTTAGAGAGGGTGACTCCATCATATGCAGGTACACCACCATGCCAGGAGTCATCTATTCTAAAATACTAATAGAATACTGTCAAAGTACCCATATTGGGAAACTACCCAAATCTTGATCTAAAACCATAGATCTAGTAACCAGAATGTAAGATATTATATCCATATCCTTTGTGGAGAAACAACTGTGTGATGACCACAGTATAACCGATTGTAGTATAGGAATTTTACTTCCTACTCTGTGTATGTCATCCAAATACCAGGACATCACACCCTACTACCTTCTTAACAGATCCATCCCCTATTCTGATAAAGTCAAACATATGACTTTCACATCAAAAATAGATGATCTATCTCCGCTATATCAGCTCTAGTCTATAAATAGACATAAGCAACTTGCCCACTATGCTTCCGCTGCTCCCACTGACCACAACAACCCTCTGGCAGAATAATATATACGTGCACTTCTAAAGCTAGTTTAGAACGACGCTATACTTAACCTCCTGCCGGGTCTCATAGCTTGGAACAACAGTAGTGTCAAGTCTGGGTAAACAAGAACCTCCCTGTCACCGTCCTTGAGGCTACCGGAGTACCTCTCGGGTGTCTGAGGTTACCCACCATATCTGCGGAGTGGCTATTGGAATGTCAAACCTGATTGAATCGTTATGTCCTATTAAATTTTCCATAATCGTTTGCGGTTCTGGAATCACTTCCAGTTCTACCATACTCCCACTACTGTTTTCTGAAAAAATCCATTTTACTAAAACTGTGGCGAGTTAAGAACAATATCACTATTGATCTTCCAGATGGTAGAAAGTCAACCCTCGTCATAGCCTGGGCCAACCCGCAAATTGCCATTACAGAAACGTGCCCTGAGTTATCCAGAGTGTGGTTTTAAGCATAAGCCGGACAACTCCCCGTACCTTAACATCGTTAAGATATGAACCATTCTATATCCAATATATAAACTTTGGCACTTATTTAATTGGAACCAGATTCTAATCATGCAACTGTCTCCAGTGCATATCAACTTAATGGAGAGAGGCTAATCAGCATTACTCAACTTAGGAATACATCCAATTATGAGTAACCTGAAAGAGAAACAAGTTCCTCAAAACCATTACTATCATCTGAATACCAATCACAAGAATCTATATCTTCGATCTCTTTGAAGAATCCCGATACTTGCAACACCTGGTTCTCTACTTTATTCCTATACCCACAACTTCTCAAAACTTAGACATTGTATTTCTACGAAACACTTGTCTAAGAACTAGAGAAGTCACAAGTAAACAGAACATAGTACGAAGACCAACCCCTTTGTCCTGATGGACACTGGACAGCATACAATACTTTGTATAAGTCTGCTGAGTTGAATAACTTAAAACCTATGCATCGTAGGTTGAAAACTGTACTTATGGCTAAGAACTACTCCGTTGTTCAATGCTCCTTACCCAATCGTCAACTGATATAGGTAAATGTCACGGACATAATTTCAAAAAGTTATATCTCACTTTATACAAATAAATGTACAGATATATCATTTTGAAATTGGTGCACAATAACGGATACTCAAAACCAAATATATGTCGTCCGGCAAAAACCCAGATCACCAATTACAACGAATTCCGATATAATGAGGATGATCATCTTATTCCTAATAACCTACTCCCACTCATCATCTGTAAAACCATACAGATGTGAGAATCATACCTGGTAAATATATACCCTGGAGTAAGTATCTAATCGGGAAATCAGTTTTTCTTTAACAATGCACTAAAACATGAAAATGTTTCGTAGGGGTATCCTGGTATTCCTAGTAATGCCTCTTCCATAATCCAATTCATGATTTTAAGCATATATTTCTTTGTCATCTCTCCAAATCCCTTTATTTGTCTTTAGTCGTTTCCTTCTGTACACCATCGTTAGGCTAAATGGTTTTCTTCCTTCCCTACCGTTCGGCACCAGCTTATGGTTTGGAAGAAGACTATCCAGTAAGCATAATAGGTGTACCCTCCTAAACCAAGGAGTACTCACAACTTGAGAGAAGTTGATGATAAAAGACAACTGAATAATAACTTATTCTATTTCTCCCGAACTGGGGAAAAAAGCAAAGCTGAAATAGGAGTGGCGATGAAGTACGCGGTTTGGTCGTGAATGATAACAGTCGCAATTTACTTTGCCCTCTTTCTAATCCCTTTATTTTGTCTTTAGTTATTACCTTCTGTACACCCTATTTAGGCTAATTGGTTTTCTTCATTCCCTACCTTTCGGCACCTGCCTATGGTTTGGAAGAAGACTATCCAAAAAGCGTAATAGGTGTACTCTCCTAAACTAAGGAGCCCTCGCAACCTGAGAGAAGGTGATAATAAAAGGCAACTGAATAAACCAATTCTTTTTCTCCTGAACCTGGATCCATCCTCGAAGAAGTCCCTTCGAGTTCGTATATAACCATATGATGGATCTATCCAATGGAAGTGGATACTCGTAGTGATACGAGGTGTTCTGAGAAATGCAAAGGGTAAAAGAAAGAGCGGCAATGACTTATGCAACTCAGGCAATCCAAAAACCAGTATTTTAAGAAGGTTCGGTCAACTTGGTCACTGAGTCATAGTCTAGGGTCGGTTAAAGGTCGCTGCCAAAGAGAGAGAGAAAAGAAATACTCTGCGTGCACTCTAACCTAGATCAGAATGGTTATCACTTTATCTAATCAGGAAACCTCCCACTGTACTGTCAAATTCTCCTCCAAACCTGAAAGAAAAATCAATCGGGATCACCCGAAGAGTAAACCAACTCAGCAGTGGGAATCGGGATCCAACTCTCATCGCATGATAACGTGACGGAATCCACTCCGTTATCACACTCCAGAAGGTATGCGCATTCCTGGCAAGTTTCAGTTTCTTTAGAAACTCCCGATATGATTTTTTACCCCATGTTCTTATGACCTTGACGAAAGACAACAAATCATAAGTCACATGTCAAGTTCTACCCGTCATTATCTTGTCAATTCGAACCCACCCGTACATACCCTTGACGAAAGCCAATAAGGTAATACGACTGTCCCAAACTAACTCATCTATCTATGCAACAAATGAATACCCCAGCAGCTACCAAACACTATGCCTTGACGAAAGCCAACAAACATAGCTTGAATACTACTGACCATCCAGAAGAAATGACAGAGGGCTACGGCTGGTTTTTGGCGAAAAACCTTTAACGTAATGAACTTGATCTCGTTGAAGGAACCTGATAGCTTTTTATAAAAATATAGTGGCGAAAACCTTTGCTAAAGAGGTCACTCCCGGTGAAGGGATCTCGGCTCTTTCCCCGTGGAATGAGGTGCAGGATATTCCAACTGAATACCGCAATGCAAAGCAACATGTAATCGACTATAGTGAAGTTATTACCCTGACGCAAACTTCTGCCCAAGGGGTCACTCCCGGTGAAGGGATATCGACCCTTGCCTCGTCGAATGAGGTGCAGAATATTCCAACCGAATACCACGATGCAAAGAAACATGTAATCGACTATAGTAAAGTTATTACCCTGACGCAAACTTCTTCCCAAGGGGTCTCTCCTAGTGAAGGGATATCGGCCCTTGCCTCATCGAATGAGGTGCAGGATATTCCAACCGAATGCCACTATGCATGACAAAAGGAAACGTCTTTGTAATAACACTTTTTAAAACTGTTCCAATAACATCCAAACAGGTTTGTTTTCCTTTGCATTGATCAGAATCAACGCAGTCCCATCAATTAATCACACAAGAAAAGAACAAAAATAAAATGTACGTATATGCCATCCGCATTCGCCACTGGGTCCCGTCATCACCCGTTAGGTTACTTAACTAATGACAGAGCGGGGACTGGACTAGCGCGGGTGTAAAACATATACAACATCTACTAGTATATATACCAATATACAATAATCGCTCCAGGCATGGTAATATACAATATTACAGAAAAGTAATAAGTATCACAGAACAATACAGATAATCTGGGATCCCCGGGTTTCACAGAGCCGCTACTGAAACCCGACGTTCCCTGGTCGTGTGGATGGCTTGTGCAATGAAAGCTAGACCCCAACGGGTGCGGCAAGTCACCCGCCAAAACCTGAAGCGAGGCAGCCCCCTACAGCATAGTGAATGGACCACCCTGCACTTCATGGAATCCGGTAACTTGAGCACCCCTCCTTGGGTCAACCTGTACCCCCTACGAGTGCGGCGAATCGTCTGCCAATTCTAGAGTGAGGCCCCTCTGCCTCTCAAAGCCATGAGATGCGGACCCGTTGCCCTCCAGAACCCTGCTATCCGTGCACTCCGTCGTGGGCTAAACCTAGTACAGAAATGAAAAATATGTACAACGGGTATATCGACCTCAGCCCGGTCGTGCCCCAAAAGAATATTATATGAATAGGCAGAAACGGCAGTCCACATGTTGAACGCTCGCCCCGCAATATCAAATGTACAAATAAATCCAAACTGCACCACCATTGCACACTGCTATCCACCACGACAAATCCGCAACATCACAGCACAACACAGAACATCAACGCGAATGTCACGTTCGCAAATCCGTCTAAAAGAATTATAGCAATTAGACGCAATTTACCGCTCGAATGACATTCACGGTCGGAGATATAATGTAAGTACTGCAAAGTAACAAGTTTAAAATTTCGATCGACATAACTTCCCGAAGTGGGCCCCACGTACATCTGCTGTACAGTAACAAAATCTGGGCCCAAAAGCAATATTCCAGAAACCACAATTTTACATGTAGAACCCCCAGATGCAAACTGGCCCACTGAAGAACCAAGATGGCCGCGGTTCCGCGGCCAAAGCTAGGCATTGGCCGCGGTTCCGCGGCCGTACGGTCGATTCAGGTGGTCAATTTTCTGCTGTGTTCTTAAAAAAGCCTGCTCGATTTTCTGGGATGCTCAAAATAATTTTTAGACCAGTATTTAAAATCGACAGAAACTTTAACATAGAAATTGCGGTTTTCGAAAATCCGTTCGATCGATAATTTTAACGCGTTAGAACAAGTTAGTAAAGCTTAATGGCATGGCTCTGATACCATGTAAGTCTACGGTAGCGCCCCGGCCGTCAATCTGACGCCAAATGCGGAACAAAAACTCATTAACTAGCGTATCGCATACTATATCCCGGATCTGCCATTAACGCTAAACTAAAAAACTACAAAGTGGGTAGAAAGGCTTTACCGAACGATCCGAGTCCTTCGGTCTTTAACCATCATCCCACGCTTTGTTGCGGCTGCTCCGATCTCGCTCGATCTCCGGGCTCCTCGTCTAGGTGACACCATATCTACGGATCTTTAAATGGGCTCCCGCCTCTGAACCGAGGCAACCCGGACATGAAGTTTGCTAGCCGACATGTCCAAGATTGATGTAGAGAATGAGTAGAACACTTTTGTCTCGTTACATCCAAAACCATGGATGAACGGTTAATGAAGTTGCCTTTTGAAACTTTGATGAAATGAACTAGGAAATTTTATCAAATGAATCATGTCATTTTTCTACCAAGTGAGTGAGGGGAAAATCAAAATCCTTAGCATCCCAATCAAGGGCCGACAACTTATTCAAGAGGAGAGGTGAGTGTAGGAACAAAGAGGGTGACCATTAGCAAAGAAGAATTAATGCATATGGTGACTCATTTAAAACACCTTGCAAATCATTATATGCAACAATGAGTCATGTTAACACATCACTTAAAACCATTAAATGCAATAATGACTCACTAACCTAGTCACCATCTATAAGCTTCCACACACAAGACTCACCCTCAAGAAAAGATAAATCCGTATTAAACCGAATGTTTAAGACGGGTGATAGAAAACTGGCAACTTCCAAAAGCGATCCCGAAACGAATTTCAGGACAACCCCGTAACAGTATAAACATACCCGCATTTGTATTACGACCGAATACAAATGCAACTGAGACAAAGATATTATATCTACACAGTATAATACTCGGATCCGGCTTAAACCAAATCCCACCAGTATTATCTGCCCGAAATATGACACGTGAATAAACGCACGTGCATTTTCCGAACCCTGCCATAAAACCATACGTCCTCTACAACGTTTCTCCCGAACTTTGGAAACTATCTGTGGGGGACTCTAATGACTCATCAGTACCCTGGCAGTGGGTTTAACCACAAGCAAGTCAGCGGCACTAGCTGTGCGTAACGGCTGCACATGTACTGACCTCAAGGGAAGCCGATGAGCGAACTCATCCTGGAACCCTACTGAGCTTAACAGTGACAATATACATACAGTCTGGTCTGTTCGTCTATGAGTATCGCATATCGGGCCTAGGGGGCTGGTAATGTCAGACCCCCAATAGCGGTATAAGTCGTGTCGGAGAGAAGCCCTGAACACCCTGAGAAACTACTGGAATACTTACCAGTAATTCTCACCTGCCTTGGCCAAGGACTTGGTGTAATGGCTTTCCTAGACACAGCGCGATCTCACCCCCAATACCGGGAGAGACGAATCCCCTGCCGATCCGCTCACTTGCCTCCATGTGGCTCGGGACTGTACCCAAAAAATACCTGTTTGCACGACTCCTTTGAGCCGTGGTAGGGTAGAAATCAAAGCACAGTGGGAACTCACACGATACAAATGACGATCTCAGGTCGATGAACTAACCTGTACACATTTCACCAGGGAACTGGTATCCGACGATAGGTATAATACCAACTAGCAGGTTCCCGGCGAGTCCTGTCCGATGTTCTCATAATCCAATGAGCACCTGTATACATCTTAGGTGATCCAACTGACACCAGTGGCTTGTGAGACCGGCCACCGCCCCTCGTCAGGGTCTCGACTGTATACACTAGTCTACTCCGGAGTATCAATGCCCTGTCTCGAAACTCGCACGACTAGGGACCACTTTTAAGGATGTGCTTATAGACTACCCAACTCTCACGTATATGATCGCCATCATACTGTTGGTAGTCAAGCAAGATCCTAAGGTCTCTATCAACGTGTAATAGTGATCAGTCACCTGAACCTGTACACGACTGATAAAAGAAAACCAGATAGCATATTATCATCTCGAGTAAGACTGTGCTACCGGTATAGGTCATCCTCAATCATTGCAATCGCGTACCTGCGATCCAATAATTGACTTTGAGGGCACTATATCCAACAATGTCGACTCAGACTTAGGTGGTTTTCCTAACCCTTTGATTAGTCTCTTAGTTTTGTCATGTAGTTACTTAGTAGATGTTAGACTGGGCTCGAGTCATATGTATTTACAAAAACAACGAATTGTGAGTATTTTAAAGACAGGCCGAGAGATACTGCGGATATTTCAAAGGACGTACCTTTTCTTAAAAGCACCGTAGCCCCTATTTTCGAAAACCACGATTCATGCGATTTCTGATAGCAAAAACTGTATGACTCGTATATAGGAAAGTATATTTCCTTATTGTTGCGTTTACTATTCATTTTCCATATATTCTTGCTGTTCGAATCGCATCGCATACTTAAATGTGCTTTTGTTGTTTTTATGAAACCATGCTGTCAGGACACCAGCATCATTACCGATGATGCGTATGCTCCACGTACCCTTGCTTGCCGGCTCACACACATCAACATCTGTAACTGCCATATCATATACATATTAGATAATACTACTTCATTGTACAAATTGCTAGCGGTAGTCTTAATATAGTACTAGCGCGTTTGCTTTCATATGCTAGTTTAGATATTGCATTTGTTTCTGAGATATCTCACTCATTTATATGTTTATTCTGTTATGCGATATTATGGGGCTTTATGCCGGTAATTTATTGTTTATTGACTCTCGATATTGGGATTTCGGATTTTCCATGAGATTTCTGGATTTGGAGAAACCGCAAGGATTTTATAAACTCATTTTCATTTCAAAAGATAAAGGTTGCGGTTTTCTCATGATATGATTTGGGAGGTGTCCACTATGTGTTTTCTCTGCTCTTGAGCGATATCATACACGCGATTCGAGGAGGAGAAGGAACCGTCTGCGGGTGCATGGTGGACTCGGTGTGGTACCCCGGGGCAAGATGGTCGCAGATGATGGCATTGAGCCTGGCAGGGGAGCACTACCGACCGGTTATTTATTGACGCGGCGGATATCCGGAGGATACCGACGTAGTCATGAGATTGATATTTGGGCCAGTCCGGATTGCCGGAGCCTGAGATATTGGATACTGGGATTTATGTTTTGTGTCGATACTTGACACGGATTCTATGATGATTTCATTGATGATACCTTGATTTTTATATATAGAAATCTTACTAAATAAAGAAAACAGTTTTCTCATTCATTATGCATTCTGTTTTCATTTTAATGCATTCATACATCATATATGTGTTATGTTGCTACCTGAGGCACTGACATGAGCACTTGATATTACACTTATGTGTAAATGTTTCAGGGTTTTATTATATTAAGGATATATTATCGTATGACCTAGGATTGAGTCATACATGCAATTTCTGCTCGGTGATGTTTTCTACTCACTAGTTGGCAACTCACCCCCGTTGTGCCACAGTTTTCTTGCAGGTTTTACCGTACAGATTTCGTTGCGGTTGCTGGCACACTGTTTCTTTTCCGGTGATTGCTTTGGTAGGTGGGTTCACCCGCATCGTGACCACCGTAGTATTTGTATATATTTCAGTTGTATCTAGTAACTCCATCAACCAGACTTGTATATTTTATAGACTTAGAAGACCAGCGTATATTCTTTCGACCTTAGAGTCGCGCGCCTGTATTATTATGGTTTTTCTCCGGTTTTCTTGAGGATATTGCTTTTCTTGATGAGTTTTGATCATTGCCCTTCGGCGTTGTATATTATATTGCATTGCGTGGTTGTGTCCGCCAATTGGCGAAGAGATAGCTCCCGCTTGGGGATGCCTTTATATTATGCTTGTTTGTACCCGTTTGGGGCCAGTATTTACAAAGGAAACTCTGCCAAAATTTTTGGAAAAGACTTGATATTTTAAAAGCACATACTACGTCTCATTTTGTTAACACACTTGCTTTTAAACTAAGTTTTTCCTTTACTCTCTTTTCAAATGGTTTAGATTTCTGGGCTTTTGGCTTACTGGAATTAGATGGGGTCCTATAGACTTCATATAATTCAAGTGCCAGTCACGTGCCATTTCGGGTCGTGACAGTATGACCCCGGGTGTGTTTCCTACCAGAGGTGGCAGCTTCATTTCCATTGACAGGGCTTTGGCGAACTGCTTCTCTGCCTTGATCCTGCTCTTATTTTTCGCAGGTATGCCTTGGTTTGGTTGGAGTACTTTACGACTCCACCTTGCCGCGGCTTCTTTATCTTGACGCTGACGCTTAGCCTTTTCATATATGGCTGTTTCGCGTTCTCGGTCAGCTTTGCTTTTCCGAAAGGCTTCGTTTAATAGCCTATCGATCGGGTCTTCTGGCAGTTTCGGAGATTTTAGCGATGATTCTGCCCCCAGTTTCTCTGTATTATTTTCTGACGCTGAGAGAGTTTCTTCGTCATTTAACAATGAATACGAGACCATGTGGCAACTCGCTACATACCCTTTCATTTTTTCTGATGAGTTGTTTTCCTCATCGTTGTCACTATCTTCGTTCTCAAGAATATGCTTGAGGAACTCGTCGAGCGTGACCGGTGTCCGCGCTTTCTAGTTGTACTCCTTCAGTGCGTCGATGTACTTTTGTAAGTTTGTATGCTTTTCATCATACCCGACAAGCTTCACAGGCTTCTTGGTCTTCTTCTTTTTCTTCGAAGACTTTGAAGGCTTGACTTGAGGATTTTGACCTTTGTCAACAACTTTCTGTACGGGACGCGGTTTCAGCATCCCTTCGATGATTTCGGGTTCAAGCGGGCTTTTCCACCTAACTGCCGGACATGCCTGTATATCCTTCAGCATTCTTTTGCTTTTAGCTGAAAGAACGACTTCCTATGGAGTTTCTTCCACAAGCGAGTGATTGATCTAGTTTTTGGTTTCCACTTCGATTTGAAAGAAAAAGATGTAGTAAAGAAGTGATGAAATATTTTGTAGTTTAGTAACCGCAATCAATAACGGTGTCTCGTGTAGCGAGCGTTAGTGAGTATGGGTCGTCCTTTGAGATTCGTGGAACTCATCAATTCTTATTTTAGTTGAGTCGAAAGAAATAGTAAAGAAAATTCAAGAAGTAGTTCAAGATTGAGTTGAATTCATATTTTCAAGAAGTTTAAGAAATCGTTTTCAATAAAGAGAATTCAAGATAATGTATAAGATTTAGTTATCAAGAAGATTGTAGAAGGCTTGTAGAATTCGAACGGAATTAGTAGCCAATGATGATTATTCAAGATGATTCATCTTATCAATTGGTAGAATTAAAACTAGATCGATGGCTAATAATGAGAATTAGGGATCCTTTGAAGAAACTAGGGTTTCTTCATTGCCCCTTGTCCTTTCATTAATTGCCAATCTTATCTAGCCTTTAGCAAGAAAGATCATCAATCTTATCCCCAAATTGTGATGAAATTCTTAATAGATTGATCTCACTCACAATTTGGACATTAATGATTCTTTTTGCTAAAGTTTATAATCTCCATAAGACTTAAGATGAATATAGAATTCTTTCACCATTTGATCTACCAAATTCCTTCGAATCCTTAGCAAGCGAAGATTTATTCATACATTATGGAAATAGAACAATCAACAAATGGAGATTTCATAATGCGAAAATTTAAAGAAAGCACGACTAAGAGTAATGATCACCTTTATTATTCAACTTCAAATTATAATTTCTTCAATCCGAGATTACAAGAAAATTCGCTCTTGATCACTCTCATGAAGAGATAATTTCTCCGTCGATCTTCGCTTCACTCGATCACCGTGAGTCTTTGATCTATCACGGATCGCGTGCTCGTTGATAACGATCGGCTTTGCATAAAGGATCTTGAATGAAGTTGCTCGATGAATTTCTTACGATTCTTGATATTGGATCTTGATTTGATCTTGATTTGGTTTTGGATCAAAAGTGTCGAACTCAAAAAATCAACAACCAACAACCAACCACTCAACAACCTTTTTAATGTAGGCTTAGGTCCCTTTTTATAGCCTTTAATCAAGCTTCCCTCATAAGCTAGGTTGTTACAATAAGGCTTCTAGAATAAGCTAGTTTGTTATGTAGCTTTCTCAACAAGCTAGGTTGTTATAGAGAAGTTTTCAGAACAAGCTTGTTACAACGAAGCGTTCTCAGCAAGCTAGGAAGTTGAGAAGAAGCTTCTGGAGAATTCCCGACACCTAAGCCCACAACTCGTCCGTGGATCCGCGGCGACTCTGCCTGACTCAGCCGCGGTTCCGCGGCCGATTTGTGAGATCTATGCATCAATTTTCTGGTGTCTTCTGGTGTTGATCTCTGGGTCTTTATGTGATATCTGGAATCTTTTTATCTCTTCTGAATTTCTGCCAGTATATGATTATTTGATTTCCTGTATTTTATCACCGAATTTCTGATTTCGATATCTGATCTGGGCTAATTTCTCCATAAGATCTCAATGAAGAGTGTTAGAGATATACAATATTATGCGTGAAATAATAAACATACGATTTCCTTCAAAAGTGTTGATTATGATGTATAACACATGGCAATTTATATTTTCCGGATGAACTTGTAATATGTGTTATATTTATATCAAATATCCTGAGATGATTAGAAAAGTGAGGAAATTGTTATGTTAAAAATTGCAATATTTTCGACTGAACAAATTCCCCTAAACTTGACTTTGATCATCCCGAGCAAACTTCTTTTATTCAGGAGAAGGAGAAAAGAAAAGGGAAAACTAACTACCACACTTTCGTAGGCAACACGATTGCACTGAGCACGTGCAACAAGCCTTTAAATCTCTAGGTGTCTCTAGTATGAGCAGTGTTGTCTCCTGAGGGTTTTCAGCAGATTGCACCCAAAAAATCCCATTATAAAAGAAAGACTGTGAAATTTACATATAAAGATAAGAATTATAACAGAAATAACTTGAAAATCAAAGTTTTCAACTACACTAGCTTTTCGGTTGTCATAAGCCCTATCTTAATAGTCATGAAAAGATGTTAGAAATCATATCATCCCTCAATAAAACATCGCCTTTATTCTTCATCCCTACCTTTCTTCCAGACACCGATCATATACCCCTACGTGTGTGTAAAAGATATCCCTACACTCGAAGAATTCAATTCAAGCTATCATACTCTTGTCCTTCTACCTAAGTACTTTTTAGTCGGTGAATATTTTAGATGGAATTGATCACACATTCTTCATGCGACCGTTAATACTTCTTGAGGTACTAACCAACCGATTACTAAATGTACTCACATAATAGGCGTAATTAACAATTTTCTCGTCTTGCAACACCTAAGGTTTAGCAGTGACTCCCAAACCAGTTGGTATAAGGCACTAGGTGATGAAGCACCCTCGCAATATTTTTTTTATGCTGTCTTGGTGATTACAAAACCAGTATTCATTTTTCTTCACCATTTTATACTTTTATGCTTCATTTATTATTCCCTTCGTACTTTGGATTTTAGACAAGAGCATTTCAAGGTATCCTCTACTATCCTGAGTTTCAAGACGTGTGTAAGTGCGTATAGTAGGGTATCAATGTTCAAATGTTTGGTTTCAAGAATAGGAACTATTTTTCAGACTTATTTTTATCCTCAGATTAGTGACTTCCTTCATCTTACAAACCCTTGGGACAACGGCTCATAACTACTTATTACTAGTTTCGTTTAAGAAAACATCTAACTTTCTTGGTTTTCTTAAATTCTTCCAATCTTTTAAATATAATTTTTCACTTTCTAATCTTTTATTATAAAAGAAAATTTTTGAAAATTTTGTGCTTATGTAAAGTGTAATGCAAAGTGATGCGTAAATAAGCACAAATCTCTCCCAAACATGTTTAAAGCATGTCCTCACTGTTGTCATCTTTTTAAACATCAAAAACCTGTAGACTTGGGAGGAAAAGTTATTAACGGGGGCAAGAATGACTGAACGTGAAAACCTCCCCCAATCTTATTTTTGGCTCAAAATTTTGTGTACAAATTTTATTTTCAAGAGCCAAAAATATACTCCCCAAACTTGAGTTAAACAATATTAAGTTTTTAAAATCATAAGAGGTGGGTAAAGATATTGGTCAATGCAAAGATTTACAAAGACCGAAAGTCAACACCAACCATTCAAAGATTTTATCAATGTAATGCACCGGTTGGTGGAAGAACATGTTATATAGAGCCAAGAAAAAGTGGGGAATAGATAAGTGGTGTAATTGAAAGGGTTTGCGTCTCGATTTGGAGAGACGACGCAATGAAAATGATGGATTACTCGCATTCTCGTTATTGTCAAGAAGAAGGGGTGTTGGTTCAACTTATTTGTTATGGGGTTGATTCATCACAACTCCTGTATTTTCTAAAAAAACGAGTTCATCGGCGAAAATTTCTTCAAAGCTTTCATCGATACCCCGAAGAATAATCTCATCGGAAAGAACGGGATGATACTCAGACTCCATAAAAGGTTCATAATCAGTGTTAGATGTTGACCCGGACAGCTCGATAGATAAGTCCGTATGTGTACAATACATAGCTGGATCAAACAATAACGTATTGAGAGAGTCTAGATCAGTATCATGAAGCAGTTCAAATTCGCTGTTGTCGACATCCATTAATTCGACAGAACATACTTGAGCAGAAGGTTCGGAGGGTTCACTTCCCAACCTGTAAATGATAAGCTCATTTGACATATTCCCGAAATATAGGTTCATAGAGCCGTTTCAACAGTTGATTACAGCGTTGGAAGTGGCCAAAAAGGGTTGACCGAGAATCACCGGAATTTGGTTTCGTGGGTTCGCTATAGGCTGTGTATCTGGAACAATGATGTTCACAGGGAATATAAATTCCCCGACTTTTATCAACACTTCCTCCAGCTCTCCTCTAGGTTGGGTGATAAATCGATCAGCCATATGGAGAGTGCAGTGTGAAGGTTTTAACTCTCCGATACCCAATTGCTCATACACATAATATGGAAGTAGGTTAACACTAGTGTCCAGATTGAGTAGAGCACGGTTGATATTTTTACCCCAATAGAAATAGAAATTGTAGGACAGCCGAGGTCCTTACGTTTCTTAAGTAATTGTTCCGTAAAAGCTGTGTTTACATTACTCGACATGAACACTTTTTTCGGCACTTGAGTCTTCCTCTTCCTAGTGCATAAGTCCTTAAGAATTTTTGCATAGGACGGAACTTGTTGTATAGCATCTAGGAGAGAGATATTGATGTTAACCTGTTTAAATATTTCCATAATCATCTCCATTTGTGAACTTGGTCTGTTTTCCCTTAACCTATTAGGATAAGGAGTTTTATCAATAAGAGCTGGGTCCAATATTGGAGAAGATCGAGGGGGCGGAACAGATCCCAGAATTAGAGTGGGGATCGTCTTATGTTGACTAGAAGGAGTGGGCTGAGGGTTTGAGCCTTGGGGAAAACGGAGAATAGGCTCGCAAGAAAATGGAGTAGACGAAATAGGGTAAGAAGTGGAAGCCGGGTATCATCGATTGATTCCTCATTATCATCCTGTTCACTGACTTGATTATTCAGCACTCTTCCTGATCTCAACGTGGTAACGGCACTTACATTATGATGTTGCGAGTAGCCAGGATTCGATAGGGGTTTAGATGGAAGTTTCCCTTTCTCTCTAGCACTCAATGCGGCATTTAATTGTGCAATTTGTGCTTCCATAAATTTTATACTCTCACCGTGGGAGGCAGAGTTCTGCATTAATGTTTGGATAGAAGCCTTTAAATCAGCCGATGTTTGCATGGAAAATTTAATAAACAAATTGAGTGCAGATGAGTTTTTGGTACCGGTCGTTTTGAAAGAATTATTATAGGGTGCAGAATTGTTGGCTGGATTTTGAAAATTTTGTGGTTGAAAGGGGTGCTGACTCTATGTTTGTTGTTGTTGTTGTGGAGGGGCCCATTGATAGTTATTTTGGTTTAGAACCGTATTTTGAGTTTGTTGTTGGTTCCATGCAAAATTAGGGTGATTCCTCCAACCTTGAATATATGTGGAAGAATAAGGATCGTTTCTAAGTCGTTGTTTAAAAGCAGCATTAGTGTGTTCTTAACCTTGAAACAGAGAATTCAAAGGGCATTCTTCCGTCAGGTGTGATGGATCGGAACGGCATCCACACATGGTTTTAGGAAACGTCACCTGGTTTAGGGAGGCTGAAG
This sequence comes from Agapanthus africanus, assembly GCA_030015575.1. Classification (NCBI taxonomy): domain Eukaryota; kingdom Viridiplantae; phylum Streptophyta; class Magnoliopsida; order Asparagales; family Amaryllidaceae; genus Agapanthus; species Agapanthus africanus. The sequence continues at coordinate 127,625,451 of JASDDO010000014.1, read as the reverse complement.
AGACTTTGTTTTCTATAGCATCGAGTTTCCTTTGTATCGCAGCCATTTCGGCTTTCATTGCGATGGAAACATCGAGCTAATGGATACCTCCCCTATATGATGGGTGACTAACGCTTTCCCATTGTAAAGTGTTTTGGGCAAGATCTTCCAGGATTTCCAAGCTTCACTGTCGTCTTTAGACAGGAATTGGCATTAACACGTGGCTTCAACCATCTGTTTTGTCGTGGGATCAATACGATCATAGATAATTCGACACAGATCCCATCTATTGATTTCGTGATGAGGGCATTGTAAAAGAAGATCCTTGAACCGTTCAAAGAATTTCCAAAATGGTTCATTGGGAAGCTGTGTAAACTGGTTGATTTCGATCTGAACACGGTTGGTCTTATGATTGGGATAAAATTTCTTAAGGAATGCTACAACAAATTCATCCCATTTGGAAATAGAATGTGCGGTTGTGTTATAAAGCCATTTTCCGGCTAAATCGCACGAAGTGAACGGGAGAAGACGTAAACGCATAGCATCCATAGAAAGTTGTGGCGTGCCAATCATTGCACATACGTTTTCAAATTTGTTTATAAAAACGTATGTGTCTTGGGACTCAAGCCCATGAAATTTGGGCAACAATTTGATAAATTGTGGTTTGATTTCGAAATTATCCCCTTTGGCTGGTGGAGTGGAAAGACAAGTTGAAAGAGGACCACGTATAGGGTAGCATCTCTCTTGGAGAGAAATGCGCGGTGGATTCTGCGCACCTGCGGGCAGCAGCAGCGTGGTATCATGAAAATTTAATGGATAACCGTCCATCTCGGTCAACGTGGTGGGTGGTTGGGAAAAAGAAGATGAAGAAATACCGACTTCGAAGTCGATAGAAGAAACGCGAACAAGACGGGCACTAGAATCCCGTGTCCAGCCAAGTATGTTCTAAACGGTTTAGCGCAAGTGGCAACGTTTGTGATAATTAGAGTGTTGGGGTAAAAATTTACACCCTGGTTGACCAAGTCAAAATCAAAGTCAACCCCATGCCAATTGGGCCAATGCCCGGAGCGAGCCCGAATATGAAGCGGCCGGCCTCCCCCCATGCCAAAATTTTATTGTATTTCTTGTATTTTATTTTATGAATAAATGTAAGAAAATGGGAATAAAGCCAAATTTATGTAAAGCCCATGGCTTATGTGCAAAAAGAAATGGCACATGAGCCATGGGAGAGGCAAAATGCCATTTTGTGAAGCCCAAGGGGCTATGTGTAAAGTGTATAGCCTATAAAGGCAAAGATGATGAAAATATCTCAACAACTTTTCCTCCCTCCAAAAAGAATCAAGATCTGTGATCTTCTCCTTCCTCAAGGTTCTAAAGAAACCTTCTTCTTTCTTTTAATTAAATTAAGAGTTCTACTCTTCATTTTATAAAACTAAATAGTTTTTCACCACAAAACCAACAAAGAGGAGCTTAGATCTCCCATCAGATCTCAAAAAGAAGAGATTTTTAAAACCTCACATCTCTTGATCTTCAATATCCTGCCAATAGAGGAGGAGGAAGGAGTCCCGTCTCCAGAAACTCCGCTTTGGGGAAGAACCAGGGCTCAAGGGGAGAAGCCCTTCATCAGCTTCAAAACATCCTAGGAGTTTAACTCCTCATATATATGTATGTGTGTGTGTGTGTGTGTGTGTGTGTCACGCCCCGCTTCCCAGAGTACGCTAAGATGGGCACGTGACATATCCAACCATGGTACCTGTGGGTAGGAAGTATCCATCCACAGTCACATTACGGCTGTAGAGATATCAAGAACAATAATAAAACTATCTAGCAAATGTCCATAAGCCAAAGTAAAATGAGTCAAGAATAAATAATGCGGAAGCAAAAGATCCAATACAAGAATAACTGGAATGTATGTCCCATAATGCGGGCTTACATCAGAAATGAAATAATACTGAAAGTAAATGAACTAACTACTAGCGAGTCCTCACTGCACAGCCTGCTAATTGAAGTACTCCTGCTCGGACTGCAGCAAGGGTAAGAAATCTGGGCCATGCAAAACCCAGACGTCAGCGCGTCATAACATCAAGCAATAATATACAAACAGAGTAGCAGGTCATGCAAGTATGATCATAAATGGTAAAGCAGGTGTAACAGCAATATAAATCGGTGCAGTGAAAGTTAGTGTGCAGTGAGTAATCTAAACTGGTCTATTGGGTTGACTACTTTCAAGTCTTTGAAATCAATTTGATGAATCATCGATATAACTCAATAGTATCCCGTGCGTGCCCGGGATCACTGTGAAGATTCTCGGGATGAAACCGAGACATGCTTCTAGGCACTAAAAGGAAAAGGGTAATGATGAATGATGTCTGCAGCAGCATCCCAAGGCTGGCCTAGCCTCTTAAGGTAGTGGATACGATGGATGATGTCAGCAGCATCATCCCAAGGCTGGCCCAGCCTCTAAAACCGATCGGTAAAAGTAACGAACCGTCGAGTTACAAGTCAGGTTTCATCATTGATTTTCCCATACCCCCAGGTTATATGTATTCAAGTCAGGTATTAAATAATCTAGAGCTAATGCCAACACAGGATCAGGCAGGTACAGGTTTGTCTTGTTAGACAACAGGAACGGTCCGTAAGGACAACAGGTCAGGTTTGTTGGCATTAGAAACAAGATCAGGTAACAGATAAGACCATGGTACATCAGGTCAAGCCAGGAAATGTATAAAGGTGTCATGTCATGTCAAGAGTTGCACTGTACCATGTCGTGTCAAGTAATAGGTGTAACAAGTCATGTCAGGGTGTACAAGATATCATGTGGGTGCTCATAATCAAACTAGCATAAGCATGGTATACAAAACAAGCATGGGTACTAATAGAACAATCAACTAGAACATGTAATATGATATGCAAATAGGTACAGATTAAACTATTAGGGTGTACGGTTATCGATTAGAGTTAGGGTTATGGTTCCAACATTAAGTATCATACACTTAAACCAATACAGATTGTTAAAATCTCGTTATTATGGGTTAAAAGATTTAGGGATGCGAATGTATCTAAAACAGGTTAAAGATGCACACGGGTGTCCAATAAGGTAAAACTATAAAAAGGGTACCATAGACTATATAAATAGTTATTATGTGATTTAACATACAGATGTGGTTACTAGGTATAGTAAACTAAAATGCAACGGGTATGTTTCAAGCTATAAATCTAAAATGATATAACGTGACATCGAAATGTAAAAATTGAAATTATGGTATTAAATTTAAACTACAGGTTTAATGTGCATTCAAATGTGTATATAATAAATTAAATAGCATGTAGCAAGTTTTACTTGTCTCGACGGATCACGAAGTGGTATACGGAACGTCACGCGTCAGCGGGAAAAGTCGCGACGCGTACACGGTACACGGAAAGAGTCCAAACAACGCACGATGGGATCACACGGGTCAGATATCCTCGCTGGGTCGTCGGGATCGTCGACGTCGCGGCCGGATTCCGGTGATCATAGAAAAACAGTGAACAACTAAATAAAAGAAATACATGAAAGAAAAAAAGAAGAGAAGAAGAGAAGGATGATGGAGGAGAGGAGGCTCACTGTGGTCTGTGGAGGGGTCGTGAGGGTCGACAGAGCTCCGGCGAGATACCTGCAAGGGCTGCCGGTGATTAAAGAAAATTGAAACAGAACAGAAAAGAAAGGAAAGAAGGAGAAAGAAGGAGAGGAGAGGGAGCAATGCTCACTGGGGGTGCACGAGGGCCAGGGACACGGGGAAAAGGTCACCGGCGGCGATGGGAAGTGGAGGTGGCGGAGATGAGTGTGTGTGCAGGCTCTCGGTTTTCTGTGGATGCGTGGGACGGCTCTGTGGGGAGGAAGAAGATGGAGGCGGAGGAGGTGAGGGTGCGGAGATGAAGAGGTCGGGAGCTTCGTCGTCGGCTGTGTGCGACGAGGAGAAAAGGCGGCTAGGGTTTTGATGATGGGTTCGCAAGAGAAGAACGAGGAGGAAGAAATATATAAAGAGGGGAGAGAGAAATATTTTGCGAGAGGAGAGAGAGAGAGAAATTCTGAGAGAAAAAGACAGAGAGAAAGCCGCGAGAGGAAAGAGAGGAAGAGAGAGATAGAGAGGAAGAGAGAGATCGAGAGGGGAGAGAGAGGGGAGAGGAGAGATAAACTTGTTTTTTAGCGGGGGAGAGAGAAAGAGAGGAGAGAGAAAGAGAAGGGAAGAAAGAGAGGATATCGATGTGGTGGGGCCCAGCGCAAAAGAAGCTGGGATTTGATTGGCCCGGGGATGAGTGAGAGGATTAGATTTAGGTAAAAGAAAATTTAAAAAGATTTAAAATAGTTTTAGTAAATCTTCTGAACTGAAGAAACGATTATAATTTAAATTTAAAATTCAAATAATTGAATTTTTAGCGGGATATAAAATATTTCAGAAAAGCGTCCGGGTCGGGTCTAAAATTTTGGTTTTGAAATATGAAAATTATTAGTAAGTTCCAAAATTTAAAATGAAAGATTATGTGACAAAAAAAGCATACCCCCAAGAACGGACGCACGCACGTACGCGTAGCTATCCAAACACGTCCGTTCCACTGAACGGGACGAGAACACGATGCAAGGACGCTACCACAGGGTTAGAGGTATCAAACAGGCCATGTCATGTATTTTTAATTTATTTGACGTGACTTAAATTGTTATATGCAAAAATATGTGATGTTACCGTATTCCATAACTACGAAACAACAAGCTCAAGCAAGCTGGTTGAATATAAAGTAAACTGCCATTCGCATCCAAACACGGCAAATGAAATAAACACCACAAACAATACATACGGCAACAGAAAAATGGTATAATTGAACTCGGTTGTTACAATACACACATACACACATACAAATACACGCACACACAAAATAATAAGTGCTCCTTTCTGGGAGTACAACTCCCATTGCGGGGACCAAGTCTCTTTTGCCTCCCGAACGCCCACGTACTGACACTTGGGGCGCTAGCGCTCAAAGCGATAGCGCCCTTGCGCTCAAACCGCTAGCGCCTGAGCGTCCACGTGCTGACACGTGGGGCGCTAGCACTCAAAGCGCACAAAGAGCTAGCGCCCAAAGTGCTAGCACCCGAGCGCCTACGTGCTGACACGTGGGGCGCTTGTGCCCTTGCGCTCAAAGCACTAGCGCCCAAAGTGCTAGCGCCCACGTGCTGACACGTAGGGTGCTAGCGCTCAAAGTGCTAGCGCTCTTGTGCTTGTAGGGTTACTAGGCACTCTCACAAGGGTCTACGAGGCATCAACCAAGCCCAATTTAAAATTTAGACGTACCGAACAACCCTTAACAAGATCTTTAAACTAGAGATTAGGCGAAACAAAGCATGTTAAACACTTTAACACTAAGTGAAAGGGATTACAACCTTTGTAGATCCGGTCCTTAACTTCATAAGCTCCGTGTTGTGGTCCCTTCGCTGCGATCATCATGTTCCGGACTCTCGAGAGGCTCCATGAAGAGAAAGATGCAAGCTTGCTTCCGATCTTCGATAATAAAGATGATCTACCTTGAAGTTTCATTAACATAAGCTCTCACTCACTAAATGAAGTGAACACCCTCATCTAAATGGTAAGGATAGATGAGGATGATGAAGTAGGATTTTTTCTCTCTTTTGTTTTTTTATTCTCACTCATTTTCATCACCTTTGAAAAAGCTAGAAAGCTTTTCCATGAAGAACTCAAGGAAGAAGAAGATGAATAATCATTTGTGATGAATAATGAAATGTTATCATAATCATTTATGCAACCATGGTTCATATAACCTTTGTAGAGATTTAACTAGGGCTAGGGTTTGGGTTGGGTTAAAGCATGAGTCACAAAAATATCAACCATAATATCTTAGCACAAAACAAAAGAAAACCTTCTAGAAGGTTCATGAATGGACTAACCCAAATCAAACCCTAACCTTGTTTAATCTCCACTAATCATGTTGCATTAGTTATCATAACCTGTTACAATATTATATAACACATATATAATATATTTTGTAACAAAAGAAAATAATACAATTAACATAAATCACATATATATTAATGTATTACTCGAGTGAGAAAATGAATATTTTAGTGAGCTTATATTAGTTAATGTAATTTAATATATCATATATATTATTATACATCAAATTATCGAATCAACACTTGATCCGACAATCCGGCTATATCGAATATAACCGACTAATATATCATTTACCGATTCATCGAATCAACATTTAATCCGATGACCCGGCTGATATCAAATATCACGAGAATGTAATACGGTATCTCATATCGCATTATCCTCGGTCCTGCACATATCACATATGTGCCCCTACTCCGTTTTGCCTGAGTCAAGAAACATCTGTGTAAGACTCTAAAGAATCGTCAATACGCCGGCAGTAGGTGATGATCATATCAAACACCCACAAGCTGCAAGCGGTCAGCTAAACGTAACAGCCACCCAGGTATTGAGCGATCAGAAGATCAACAAGCAAGCCTGTACATTCTCCTGTGAATCCAATCAGTAACACTCCCGTACAGTCCGGTCTCGTCGTCTGATATGTCGCATATCTCGCCTAGGGGTGGTAAAACGTCAGACCCCAGTAGCTCGATAAGTCGTGTCGATATGAGGTCTATAACAGTTCGAGAAACTAATGATAACACTTACCAGTAAATCTCAGCAAGCCTGGCCAGGGATTTCCAGTTATAGCCAATCGAACACAGCACAACATCAACTCGCTATATCGGGAGAGACGAATCCCCTCCTATCGCTCATTGCCTCCATGTGATTCGGGACTGTACCCAAAAGGCACTTTTTTGCATGCCCTCTTGGACGTGGTATGATGGAAATCAAAGCACAGTGGGAATCACACAAGACTCTATGACGATCTCGGGTCAACAGACTACTCTGTACCAGTGTCACCGGAGAACTGCCATCTGACGTGAGGTATAATACCATCTGGGAGTTCTCGGCGAGTCCGTCCAGTGTACCCAGTCTCTACTGAGCACCCGTACACCATCCTTGATGTCAAACACCGATGGATATGGGATCATCCATCGTCCATCATATGGGTCAAGATGCGTATACGCTAGTCTACTCTGGTGTATCGATGCCCTGTCTCGATACACCCTCGACTAGGAACAGTTATAGGATGTACTCGCCGACTACCGTGGCCCCACTAGTATGATCTCATCATAGTCCCAGTAGTCGAGTACATATCCTAAGGGCTTTATCAACATGTAACATAGAGACAATCAGAGTACATGTTAAGATAAAGTACAACCAGATAGCATACTATCATGTCGAGCAAGAAAGTCCTCCCTATATATGTCCAAGCATCCATTACAATATACATCATATGTACAGTAATGGCCTCTAGGGCATACATATAACTAACAATCTCCCACTTGAACTAGGGCCATCTGTTGTGGTATCACATACCAAACAATTAGCTATGGTTGAAGTATCTCATACTCAACCATCCCATAAAAGTCTTTATTGGGAAAAAGGCCTTTGTGAGTGGATCAGCGTTGTTGTCCTCTGTGTTTACTCTCCTAACCTCGATCTCCCTGGAGATCAACCATCTCCATGATCAGGTGATACTGCCTAAGAATTATATCTGGATTTCTGATGGGACGGGGAGTTCCTTGGCTAAAGCCATAACTCCATTGTCACACAATGGTAGGAACGAAGTTCATATCATGAACTTATATATATCCAGACTGCCACTTTGGTAGCATCCTTGGTAACGATGTACCTTGCCTTTAATTGTCTAGTATGTCACGGTATCTAGCTTGGAACTCTTCCAACATACCATCCCTCCACTGAGGGTAAAGACAATGCCTGCGACTGACATTCAGTCGTCCTTATCACCCTGGAACCTTTCCAGTGATTCTTCCCAGGATCGATTGATACCATCTTACTACAACTAGTGAGAATCTTAACATCCAATTAGATCTATCTCATAGATCCAAAACCCAGGATTTAGGAGGTATCATTTTGATCCTATATGGAGAATTCTTGTGATAAGCGGAGATTAACCGAGCGTAGCATAGGAAACTCCTTCCCTATCAAAATTATTTCATCCACGTACTCTACGAGGATCACCACCGTACTCCCTACTACCTTTTTGTATATACAAGGTCCATCTACCATTTTGATGAAGTCAAACTCTTTGACTACCATATCAAAACAGATGTTCCAACTCCGCGATGCCTGCTTTATCACATAAAACATCTTTTCACACGTTTCCACTGCTCCTACTGTCTATGAAGCCCTCTGGCTGTGTACTTATAGACGCTCTCTTCTAAAACATCAAGCAGTCATGACACCCAACCACCAGATATCGTAGTCATGGTATGTAGCCGTGGCAAGTAGGATCTGGATGGACTTAAGCATAGCTTTGAAAGTCTCAACTTTTTCATGTACACCAAGTAATCTTCTCAAGATATACTTGCTCCTGATGGGGATTTAACCCTTCAGATAAAGCAACCAAAGTCCATATTTTGTTGGTGTATAAGGATTCCATCTCAGATCGCTAAGCATCCAGCCATTCTTACAGAGTCCCACTCCTGATGGCCAGCTCAAAACTAGTTGGGTCATCATCTCATGATGCAATCCTCGCTCCCACTGTCATAGAGAAACCGAAGTACCTCTCAGGTGGGTAAGGAACCCTACTAGATCGGCGGAGAGGCTGAGGTTCGTTGGAAACTACTGGATCCTTTTGTTCTACCAAATCATCAGCTGCAGTTTTGTATAGCTGGAACTCTTTCCAGTTCTACCTCATGACCACTAATTTCTTCACAAGAAATTCCCTTTCACAAAGGTGGCATGTTGAGAAACAAAACATCTTTTGTTCCTCAGTTAGGTAGAAGATATTCCCTCTCGAATGCTTGGGATATCCAACAAACTTCCACAGATCTGACTTTGCCTCGAGCTTGTCCGGATTTTGCTTTTCAGACATAGGCCAGACAACCCCAAATCTTAACAAACTTAAGATATGGGCTCTTCCCATTCCATATCACATATGAAGTGGTAGGCAACTGATTTGATTTGAACCCTATTCAATAGGTATGCAGCTTCTCAAGTGCATAACTCCCAAAAGGAAATAGGAAACTCAGGAGTACTCATCATAGAGCACACCATATCACATAGGGTGCTATTGCTCTGCCCCGATATACCATCGTGCTATGGTGTATACGGAGGAGTAATGCTGAGAAAGAATCTCATTCTCCTTTAGAATAGTCCAGGAATTCCATGCTCAAGTATTCTCCTCCCTGATCTCATCAATTTTATAATACTTACACCCGTTTTTGGTTCTTTACTTCTAACTTATATTCTGTGAATATCTCAAAAGCTTCGGACTTGTGTTTCAACAGAAACATATGTCTGAATCTTGAGAGATCATCAGAGAATGTAATGAAGTACAAAGAACCGGTTCTGGCATGTGTAGACAGGGGACTTTACATACATCATCATGTATCAATCCTAAGAGTTCACTAACTCTTTCTCTGTTTTCAATAAACAGAGCTATGGTCATCGTATCTTTGTGACATGACCGGCAAGTTTCACAAGATGTAAATTCAAACTAATTTAAATATGCATCTAAATGTAACTTAGCTAGTCGGGTCGCATTGATATGACCTAGTCTACAATGCCTCAAGAAGGATTCGTTCATTTCTGAATTCTTCCTCTTGTGTGTGTTCTGTATATTAAGAACTTTGGTTTGATTTAGAACGTCAATGCTTTTAGATAACGTGCCTGAACCGATCAACTCTTGATATAGGAAATGTTCAAAACATTATCCAACAATACAAAATTATATCCTTCTTTACTAATAAAGAGACTGATATGATATTGTATATCAGGTTCGGTATCTAATAACATTCGTTCAGAATCAATGTATTTTCTAATACAGGGTGATAACTACCAACAGACTTGGTTGCAACACTTGCACGATTTTCTATCTCATGAAATTTATCACCCGTTCTCAGTTCTCTACCTTTCTGTAGCCCATATAACAAATTACATATGTGGGATCCTGATCCGGTATCAAATACCCAGGACGTAAAGGACATTGAGAAACAGTTCTGTGTAATGAACACACCCGAAGAAGATGCATCAGCATGCACTTTCTTCGTTTGGGCGGCACGGGAATTCTGGTAATCCCCAATTTCCTGCTCTGTCTTATAACAATTATAAGTTGGAGCGGGACCAACGTTTCCCAGCTCAGTATAACAAGCGGGTTCGGTCAATATATCCGTATTATTATCTTGATTAAGGCGTGATATGGTCGCTACCTAGAGAGAGAGAAGAAAACACTCAGCGTATGGTCTTGCAAGATTAGATTGGTTATCTAATATATCTAATCAGGATGTCTCCCACCGTTTTAGTCAAATCTTCCTTCAAACACTAAAAGGAAAGACTAGCCGGGATTAATTACACGCTACAAGTTCGCCAATCTTTCAGTCAGGCCAGTGCCGGTACTTTGAGGGAGGTTCCCCGTGCTTTCGCACGGACCTAATTAAAGTAAACCTCGTTTTCCCAGGGGTGTAACCCCATTAACACCTTTCTTGACACCTACTTGATTGGCTAATTGTAATGTGTAAAACACTCCCAGGAGTAACTCTTACTCGCAGCGAGTATCGGGATCCAACTATCTCATAGAAGGTATGCAATCTCATTGCAAATTTCATCACTTGAAATTCCCAATAATATTTTACTCCTAGCGTCCTATGACCTTGACGGAGGTCAACAAACCATAGGCTGCTAGTCAAGTTCTACCTGTCATTTCCTGATTGAATTAAACCCACCCGCACGACCCTTGACGGAGGTCAACAAGGCCGCACGACTATCCTAAAACAATATGCATCATATGCATAAGCTGATAAATACTAGTCAGCTACCGCACACTACGCCTTGACGGAGATCAACAAACGTAGAACGAATACTAAGTAGGACTTATCTGAAATGACGGAGGGCTACGACAGGTTTTTAAGAAAACCCTTTGCGTAATGAAATTGATATCATTGTAGAATCGAGTGATTTTAAAAGGAGTGTTTTTTAGGCCTTTTCTAGTTTTGCTAAAGAGGTCACTCCCGGTGAAGAGATTGTCGGCTCTTTTGTCATCGAATAAGGTGCAGAATATTTCATAAATACCGCTATGCAAAGCAAAAACTATAGAAGCAATCAAAAAATAAACCGAGGATGCAGCATCTGCTAGTTTCACTAAAGAGGTCTCTCCCAGTGAAGGGATCTCGGCTCTTTTCTTATCGAATAAGGTGCTGGATGTTCCACAAGGAACACCGCTACGCAAAGCAAGAACTAGAGCTACCAGTTTTTAAACAAGTTTCTACAACATCTTTAGGTTTCTTTTGTTTCATTAATCTCATTAATGAAGTCCCATTTTATTATGCTTCAAAAGCATCAGATATGAAATGAAATCAACAATATATAATATATATCTCATATATATAATATAAACATTCGTCTCAGCCATTAATATGATCTCATCACAGAACATTGCAGCAGAAGAACATATATGAAATATTGGATATACTAGGACGTCCGTGTTTTAAATACGAGCCTGTATAAAACACGGATTCCACGGTCGCGATGAATAGCCAAACCCACATCCCTAGACCCCTACGAGAGCGGCAAGCAACACTGCCAATTCTAGGGTTAGGAGACCCGGTCTCGACTCCTCGAGATGGTCTCCCACTGGACCCTAGAACCCGGTTACTTGTGCTTCCCGCCTTGGGTCTACCTAATGCGGAAAAGTAAATAATATACAATGGTGACATCATCCTCAGCCCGGAAGTGCCCAACAAAAGAATATTACATACAAATGAATTTTACATGAATGAAAATGAAAAACTCTCATCTCACATAAAACCCCCGGCTATTCAGGACACGACGATCCAATATAACATATCACAGCAACACATAACATCACATGGTATCAACGTAAGTAAGTATGTATACACCGATTGTCATCGATATATAGCAATGAAAACCAGCGATACAACTACATACTACACTTACGGTCACAGAAAAGAAAGTGTAAAACTACAACAGTTGTAATCTGCAACCTCCGTAGACATCGCATGCCTAACCAAATGAATACCTTAGACATCGCATGCCTAACAATTATAAACCCCGCATTTAAGTCTTATTATCGAAAACTCTTTTCAATATCAAGTCGGGCAATTCAACAAGATTCCCGACATCCTGATCGAATGCTCGTCGCAAACTTTAGTAGACGGCCGCACCCCCGATGCCGTCGACGAAGTGCACTAAGGCGGAACACCGCTGTCGCGAGCACCCAAACGGATGCTTTAGGCGACGGGGTTCTCCTACAGTCATTTGGTCGGGGCTATCGGAGTGGCTATCTATTAAGTTTACCTGGCGAGTATCCGCGTACGCTACATGATTGCGACGGACTTTTGATCGCATTAAAATCCCGTGGCAGCCGATCAAATGAGACTGAGCTGCTAGATTTATAACATTCAAATTAGTTATCTCATAACTACTTGTGGATTCCAAATATTGTATCACATTCTAGATAAATAGACAATGTTAAACTTTCCGATCGAATAATCAAACACCCAAGTTTTTCCCAAATAGTTCTCAACACTTGAAATTAGTTTTAAAAAAATATCCATCACATGCCACAGTACCAATGGTCCAGCTGTAGAAGGGTCAAGTCAACGCCTCACATGTGGCACACCGTACTGTCCCAAAACCTAAGGTTTAGAGGCAGTTCAAGACGGTCACATAATCGAGTTAAGGTTTGTTGTCTTCTAGAGGGTCCACCGCGTTACTTGCACGACTTAGAACGTTCTTAAACTACGAAAAATTCCAACACTTGGAAATTTTCCGGCAGGGGAAAAAGTAAGTTATTGATATCCGTTCGAACTTTTTAACAGTTTCTAAAATTATCCGAAAAAACTTAAACGTTGTTAAATTATCCGATCAAATCAACGAGTCCCCAATTCAACCCAGAAAACTCAACAATTGAGTATAAATTAAAAATAACCAGAAAAATGAAGAAACACCTACGGATAATACTGTACAAACATGTGTCCCCAGTTCACTCATTTGGCCGCGGAACCGCCGCGGCAAGCATGTTCTTGCCGCGGTTCTTTGAGAGCCTTGGGGACACGTGTTTTAGGGTTATCTTAGAATTCCCTGCTGATTTTTTAAGTATTTTTAATGCAGAAAAAATCACATTTTTACAAAATTTCCAGAGAAGGGTATAATTCGGGGTTTCCGGGTTCGATCGGACTTTAAACTTCGTCTAGACTTCACCTAAAGCTCTAGCTTGGCTCTGATACCACTGTAGGATTACTAAACACTCTCACAAGGGTCTACGAAGTATCAACCATGCCCGATTTAAAATTTAGACGTGCCGAACAACCCTTAACAAGATCTTTAAACTAGAGATTAGGCGAAACGAAGCATGTTCAACACTTTAACACTAAGTGAGAGGGATTAAAACCTTTGTAGATCCGGTCCTTCACTTCATAAGCTCCGTGTTGTGGTCCCTTCGCTGTGATCATCATGTTCCGGACTCTCGAGAGGCTCCACGAAGAGAAAGATGCAAGCTTGCTTCCGATCTTCGATAACAAAGATGATCTACCTTGAAGTTTCATTAACACAAGCTCTCACTCACTAAATGAAGTGAACACCCTTATCTAAATGGCAAGGATAGATAAGGATGATGAAGTAGGATTTTTTCTCTCTTTTATTTTCTTATTCTCACTCATTTTCATCACCTTTGAAAAAGTTAGAAAGCTTTTCCTTGAAGAACTCAAGGAAGAAGAAGATGAATAATCATTTGTGATGAATAATGAAATGTTATCATAATCATTTATGCAACCATGGTTCATGTAACCTTTGTAGAGATTTAACTAGGGCTAGGGTTTGGGTTGGGTTAAAGCATGAGTCACAAAAATATCAACCATAATATCTTAGCACAAAACAAAAGAAAACCTTCTAGAAGGTTCATGAATGGACTAACCCAAATCAAACCCTAACCTTGTTTAATCTCCACTAATCATGTTGCATTAGTTATCATAACTTGTTACAATATTATATATCACATATATAATATATTTTGTAACAAAAGAAAATAATACAATTAACATATATCTCATATATATCAATGTATTACTCGAGAGATAAAATGAATATTTTAGTGAGCTTATATTAGTTAATCTAATTTAATATATCATATATATTATTATACATTAAATTATCGAATCAACACTTGATCCGACAATCCGGCTATATCGAATATAACCGACTAATATATCATTTACCGATTCATCAAATCAACACTTGATCCGATGAACCGGCTGATATCAAATATCGCGAGAATATAATACGATATCTTATATCGCATTATCCTCGGTCCTGCACATATCACATATGTGCCCCTACTCCGTTTTGCCTGAGTCAAGAAACCTCTATGTAGGACTCTAAAGAATCGTCAATACATCGGCAATAGGTGATGATTATATCAAACACCCACAAGCTGCAAGCGGTCAGCTAAACGTAACAGCCACCCAGGTATTGAGGGATCAGAAGATCAACAAGCAAGCATGTACATTCTCCTGCGAATCCAATCAGTAACACTCCCGTACAGTCCGGTCTCGTCATCTGATATGTCGCATATCTCGCCTAGGGGTGGTAAAACGTCAGACCCCAGTAGCTCGATAAGTCGTATCGATATGAGGTCTATAACAGTTCGAGAAACAACTGATAACACTTACCAGTAAATCTCAGCAACCCTGGCCAGGGATTCCAGTTATAGCCAATCGAGCACAGCACAACATCAACTCCCTATACCGGGAGAGACGAATCCCCTCCTATCACTCATTGCCTCCATGTGATTCGGGACTGTACCTAAAAGCCACCTTTTTGCATGCCCTCTTGGACGTGGTATGATGTAAATCAAAGCACAGTGGGAATCATACAAGACTCTATGACAATCTCGGGTCAACAGACTACTCTGTACCAGTGTTACCGGAGAACTGCCATCTGACATGAGGTATAATACCATCTGGGAGTTCTCGGCGAGTCCGTCCAGTATACCCAGTCTCTACTGAGCACCCGTACACCATCCTTGATGTCAAACACCGATGGATATGGGATCATCCATCGCCCATCATATGGGTCAAGATGCATATACGCTAGTCTACTCTGGTGTATCGATGCCCTGTCTCGATACACCCTCGACTAGGAACAGTTATAGGTGTTAGTTATATGTATGCCCTAGAGGCCATTACTGTACATTGGATGTATATTGTAGTGGATGCTTGGACATATATAGGGAGGACTTTCTTGCTCGACACGATAGTATGCTATCTGGTTGATCTTTACCTTAACGTGTACACTGATTGTCTCTCTGTTACATGTTGGTAAAGCCCTTAGGATGTGTACTTGACTACCTGGACTATGATGCGGATCATACTAGTGGGGACATTGTAGTCCATAAGTACATCCTTCAAAGTCCCTAGTCGTGGGTGTATTGAGACGGGGCATCGATATACCAGAGTAGACTAGCGTATACCTTCTCGACCCATACAGATGGGCGATGGATGATCCCATATCCATTGGTGTTTGACAACAGAGATGATATACGGGTGCTCAGTAGAGACTGGGTATACTGGACGGACTCGCCGAGAACTCCCAGATGGTATTATACCTTACGTCAGATGGCAGTTCTCTGGTGACACTGGTACAGAGTAGTCTGTTGACCCGAGATCGTCATAGAGTCTTGTGTGGTTCCCACTGTGCTTTGATTTCTACCTTACCACATCCAAGAGGGCGTGCAAAACGGTGGTTTTTGGGTACAGTCCCGAGTCATATGGAGGCAATGAGCGATAGGAGGGGATTCGTCTCTCCCGGTATAGGGAGTTGATGTTGCGCTATGTTCGATTGGCTGTAACCGGAAATCCCTGGCCAGGGTTGCTGAGATTTACTGGTAAGTGTTACCAGTAGTTTCTCGAACTGTTATAGACCTCATATCGACACGACTTATCGAGCTATTGGGGTCTGACGTTTACCACCCCTAGGCGAGATATGCGACATATCAGACGACGAGACCGGACTGCACGGTAAGTGTTACTGGTTGGATTCACAGGAGTGTGAGCGGGCTTGCTCGTCGATCTTCTGATCGCTCAATACCCGGGTGGCCGTTACGTTTAGCAGACCGCTTGCGGCTTGTGGGTGTTTGATATGATCATCACCTGCTGCCGGCGTATTGACGAGTCTTTAGAGTCCTACACAGAGGTTTCCTGGCTCAAGCAAAACGAAATAGGAGCGCATATGAGATATGTGCGGGACCGAGAATAATGCGTGTATGTGATACCGTATTCTATTCTCGCGATGAATGTATCGATATGGTTGTATGCGATATAACCTAGTTATCGAATCAAGGATTGATTCGATAAGTCGATACATTGGATATTAGTCGGTTATATGCGATGTGACCGGATCGTTAAATCAAGTGTTGATTTAATGATTTAATGCATAATTATATATTTGATATATTACTTTGCATTAACTAGTATTGGTTCACTTTAAATGGATTTTTTCGCTTGCTTTGCACAAGTTGTATATGTGATATACTTTTGTGCACTTGTTTGTATCATGTTTGATGATACATGTTAACTTGGTTAAGTGTAAAGATTAAACCATGGTTAAGTTAATGATTAGGGTTTTGTTTTTCTTTCTTATTTATTTATTTATTTTGGAAAGAATAAAGAGAAAATGGTGGCTTTCTTTGTTTGTAGTTGAATCTTCATGAAGGTTTGACTTTGTAACCATTTTGTCTTCATGCTTAACCCTAACCATTTAAACAAACCATGATCTATTCTCTACACTTAACTAGGGTTAGGATATGATAAGTATTCATATTATTTTACTTTTTAAAACACTTATCATATTCTTTGCTTCTTCTTCTTCATCTTCTTCAAAGAAGAAAACCTAGACTTCATCAATGGTGACTTGATGAAATGAGTGAGAAATCCAATTCTAAAGTGAACCCACTTCCTATTTCTTCATCCTCTACCTCTTGCCAAGTAATATAGGGTGTTCTCTTCACAAGTTTCATGACTTGGTGAAGTGGGAGCTTGATCTAGTGATGCCTCGACGTAGATCATCTTCGGCACGAAGCCGACGACCTTGCCCGCCCATTTCTCCGATGAAGCCGACGCAAGAGCCCGGGTTTTCATTTGGACAGCGAGGAGACCTCGTTGCGGAGCTATGGAGGTGAAGGACCGGATCTACAAAGGTTGTATTTCCGTTCTTTATTAGTAAAGTAGTTTACTAGTTCTTGTTTCGCCTAAATTTCTAGTTAACGATCTAGTCTAAGGTTTCTCGGTACCGTAATATTTCAAATTGGCATGGTTGATGCCTTGTGAGACCTCTTGAGAGTGCCTAGGAACCCTACAGTGGTATCAGAGCCTAGCTAGAGCCTTAGACGATGCGTAGACGGAATTAGAAGTCCGATCAGACCGAAACCCAAACCCTAAAATGCTCTCTGTACATTTTTGAAATTCGTGGATTTTTGTGAATTAAAAATATGCAGAAAAGTAAGCAGGAAAAACTAAGAATTACTGTGAAGTTTGGGCCCCTAATTCCATAATTAGACCGCGGAACCGCGGCCAAACCAGGGGTTTGGCGGCGCTTCCGCGGCCCAAATTTGGACTTAGTCCCTCAAATTTCATATATTTATTCTTAGGTCCTTTCTTGGCAATTTTTTATGTGAATTGTTTAATTCCACTCAAGTGTTGAGTTTTCTAGGGTTTTATTGGGGATTCGTTAATTTGATCGGATAATTTAACTTCGTTTATGTCTTTCCGGATATTTTAGAAACTGTTAAAAAGTTCGACCGGATATAAATACCCACTTTTTCCCCTGCCGGGAAATTTCCAAGTGTTGGATTTTTCCATGGTTTAAAGACGTTCTAAGTAGTGCAAGTAACGCGATGGACCCTCTAGAAGACAACAAACCTTAACTCGATTATGTGACCGTCTTGAACTGCCCTTTGAACCTTAGGGTTTGGGGCAGTACGGCGTGCCACATGTGAGGCGTTGGCTTGACCCTTCTACGGCTGGACCGTTGGTACTGAGGCATGAACTGGATGTTTTTAAACTTATTTCATGTGATAAGCTGTATCGGGAAAACTTGGGTGTTCGACTGTTCGATTGGAAAGTTTAACATTTTCTGTTTATCTAGAATGTGATACAATAATTGGAATTCACAATAAGTTATGAGATAATTGAATGAATGTTATAAACATAGCAGTTTAGTCTCACTTGATCGGTTGCCACGGAATTTTGATGTGATCAAAAGTCCTTCGCAATCACGTAGCGTACGCGGATACTCGCCGGGTAAACTTAATAGATAGCTACACCCCATAGCCCCGACCAAGTGACTGTAGGAGAACCCCGTCGCCGAAAGCATCCGTTCGGGTGCTCGCGGTAGCGGTGTTCCGCCTTGGTGCACTTTGTCGACGGTATCAGGGGTGCGGCCGCCTACTAAAGTTTGCGATGAGTATTCGATCAGGATGTCGGGAATCCTGTTGAATTGCCCGACCTGATATTGAAAAGTGTTTTCGATTTTGAGACTAAAATGCGGGGTTTATAATTGTTTAGCATGTGATGTCTAAGGAATTCATTTGATTAGGCATGCGATGTCTATACAGATTGCGGATTCCAACTGTTGTAGTTTTACACTTTCTTTTCTGTGACCGTAAGTGTAATATGTGATATCGCCGGTTTCGTTGCTATATGTCAACGACAATTGGGATGCGCATATTTATTTACGTTGATGACATGTGATGTTATGTGTTGCTGGATATGTTATATTGGATCGTCGTGTTTGAATAGCCGGGGGTTTTTATGTGAGATGAGTGTTTTTCATTTTCATTCATGTAAAAACTTGTATGTAATATTCTTTTATTTGGGGCACTTCCAGGTTGCGGAAGTTGTCACCTTTTGTATATTATTTACTTTTCCGCACTAGGATAGACCCAAGGAGGGGAGCACAAGTAACCGGGTTCTGGGGTCCAGTGGGAGACCAACTCGAGGAGTCGAGTCCGGGTCTCCTAACTCCAGAATTGGTAGGGTTGCTTGCCGCTCTCGTAGGGGTCTAGGGGTGTGGGTTTGGCTATTCATCGCGACAGTGGAATCCGTGTTTTATACTGGCTCGTATTGAAAACACGGACGTCCTAGTATATCCAATATTTCATATGTTTCTTCTGCTGCGATATCTGTGATGTGAACATGTGATGTTCTGTGATAGATACAGTATATAGTATATATGATATATTATATAGGCGTTACTTATGTTTTACACCCGCGCTAGCCCTGCCCCGCTCTGCCGTTAGTTACCTAACCTAACGGTGCATGAGGGGACATCGAGGCGAATGCGGATGCATAAGTGTACGTCGTATTTATCTGTGATGTTTAGGTAATTTAAATGATGGGACTTCATTAATGAGATTAATGAAATAAAAGAAACCTAATGATTTTGTAGAATCGAATTTCAAAATAAAACAGGTAGCTACAGTTCTTGCTTTGCACAGCGGTGTATATGATATATCCTGCACCTTATTCGATAAGGAAAGGACCGAGATCCCTTAACCGGGAGTGACTCCTTTAGCAATAACTGGAAGATGCTACACACTCGGTTTGTCTTTTGATTGCTTTTAAGAGTTTTTGCTTTGCACAGTGATATATATGATATATCCCGCACCTCATTCGACGAGGAAAGGACCGACGATCCCTTCACCGGGAGTGACTCCTTTAGCAAAACTAGAAAAGCCTCAAAAACACTCCATTTCAAAATTCATTTGATTCTACAACGATATCAAGTTCATTACGCAATAGGTTTTCAGAAAAACCTGTCGTAGCCTTCCGTCATTTCAGATAAGTACTAGTTAGTATTCGTGCTGCGGTTGTTTGGCATGCGTCAAGGCGTAGTGTACGGTAGCTAACTAGTGCTTATCTGCTAGCATACGATGCGATTGGATTAGGGTATTCGTACAGCGTTGTTTGGCATGCGTCAAGGGTCGTGCGGGTGGGTTTAATTCAATAAAGAAATGTACGGGTTGAACTTGACTAGCAGACTATGGGTTGTTTGGCATGCGTCAAGGTCATAGCGAGCTAGGGGCAAAATATTATCGGGAATTTCAAGTGTTGAAATTTGCAATGAGATTGCATACCTTCTATCAGATAGTTGGATCCCGATACCCGCTGCGAGTAAGAGTTACTCCTGGGAGAGTTTTACACATTGCAATTAGCTGATCAAGTAGGTGTCTAGAAAGGTGTTAACGAGGTTACGCCTCTGGGAAAACGAGGTTTACTGTAATTAGGTTCGTGCGAAAGCACGGGGGACCTCCCTCAAAGTACCGACACTGGCCTGGCTGAAAGATTGGCGAACTTGTAGTGTGTAATTAATCCCGGCTAGTCTTTCCTTTTAGGGTTTGAAGGAAGATTTGATAAAAACCAGTGGGAGCCATCCTGATTAGATAAAATAATAACCAATCTGATCTTGCAACAGCATACGCTGAGTGTTTTCTTCTCTCTCTCTCCAGGTAGCGACCATATCACGCCTTAATCAAGATAATAATACGGATTATTGACCGAACCCGCTTGTTATACTGAGCTGGGGAACGTTGGTCCCGCTCCAACTTATAATTGTTATAAGACAGAGCAGGAAATTGGGGATTACCAGAATTCCCGTGCCGCCCAAACGAGGAGAGTGCATGATGATGCATCATCTTCGGGTGTGTTCATTACAGAGAACTGTTTCTCAGTATCCTTTACGTCCTGGGTATGTGATACCAGATCAGGATCCCAGATATGTAATCTGTTACATAGGGCTACAGAAAGGTAGAGGACTGAGAACGGGTGATAAGTTTCATGAGGCAGAAAACGGGGCAAGTGTTGCATCCAAGTCTGTTGGTCACTGTCACCCTGTATTACCAATACATTGATTCTGAACGAATGTTATTAGATACCAAACCTGATATACAAAATCATATCAGTCTCTTTATCAGCAAAAAAAATGATAAAATTTTGTATTGTTGGATAATGTTTTGAACATTTCCTATATCAAAAGTTGATCGGTTCAGGAACGTTATCTAAAAGCATTTACGTTCTAAATCAAACTACAGTTCCTAGTATACAGAACACACACAAGAGGAAGAATTCAGAAATGAACGAATCCTTCAAAAGGTATTGTAGACTAGGTCATATCAATGTGACCCGACTGGCTGAAGTTACATTTAGATGCATATTTAAATCAGTTTGAATCTACATCTTGTGAAACTTGCCAGTCATGTCACAAAGATATAATGACTCCAGCTCTGTTTACTGGAAACAGAGAAAGAATTAGTGAACTCTTGGGATGATACATGTTGATGCATGTAGGTCCCCTGTCTACACTTGCCAAGACCGGTTCTTTATACTTCATTACATTCTCTGATGATCTTTCGAGATTCAGACCTATGTTCCTGTTAAAACACAAGTCCGAACCTTTTGAGATATTCACAGAATATAAGTTAGAAGTAGGGAACCAATAAGGGTACAAGTATTATGTCTTTTGATGTGATCAAGGAGGAGAATACTTGAGCACAGAAATCCTGGATTATTCTAAAGGAGAATGAGATTCTCTCTCAGCATTACTCCCTCGTATACACCAAAGCACGATGGTATATCGGGATGGAGCAGATACACCCTATTTGATAAGGTGTGCTCTATGATGAGTACTACTGAGTTACCTATTTTCTTTTTTGGAGTTATGTACTTAAGAAGCTGCATACCTATTGAATAGGGTTCAAATCAAATCAGTTGCCTACCACTTCATATTTGATATGATAAGGGAAGAGCCCATATCTTAAGTTGGTTAAGATTTGGGGTTGTCCGGGCTATGTCTAAAAGCATAATCCGGACAAGCTCGAGGCAAGGTCAGTTATGTAGAACTGGAAAGGTTCCAGCTATACAAACTGCAAAAGATGATTTGGTAGAACCAAAGGATTCAGTAGATTCCAACGAACCTCAGCCTCTCCGCCGATCTAGTAGGGTTCCTCACCCACCTGAGAGATACTTCGGTTTCTCTATGACAGTGAGAGCGAGGATAGCATCATGAGATGATGACCCAACTAGCTTCGAGCTGGCCATCAGGAGTAAGACTCTGTAAGAATGGCTGGATGCTTAGTGATCTGAGATGGAATCCTTATACACCAGCAAAGTATGGACTTTGGCTACTATATCTGAAGGGTTAAATCCCCATCAGGAGCAAGTATATCTTGAGAAGATTACTTAGTGTAGATGGAAAAGTTAAGACTTTCAAAGCTGGACTTGTTAAAGGTTTTCATCATCGACCATGCGTGGATAATGATGAAACCTTTTTCCAGTAGCTATGCTTAAGTCCATCCAGATCCTACTTGCCACGGCTACATACCATGACTACGATATCTGGCGGTTGGGTGCCATGACTGCTTTTCTAAATGATGTTTTAGAAGAGAATGTCTATAAGTACACAGCCAGAGGGCTTCGTAGACAGTGGGAGCAGCGGAAACGTGTACAAGATGCTTTATAGGATAAAGCAGGTATCGCGGAGTTGGAACATCTGTTTTGATGTGTTAGTCAAAGAGTTTGAAATCATCAAAATGGTAGATGAACCTTGTATAAACAAAAAGGTAGTAGGGAGTATAGTGACGATCCTCGTAGAGTACGTGGATGACATACTCTTGATGGGGAAGGAGTTTCCTATGCTACGCTCGGTCAATCTCCGCTTATCACAATGATTCTCCATATAGGATCAAAATGATACCTCCTAAATCCTGGGTTTTTGATCTATGAGATAGATCTAAATGGATGTTAGGATACTCACTAGTTGTAGTGAGAAGGTATCAATCGATCCTGGGGAGAATCACTGGAAGTGTTCCAGGGTGATAAAGACGACTGAATGTCAGTCACAGGCATTGCCTTTACCCTCAGTAAAGGGACGGTATGTTGGAAGGATTCCAAGCTAGATACCGTGGCATACTAGACGATAAAGGCTGGATACATCACTACTTAAGATACTACCAAAGAGGCAGTCTGGATGTATATTTGTTCATGAGATGAACTTAGTTCCTCCCATTGTGTGACAATGGAGTTGTGGCTTATGCCAAGGAACGCCGGTCCCATCAGTGATCCAGACATATTCTGAGGCAGCATCACCTGATCATGGAGATAGTTGATCTCCAAGGTGATCAAGGTTAGGAGAGTAGACTCAGAGGACAAAACGGCGGATCCACTCACAAAGGCCTTTTCCCAGAGAGAGACATTTATGGGATGGTTGAGTATGAGATACTACAACCACTGCTACAGATGGCCCTAGTGCAAGTGGGAGATTGTTAGTTATATGTATGCCCTAGAGGCCATTACTGTACATTGGATGTATATTGTAGTGGATGCTTGGACATATATAGGGAGGACTTTCTTGCTCGACACGATAGTATGCTATCTGGTTGATCTTTACCTTAACGTGTACACTGATTGTCTCTCTGTTACATATTGGTAAAGCCCTTAGGATGTGTACTTGACTACCTGGACTATGATGCGGATCATGCTAGTGGGGACATGGTAGTCCATAAGTACATCCTTCAAAGTCCCTAGTCGTGGGTGTATCGAGACGGGGCATCGATATACCAGAGTAGACTAGCGTATACCTTCTCGACCCATACAGATGGGCGATGGATGATCCCATATCCATTGGTGTTTGACATCAAAGATGATATACGGGTGCTCAGTAGAGACTGGGTATACTGGACGGACTCGCCGAGAACTCCCAGATGGTATTATACCTTACGTCAGATGGCAGTTCTCTGGTGACACTGGTACAGAGTAGTCTGTTGACCCGAGATCGTCATAGAGTCTTGTGTGGTTCCCACTGTGCTTTGATTTCCACCTTACCACATCCAAGAGGGCGTGCAAAACGGTGGTTTTTGGGTACAGTCCCGAGTCACATGGAGGCATTGAGCGATAGGAGGGGATTCGTCTCTCCCGGTATAGGGAGTTGATGTTGCGCTATGTTCGATTGGCTGTAACCGGAAATCCCTGGCCAGGGTTGTTGAGATTTACTGGTAAGTGTTACCAGTAGTTTCTCGAACTGTTATAGACCTCATATCGACACGACTTATCGAGCTATTGGGGTCTGACGTTTACCACCCCTAGGCGAGATATGCGACATATCAGACGACGAGACCGGACTGTACGGTAAGTGTTACTGGTTGGATTCACAGGAGTGTGAGCGGGCTTGCTCGTCGATCTTCTGATCGCTCAATACCCGGGTGGCCGTTACGTTTAGCAGACCGCTTGTGGCTTGTGGGTGTTTGATATGATCATCACCTGCTGCCGGCGTATTGACGAGTCTTTAGAGTCCTACACAGAGGTTTTCTGGCTCAAGCAAAACGAAATAGGAGCGCATATGAGATATGTGCGGGACCGAGAATAATGCGTGTATGTGATACCGTATTCTATTCTCGCGATGAATGTATCGATATGGTTGTATGCGATATAACCTAGTTATCGAATCAAGGATTGATTCGATAAGTCGATACATTGGATATTAGTCGGTTATATGCGATGTGACCGGATCGTTAAATCAAGTGTTGATTTAATGATTTAATGCATAATTATATATTTGATATATTACTTTGCATTAACTAGTATTGGTTCACTTTAAATGGATTTTCTCGCTTGCTTTGCACAAGTTGTATATGTGATATACTTTTGTGCACTTGTTTGTATCATGTTTGATGATACATGTTAACTTGGTTAAGTGTAAAGATTAAACCATGGTTAAGTTAATGATTAGGGTTTTGTTTTTCTTTCTTATTTATTTATTTATTTATTTATTTTGGAAAGAATAAAGAGAAAATGGTGGCTTTCTTTGTTTGTAGTTGAATCTTCATGAAGGTTTGACTTTGTAACCATTTTGTCTTCATGCTTAACCCTAACCATTTAAACAAACCATGATCTATTCTCTACACTTAACTAGGGTTAGGATATGATAAGTATTCATATTATTTTACTTTTTAAAACACTTATCATATTCTTTGCTTCTTCTTCTTCATCTTCTTCAAAGAAGAAAACCTAGACTTCATCAATGGTGACTTGATGAAATGAGTGAGAAATCCAATTCTAAAGTGAACCCACTTCCTATTCTTCATCCTCTACCTCTTGCCAAGTAATATAGGGTGTTCTCTTCACAAGTTTCATAACTTGGTGAAGTGGGAGCTTGATCTAGTGATGCCTCGACGTAGATCATCTTCGGCACGAAGCCGACGACCTTGCCCGCCCATTTCTCCGATGAAGCCGACGCAAGAGCCCGGGTTTTTATTTGGACAGCGAGGAGACCTCGTTGCAGAGCTATGGAGGTGAAGGACCGGATCTACAAAGGTTTTATTTCCGTTCTTTATTAGTAAAGTAGTTTACTAGTTCTTGTTTCGCCTAAATTTCTAGTTAACGATCTAGTCTAAGGTTTCTCGGCACCGTAATATTTCAAATTGGCATGGTTGATACCTTGTGAGACCTCTTGAGAGTGCCTAGGAACCCTACAATAGGATGTACTCGCCGACTACCGTGGCCCCACTAGTATGATCTCATCATAGTCCCAGTAGACGAGTACATATCCTAAGGGCTTTATCAACATGTAATATAGAGACAATCAGAGTACATGTTAAGATAAAGTACAACCAGATAGCATACTATCATATCGAGCAAGAAAGTCCTCCCTATATATGTCCAAGCATCCATTACAATATACATCATATGTACAGTAATGGCCTCTAGGGCATACATATAACTAACAGTGTTCAGAGCGCTAGCGCCCAAAGCGCTAGCCCCTCAGCGCCCACGTGCTGACACGTGGGACGCTAGCGTTAAAAGCGCTAGCGCCTTTGCGCTCAAAGCGCTAGCGCCCGAGCGTCCACGTGCTGACACGTGGGGCGCTAGCGCTCAAAGCGCTAGCACTCTTATGCTTAGAGCGCTAGCGCCCGAGCGCCCGAGTGCCCATGTGCCTGGCACGTGGGGCGCTAGCGCTCAAAATGCTAGCATCCAAAGCGCTGGCGCTTTTTCCCACGCATCCTTTGGATGCCCTTTCCCTTTCTTTTATATATATATATATATATATATATATATATATATATATATATATATATACATACATACATACATACATACATACATACATACACACACACACACACACACACATACTCCATGACACTGTCCCTGTTAGAAAAAAATTTCTAACGGGGCGCTGCCCCGCATCCCACAAGGGAGCTGCTAGCCCCCTTGACCCCCAGCCCGCTATCCGGGTAGCGGGACCCCCGTAAAAACTCTGCGGGCCCCCGATATATCCAAAACCCCTTTCAAAATGCAACACACGTACATTGCACATTGAGTCTGCATGACCTGTTTGACCCGTTAATCGGAGGTTCTCTTGCTCCAAAGGCGAGGGATAATTAACGGCAGCTTAGTCCGCGGCTACCGGAGATTTGGATCCCGGCAATCAACACCAGCCTACCCTAGGCAGGGGGAATCTGTAATGCACCTGACAAGAGTGCCTCCCAATCAAGCACAAGTCACTACTCATGAGCCGGGTGATGACAAACCGAAGCGGCCGATGCCCGTCCCTTTGGGTCCAAAATTCGTCGAGCCGCACAAAAGCCGGCCACATTCTGCTTCTGGGGATGCCTTGGCCCCAGATAACACCATCCCGCTAATACAAGATCGGATAATGGATTTGGTCACCACCAAGGTTAAAACATTGGTAGCTGAAGCTCAGAAAGAAATCGGCAGTAGTGGGCGGCCATATCCCGCACAGTACGATCTGATCGAGTTCCCGAGCGGCTACGTCATTCCCAAGTTCGAAAGATTTGACGGGATGGGAAATGCAAATCAACACGTCACCCACTTTAAAGCATCGTGCGGAAATACAGGGGCAATGATGCGCTCCTTCTTCGTCAGTTTGCCAACAGCCAGACCGGTGTCGCTTTTGATTGGTACGCGAGTATACCAGATGGGTCCGTCATTACCTTTGCCCAAATGGATTCACTTTTTCAGCAAAGGTTCATGAGTGTCAGTGATAAAATCTCCATTGCCGACCTTGTGAGGACCAAGCCGGGGAAGAATGAAAGCAACACCGACTTTATCGCCCGATGGCGTAATCTCACAGTCAAATGCAAACCTCCACTGGAGCAAGACCAGTCCGTCAGCCTTCTAATTGGGAATCTCAGCAATTGGATAGTCCCATTCTTGTGTACAGCAGGCCTCAAGACGTTTCAAGAGCTAACCAAGATAGTCCAAATGCTGGAACGCTCGAAGCAAGAGTCCACCCCGGACTCTCAGAGTGACAAGACTTGGAAAAGCAAGCGGGACGACAACCGAAGAAGCAGGAGTTCCAGCAGTACTAATGTCTTCAATGCGTCCGACAATGAAGAAAAGCGAAGGACAGGCGAATCCAAAACCAACCGGACTCGAAAGCCCTTGCTGGGAGGAGATGGGCCTTCCCTAAAGGAGAAAAAGAACAAGGTTTACTCTTTCAGAAGGGAAAAGGTCCGCAAGATATTTAAAGATGCCTTGAACAACGGTCTACAATTGCCGGAGTCGAAAAGATCTCAAGAAGCAAAAATGACCGACAATCCCCTGTATTGCCCATACCATCGAGTAGTGAGCCATGCGATCGAAGATTGCTATACCTTCAAGGACTGGGTCGAGAAGCAGTATAAGGCTAGAGAGATCGAGCTGTCCAAAAGTGTGTTGGTGAACAATCAATTTGCAACCACCAACTTTATACAGACAGAAGCTGAAGCCTTCTGGGAGTAGACAGCCGAACCCGCTGCTCTGAGAAATGAAACGGACTCACCGCGGCCTCCGTAGAGTACGTACATATCTAATAAGACGAAGAAGATGATAAAGATACTTCGGAAAGAGCCCAGGACGGAATGGGAAGGGCAGAAGAAGCCTACCTTTCCAGCTGGCAATGCGGCTCCATCAGGCTCAAAATCCAAAAAGCTCAAGAAGAAGAAAAGTGTAGCTCGGCGCGAAAAGGAGTCTGCAGGGAGATCGACCATTCAAAAATATATCGATTCCCTTGAAGAATATTAACAGAAGGAAAGAACTCTGATTCAATTGAAGGAGTTCCTCCATGTACGAGCGGCTGAAATTCTAGAGGAGTTAGAGGAAGACTCCAATGAAGAGATCCCAGTAGTGACCTGCTACGCCATCCATCTTGGCAGCGACTCTGAGGAGGAGCTCTGTTTTCCCGAAGAGGACGAGGAGCTCTCCATAAAGGCAAACCAAATCCAGCTTAGAAGCGGCAGGGCTCTACCGCCAAATCAGGGCAACGCCCCAAAAGGGAAGGAAAAACAAGTCGCTAATGAAGAGGATGGCAGAGAACTTGCTCATGAAGATTCGAGTCCTTCCCCAGTAAACTATAATGTCTTGGCTCACCTCCGAAAGCTTCCGTCTCTCCTTAGCATCTACGATGCCTTGGTTCTATCTCAAGAACTTAGAGATGTTCTCATTCAAGTTCTACAAAACCCCGAGCGGTATCAGGCTCGCTTTGCGGAAATTAATATGAAAGAAGCCCAGTATGCTCTGCATGCCGCCGCAGTGACGTTTAAGGATGAAGACTTGCTACTGGGAACGGCTAAGCATAATCGGCCGCTTTACGTGACCGGGTACAGCGACGGAGATCGGATTAATCGCATATTGATTGATCCGGGGTCCTCAGTGAAAATCATGAACTTGCGGACACTGAAGAGTTTGTCAATGGACGTCCGCGCCTGTCAAGAGAAAGGATTATCATTTAAGGCTTCAATCAAAACTGCCAGCAAGTTCTGGGGTCTATAGCTTTGCCAATCAAATTTGGGGATCTGTAAATTGAAGCTAAGATATACATGATCGACGCCGACACGTCTTATAAGATTCTCTTAGGATGGTCATGGCTCCATGATTACGGCATCGTTCCGTCAACTCTCTATCAATGTATGAAGTATACTAAAAATGGCGAAGAAAGACGCATTGACAGAGACATCCAGCCGTTCGGTGTGCATGAAGTCCGATATGAGGATTCTCGGTACTTTATGAACCACCAAGATGCTAAGCCGCAACCGACTGAGGACAGAACGGACCTAAGACTCAAAAGCAAATCTGAGCCGGCTGTCACTTTCAAAAGCAAAAATGCCTAAGTACGCCCGAGTTTCGGTAGCGACACTGATGAGTCCGACGCTGGAAGTCTTCCGTAAAACTCGCCCTCGTTTCGGTAGCGATACAGACGAATCTGATACTGAAGGCCCATCTAGCAGCAAAGTCCGCCCTCATCTTGGCAGCGACACTGAAGGGACAGAGGAAGAGGACCTGCCGTGGAACAGCTGTGCAGATTGGACCCCCATGCAGCAAGCAAAACTACGAGAGACCTTCGAAATTGCAGAAAGGCCCGTAGCTGTCACAAGGGTGCCGAAGAAGATATGCAAAGAGCTCGATGAATTGTCAGTCTCCACCGTGGACGAGCTGAAAACTTTCTACGTTCCCGGAAGGAAAAATTGACAGATGGGCATCCTGTTTTATGGGTCAAATCCTGTTGTGCACCCGGACGATTTTTCTGTCGCGTGCCTTCCCTATGAGAGAGGCATAAGAGCCGTCCTCAATCCCAGATACTATGCACCCGAGATGCGAGAATATTTCAAAAAGTGCGGATGCCGGTTATATCAAATGGAGTCCGAATCAAAATTTTATGAAGGGTTATGGCATCCGCCCCAGGTCCGAGCTCTCATCGATGGACAAATTCCAGATAGACGGGGAATAGGATACATTCAACCTAATTCCAAAGCGTGCTACATGATCCATATTAGGGAAGCCAGCGAAGAGTCAAATGATGAAGACGAGCTAGCCGAGCCAGAAGAAGCTCCTCAAGAGCTCGAAGATGGCGGACAAGCAACATTTGACGAGCTAACCGAGATTGACTTAGGAACGCCCGATAATCCAAGGCCGACCTACATCAGCTCACTCTTGTCAGAGGAAATGAAAGAGCAGATAATCGCCCTGCTACACGAGTTCATCGACTGCTTCGTGTGAACGTACAAAGAAATGCCTGGCCTTTCCTCTGAAGTGGCTGTGCATAAACTGGCTATATCTCCTGATGCTAAGCCAGTCAAACAAGCTCCTCGAAGAATGATAAGGGAACTAGAAGAAAAGGTCATCGAGGAAACCAAGAAGCTCATCAATGCCGGCTTCATCAGGGAAGAGAAATATGCGGACTGGATCGCATGCATAGTCCCAGTAAAGAAGAAAAATGGGCAGATCTGAGTTTGTGTCGATTTCAGGGACCTCAACAAGGCATGTCCTAAAGACGACTTCCCGCTACTGGTCATGGAAATGATGGTCGATGATACCTCAAATTACGAGCTGTTCACCTTTCTGGATGACTTGTCTGGGTATAATCAGATGAAGATGTCGCCTGAGGATGAGAAGCACACAACATTTCGAACCCCGATCGGAATATACTGCTACAAAGTGATGCCGTTCAGACTAAAGAACGCAGATGCTACATATCAAAGGGCAATGACCAACATCTTTGATGACCTAATCCATAAAGTCGTCGAATGCTATGTTGATGATATGGTCGTCAAGACTAAAGCTAAGGCCAATCACATCCAAGATCTTAGGACCGTTCTCACCAGACTGAGGGAATACGATCTGAAGATGAATCCTCTGAAGTGAACTTTTAGCGTGTCATCGGGAAAATTCCTGGGCTTTATAGTCCGACATCGAGGGATTGAAGTTAACCCATCCAAGATAAAGGCCATCATGGAGATGCCCCCTCCGAAGAGTCTGACGCAGCTAAGATCTTTTCAAGGCAAGCTTGCTTATATACGGAGGTTTATCTCAAATTTATCGGGGAGATGTATGCCCTTCTCAAAGCTCATGAAGAAAAGGGCTCCTTTTGTCTGGGATGCCGAATGTCAAGAAGCATTCGAAAGCATCAAACAGTACTCGTTGCACCCTCCAGTGTTGGCCGCTCCCGTTTCAAATAAACCGCTGATTCTCTATACTGCCGTGCTAGATGTCACTCGGCGTGCACCTTGCCTAGAAAAACGAAGAGGGAAAATAAAATTCCCACTACTACCTCAGTCGAACTCTAGTCGGGGCGGAACACAACTATTCCCCAATCGAAAAGCAATGCCTGGCTCTGATATTTGCTGTGAAGAAGATGAGGCACTATCTGCTCACTCATCGGGTTATGCTGATCTCCAAGGTCGACCCGCTCAAACACTTGATGATCAAAGCAAGCCTAGCCGGTAGAATGGCAAGATGGGCTGTCATGCTACTTGAGTTTGACATAGTTTATACTCCTCAGAAAATAGTAAAAGGGCAAGCTCTTGCAGTCTTTCTCGCTGCTCATCCCATACCAGAGGGGTCACCGCTCAATTGCAAGTTACCCAACAAACAAGTGCCGCACCTCGAGAAAGAAAAGCCATGTTGGGAGCTCTACTTCGATGGGGCCTCATCAATAAGGACCTCCAGTAAATCAAGTGTCCCGGGGATAAAAGCAGGGATAGGGTTGGTGTTCATCAAGCCATCAATAGAAACCCTACGGCGTTCTTTTGCTCTCACCGAGCCTCGCACAAACAATGAGGCTAAGTATGAAGCTCTGATAGCTAGTTTGGAACTCGCCATAGAAATGGAAATCCTTCGGCTACGGGTTTACGGTGACTCCCAGCTTGTCGTCAACTAAGTAAGCAGTGACTATAAGATATACAAACCCGAGTTAGCTCGGTATAGAGGCCGAGTGGTGGAACTCAAGAAATGGTTCGCTCACATTGAACTAACGAGAGTCCCTAGAGCATTGAATGGAAAGGCTGACGTACTTGCTCGCTTGGCCAAGGAGCTAGCTGATCCTGACATGGACGAAATTCTGATCACAGTCAGGAGCCGGCAAATTCTACCCCCAGTCTCTACAAGAAGTGGAAAGCGTGGAACAGAAGAGCAAACCTACCGAAGAAGCTTCGATCATCCAAGACGAGCCCGATTGGAGAGAACCCTTCATAGAGTACCTCCGATACGACAAGCTGCCCGAAGGAAAATCTGCAAGGATTCAGCTGAAGAAGAGAGCTATCCGATACGTGTTTGTAAATGACGTGCTATACCGCACGTCATATGACCAACTCTGGCTCAGGTGCCTGACATCGGCCGAAGCCCAAAAAGTTATGAAAGAAGTTCACTCAGGCGTCTGCGGGGCTCACCAGTCCGGCCCCAAAATGCGGCTTCAGATTAAACGTCTTGGATATTACTGGCCTTCCATGATACGGGATTGCGGAGAGCATGCAAAGAAATGTTATATCTGCCAAATTCACGGTGATTTCATTCACAAGCACCCCAATCCGTTGCATCCTACGGTGGCGTCGTGGCCCTTCGAAGTCTGGGGAACCGACATAGTTGGCCCAATTGATCCTTCGTCATCTAGAGGCCATCGGTTCATACTGTCCACAACAGATTACTTCTCCAGATGGGCTGAAGCTGTCCCGCTAAAAGAAGTCAAGACAGAAGATATTCTGACATTCTTCCAGCATAATATTCTATACCGCTTCGGTACACCAAGAAGAATCATTTCTGACAATGGGCCTTCTTTCAAGAGCTTCAAAGTTGCAACGTTTGCTACTCAACATAAGATAGACTGGAGATATTCCTCCATCTATAATCCAAGAGCCAATGGGCTAGCCGAAGCCTTCAATAAGACTCTATGTAAGCTCCTGAGGAAAAATGGTTCAGCCAACAAGAGAGACTGGAATTTCAAACATCACGAGGCGTTGTGGGCATATCTTACCATGCACCGTACTCCAACTCAGTCCACTCCCTACTCATTGCTCTTCGGAGTGGAGGCGGTCCTCCCCCTCGAAGTCGAATTTCCAAGCTTAAGAATGGCCGTTCAGCACGAGTTGACAGAGGAGTAAAACGTGCTCCTTCGACTTAAAGAACTTGACGCCCTCGAAAAAAAGAGGCTCGCGGTACAGCAAAATCTGGAGCTGTACCGAGCCCAAATTTCATGGGCCTATGACATGATGACTCGTCTCCGCGCTTTCAAGAAAGGCGAATTGGTGTTGGTCCTCAAAAGACCGATGATCCCCAATCGACATGCCAAGGGAAAATGTAACAACCGAGTTCGGTTATACCAATTTATGTTGCCGTATTTGTTGTTTGTGGTGTTTTATTCATTTACCGTGTTTGGATGCGAATGGTAGTTTACTTTACTTTCGACCCGCTTGCTTGAGCTTGTTGTTTTATAGTTATAGAATACCCTAGCATCGCGTATTTTACATATAACAATTTAAGTCCCGTAAAATAATTTAAAAATACATAACATGGCCTGCATGATACCCCTAACCCTGTGGGAGCGTCCGTGCATCTTGTTTTCATCCAGTTCAGTGAAACGGACGTGTTTGGATGGTTACGCGTATGTACGTGCGTCCGTTCTTGGGGGTATGATTTTCGTTACATAATCTTTCATTTTAAATTTTTGGACCTTGCATAAAATTTTCGTATTTCAAATCCAAAATTTTGGACCCGAACCGGGCGCATTTCTGAAATATTTTATGTCCCGCTAAAATTCAATTATTTGAATTTTAAATTTAATTTCGGATATTTTTCAGTTCAGAAAATTTCCTAAAAACTATTTTAAATCTTTTTAAAATTTCTTTTAACTAAGCAGATTCTCTCTCTCTCTTTATTTTCCCACGAGCCAATCATATCCCTCTCTTTCTTTGCACCAGGCCCCACACAAATCCCTCTCTCTTCTTTCCCTTTCTCTTTCTCTCTCTTTCTCCGCAGCTCTCTCTCTCTTCTCTTTCTCTCTCCTCTCGCGCCCTCTCTCTCTCTCCACTCGCGAACAATGCTCGCTTCTCGATTCCCGTCACCCCCTCTGGATCCCGTCACCTCCCTTCTATCTTCTTCTTCTTCTGTTTAAAAACCCTGCACCCCCTCGCCACGAGAACCCACAGAAAACCCTAACCCTTACTCCTCTGCCTCCTCCTCCCTCGACCTCGCTCCTCAACCCTCATCATCATCTTCTTCCTCGACCTCATCTCCTTCCTCTCCTCTACTTCCCCTCCAAACCCAGAAACCCCTGCACACCAAGTAACCTAAACCCTAACTCCTCAACTCAACTCACCGCCGATCACCACCCCGATCTCACCCCACTCTCCTCTCTTCCTCATCTTCCTTCTCTTCTTCTCCTTCATTTCTTCTCTTCTTATGTTTAAACCCTGCACACTCCACAACAACCGCAACCCATCACCCGAGCACCCTGCACCCTCGTCGGAGCTTCGTCGATCATCACCGTCGACACCATCGCCCCTCTGAAAATCCAGTGGGTAAGCCTCCACTTCTCAAACTTCTCTATCCTCCTTCCATGCTTCTCGTTTCTTTTCCATACATTTTTTCTTTGTAGTTGTTCACTGTTGTTTCTTGGTTGCCGGAATCCGACCGTGCCGGCGACGATCCCGACGACCCAGCGAGGATATCTGACCCGTGTGATCCCATTGTGTGTTGTTTGGACTCATTCCGTGTACCGTGCGCGCGTCGCGCCTTTTCTTGCCGACGTGTGACGTTCCGTATACCGTATCGCGATCCGTCGAGGCAAGTAAAACTTGCTGCATGCTATTATAATATTTTATACATATTTAATTTCATGTTTAAACCTGTAAATTAAGCCTAAGGCTATTAGTTTCCATTTTACATTTCGATGTCCGGTTATATCATTTTAGATTCGGATTTTGAATTATACCTTGTTGCATGTTATAGTACAATATCGTGTACCCACATCCGTGTTTAAATCACTTAATAATTATTTGCATAGCCCATAGTACCCTTTTAGATAGTTTATAATGTTTCAAACATCCGTTTGCATCCATCTTGTCTAGTATACAAACTATTGCATCAATAGATCACTTGAATGTATAGCATTGAAATATTCACAATCCATATTTGATAAAGTATAGTTTAATTAGTATTGGAACCTAAACTTTAACCTTAATCATGACTGTGCATCTATATACCTTAATCTGTTCCTGATTGCATTTCACATTACAATATTCCAATTTATGGTTCTATTAGTACCCATGCTTGTTTTGTATACCCATGCTTATGTTAGTTTGATTATGAGCACCCACATGACATCTTGTGCACCCTGACACGACTTGTTACACCTACTACTTGACCCGACAATGATACCGTGCACCTCTCGACATGACTTGATACCTATATACTACCTGGCTTGACCTGATGTACCATGGCTTTACCTGTTACCTGATCTTGTGTCTAATGCCAACAAACCTGACCTGTTGTCCTTACGGACAGTTCCTGTTGTCTATCCAGACAAACCTGTACCTGCCTGATCCTGTGTTGGCATTAGCTCTAGATTATTTAATACCTGACTTAAGCACATATAACTTGGGGTATGGGGAAATCAATGATGAAACCTGACTTGTAACTCGACGGTTCTATACCTTTTCTGATCAGTCTTACGGGCTAGGCCAGCCCCGGAGTGATGCTACTGACATCACTCGTCATTACCTACCACCCTTTACTGCCTTGCGGCACGTCTCAGTTTTAGTCCGAGAGTCATAGACCGTGATCCCGGGCACGCACGGGATACTATTGAGTTACATCGATAATTCATCAAATTGATTTCAAAGACTTGAGAGTAGTTAACCCTATAGACCAGTTTAGATTACTCACTGCACACTACCTTTCACTGCCCTGATTTATATTGCCGTTACACAAGCTTTACCATTTATGATCATACTTGCATGTCTTGCTACCATGTTTACATATTATTGCTTGATGTTATGACGCGCTGTCGTCTGGGTTTTGCATGGCCCAGATTCCGTACCTTTGCTGCAGTCCGAGCAAGAGTACTTCAGTCAGCAGGCTGAGCAGTGAAGACTCGTTAGTAGTTAGTTCTTTTAATTTTTTTCCAGTATTTTCATTCCTGATGTGAGCCCGCATTATGGGACATACATTCCAGTTATTCTTGTATTGGATCTTTTGCTTCCGTATTATTTTATTCTTGACTCATTTTATTTTGGCTTATGGACATGTGTTAGATAGTTTATTATTGTTCTTGATATCTCTACAGCCGTAATGTGACTGTGGAAGGATAATTCCTATCCACAGGTAGCATGGTTGGCTATGTCACGTGCTTACCTTAGCGTACTCTGGGAAGCGAGGCGTGACAGAAAATTCGAGCCAAACTGGGAAGGACCATACGTCATCGAGAAAGTGTTCGACAGAGGACCCTACCAACTAATAAGTGCCGAGGGAGAAAGGCCCATGCCACCCATCAATGGCCGATATCTCAAGAAATACTATGCGTGAATGCTCCAAGTCGCAGGCGAATTGAGCACACCGACCCTACGGTCTGGATCATACATCCTGCAAAACCGTATACAATCCACGAGCGTAAACGACCCTTATCTCTCCCATGTCCTACCGGTGAGACTACTTTTAAAGTCCCACCAGCCCTAAAAAGAAAAGAAAAGAAAAGAAATGGCATGTCCAAAAGCAAAACGGGCACGAATGAAAACCCGAAAGGGCTCCGTGAGTAAAAACAGCAGGACTGTCGGTGAGTTTGTGAAAATCTGAAAGGGCGCAAACTCGTGAAAAAAATAAAACACACTCGCAAAGTTCTCTCGACCTTGTGAGGAAAAAATCCCTGCATGAGATACTTACGACTCACAAAGGAGCAACACACTTAAGAATCCCCACGATTCCTGAGAAGATCATACACCTGCGAGATCCTCTCGACTTATAGGGAGAAAATGCTTTTATGAGACCCTTAAGGCTCATAAAATT
Organism: Agapanthus africanus; assembly: GCA_030015575.1. Taxonomy (NCBI): domain Eukaryota; kingdom Viridiplantae; phylum Streptophyta; class Magnoliopsida; order Asparagales; family Amaryllidaceae; genus Agapanthus; species Agapanthus africanus. The sequence goes on along the minus strand of JASDDO010000014.1, from coordinate 127,588,526 downwards.
GAAAAGTCTTAGGTGACAGGGACCTAAACCTGTCTCCTAAGCCATCGCTCCCCAACGGGAAATGGCAAATGATGAGTCGCTCCTGGCGTTATGCTTCAGTGTTAGCGATGCTGATGCCGACCCAAAAAACCAAACCCCAAGTCCTCCCGAGGCAAATTATGAGTTGCTCCTAGCATTGTTCCAGTGCAGCAATGCTGATGCCAAACGAGATCCAAATTCCAAGTCCCCAAATGGCGAATGATTAGTCGCTCCTGGTACCATATTCCAGTGCAGCGATGCAGAAGCCAACCAAAATCCAATTTCTCAAAATCCTCCCAGCCCTACGGTTAGTCCCCAAATTGATTGCCGTATACAATCCACGGGCTCAAATAATTCTCATCATACCCATACCCCACCGCAATCACCAGTCCAGCGGCCGGTCTCCGCCCTTGGACTTATGCTCCATTTGGGAAGACCCACTCATGTGTCCTCACGATACATGAGGAGAACAAACCTTCGTGGGATCCTAACGACTCACAAAGGAAAAACACACTTGGGAGTCCCTACGACTCCTAAGAAGAAAGTGCACCTACGAGATCCTTTCGACTCGTAGGGAGAAAATGCTTTTATGAGACCCTTTCGGCTCATAAAATTGAAAAGCCTTAGGTGATAGGGATCTAAACCTGTCTCCTAAGCCATCGCTCCCCAACAGGAAAAGGCAAATGATGAATTGCTCCTGGCATATGTGCTTCAGTGTTAGCAACGCTGATGCCTACCTTAACCCTAAAATTCCAAACTCTAATCCAATAGACCCTTAAGTCGTTAAACTGGGAACAGATGACCCTATGTCGTTAAACTGGGAACAGATGACCCCTAATTCGTTAAACTGGGAACGAGGGAAATCAAGTCATCGACCGTCCAAGTCACAAAAAGGGCAGAATCGACCGTCCAAGTCGCAAAAACTGCAGAATGGAACGTCCAAGTGGCAAAAAGGGCAGCACCGACCGTCCAAATCGCTAAAAGAGCAGAACCGACCGTCCAAGTCGCTAAAAGGGCAGCATCGACCGTAAAAGTCGCAAAAAGGGCAGAATCGACCGTCCAAGTCGCAGAAAGGGCAGCACCGACCGTCCAAGTCGCAAAAAGGGCAGCACCGACCGTTCAAGTCGCTAAAAGGGCAGCACCGACCGTCCAAGTCGCAGAAAGGGCAGAATCGACTGTCCAAGTCGCAGAAAGGGTAGCACCGACCGTCCAAGTCGCTAAAAGGGCAGCACCGACCGTCCAATCCAAGCCGCTAAAAGGGCAGCATCGACCGTCCAAGTCGCAAAAAGGGAAGAATCGACCGTCCACGTCGAAAAAGGGAAGCACCGACCGTCCAAGTCGCTAAAAGGGCAGAACCGACCGTCCAAGTCGCTAAAAGGGCAGCATCGACAGTCTAAGTCGCAAAAAAGGCAGAACCGACCGTCCAAGTCGCTAAAAGGGCAGCATCGACCGTCCAAGTCGCAAAAAGGGCAGAATCGACCGTCCAAGTCGCAAAAATGGCAGCATCGACCGTCCAAGTCGCAAAAAGGGCAGAATCGACCGTCCAAGTCGCAAAAAGGGCAGCACCGACCGTCCAAGTCGCTAAAAGGGCAGAACCGACTGTCCAAGTCACAAAAAGGGCAGCATCGACCGTCCAAGTCGCAAAAAGGGCAGAAGCGACCGTCCAAATCGCAAAAAGGGCAGAATCGACCGTCCAAGTCGCAAAAAGGGCAGCACCGACCGTCCAAGTCGATAAAAGGGCAGAACCGACCGTCTAAGTCGTAAAAAAGGCAGAACCGACCGTCCAATTCGTTAAAAGGGCAGAACCGACCCTCCAAGTCGCTAAAATGGCAGCACCGACCGTCCACGTCGCTAAAAGGGCAGTACCGATCGTCCACGTCGCTAAAAGGGCAGCAACGACCTCCTGGTCGGAATTATGCTCCGCCTCGGAATCAAGTCAACCAGACACTCCTTCTCGGAGACACGTCAAGCATCGACCATCCATGTCGTTAAAAGGGCAGTGCCAGCTTCCCAAAAGGTGGGAACCAAATCAAGTGGCCTCTACGTGAAAGAAGATCCATCAATTTCATGCACACGATCCACATATGCTGTGTGCATTTATTGATGGGGGCAATTTGTTGGGGTAAAAATTTACACCCCGGTTGACCAAGTCAAAATCAAAGTCAACCCCAAGCCAAGTGGGCCAATGCTCAGAGCGAGCCCGAACGTGAAGCGGACGGCCTCCCCCCATGCCAAAATTTTGTTGTATTTCTTGTATTTTATTTTATGAATAAATGTAAGAAAATGGGCATAAAGCCAAATTTTTTTAAAGCCCGTGGCTTATGTGCTAAAAGAAATGGTACATGAGCCATGGGATAGGCAAAATGCTATTTTGTGAAGCCCAAGGGGCTATGTGTAAAGTGTATAGCCTATAAAGGCAAAGATGATGAAAATATCTCAACAACTTTTTCTCTCTCCAAAAAGAATCAAGATCTGTGATCTTCTCCTTCCTCAAGGTTCTAAAGAAACCTTCTTCTTTCTTTTGAATTAAATCAAGAGTTCTACTCTTCCTTTTATAAAATTAAATAGTTTTTCACCACAAAACCCATAAAGGAGAGCTTAGATTTCCCATCAGATCTCAAAAAAAAAAAGATTTTTAAAATTTCACATCTCTTGATCTTCAAGGTCCTGCCAATAAAGGAGGAAGAAGGAGACCCATCTCCGGAAACCCACTTTGGGGAAGAACTAGGGCTTAAGGGGAGAAGCCATTCATCAGCTTATATATATATATATATATATATATATATATATATATAGACACACACACACACACACATACACACACACAAAATAATAAGTGCTCATTTCTGGGAGTACAACTCCCATTGCGGGGACCAAGTCCCTTTTGCAGCCCAAACGCCCACGTGCTGACACGTGGGGCGCTAGCGCTCAAAGCGGTATCGCCCTTGCGCTCAAAGCGCTAGCGCCCAAAGCGCTAGCGCCCAAGCGCCCACGTGCTGACACATGGGCGCTAGCGCTCAAAGCGCTAGCGTCCTTACGTGCAAAGTGCTAGCGCCCACGTGCTGACACGTGGAGCGCTGGTGCTCAAAGCGCTAACGCCCAAAGCTCTAGCGCCCGAGCAACCCCCGTAAAAAATCTGCGGGGCCCCCGATATATCCAAAACCCACTTTCAAAACGCAACACACGTACACTGCACATTGAGTCCGCATGACCTGTTTGACCCGTTAATCGGAGGTTCTCTTGCTCCAAAGGCTTGGGGTAATTAACGGCAGCTTAGTCCGCAGCCGCCGGAGATTTGGATCCCCACAATCAATAAATCCCAGCCTACCCTAGGCAGGGCGAATCTATAATGCGCCTGACAAGCGCGCGCGTATTCTCATCTCAATGGGGTGAATAAAAACACCGTACATAGAGAAAGTGGTTTCTTTTGAAAAAGACGGATTTAGAAAAATCACACAAAAATGCGCAATCAACCCTAGATCTACGGTCACCTAGGTCAAGTCAATAGACCACTCCTAGACTTCAAGAAGAAAAATCGTAGGATAAATCCTCAACTACCTCTTTATCTCTCCTATAGCCAGGTAAGTGCCAGGAAAGTGGGAGGTATCCGCTACGTAAGTAGCAGGCCAAATTAAGTAACCACTTACCTTAAACACGCTTGCTTTAGACACCACAAAAGAAATGCGGATAAACAGTAGATTACCCACGACCTTCCTCTATCCTAATTGAGCGCGACGGTCCTTAGAGTCTTGTCAGGATATTTTTTTAGTTAATGAAGGGTGATGTGGATGCTAGTTTTATGATTTTTGGGGCTTAGGAAGGGTAATGAAATCCCCACCTAATCTGAATTTGGTCTTTGCCCCTTCATTTCCGTATTAAAATATGCAAAAACAACCAATATCAAAACACGCAATAAGAATATTTTTAAGCGGCGAATTTTTGCAAAGAATCCTGCCGAAAAGTGTTATTGGACAAGATCATAGGATAGAGAAGGACATAGAGAATATACCAGAGAAATTTGAAGCAGTGAATCGCCAACTCAACAGCGGATCCGCCGCGAAAACCAAGATTCCGCCGCGGTTCCGCAGTGGATTGGACGAGTTAGGTGATGTACTTTTTACTGTAGCTTCCTTTTCTCCTCTGGAATCTTTAGAACGTCTCTGAATCTTGACCTCTTTGCTATAGTGATGCCAGATTCCCTCGCAAAAATTCAAACACTAATCGTTAAGCACATGATGCGATTTTGATTTAAAATTTTGATGGAATAATAATATTTCAACTCAAATAACAAGAACGAACAAATTACGTATGCATCCACGGCAACGGCGCTATTTGATTTATCTAATCAAAGATTCTCACCACTTCTATTTTAAAGAAAAGATATAGTAGTAAAGAGGTGATGAAATGTTTTGTAGTTTAATAACTGTAATCAATAATGGTGTCGCGTGTAGCGAGCGTTAGTGTGTACGGATCGTCCTCTGGGATTTGTGGAACTCGTCAATTCTTACTTTAGTTGAGTCAAAAGAAATAGTAAAGAAAATTCAAGAAGTAGTTCAAGATTGAGTTGAATCATATTTTCAAGAAATTTAAGAAATCGTTTTCAAGAAAGAGAATTTAAAGATAATGTTCAAGATTTAGTTATCAAGAAAATTGATGAAGGCTTGTACGATTCGAACGGAATTAGTAGCCAATGATGATTATTCAAGATGATTCATCTTATCTATTGGTAGAATTAAAAATAGATCAATGGCTAATAATGAGATTTAGGGATCCTTTGAAGAAACTAGGGTTTCTTCTTCATTGCCCCTTTGTCATTTGATTAATTGCAAACCTTATCTAGCCTTTAGTAGGAAAGATCATCAATCTAATCCCCAAATTGTGATGAAATTCTCAATAGATTGATCTCACTCACAATTTGGATATTAATGATTCTTTTTCCTAAAGTTTATAATCTCTATAAGACTTAAGATGAATATAGAATTCTTTCACCATTTGATCTACCAAATTCCTCCGAATTCTTAGCAAGCGGAGATTTATTCACATATTATGAAAATAGAAGAATCAACAAATGGAGATTTCATAATGCGAAAATTTAAAGAAAGTAATACTAAGAGTAATGATCACCTTTATTATTCAACTTCAAATTACAACTTCTTCAATCCGAGATTACAAGAAAATTCACTCTTGATCACTCCATTAAAGAGGTAATTTCTCCGTCGATTTTCGCTTCACTCGATCACCTTGAGTCTTGGATCTATCGCGGATCACATGCTCGTTGATGATGATTGGCTTCGCGTAAAGGATCTTAAATGAAGTTGGTCGATGAATTTCTCACGATTCTTGATATTGAATCTTGATTTGGAATTGGATCTTGATTTGGTTTTGGATCAAAAGTGTCGAACTCAAAAAATCAACAACCAACAACCAACTACTCAACAACCTTTTTAATGTAGGCTTAGGTCCCTTTTTATAGCCCTTAATCAAGCTTCCCTCATAAGCTGGGTTGTTATAAGGAGGCTTCTAGAATAAGCTTGGTTGTTATGTAGCTTTCTCAACAAGCTAGGTTGTTATAGAGTCGTTTCCAGAATAAGGTTGTTACAACGAAGTGTCCTCTGCAAGCTAGGAAGTTGAGAAGAACCTTCTAGAGAATTCCCGACACCTAAGCCCACAACTCAGCCACAGATCCGCGGCGACTCGGCCTGACTTGGCCGCGGTTCCGCGGCCGATTTTTGAGATCTCTGCTTCAATTTTCTGTTGTCTTCTGGTGTTGATCTCTGGGTCTTTATGTGATATATAGAATCTTTTTATCTCTTCTAAAATTCTGCCAGTATTTGATTCTTTGATTTCCTGTATTTTATCGGAGAATTCCTGATTCCGATATCTGATCTGGGCTAATTTCTGCACAAGATCTCAATGAAGAGTGTTAGAGATGTACAATATTATGCGTGAAATAATAAACATACAATTTCCTTCAAATGTATTGATTATGATGTATAACACATGGCAATTGATATTTTCCGGATGAACTTGTAATATGTGTTATATTTATATCAAACTTTCTTAGATAATTAGAAAAGTGAGAAAATTGTTATGTTAAAGATTGCAATATTTTCGACTGAACAGCGAGCATGATGCCCCCGGTGCATCCACCTTTTTGGGAATGTGCTTCTGTGGCGGGTTCACCCTCTAGTTCTCAGAAAGCGTGAACTTCCCCTGTTGATACTGATCCTCGACCCAGTTCTTGAACATGTAGCAATCCTCAATTGGGTGGCTCACCGTTTTGTGATAGGTGCAATAGTTGGGGTTGTTGACGTCGCCGGGTTGCGGTGGATGCCGTGTGTCTGGCAATGTATTGAGTTTGTTATGCATTTCAACTCAAATAGCCTCCTCGTCTTATCGCGGGAAATGAGTAAGTGCGTCCTAGGCTTTCTTCCAGGGATAGGCGTGGACGTATATTGTTTTGGCAGTCGCCGGTTTTTGGTCGCTCAGTTGTTGTTGAGTGTTAGCGACGAAGGCCACTTTCCCTTTACCCTTGGCATTTCGAGGGTCCATATTTAAAGAGGAAGGCCCGTGGCCCATCTGGTCCATTTGGGCCAGTTTATCTATCAGAGCCTAGAAGGTCGTCGGCTTGAAAAACGTCATGATCTGGGACACAGTCGTTTGCAGATCTAGGGTCCCGATGAATATGCCCATGGCGGGGGATTCTTCGATGCGTTGTTCTCACTTTGACCACAGGTTTCACCATCAAATCGCATATTGGACCCAGGTTTCTCCCGGCTTTACCCTGGCATTGATTAAAGTCGTGATCGAGGTGCGTTCGCTAGCGCTGGTGAACCGCTGTGTGAACAGCAGTTCCATCTCTGTGAATATCCTCACGGAGTCATTTGGGAGCTCCGAGTACCATTCAAAGGCTGTATCTGACAGGCTGCCAATGAACTGGCGGAGCAACTGTTTGTTATCGCCTCCAGTGTTGCCGTACAGAGCTCTGAACTGTGCGACGTGCTGATGGGGGTTGCATGTCTCCTTGTACACATGGAATTTGGGGATCGTATATCCCAGTGGGTACTTGATTTGGTCATACCAGCCTGGATATAGTCGCCCGTTCTGACGATTTAGCCAGCTGCTTCATTTGCTTGATGAGCTCGTATTTGTTGAGCTATATAATCATCAAGAGCAGCCTTGGAGATCATTTCCTCCTTAGCTGTTGATAAAGCCGAAAGTGGGTTTGATATTTCCCCTCTGTCATCCTTGATGATTATCGGCGGTTCCTCGACTGGAGGTTCTGGCTGGATCATCATTCCAAGCATGTCCTGGAACAAAAGAGTCATCTGCTTTATGTTGGCAGCCTGCTCAACAACTTCCTTGTCCTTTCTTTCAAGCACCCTTTGCAGGAACTCTGTATCGGTTTCCTGCTCTTGACGCTGTTCAGATGCTAGTTCCAGACTTTCTTTCTGTCCGGTGAGTGCTGCCATTTTGGTCAGCATTTCCTAGAGCTTTTGTTGTTGCTCCTGATCTTTTGTTAGCGACCGAGTTTATGGTCGATGAGCCACGTAAGCATGGATTTCCTCTTTCTCAGAAGACATGTAGATCGTATGCATAATCATGCCCCCATACATGGGGTGTTTGGGTCCATCGTCTATAGAGTTTGCTACAGGCGGTGGGATTTTCTCTGGCCTCTTCCTTTTGTGGGAGGTCGAAGTTGAAAGAGCCATTGTAACAGGCACCGGTGTGGGAGAAATCCCTCGCTGTATGGTAGAGGGATGGTCTTTCTCTTGCCGAACCTTCGATTTCTTCGGTCGACGAGAGTAATCTTTTTTGATCACATAGTCCTGGACTTTCCGCCAGACCCAGTGAATTTAGGAGCAGAGCCGCTGATGGGGCTTATCCATCTTTTCCTGCACTGTGGTTTCTAAAGGCGGGGTGATTTCTTTAGCACCTCCGTTGGAGAGTTCTTTCGCACCCTCCTAAGCAGATCAAAGTTGTTCCCGGTTGGAACAACAGCATCAACTTCCACCATTGGAGCTAGCGGAGTAAGTCCAGAGGGGGAGTTGCCCCCATCTTTTCTCACCCGGCGCCAGTGGCGACGTTGAGCGTGTCTTGCAGATGGGACCGCCTATATTTAGGAAGCGGCTTCTTCATGTCCCTGGCTTTGGTGAGGGACTGTTGCCGGTATCAGCCTGTTGAAAACTGACGTCCTTGGCAAGGTTTGAGGATAGCCGGCCAATCATTTCAAAGGCCGACTTTCTGGTAGGGGAAGCACCTTTGACGGCTTCACCTGCAGGAGGAGTTGGGAGGGCTATCCGTTTTGGGGTAGCCCCTTCAGATATCACGAGCCTCTTTACAGGCCCGTTTTCGTTATTGCTCAGTCTGTCAAAGACCGAGACATTGGATTTGGACGGTCCATTAAGAGGGGCCATTGTGGTTGCAAGTCGATCGAAGACTGACCTCTTGGGAGCTTCTTCATGCGGTGCTGGGGTGCTGAAACTCGTTGGTGGGATCATGGTCCTGAAGAACAATCCGGTAGTGGCTTGAGTTACTTGCCCCATCGGCATTGAAAAGATGGAGGCCGCGTTGGGCCTGTAAGTCACTCCTCCAGTTGAGACGGAGCGGGAGTTCCTGTTGCAAGTTTTGTATTGGGAAGCCATCGATTTTAACTTCTTCTGCATGGGAACAAGACACCAAATCTTAATACCTCAAACTTGTAGAGTTACGGCAGCGCCCTGGCCATCAATCCATGGCCAAACGCGGACTTTTAAAACCCGACGCTAACGGAACCCTAATCGACGGATCGTACCATTAACCCTATACTAGTTATATAAAAGGAGTTTAGAGAGGTTATACCGATCGATACGTGTCCTTCGGTCTTCAACCTCTGTCCCAAGCTCCTCGCGGCTTCCTGGTTGATGCAGATTTTGCGTGTGCGCTTTAAAATCAAAATTAAGAATTAACCGCAATCAATAACGGTGTCACTTGGTAGCTAGCCGATTGAGTACGGGTCGGTCCACAGGGAAAACGTGTTCTTTTCTAGTTATTCTAACGAGTCAATTCCTATTTGTGGTAGGTTTTGATTTTCTATAAAAACTGAGGCTGAATTTGATTTGGATTAAAACCTTGCTAGGGTTAGGATTAGGTTAATTTGGAAAGTTAATTCTACTCACCGCTTTTTTTTCCTTAATTAAGAACTTAGGTGTTAAGGTAATAAGTAACAAAGGGGATTAGCACGACTGGGAAGAAACTAGGTTTCTTCCCTTTGGTCCTTGTTCGTCCTTTCTTAACTCTTATCCCTAACCTCTATGGAAATCAAATACAACCGGTCTAACTAGGGAATCACCGCTATCTCGTGGGATAGGGTGCCGTAGTGAGCGGTGTGTGTTTGATTTGCATAGAGTCCTATTTTAAAATATTGAACGGGGAAGAAAGGAGTGAGAGATTTTCATCTCTCAAGCCTTCCCCAAACTTAACCCTAATAAGTGAGGAACTACTCACTCATTAAGGAATTAACAGTGGAATTCATTTTTTTGATTTTCTTTTAATAGCCTAATTAACTTGCGGAAAATAACTAAGGCAGATAAAAATTGCAGAGAAATAAAATTGCAGATAAGAAATTCAAGATAAAAAAACTTACTTTATTGATGCACTCTTTGACGATTACAATGAATTGAAATTTAAAATTCTAGAAATTAAAAGAGGCATCTCAAAAGAGGCACCCAAAAGAGGCACAAAAACTAAAGAGAGGCATCCTTCCTATTTATAGATAGGAAAAACCCTAGGTTACATTCTGATCCGTACATGAAATTACAAAACAATCCCAAAGACCGAGTCAAAGCACCGACACCCCACCGACATTTGCATTGCACGGCCGCGGAACCGCGGCAGAATAGCCTGTTTGGCCCCGGATCCGCGGCCATTTGGTGGGCTCATGGGCCCAATTCTTTAGGGATGCTTCATGTTGCCTTTCATTCTGTTTTCTTCACTTGGTTCTTCAGAATCGTTTCTACTTTCTTCCAGATTTCCAACATTGCATAATTTGTGGACTTTTACCGTAAGCTTCGCGTTGAAGTCTTGAATCTTGTGCTGCCCTTGTGCTTTATGCAATTGAACTGTTCATTGATCTTTGTTTGTTTCTTAAACCGGTAGGCGGCATCATACAGATTCATCTATTTGTTGGTCGTAGTCTTACATTTGTAGCATCTTTTCATGAATTTCACTGTATTGTTCTGAGAACCTGTAACCTGCAACTATTTAGCAGACTTGGATCAAAAGCACCTATTTATTTATAATATGATTAAGAATGGGGATTATAATAATACAAAATTATGATATGAACACTTCCTCTATCAAATTCGATCTTTGGTCTCCCTCGTCGAAGACGATCCACGTCGAGTATTAGTAATACGGGCTCCCGCTTCAAAACCAAAGCAACTCGGGTATCTAGTTTGCTTACCTAGATACCCAAGATAAAGTGTAGTGTAACACCCTAGTTCATTTATACCAGTTCTTTTGGCTATTTCTTTATTTATGATATTTTCCTGATTTATTGTGTTTTAGGTGCGAGTAGTGTATTTGACATCTGTATTTGCATCCGACCCGACCCGCTTGCTTGAAACCTGTCTTGATTCATGTTTGTGATTTATCCTGACTTGTTACATGGACTTGTGCACTTCCATATTTACATACTGCATATTGGCATTTATCTAGCATCTGCATTTTTAAGTATAACATTTAAAGTCACGTAAAATATTTCATAAAATACATTGTATGTCCTGCATGATACCCCTGACCCTGTGGTAGCATCCACGCATCTTATTCTCATCCCGTTCAGAGAAACGGACTTGTTTAGATGGCTACGCACACGTACGTGCATCCATTCTTAGGGGTATGCATTTTCGTTGCCCGGATATCCAATTTTAGTTTTGATCGACACGTATATTTTCCGTATTTTAAAACTGGATTTTTAGACCCGACCCGGGCGTGTTTTGGACTATTTTTGTATTAGCCTAAAACTCAAAATTAACAAATATTATATTTTAAATATTTATAACCGTTTAAATTATTTTAATAACTAAAAAAGATTTTTTTTATTTTAATTTAACAGACTCTCTCTCTTTTCATCTCTATCTCTCTCTCCCACTCACTCTCTCTCCTCTCGATCTCTCTTTCTCTCTCTCTCTCACAAACTATCTCTCTCTCTCTCTCTCTCTCTCTCTCTCTCTTATTCTTTCTCACTCCTCTCGCAATTACTATTCCCTTCTCGGATTCCAACACCTCCCTCCGCGATACGCTCACCTCCCTTCTCTTTTTCTTTCTTCTTCTTTAAAATTCTGCCCCGCGACGAGATCCCCCACGAGGAACCCTTACCCTAACTCTCGCCTCCATCACCGACCTCCTCGTCTCTACATCCTCGTCATCATCACCTCCACACACCCCTCTCTTCTCCTGAGCCCATGCATCTCCATCCCCGACGAAAAACCCGAACCCTAACTCAAGAACCCATCGATGCCCTCGTCGCTGCCTAATCCTCGTCGTCGACCACCTCGCCTTCCCTTTCATCTCCTTCCTTTCTCCTCATACTCCTCGATCACCTCACCTCTCTCTTCTCCCTCTCCTCTTTACCTAACCCACAACCCTGCACCGAACCATCACCTTCATCGCCTGAACCCTCGCCGGAACTCGTCTTGTCGTCGCCTCGCCCCGATGACTTCGCCGACTTCATCTCGTCCTCTCCACCTCCTTTTCTCTGCTGAACCCTAGCCTTCCCTACAACAACCCCAAGAACCCATGAAACCCTGCACACCCGACCTCAACCAAACCCACTACCATGCCGGAGCTCCGACCACCTCATCGTCGTATCCACGCCATCAACCACATCATCCCTCCCTCACCACCTTCTGTTAGAGATAGTGCCCTCAGAGTCAATTATTGGATCACAGGCACGTGATTGCAATGATTGAGGGAGGACCTATACGGAAAGGACAGTCTTACTCAAGAGGATAGTATGCTATCTGGTTTATCTTTATCATCTTGTACTGCTTTAGGTGACCTTACAGGTCGCTATTGCACGTTGATAGAGCCCCTAGGATTCTTGCTTGACTGCCAGCATTATGAGGGCGATCATATACGTGGGAGCTGGGGTCTATAACCACATCCTTAAACGGTCCCTAGTCATGGGAGTTTCGAGACAGGGCATCGATACTCCAGAGTAGACTAGTGTATACAGTCGAGACCCCGACGAGGGGCGGTGGCCGGTCTCACAAGCCACTGGTGTCAGTTGGTTCACCTAAAATGTATACAGGTGCTCATTGGGTTATGAGTACACCGAACATGACTCGCCGGGAACATGCTAGTTGGTCTTATACCTGACGTCAGATAGCAGTTCCCTGGTGACATGTGCACAGGTTAGTACATCGACCTGAGATCGTCATTTGTCTCGTATGAGTTCCCACTGTACTTTGATTACTACCCTACCATGCTCAAAGGAGACATGCAAACAGGTTTTAGTTGGATACAGTCCCGAGCCACATGGAGGCAGTGAGCGGATCTGCAGGGGTTCGTCTCTCCCGGTATTGGGGGTGAGGTCGCGCTGTGTCTAGGAGAGCCATTACACAAAGTCCTTGGCCAAGGCAGGAGATTTACTGGTAGGTATTCCAGTAGTATCTCAGGGTGTTCTGGGCTACACTCCGACACGACTTGTACCGCTTTTGGGGGTCTGACTTTTACCAACCTCCTAGGCCCGCCATGCGATGCTCATAGACGAACGGACCGGACTGTACGGATGTTGTCACTGACAGGCTCAGTAGGGTGTCAGGATGAGTTTGCTCATCGACGTTCCTTTTGGTCAATACCTGATAGCCCGTTACGTATGGCAAATACCTTTGACGTGCTAGTGGTTAAATCCACAGCCAAAAGTATTGACGAGTCTTTAGAGTCCCCCACAGACCGTTTTCTCAAGTTTCGGGCGAAACGCTGTAGAGGCCGTATGGAGATATGGAAGGGTTCGATCAGATACGTGCGGTATTGCACGGATCATGATCGGACGGTTAATTCTAGCGGGCTTTGGTTTAAGCCGGATCCTAGTATTGTACAGTGTAGATTTTTTCTCATTGCATTTGTATTCAGTCAGAATACAAATGCGGGTATGTATATACAGTCGCGGGGTTTTCCTGTAATTTATTACGGGATCAGTTTTTTGAAGTTGCCAGTTTGCTTTCCGTTTCATCCAGTTTTCCTTTCTTCCTTTCGTTGGCTGATAATTGGTGGAGGTGCAAATTTGCAAATTAGCAATTGTGGAGGGGTTTATTTGTAAATGGATGATCATGATGGTTCCACTATCCCTTGACTTCTATTTCCTCATCATTGCTTGACTTTTGGGTGACATGATGGTTGATGGATATGGGTATGATTATTGAGGTGACTTTCTTCATGATTATTATCATTCCTCTCCCTTGCATTATTGTGGGGCTCCCTCATTCATACTCCCCTTTCTCATTCCTCAAGAGGAGAGGCCGGCCACTTCTTCAAGGGGGCTTTCCCAATTTTTTGGGTGGGAAAAATTGTTCTTTTGGCCTTGCAAAAATCCCATAGCTCCTCCTCTAAAAGTTCATTTCTTCACCTCCATCAAAAAGGCAACTTCATACAACCCCAAGAGACAAATAGTTCTACACTTCATCTACAGCATCCTTGGGCACGTCGACTCGCCAACTTCGTGCCCGAGTTGCCTCGGTCCAGAGGTGGGAGCCCGTAAAAGAACCCAGCGTTGTGGTGCCCTTCCGACGAGGAGATGAAGACCGGAGATTCCGTGGGGAGATCGGGACGACGACGAGAAGACCGAAGGACACGGATCGCTCGGTATATCTCTCTACCCCTTCTCTAATTAGCTAGGAGTAGGTTAATAGCCCGATCCGGGTTTTCTACTGCGCGGTGGTGCCGGTTTACAAGTTTTGTAAAAGTATCATTTTCGCATTTTGGCCTCGTTCAGACGGCCGGGGCGCCGCCGTGCACTTACACTGGTATCAGAGCCACGCCATTAACCTAGTCTAGCTTGCGTTAACGTGTTTACAAGTTCGATCGAACGGTTTTTTTCAAAAACCCGCATTTTCCGGTCTAGTTGCTGTCGATTTTATTTTGTGCTCCAAAAATTTTTCTGAGCATGTCAAAAAATCGTGCAGGGTTTTTTAAGTATTCTGTGAAATTTTTGTTCATTGATGTTCCTGTAGCACCGCGGAACCGTGGCCTAACCCCTGTTCAGGCCGCGGTTCCGCCGCAGTATTAAGGAAACAGTGCACCAAATTTTGCAGAGGGTCTTGGACTTGGAAATTGGGGGTTTTGGTATATTATTTTTGGGCCCAGATTTTCTTTAAGTGCTACAGTAGTGCTTAGGGCCCACTTCGGTAAATTTGATCGATCGAAAATTTTAAACATGTTAGTTCACAGTATTTACATTATATCTGCGACCGTGAATGTCATTTGATCGGTAAATCCTGTCTAACTGCTATAGCCCTTTTTGACGGATTTGCGAATGTGACATTCACATTGATGTTCTGTGTTGTGCTGTGATGTTGTGGATTGTCGTGGTGGATAGCCTGGATGCAATGTTAGTACAGTTTGGTGTATTATCTACATTTGATTTTGCGGGGCGAGCGTCCGACATGTGGACTGCCGTCACTGCCTGTTTGTATATTATTCTTTCGGGGCACGACCGGGCTGAGGTCGATGTACCCGTTGTATGTATATTTTACTTTCTGTACTAAGATTACCCCGCGGCGGGGTGCACGGATAGCCGGGTTCTAGAGGGCAACGGGTCCGCATCTCATGGCATTGAGATGGAGGGGGCTTCACTCTAGAATTGGCGGGCTATTCGCCGCACTCGTAGGGGGTACAGGTTGACCCAAGGAGGGGTGCCCAAGTTACCGGATTCCGTGAAGTGCTGGGTGGTCCATTCACATTGCTGAAGGGGGCTGCCTCGCTTCAGGTTTTGGCGGGTAACTTGCCGCGCCCGTAGGGGTCTAGGATTTCATTGCACAGGCTATCCACACGACCAGGGGAACGTCGGGTTTCAGTAGCGGCTCTATGAAACCCAGGGATCCCAGATATCTGTATTGTTCTGTGATGCTTATTACATTTCTGTGATGTTGCATTTTATCACGCCTTGAGCGAATATTATATATTGATATATATACTAGTAGATGTTGTATATGTTTTGCATCCGCGCTAGTCCAGTACCCACTCTGTCATTAGTTAAGTAACCTAACGGGTGATGATGGGACCCAGTGGCGAATGCGGATGGCATATACGTACATCATTATTTTCGTTCTTTATTAGTGTGATCAATTGATGGGACTCCATTGATTCGGATAAATGCAAGCTAAACAAACCTATTCTGATGTTGTCGGAACAATTTTTCAAAAAGCTGTTATTGCAAGGACGTTCTCTTTTGTTTTGCACAGTGGTATTCGGTTATGAATATCCAGCACCTCAGTCGACGAGGCAAGGGCCGAGATCCCTTCACCGAGAGTGACCCCTTGGACAGAAGTTTGCGTCAAGGCAATAACTTCACTATAGCCGATTGCCTTTTGCTTTGCATCGTGGTATTCAGTTGGAATATCCTGCACCTCATTCTGTGGGGAAAGAGCCGAGATCCCTTCTCCGGGAGTGACCTCTTTAGCAAAGGTTTTCGCCACAATATTTTTATAAAAGCTATCCCGTTCCTTCAACGATATCAAGTTCATTACGTTAAAGGTTTTTCGCCAAAAACCATTCGTAGCCCTCCGTCATTTCAGAAGGGTAGCACGTAGTATTCATGCTATATTTGTTGACCTTCGTCAAGGCATAGTGAATGGTAGCTGCTTGTTACCTTTCTGCTGTATAGATAGATGCGTTGGTTTGGGACAGTCGTATAGCCTTGTTGACCTTCGTCAAGGGCTTGTACGGGTGGGTTCAAATTAACCTGGACAATGACGAGTAGAACTTGACATGTGACTTATGATTTGTTGACCTTCGTCAAGGTCATAAGAGCATGGGGTAAAAATCACATCGGGAGTTTCTAAAGAAACTGAAACTTGCCAGATATGCGCATACCTTCTGGAGTGTGATAACGTGAGCGGATTCCATCACGTTATCATGCGATGATAGTTGGATCCCGATTCCCACTGATGAGTTGGTTTACTCCTCAGGTGATCCCGACTAATTCTTCTTTCAGGTTTGGAGGAGATTTGACGTTACAGTGGGAGGTTTCCTGATTAGATAAATTGGTAACCATTCTGATCTAGGTTAGAGTGCACGCTGAGTGTTTATTTTCTCTCTCTCTTTGGCAGCGACCATGACCCGACCCTAAACTATGACTCAGTGACCAAAATTAACCGAACCTTCTTAAACACCGGCTTTTTGATTGTCAGAGTTGCAAACCTCATTGCCACTCCTACATTTACCCTTTTTCTCCAGAACACCTGTATTACTATGAACGTCCACTTCCATTGGATAAAACCATCGTATGGTTATATACGAACTCGAAGGAACTTGTTCCATATTCGAGGATGGTTTCCGGTTCTGCAGAAACGAATAGGACTATTCAGTTGTCTTTTCCTTTTACCTTCTCTCAGGTTGCGAGTGCTCCTTGGATTAGGACAGTACACCTATTACGCAAATTGGATAGTCTTCTTCCAAACCATAGGCAGGTGCCGAATGGTAGGGAATGAAGAAAACCAATTAGCCTAACGATGGTGTACAGAAGGTATTAAGTTAAGACAAATAAAGGGATTAAAAGGAGGGCAAAGTAAATTGCGACTGCTATTCACGACCAAACCAAGTATTTCATTACCACTCCCACTTCACCTTTGTATTTCTCCAGAACACTCCGTATCACTACGAAGATCCACAGTTTATTGGATACTCCATCGTATGGTTATATACGAACTCGAAAGGAACTTATTCTAGTTCGGGGATGGATTCTGGTTCAGGAGAAATAGGAATAAGGTTTATTCAGGTGTCTTTTATCTTTACCTTCTCTCGGGATGCGAGTGTTCCTAGGATTAGGACAGTACACCCATTATGCTTATTGGATGGTCTTCTTCCAAACCATAGGCTGGTGCCGAACGGTAGGGAAGGAAGAAAAACCATTAGGCCTAAAAGGGTGTACAGAAGGTAATGACTAAAGACATATAAAGGGATTTGGAGAGATGGAAAAGAAATATACGGTTACAGTTGTGATTCTGGATAATGGAAGAGGCATTACTAGGAATACCCGGATACCCCTACGAAACATTTCAATGTTTCAGTTTCACTGTGTACTGTCAAAAGAAAACTGATTTCCCAATTAGACACTTGCTCCAGGGTATGTATTTACCAGGTATGATTCTCACATCTGTATGGTTTTACAGATGATGAGTGGGAGTAAGCTGTTGGGAATTAGGTGATTATCCTCATTATATCGGAATTCGTTGTAATTGGTGATATTTTAGGAAATCGCCTGGGTTGCTTGCCGGACGGCGAATACTTTGGTTTTGAATATCCGTTGTTATGCACCAGTTTCAAATTGATATATCTGTACGTTCATTTTTATGAACTGAGATATAACTTTTTAAAATTATGTCGATGACATTTACCTATATCAGTGGATGGTTAGGTGAGGAGCATTAAACAGCGGTGTAATTCTTCTTAACCATAAGTACAGTTTTCAACCTACGACACATAGGGAATGAGTTATTAGACTCAGAGGACTTATACAGAGTACTGTATATTGTCCAGTGTCCATTCGGACAAAGGGGTTGGTCATCGTACTATACTCGGTTTACTTATGACTTCTCTAGTTTTTGACAAGTGTTTCGTAGAAACACAAGGTCTGAGTTTTGAGAAGTTATGGGTATAAGAGTAAAGTAGAGAACCAGATGTTGCAAGTATCGGGATTCTTCAAGGTGATCGAAGATGTAGATACTTGTGTATGGTATTCAGTTGATAGTAATGATTAAGAGAACTTGCTTCTCTTTCAGGTTACTCATAATTGGAAGTACTCCTAAGTTGAGTAATGATGATCAGCCTCACTCCATTTAGTTGATATGCACTGGAGACAGCTGCATGATTTGAATCTGGTTCAATTAAATCGGTGCCTCTGTTTCTATATTGGATATAGAACAGTTCGTATCTTAACGATGTTAAGGTACGGGGAGTTGTCCGGCTTATGCTTAAAACCAGACTCTGGATAACTCAAGGCACGTTTCTGTAATGGCTGTTTGTGGGTTGACCCAGGCTATGACGAGGGTTGACTTTCTACCATCTGGAAGATCAATAGTGATATTGTTCTAGACTCGCCACAGTTTTAACAAAAATGGATTTTTTCAGAAAACAGAAGTAGGAGTATGGTAGAACTTGAGGTGATTCCAGAACCACAAACGATTACTGAAAATTTGATAAGAACCTAAAAATTCAATCTGGTTTGACATTCCCTTAGCCACTCCGCAGATATGGTGGGTAACCTCAGGCACTCGAGAGGTACTTCGGTATGCTCAAAGACGGTGATAGGGAGGTTCTTGTTTACCCAGACTTTCCATTACTGTTGTTCCAGACTGTAAGACCCGGCAGGAGGATAAGTATAGCGTCTTTCTAAACTAGCTTTAGAAGTGTACATGTATATGATTCTGCCAGAGGGTTGTCGTAGTCAGTGGGAGCAGCGGAAGCATTGGTGGACAGGTGGCTTATGTCTATTTATAGACTAAAGCAGATATAGCGGAGATAGATCATCTATTTCTAATGTGACAGTCATAGGTTTGACTTCATCAGAATAGGGGATGGATCTGTTAAGAAGGTAGTAGGGTGTGATGTCCTGGTATTTGGATGACATACACAGAGTAGGAATGAAATTCCTATACTACGGTCGGTTATACTTTGGTTGTCACACAGTGGTTTCTCCACATAAGGCTTGGATATTATATCAGACATTCTGGTTACTAGATCTATGGTTTTAGATCTAGATTTGGGTAGTTTCCCAATCTGGGTACTTAGACAGCATTCTACAGGTGTTTTAGAATGGACACTCCATGCACGGTAATGTACCTGCAGGTGGTGGAGTCACCCTCTCTGAAGATGTCTTACAGACTAAAGGGGAGAGGGATGTGCATGATTGGCAGATCACTTGCTTAGGTAATTGAGTCAATCATGAGATGTCAAGTACCACACCAGATGTTGTTTTTGCAGTAGATGCAATAAGTTGATATTAATCCAATCCTGGAGAAATATTAGGAAGCAGTTTTAGAACATAAGTGGATGTCCTAGGGATATGATAACGATGGCCTCATTCAGGAGACAGTTATCATTCCAGGCTTCCAAGGTGACCTGGATGATAGAGTGACTGTCAGAGTTATAGTTTTCCCTCTGACGAGGGGCAGTGTTTTGGACAGGTGATCCAAGTGGACACTGAGGGAGGCATGATGCAGGATACTGATTAAGTTCAGTTGACGATACAGTCTAAGAAGTTTGGATTTGGAGTTCATTTATGAGCTAGGTCCCATCAGATATCCAGACACATTCTAAGACAGGTATTGCTCATTTCGGGAGATGGCTTTCTCCGCGAACTTGAGATATAGAGAGACATAGAAAGAAACATCAAAGCGGATCCACTCACTGAGGCTATTCCTCGAACGCAATAGTTTCACGAACGGGTTTTTGTGAGACTAACTAGTAGAGAAGTTGGGTGTTCGGTATCACACGCGCTGTAAGTATGCGACATCGAAATAATTAGCTTTGAGTGCAAGTGGGAGATTATTGGAGATAGTGCCCTCAGAGTCCATTATTGGATCGCAAGCACGTGATTGCAATGATTGAGGGAGGACCTATACGGATAGGACAGTCTTACTCAAGATGATAGTATGCTATCTGGTTTATCTTTATCATCGTGTACTGCTTTAGGTGACCTTACAGGTCGCTATTGCACGTTAATAGAGCCCCTAGGATTCTTGCTTGACTGCCAGCAGTATGAGGGCGATCATATATGTGGGAGCTGGGGTCTATAAGCACATCCTTAAACGGTCCCTAGTCGTGGGAGTTTTGATACAGGGCATCGATACTCCAGAGTAGACTGGTGTATACAGTCGAGACCCCGACGAGAGGTGGTAGCCGGTCTCACAAGCCACTGGTGTCAGTTGGTTCACCTAAGATGTATACAGGTGCTCATTGGGTTATAAGTACACCGGACAGGACTCGCCGGGAACATGCTAGTTGGTCTTATACCTGACGTCAGATAGCAGTTACCTGGTGACATGTGTACAGGTTAGTTCATCGACCTGAGATCGTCATTTGTCTCGTGTGAGTTCCCACTGTACTTTGATTACTACCCTACCACGCTCAAAGGAGACGTGCAAACAGGTTTTATTTGGGTACAGTCCCGAGCCACATGGAGGCAGTGAGCGGATCTACAGGGGTCCGTCTCTCCCGGTATTGGGGGTGAGGTCGTGTCTAGGAGAGCCATTACACGAAGTCCTTGGCCAAGGCAGGAGATTTACTGGTAGGTATTCCAGTAGTATCTCAGGGTGTTCTGGGCTACACTCCGACACGACTTGTACCGCTTTTGGGGGTCTGACTTTTACCAACCCCCTAGGCCCGCCATGCGATGCTCATAGACGAACGGACCGGACTGTACGGATATTGTCACTGACAGGCTCAGTAGGGTGTCAGGATGAGTTTGCTCATCGACGTCCCTTTTGGTCAATACCTGATAGCCCGCTACGTATGGCTAATACCTCTGACGTGCTAGTGGTTAAATCCACAGCCAAAAGTATTGACGAGTCTTTAAAGTCCCCCACAGACCGTTTTCTCAAGTTTCGGGGCGAAACGCTGTAGAGGCCGTATGGAGATATGGCAGGGTTCGATCAGATACGTGCGGTATTGCACGGATCATGATCGGACGGTTAATTCTACCGGGCTTTGGTTTAAGCCGGATCCTAATATTATACAGTGTAGATTTTGTCTCATTGCATTTGTATTCGGTCAGAATACAAATGCGGGTATGTATATACAGTCGCGGGGTTTTCCTGTAATTTATTACGGGATCCGTTTTTTGAAGTTGCCAGTTTGCTTTCCGTTTCATCCAGTTTTCCTTTCTTCCTTTCGTTGGCTGATAATTGGTGGAGGGGCTAATTTGCAAATTTGCAAATTAGCAATTGTGGAGGGGTTTATTTGTAAATGGATGATCATGATGGTTCCACCATCCCTTGACTTCTATTTCCTCATCATTGCTTGACTTTTGGGTGACATGATGGTTGATGGATATGGGTATGATTATTGAGGTGACTTTCTTCATGATTATTATCATTCCTCTCCCTTGCATTATTGTGGGGCTCCCTCATTCATACTCCCCATTCTCATTCCTCAAGAGGAGAGGCCGGCCACTTCTTCAAGGGGGTTGTCCCAATTTTTTGGGTGGGAAAAATTGTTCTTTTGGCTTTGCAAAAATCCCATAGCTCCTCCTCCAAAAGTTCATTTTTTCACCTCCATCAAAAGGGCAACTTCATACAACCCCAAGAGACAAATAGTTCTACACTTCATCTACAGCATCGTTGGGCACGTCGACTCGCCAACTTCGTGTCCGAGTTGCCTCGGTCCAGAGGTGGGAGCCCGTAAAAGAAACCGGCGATGTGGTGCCCTTCCGACGAGGAGATGAAGACCGGAGATTCCGCGGGGAGATCGGGACGACGACGAGAAGACCGAAGGACACGGATCACTCGGTATATCTCTCTACCCCTTCTCTAATTAGCTAGGAGTAGGTTAATGGCCCGATCCGGGTTTTCTAGTGCGCTGTGGTGCCGGTTTACAAGTTTTGTAAAAGTATCGTTTCCGCATTTTGGCCTCGTTCAGACGGCCGGGGCGCCGCCGTGCACTTACACCTTCATTCCCTGACCTGAACCTCTCCCCTGCGCATGAACCCCGATCACCTGACTTCATGAAACCCACGGCTGCATCACCGTGAAACCTCGCCGGAAAACCTCGATAGCCCATCATCGACTTCACCCCATTGCCACCTCCTCTGTCACTGAAACCCTAAGCCTGGAAGCAGCCCTCTTCTTCCTCTCTTCTTCTCCTCCTCCTCCTCCTCCTTCTTCTTCTTCTCTTGATTTCTTGGATTCGCATTTCCATTCGTCATCGAAGCCGTGCTCGCCGCTGCCGATCCGGGCGACCCAGAAGACGTTCTCGTGCAGCGTGGTCACTTCTTGCATTGGCTGGTTCTATTCCGGGCACGCGTGTGTGCATCGTAACTTTTACCGACATCCGACGTGCCGTACGTATCCGTATTGTGATCCATTGAGGCAAGTTAATCTTGCTACATGCTATACTACAATATATTGCACATATGTGAATAATAACATTACTTATTGTTTAATTATGCATCCCACATTACCATTTTACTATTTTACTGTCTTCGGACATCCGTGTCCATCCATATCACTATTTACATATCTAGTCGCATGCTAATCCATCTTACGACATGCTAGATATATTATTATGCATCCATATGAATAAAAATATCACATGTTGAATGCATTGTACATCCATATTAAAGTTTACCGTTTTTGGATACCCGTTTGCATCCATATCATTTAAAATATATATAACTGCATGTATAGATCATATTAATTCATGTTATTATTGTAGTGACACCCCATGCTTGATAACGTTCGTCCTACATAGTCATGAGGTTACCCCTGATAGATATTTGTGCATCCATACTTTTACTGTATATCCGTACTTTTACCCTGATTCGATACTTGCTACATTTTACTGTTGGGCACCCACTTGATACATGTATACTATCTGACATGACCTGATATATCACTACTTGACATGTTACCTGATCCTGTTTCTAATACCGAAATTCCTGACATGTTGTCCTAATGGACATATCCCATTGTCTGTATAGATAAACCTATACCTGCTTGATCCTGTGTTGGCATTAGCTCCAGATTTATCAATACCTGACTTGAACACATAACTTGGGGGTATAGGGAAATCAATGATGAAACTTGACTTGTAACTCGACAGTTCGATGCTTATACTGATCAGTTTTACGGGCAAGGCCAGCCCCGGGATGATGATGCTGACATCTTTCGTCTATACATGTTACATGTTTACTGCCTAGCGGCACATCTCGGATCAGCCCGAGAGTCTTGACCGTGGTCCCGGGCATGCACGGGATACTTTGAGTTACATCGACGATTCATTAAATTGATTTCAAAGACTTGAGAGTAGTTAACCCAGTAGTTTAGTTCAGATTACTCACCACACGTCACATGTGCTTATACCCTTCACTGTTTCTTATTCGTGTTACTGTTATACTTATATTACTGTTCATACGCATGCCTTCATGACTTGTTACCTCCTGATACTATTATTGCTTGATATTATGACGCACTGACGTCTGGGTTTTGCATGGCCCAGATCCTCTACCTTTGTCGCAGGCTGATCAGGAGTATTTCCGCCGTCAGGACGAGCAGTGAGGATCCTGTTAGTCAGTTATTTCCGTACTTTCCAGATTATTATTGTTTATTGGATCTCTTGCTTCCGCATATTATTTCTTGACTCGTTTATTCTGGCTCATGGAAATGTACTAGATAATTTATTTTATTTTCATGTTCTTGATATCTTCTAGACGGCCATAATGTGGCTGTGGAGAGATGTTTCCTAGCCATAGGTAGCATGGTTGGCTCAGTCACGTGCCGATCTTAGCACACTCTGGGAAGCGGGACGTGATATATAGTGTGTTTGTGATTACTATGTCTCAAAACACCTAAGTATTCTCAACTCATGAGAGGGTTTGGGTGGTGGTTAAAGAAGTTGCCATTGGTGAAAGTTGTAAGCTCAAGTTTTTGCCAAGTGAAGAAATGGGATTGCTGCTCTTTTTCTTTAGTTTTGTTTGCTAAGTCTTTTTGTGTGTTATTTATTGTGAGCACATGAGCAACTCAAGAAAATCCACACACACACACACACACAAAAGATCTTTCATCAATCATGCTCACAATAAATATCTCACAAAAATCATAAGCAAAACAAAACCAAGTGCACATGCCACATTCAATGCATAAAGCCAAGACGTGCACTCACACTTTCCACCATTTAAACATTTAAACTAAATGTTTAATAGAAAAGAAATAGCAACCTTAAAGTTATCTTGTAACGAATTACAAGAATACCCCTCATCCGTATATACATACCCACATCCGTATTTCGACTGAATATGAATACAACGAGATGAAAATAATCCAACAATATAATAGTAGGATCCGGCATAAACCAAAGCCCACTGGTATTATCCGTCCGATCATGATCCGTGCACAAGTGCACGAATATGATCGAACCCTGCCATAAAACCATACGGCCTCTACAACGTTTCGCCCGAACCAGGAAAACCCTCTGTGTGGGACTCTAAAGACTCGTCAATACACTAGCAGTGGGTTTAACCACAAACATGTCAGTGGCACTAGCTGTACATAACAGCTACCCAGGTATTGAGCGAAAGGGTGGCCGACGAGAAAACTCATCCTGAAACCATACTGAGCCTAACAGTGACAATATCCGTACAGTCTAGCTCGTTCATCAATGAGTATCGCATATCGAGTCTAGGGGGTGGATAAAGTCAGACCCCTAATAACTTGACATTTAGTGTCGGCATGAAACCTATCACCAAGTAAAAAACTACCGATCCTAGATCAGTAATTCTCGTCTATCCCGACCGAGGATTTCTGGTGATGGCCATCCGTGCACAACGCGACATCAAATCCCAATACCGGGAGAGAAAAATCCCCTGACGATCCGCTCACTGCCTCCATATGTCTCGGTACTGTACCCAACTAAAACCTGTTTGCATGACTCCTTTGAGCCGTGGTAGGGTAGTAATCAAAGCACAGTGGGAACTCACACGAGAAAAATGACGATCTCAGATCGATAGACTAACCTGTACACATATCACCAGGGAACTGCTATCTGACAATAGGTATAATACCAACTAGCATGTTCCCAGCGAGTTCGTCCGGTGTACTCATAACCTAATGAACACTTGTATACATCTTAGGTGAACCAACTGACACCAATGGCTTGAGAGACCGGCCACCGTCTCTCATCGGGGTCTCGATCCGTTTACACTGGTCTACTCTTGGAGTATCGATGCCCAGTCTCGAAACTCCCGCGACTAAGGACACTTTAAGGATGTGCTTATAGACCACCGAACTCTCACGTATATGATCGCCATCAACCTGCTGGTAGTCAAGCAAGAATTGTATGGGCTCTATCAACATGTAATAGTGATCTGTAATGTCACCTTAGCATGTACAGATGACAAAGACAAACCAGATAGTATACTATCATCTTGAGTAAGAAAATTCTACCGGTGTAGGTCTTCCCTCAATCATTGCAATCACGTGCCTGAGATCCAATAATTGACTTGAGGGCACTATAGCCAACAATCTCCCACTTGCACTTAAGGCTAATTATTGCGGTGTCGCATACTCATAGCCCGTGTGATACCGAGCACCCAACTTCTCTACTAATCAGTTTCACAAAGCTCATTTATAAAACTATTGCATTCAAGAAATAGCCTCAGTGAGTAGATCTACTCCAATGTTTCTTTCTGTGTCTCTCTTTTTCTCAAGTTCGCGGAGAAAGCCATCTCCTGAAATGAGCAATACCTGTCTTAAAATATGTCCGGATATCTGATGGGACCTAGTTCACAAATGAACTCCAAATCCAGAAAACTTCTTAGACTGTATCGTCAACTGAATTTAATCAGTATCCTGCGCCATGCCTCCCTCAGTATCCGCTTGGACCACCTTTCCAAACTACTGCCCCTCAAAAGAAGGAAAACTATAACTCTGACAGTCACTCTGTCATCCAGGTCACCTTGGAAGCCTGAAATGATAACCGTCTTCCGAAGGAGGCTACCGTTACCATATCCCTAGAACATTTACTTATGTTCATAAACTGCTTCCGAACATTTCTCCAGGATTTGGATTAATATATCAACTTATTGCATCTAGTGCAAAAACAACATCTGGTGTGGTGCTTGACATCTCATGATTGACTCAATTGCCTAAGAAAGTGATATGCCAATCATGCACATCCCTCTCCCCTTTAGTCTGTAAAACACCTTTAGAGAGGGTGACTCCATCACCTGCAGGTACACCACTATACCAGGAGTCGTCCATTCTAAAGCACCTTTAGAATACTGTCTAAGTACCCAGATTGGGAAACTACCCAAATTTAGATCTAAAACCATAGATCCAGTAACCAGAATGCCAGATATAATATCCAAATCCTATGTGGAGAAACCACTGTGTGACAACTATAGTATAACCGATTGTAGTATAGGAATTTCACTTTCTACAAAGCGCATGTCATCCAAATACCAGGACATCACACCCTACTATCTTCTTAACAGATCCATCTCCTATTCTGATGAAGTCAAAGCCTATGACTGCCACATCAAAATTAGATAATCTATCTCCGCTATACCTGATTTAGTCTATAAATAGACATAAGCTACTTGTCCACTATGCTTCCACTGCTCCCATTGACTACAACAACCCTCTGGCAGAGTCATATACACGTGCACTTCTAAAACTAGTTTAGAACGACGCTATACTCATCCTCATGCCGATTCTCATAGTCTAGAACAGCAGTAATGGCAAGTCTGGGTAAATAAGAACCTTCCTGTCACCGTCTTTGAGGATACTGAAGTACCTTTCGGGTGCCTGAGATTACCCACCATATCTGCAGAGTGGTTAATAGAATGTCAAACCCGATTGAATCTTTAGGTTCTATAAAGTTTTTAGCAATCGTTTGTTGTTCTGGAATCACTTCCAGTTCTACCATACTCCCATTACTGTTTTCTGAAAAAGTTCATTTTGCTAAAACTGTGGCGAGTTAAGAACAATATCACTATTGATTTTCCAGATGGTAGAAAGTTAACCCTCGTCATAGCCCGGGATAACCCACAAACTGCCATTACAGAAACGTGCCTTGAGTTATCTAGAGTCTGGTTTTAAGCATAAGCCGGACAACTCCATATACCTTAACATTTTTAAGATATGAACCATTCTATATACAATATAGAAACATAGGCACTGATTTAATTGGAACTAGATTCAAATCATGAAGATTCAAATCATGCAGCTGTCTCCAGTGCATGTCAACTAAATGGAGAGAGGCCGATCAGCATTACTCAACTTAGGAGCGCATCCAGATATGAGTAACCTGAAAGAGAAGCAATTTCTCAAAACCATTACTATCAACTGAATACCAAACAAAAGTATCTACATCTTCGATCACCTTGAAGAATCTCGATACTTGCAATACATGGTTCTCTACTTTATTCTTATATCTATAACTTCTCAAAACTTGGACCTTATATTTCTACGAAATACTTGTCTAAAACCGGAGAAATCATAAGTAAACAGAATATAGTATGAGGACCAACCCCTCTGTCCTAATAGACACTGGATAACATATAATACTTTGTATAAGTCCCCTGAGTTGAATAACTCAAACCCTGTGCGTCGTAGATTGAAAACTGTACTATGGTTAAGAAGAATTAAACCGCTGTTTAATGCTCTTTACCCAATCATCAAATGATATAGGTAAATGTCATGGATATAATTTCAAAAAGTTATATCTCACTTTATAAAATAAACGTACAGATCTATCTGTTTGAAATTGGTTCATAACAACGGATATTCAAAACTAAATATTTGCCGTGAGGCAAAACCCCAGGTGATTTCCTCAAATATCACCAATTACAACGAATTCCGATATAAAGAGGATATAATCACCTAATTCCCAATAACTTATTCCCAGTCATCATCTGTAAAACCATACAGATGTGAGAATCAAACCTGGAAAATACATACCCTGGAGTAAGGATCAAATTGGGAAATCAGTTTTCAATTAACAACGCATAGTGAAACTGAAACATAAAAATGTTTCGAAGGGGTAGCCGGGAATTCCTAGTAATGCCTCTTCCATTATCCATATTCCTGACTGTAACCGTATATTTCTTTGCCATCTTTCCAAATCCCTTTATTTGTCTTTACTCATTACCTTCTGTACACCACCCTTAGTCTAAATGGTTTTCTTCCTTCCGTACCGTTCGGCACCAGCCTATGGTTTGGAAGAAGACTATCCAATAAGAGTAATAGGTGTACTCTCCTGATCCTAGGAGTACTCACAACTTGGGAGAAGGTAAAGATAAAAGACAACTGAATAAACCTTATACTATTTCTCTTGACCAGAATCCATCCTCAAACTAGAACAAGTTCCTTTGAGTTCGTATGTAAATATACGATGGATTATCCAATAAATGTGGATCTTCGTAGTGATACAGAGTGTTATGGAGAAATTCAAAGGTGAAGCAAGAGTGATGATGAAATACGCGGTTTGGTCGTGAATGATAGCAGTCGCAATTTACTTTGCCCTCTTTCTAATCCCTTTATTTGTCTTTACTTATTACCTTCTGTACACCACACTTAGGCTAACTGGTTTTCTTCCTTCCCCACCTTTCGGCACCTGCCTATGGTTTGGAAGAAGACTATCCAATAAGCGCAATAGGTGTACCCTCTCCGAATCCTAGGAGCCCTCACAACCTGAGAGAAGGTAAGAGGAAAAGACAACTGAATAGTCTTATTCAATTTCTCCAGAACCGGAACCATTCTCGAATCTGAAACAAGTTTTTTCGAGACCGTATATAACTATAAGATGGTTGTATCCAATAAATGTGGATCTTCGTAGTGATATGGAATGTTCCGGAGAAAAGAAAAGGGTAAAAGTAAGAGTGGCAACGAAGTATGCAACTCTGACAATCCAAAAGCCAGTGTGTTTTAAGAAGGTCCGGTTAACTTGGTTTATGAGTTACAGTCTAGGGTCGGGACATGGTCGCAGCCAAAGAGAGAGAGAGAAAACAAACACTCAACGTGCACTCTAACCTAGATCAGAATGGTTTTCTATTTATCTAATCAGGATGTCTCCAACTGTATATTCAAATTCTCCTCCAAACCTGAAAGAAGAATTAGTCGGGATCATCTAAAATCACCCGTGGAGTAAACCAACTCATCAGTGGGAATCGGGATCCAACTATCATTGCATGATAACCTGATGGTGTCCACTTAAGTTATCACACTTCAAAAGGTATGCGCATGCCTAGCAAGTTTCCTGTATGTTTGAAACTCCGGATGTGATTTCTACCCCATGCTTTTATGACCTTGACGAAGGCCAACATATCATGAGTCACATGTCAAGTTCTACCCGTCATTGTCCAGGTTAATTTGAACCTACCCGTACATACCCTTGATGAAGGCCAAAATAGTAGTACGACTGTCCCAGACCAACGTATTTATCTGTGCAACAGAAAAGTAACAAATAGCTACCATACACTATACCATGACGAAGGTCAACAAACATAGCATGAATACTAGGTTCTACCCATCTGAAATGACGGAGGGCTACGAATGGTTTTTGGCGAAAAACCTTTAACATAATGAACTTGATATCATTGAAGGAACCGGATAGCTTTTTATAAATATATAGTGGCGAAAACCTTTGCTAAAGAGGTCACTCCCGGTGAAGGGATCTTAGCTCTTTCCTCATAGAATGAGGTGCGGGATATTCCCACTGAATACCATGATGCAAAGCAAAAAGTAATCGACTATAGTGAAGTTATTATCCTGACGCAAACTTCTGCCTAAGAGATCACTCCCGGTGAGGGGATCTCGGCTCTTGTCTCGTCGATTGAGGTGCTGGATATTCATAACCGAATACCACTGTGCAAAACAAAAGAAAATGCCCTTGTAATAACAACTTTAAAAATTGTTCCAACAACATCATATAAGTCTGTTTTCCTTGCATTGATCTGAATCAACGCAGTCACATCATTTAATCAGACCACAAAAGAACAAAAATATGATGTACGTATATGCCATCCGCATTCGCCACGGGGCCCGTCATCACCCGTTAGGTTACTTAACTAATGACAGAGCGGGGGCTGGACCAGCGCAGGTGTAAAAAATATACAACATTTACTAGTATATATAACAATATATAATAATCCCTCCAGGCATAATAAATGCAACATCACAGATAAGCAATAAGCATCACAGAACAATACAGATAATCTGGGAGCCCCGGGTTTCTATTGAGCCGCAAGTGAAACCTGACGTTCCCCTGGTCTTGTGGATAGCATGTGCAATGAAAACCTAGACCCCTACGAGCACGGCAAGTTACCCGCAAAAACCAGAAGCGAGGCAGCCCCTTCATCAAAGTGAATGGGCCACCCAGCACTTCACGGAATCCGGTAACTTGAACAACCCTCCTTGGGTCAACTTGTAGCCCCTACGAGTGCGGCGAATAGCCGCCAATTCTAGAGTGAGGCCCCCTCCTTCTCAACGCCATGAGATGCAGACCCGTTGCCCTCCATAACCCGGCTATCCATGCACTCCATCGTGAGGTAATCCAAGTACAGAAAAGAAAATATGTACAATGGGGATATCGACCTCAACCTGGTCGTGCCCCAAACAAATAATATACAAACAGGCAGTGACGGCAGCCCACATGTCGGAAGCTCTCCCCGCGATATCAAATGTTCAAATAAAACTAAACTGTACTAACATTGCACCCAGGCTATCCACCACGACGATTCCGCAACAAACACAGCACAATACAGAACATCAACGTGAATGTCACGTTCGCAAACCCGTCTAAAAGAACTATAGCAAACAAACAAGTCGTACCGCTTTAATGACATTTACGGTCGTAGATAGTAATGCAAGTACTGTAAACTTTAAACGGTGTTAGAAAATATCGACATCAAAATAATCCCGAATAGCCCAATACAACTAGATAAAACCATATCCAAACAGGGCTAAACAATCAATACCACTGAACCAAAATTCCAGAGACCAGACCACACCCAAAATTTCAAACCCCAATTCCCATCTCTGGCCGACCGGCTCATGATTTTTCTTGAAGTGGCCGGGTCATTTACGGTGGAAGTGGCTTGTATTAGGGGTGCAGTCTAGTGGTCACCTAAGTCATCTTCTGCAGTTGCTAAAATATTTTTAGAAGACTCGAAAAATTTTGACAGAAACTAGAATATATCGGGTATTGTTTCGAAGTTGTTTCGGTTTCGATACTTTAACATCATCTAAATCAACTAGTATGTGGTTAATGGGTTGGCTCTGATACCATGTAGGGTTACGGCAGCGCCCCGGCCATCAATCCGTGGCCAAACACGGGACAAAAACTTTTAAAACCCGGCGCTAACGGAACCTTAATCGACGGATCATACCATTAACCCTATACTAGTTATATAAAAGAGTTTAGAGAGGTTATACCGATCGATCTGTGTCCTTCGGTCTTCAGCCTCTGTCCCAAGCTCCTCGCGGCTTCCTCGATCAAATTCGATCTCCGGTCTCCCTCGTCGAAGACGATCCACGTAGAGGATTAGTAATACGGGCTCCCGCCTCAAAACCAAAGCAACTCGGATATCTAGTTTGCTAGCTTAGATACCCAAGATGAAGTAGAGTGTGTTTGTGATTACTATGTCTCAAAACACTCAAGAATTCTCAACTCATGAGAGGGTTTGGGTGGTGGTTAAAGAAGTTGCCATTGGTGAATGTTGTGAGCTCAAGTTTTTGCCAAGTGAAGAAATGGGCTTGCTGCTCTTTTTCTTTAGTTGTGTTTACTAAGTCTTTTTGTGTGTTATTTACTGTGAGCACATGAGCAACTCAAGAGACACACACACAAAAAAGATCTGCCATCTCTCATGCTCACCACAAATATCTCACAAAAATCTTAAGAAAAACAAAACCAAGTGCACATGCCACATTCAATGCACAATGCCAAGACTTGCACTCACACTTTCCACCATTTAAACATTTAAACTAAATGTTTAATAGAAAAGAAATGCCAAACCTAAAGTTATCTTGTAACGAAAAACAAGAATACCCCTCATCCGTATATACATACCCGCATCCGTATTCCGACTGAATACGAATACAACGAGACGAAAATAATCCAACAATATAATACTAGGATCCGGCTTAAACCAAAGCCCACTAGAATTATCCGTCCGATCATGATCCGTGCATAAGTGTACGAATATGATCGAACCCTGCCATAAAACCATACGGCCTCTACAACGTTTCACCCGAACCAGGGAAACACTCTTTGTGGGACTCTAAAGACTCGTCAATATGCTGGCAGTGGGTTTAACCATAAGCACGTCAGTGGCACTAGCTGTACGTAACGGCTACCCAGGTATTGAGCGAAAGGGAGGCCGATGAGAAAACTCATCCTGAAACCCTACTGAGCTTGACAATGATAATGTCCGTTCGTTTATGAGTATCACATATCGAGTCTAGGGGGTAGATAAAGTCAGACCCCTAATAACTTGACGTTTAGTGTCGGCATGAAACCTATCACCATGAGAAACTACCGATCCTAGATCGGCAATTCTCGTCTACCCCGGCCGAGGATTTCTGGTTATGGCCATCCGTATACAACGCAACATCAACCCCCAATACCGGGAGAGACGAATCCCTTGACGATCCGCTCACTGCCTCCATGTGGCTCTGGACTGTACCCAACTAAAACCTGTTTGCACGAGTCCTTTGAGCCGTGGTAGGGTAGTAATCAAAGTACAGTGGGAACTCACACGAGACAAATGACGATCTCAGGTCGATAGAATAACCTGTATACATGTCACCAAGGAACTGTTATCTGACAATAGGTATAATACCAACTATCATGTTCCCGGCGAGTCCGTCCGGTGTACTTATAACCCAATGAGCACCTGTATACATCTTAGGTGAACCAACTGACACCAATGGCTTGTGAGACCGGCCACCGCCCCTTGTCGGGGTCTCGATCCGTATACACTAGTCTACTCTTGGAGTATCGATGCCCAGTCTCAAAACTCCCACGACTAGGGACACTTTAAGGATATGCTTATAGACCACCCAACTCTCACGTATATGATCGCCATCATACTGGTAGTCAAGCAAGAATCCTATAGGCTCTATCAACATGTAATAGTGATCTGTAATGTCACATGAAGCATGTACACGATGATAAAGACAAACAAGATAGCATACTATCATCTTGAGTAAGACCGTTCTACCGGTATACGTCCTCACTCAATCATTGCAATCGCGTACCTGTGATCCAATAATTGACTTGAGGGCACTATAGCCAAAAAACCCAAGGGTGAACATAGCAAACCGCGATTTTGTTCGTAAAACATGACACACGAAATGTAGAGTGGAAAGAGCAAAAGGTCCCACCGAGAGTGCCAGAATTTGTTCACCGCCGGATGACGGACCGGGACGCCGGGACGTCTGGCCTGAATCCTAGGGGAAGATGCTATTTGGATTTATCCGTCCACCTCTCTGAAGATACCAAGTTGATTTATAGCACCGTATATCGGATGTTTGGACGGATTCAGCCATTGTAGCATGACTTTATCAGATTCCCCCTCATTTTATGAGGGGTTTTTGATTGTGGGGATGCTCTTACCTACAGGCGTAAGCCCCTAGAGTTAATTACGTTACCGCATCATGATAATCACTTTCTCCTACTCTGGAGGTTCACTTCGTGTCATGTGTATGTTTTAGTTTTGGTTGCCCGTGGATTGTATACAGAGACTAATTTATGTCGTCGCTCGTAGGGTGTGGAGTCCAAATCCATATAATTTTAGATTTGGGTTTGGATTGATTTAATGATCGTTAATCTAGTTTGAGATTAAGATCGACTTAAAACGTATGAGCGTTTGGGCTCAATTATTTTAGTTTAAGAATATCACGGTCCATTATCGCTATATTTGGGGGCGAACATTAGTATAAGGACATTTCGGTCCCACATTCTCGGTTCGGGGATGAATGTTAGTTTAAGGACATTTCGGTCCAACATTCCCATTTTGGAGACGAATGTTAGTTTAAGGACATTTCGGTCCAACATTCTCATTTTGGAGACGAATGTTAGTTTGGGTCCATTATCACCGTATTTGGGGGCGAATATTATTTTAAGGAAATTTCGGTCCTTTGTCGCCGTATTTGGGGGTGATTATTAGTTTAAGAACATTTCGGACCTTTGTCGCCGTATTTGGGGGCGAATATTAGTTTAAGGACATTCGGTCCTTTATCACCGTATTTGGAGGAGAATATTAGTTTAAGGTCGCTTCGGTCCTATGTCGCCGTATTTGGGGGCGAATATTTGTTTAAGAACATTTCGGTCTTATATTAATCTTGCGCGTATACATATTTGTTACGTGACGAAGTGAACAATATTGATATGGAATGTGCCCAATTTGCGGCGCGATCCAATTTGAGGCATGCACGAAAATTTGGAAGTGCAATAAGGGAAGAAGTTATTGGTCGTCAGGGCCTGCCACCACTCTGAAGATGTTGAGAAATTACAACGACATGTATCAGAGGTGTGAAGAGATATACTCTTAAGCCAAATCCCGCATTTGAGAGGAAAGGAGCTGTTGTGGACTCAAGAATTTTTGGTCATATTCGAGACCTTGGAAATCAAGAGCATATGGGCTCGATTGATTTTTTTGTTAAGAATACGTTAGTCCAATTTGAGACTAAGATCAACTTAACAATATTTTAGGATTTTCTTTATTTAAGGCCCAGCAACAGAGCATTTGGATTCGGTTGCAATACTTTAGCAACTTAGCCAATTTAGGCTTTAGTCTGTTTAGTCTTCCTTTTTTTTTTGAAAATGTGCTAAGCATTTGTTTGGGCTTTGTTTATTCAGACCCTCTTTTTTATGCAAAAAGTGCTGAGCACTTATATGAGTTCTGACGCCCATATATAATCATATAGAGCTTTCAGTCATGGGTATTACCCAATAAGTGTTGAACACTTTACTCATTTTGTCTTTATATGGAGTTCTAGGCACTCTTTATGGCGTCCACGTGGAGAGCGCATGAGGCGCTGGGCGCTGCCCAATGAGCGTTGAGCACCTAGCCGTTTTGGGCTGCCTGTGGTGTGCTAAGCACTCTTTTCTTCTCTTTTGCGGCACCCACGTGGAGAGCACGTGAGACGCTGGGCGCTACCCAATGAGTGTTGAACACTCAGCCGTTCGGCTCTCTCTTTTTTTATGGAGTACCGAGCACTTTGTGGCGCCCTCGTGATTTTCACGTGCGGCGCCGGGCGCTGCCCAACGAGTGCTAAGCACTCTTCTCTTTTGTGGCTCCCACGTGAAGAGCACGTGAGGCGCTAGGCGCTTTTAGAGGCGCCTACGTAGGAAGCACGTGGGGTGCTGATTTCTTTTCTCCCCTGTTGATGGAATTTTTGCTCATTAATGATCACCGGGATCTTTGTTTTGAAGATCTAGGATCAAGCTTCATTTTTAAAAACAAAGTTCTTTTATAAGAACTAGGTTTATCTTGTATGATTTTGTTCTTTAAGAACTCAATTTCTGGTTCTTTTCTGAATTTTTGATTCTCAAGAACAAGTTCTTCCCGATGAGAATTAAAGTCATAACTTGTGGGAGACTTGCCTCGCGGATCTTAGATCCATAAAAAAAACTAAATTCTTTTAAAAGTGTTAGACCCTTCAATAGGCAAATGAGATGTTTTGATCTCTATTTTTTTTATTTACCTAGAGTTTTGAGGAGAGAGATCTTCATCCTTGAAAATTTAATCCTCTGTTCTTTTTAAAGCTTTCTGTCTCTTTTTTTTATAAGCTTATGGTGGGTTCCTCTATATCAGATTTGAAGTCTTGGGTCGTTTATATAGTAAAGGCAATTTGTTAATTAGCTTTGAAGAAATCTCTCATTGAGAGATTCCAATTGATTTGGAGAATTTTACCTATCATTGGATATTCGATCTAAGGGTTTCTATTTTACAGAACATATTTTCTTACTTTTTAACAAGATTGGAAAAATATTTTCCCATATGCAGAGTTTTATTCTGTGAAATGATGATTTTTAATCACCCTTGGATTTTTAATCCAAGGGTTCTCTATTTTACAGAGGGCAATCTTTCTTCTTTAGAAAGATTGAGGGAATATATCCCAAAACAGAATTTTATTCTATGATTCAACCGAAGGTATCTTTCTTATTTTTTAGAAAGATTTGGGGAATGTTTTCTCCCGACAGAATTTAATTCTGTATATTTGATGATTTATCATCTCCGTTGGATCTTTGATCCAATGGCTCTGTTTAACAGAGAGTAGAATTTAATTCTATCTGGGCGTCGGCGCTCACGTGTTTTGCACGTGAGGCGCCACCTGAGAGTTTTAACTCTTATTTAATAGATTCGTTTATGCTTTGCACACTGGCACCCGCGTGAGGAGCACGTGCGGCGATATGTGAGAGTTTTAACTCTTATTTAATTTAATAGATTCTTTTGTGCTTTGCACACTGGCACCCGCGTGAGGAGCACGTGTAGCGCTATATGAGAGTCTTAACTCTTATTTAATTTAATAGATTCTTTTGTGCTTTACACACTGGCGCCCACGTGAGGAGCACGTGAGGTACCACTATAAGATTTAATCCTATAAGATTGGTTCTAGTGTTGGCGCCCTTGTGGAGGGCATGTGAGGCACTGCCTCATTAATTGTGAACAGAGCTTTGCTTTTTTATTGCGGGAAATAGGGTTACCCTCCAGCTGCCGGATAAAGTGAACCTGTCTTGCTGATATTGGTCATCTACCCAGTCTTTGAAGGTGAAGCAGTTTTCGAGGGGATGACCTATTGTACGGTGGTAGGAGCAATAATCCGGATGATGGACCTCATTTATTTTTTTGGGTTGCCGAGACTCCGGAAGAGTCACCATTTGATGCTTTATGACAATCTTGAATATTTTCCTTGTCTTGTCTTGAGGGAAAGAGTATCCCCGACCGATCTTATTTATAAGTGACGGGTTCCAATCGACCTTTTTCTCGATTGCATGGCTTCTTGGATCCACTTTGTTGTTTTTGGATGGTGTTTGTGTCCTTTGCCCTGTTTTTCCTTTATTTTGGACTTTTCCCCTTTCGCAAGGACATACAGCAGACCGGGGATGAAGAGCATTATAGTCTTCCTTCTCCGCGGATTGCAGATTGAGGCGCTACTTCCTGGCCTTTTCATAAATGGCCATTTGGCGGCCGTGATCATTTCGGATCCTTTGACAAGCTTCTTTTATTAGCTTATCTATTTGTTCTTCGAGCGACGGACTTAACGTTCTTAGAGCGGGCTCACACTCTATTTCAATGTCGTGGCTATTCGGAAGAGCATTTTCCCCTTCGCGATAGCTTTTTATGACGCGGTAGCTGTGGAGCTACTCCCATTTCTTGGACCGAACGTAACCGAGCTCAGTTGTCACCATTTTCCCATTGGGCATCTTTCGCTGAGTCCCTGGAATATCCCAAATCTTTTTGTAGAATTGGGCTTGTCGAACAGTTTGTTCGAGGGGTACACCTTGGCATCTTAACAGCTTTTTCAATCCCTCCGCGTAGTCTCTTGGCAGACGGATTGGTTGAAGCCCGTCGAGTGCAAAATTGGCACCATGCCAAACATCATTTTCTACTTTGGTCTCCATAGATTGGTAGAAGAGGATCGCCTTTTCACCTCTTTGCCTGGGAGGGTCGTAAAAAATCCGTAGTTCTTGTACGCTGTATGTATCGAGTGCATTAAGTTCCTTGTAATGCCGAGATGGACCCATCGTGATTTGCAGACTCTGATCTGCATCGTTGAGGGTTTACACTGACGGGCGGATGGAGAACACTGCGTTGGCCTCGTCCTCAATGTCGCTGCCATAGACCAGAATAGGTGTAGATGTCCGGTCCTGTTGTTTTCTTCCTGGGGTTGCCCCGAGTGACTATTTCTTCATCTTCCTCGGAATCGCTCCCAAAGATCGGGATAGTGGTGACGGACTTTTGTTTATCCTCCGGCTTATGACACATTTCTATATCTTTGAACTGTGGTAGCAAGTACTTTGCTTCTTCATATTTCCGGACCTCATTTACGGAGAACGGATTTATCTTCCCTATGACGGTGCATTCCAAGCCGTCCTTGAAATACTTCAATGTTGTGTAGAAGGGATGACGTTGTACTCATGCAACCAGGGCCTGCCGAGCAAAGTGTTATAGCAAGTCTTGGCGTCAATGACGTGAAATTTGATGTCAATGACGAGCAACCCAAAGCGTAACATCAGTATTACGGACCCAAGAGTCCGTGACGACTGTGAGTCAAACCCGGAGATTGTAATTTTATCCCGTGCTAAGTGCTGAACGTTCATGCAAATCTCCTTCAGCACTTTCACGTTGAGAAGTTTGACGGAGGATCCGTTGTCGACAAGGATTTTTCCTATTTTGATATCGTGGAAGTACCCGGTGACGTATAACGGGCGGTTTTGTTCGCACGTACTGAGGAGGAGATCTTCATCGCTGAATATAATGTCAGCTGTGTGAACCTCTGCCAGCTAGTCCTTTATCTTCTCTTCTATAAGGAAAGCTTAGAACTGATCGGGCACTTGTAATGCCTTGATCAGAGAATCTCGTGCCACTTTGGACAAGAGGAGAGTATCCAATATGATCAACTGTGAGGGTATTTTCCTCATATGTGCTAGGACATTGTTATCCAACTTATTTTTCCTAGACGGGTCCCTTGCTGCGAGCTCTTTGACAACTCCATCGTCGAGGGAAATTTCCTCAGAGGTTTTTTCTTTCCCTTTATCTTTTTTACTTGAACCTTTGTTTATAGGTCCGAGATTCTTTTCAGGCAGCGTGCGGTTACGCAGCTGAATATTCTCGCAGTTCTTCTCCTCCTCTTCTTTTTCGGAGGTGGAGTCTTTGAAGAAAGGGCTGAGGGGTATTTCGTCCTCAGAATCACTCCCGAAAGTAAGAACATAGGGTTTCCCCCTTCTGAACTGGTACCAACCATATGACAGTTGCAAGTCGTTTTCTCACGTGCATCTGTCGCACTTTTTTGCCGTCGACGAGCTTCGCGCTTCATCCTCTTGAAGTATTTTTTATGAGCAATATATCATTGCCACCACTTCTTGAAGGTACTGCATTCTTCGATGGGGTAGATAACCTTCCAATGATATAGCTAGTATTTTGGATGTGAATCCTCTCCATCGAGGCATATGATCCTGGGAGTGTTTCCTACGAGATGTGGCAGCTTCATTCTCATTGACAGGGCTTTGGCGAACCACTTCTCTGCCTTGATCCTGCTCTTATTAGTCGCAGGTATGCCTTGGTTTGGTTGGAGTATATTATGACTCCACCTTGCCGCAGCTTTTTCATCCTGACGCTGACGCTTAGCCTTTTTGTACATAACTGTTTCGCGTTCTCGGTCAGCTTTGCTTTTTCGAAAGGCTTTGTTTAACAGTCTATCGATTAGGTCTTCTGGCAGTTCTGGGAATTTTAGCACTGATTCTGCCCCCAGTTCCTCTGCGTTGTTTTCTGATGCTGAGGGAGTTTTTTCGTCTTTTAACAATGAATGGGAGACCATGTGGCAACTTGCTACATAGTATTAAATTTCTATTGATGAATCATTTTACTCATCGTTATCACTATCTTCGTTCTCAAGAATATGCTTGAGGAACACTTCAAGAGAGACTGGTTTCTGGGCCTTCTGGTTGTACTCCTCCAGCGCATCAATGTACTTTTATAGGTTTGTGCTCTTGTCGTCATACTCGGAAGGCTGCATAGGCTTATTGGTCTTCTTCTTTTTCTTTGAAGACTTCGGAGGCTTGACTTGGGGATTTTGCCCTTTGTCAACGAATTTCGTTACGGGACGCGGTTTCAGCATCCCTTCAATGATTTTGGGTTCAGGTGGGCTTTTCCACCTGACTGCCGGACATGCCTGTAGATCTTTCAGCATTCTTTTGGTTTTTTCTGAAAGAACGACTTCCCATGGAGTTTCTTCCACGAGCGAGTATGATGCTCCCGGGGCATCCACCTTTTTGGGAGTGTGCTTCTATGGTGGGTTCACCCTTCAGTTATCAGACAGCGCGAACTTCCCCTGTTGATACTGGTCCTCGACCCAGTTCTTGAAGATGTAGCAATCCTCAATTGGGTGGCTCACCATTATATGATAGGTGAAGTAGTTGGGGTTGTTGACGTCGCCCGGTTGTGGTGGATGCCGTGGATCTGGTAGTGTGATGAGTTTGTTACGCATTAACAACTCAAATAGTCTCCTCGTCTTATCGCTAGGAAACGAGTAAGCGCGTCCTAACCTTTCTTCCAGGGATACGCGTGGACGTGCGTTGTTTTGGCGAATAGCCGGTTATAGGCTACTCGGTTGTTGTTGAGCGTTGGCAACGAAGGCCGATTTCCCTTTACCCTTGGCGTTTCGAGGGTCCTTACTTGAGAAGGAAGGCCCGTGGCCCATCTGGTCTATTTGGTCCAGTTTATCAATCAGAGCCTGGAAGGTTGTTGGGTCGAAGAACGTCACGAACTAGGACACAGACATTTGAGGGTCAAGGGTCCTGATGAACATTCCCACGGTAGAGGATTCTTTGATGCGCTGTTCGCACTTTGACTACAGGTTCCGCCACCGGATCGCGTATTGGAACCAAGTTTCTGCTGGCCTTACCCTTGCATTGATTAATGTCGTGATCAGGGTGCGCTCGAATGTGCTGGCGAACCGCTAGGTGAACAGCAGTTCCATATCTGTGAATGTTTTCACGGATTCATTAAGAAGCTCCGAGTACCATTCAAAGGCCGTCTCTGACAGGCTGCCAACGAACTGACGAAGCAGCAGTTTGTCGTCGCCTCCAGTGTTGCCGCACAGAGCTCTGAACTGCACAACGTGCTGATGTGGGTAGCATGTCCCCTTGTATACATAGAACTTGGGGATCATATATCCCGATGGGTATCTAATTTGGTCATACCAGCCTAGATACGGTCGCCCAGTTCTGACGATTTGGCCTGCGGCTTTATTAGCTTGATGAGCTCGTATTTGTTGAGCGATAAAATCATCAAGAGCAGCCTTAGAGATTATTTCATCCTTGGTTGCTGATCAGGCCGGAAGAAGGTTCGATGTTTCCCCTCTGTCATCCTCGATGATTATCGGTGGATCTTCCGCCGGGGGTTCTAGCTGGATCATCATCTCAACCATGTCTTGGAACACGAGAGCCACCTGATTTATTTTAGTAGCCTTCTCAGTGTCTTCTTTGTCTTTTCTTTCCAGCACCCTTCGCGGAAACTTTGTATCGGTCTCCTGCTCCAGGCGCTGTTCGACTGTTGTGCCCGGGCTTTCTTTCTGCCCGGTAAGTGCTGCCATTTTGGTCAGCATCTCCTGGAGCTTTTGTTGTTGCTCCTGAGCTTTTGTCAGCGATCGAGTTTGCGGTTAATGTCCTACGGAAGCACGGCTTTCTTCTTTCCCGGAAGCCATATAGACCATATGTATGATCATGCCCTCAGACTTAGGGCGTTTCGGTCCATCACCTTTGGAATTTGCCGCAGGCGGCGGGATTTTCCCAAGCTCATCCTTTTATGGGGGGTCAAAGTTGAAGGAGTCGTTATGACAGGCACTGTGTAGAAGAAGTCCCTCACTGTATGACGGAGGGATGATCTTTCTCTTGCCGAGCCTTCGATTTTTTTGGTCAACGAGAGTAATCTTTGTTGATCACAGAGTCCCACTACTACAAATAAGGGTTGCCCCTATGGATTTATCCGTAGGGGCAACTCACTGCCCCTACGGACATATGCGTAGGGGCTAAAAAATACCCCGTAGGTGCAAAGGCCGCAGGTGCAAGTTGAGGCCCTGAACTTGCCCCTACGGGCAAAATATTGCCCCTACGGATATATCTGTAGGTGTTGTTGCCCCTACGGATTACTCCGTAGGGGCAATCAAATCATATATTTTTTATGTTTTTTTGAATATATTGTATGTACCTACGGATATACCCGTAGGTTCTTATTATACCCCTACGGATATATCCGTAGGTAATATGCCGTAGGGGCAAAATATCAGGAAACCTGATATCTGGCCCCTACGGATAACTCCGTAGGGGATATACCGTTGCCCCTACGGATATGTCCGTAGGGGCACTCCCAACACCCTGCACTGAGATCAGTGCAGAAAATATCCGGTTTCCTGATAGTTTGCCCCTACGGATATGTCCGTAGGGGCAACATATATACCTACGGCTTAATCCGTAGGTACATATTGTCTGTATTTTTTTTTTTAAAATGGGCTGCTGGATTTTTTCCCGCCCTGTGCACAATACTATATACATCAATCAAATCATATATTGCAGTATTCATAATCACATCTCACGCATATATATAATATACAAAAGAAACCCAAAAACTGAATATGATATAAATACAAACCAATATCAATATCGTTTCAAAATGTAGTACAATGTGATATAAATAAATACATGTTTCAAAAAATAAGAACCAAAAAGCTACCCTAGTTCGGTTCAACCCCACCTCTGAATAACGTTAGAATAACGCGCGCCTGCT
Source organism: Agapanthus africanus (assembly GCA_030015575.1). Classification (NCBI taxonomy): domain Eukaryota; kingdom Viridiplantae; phylum Streptophyta; class Magnoliopsida; order Asparagales; family Amaryllidaceae; genus Agapanthus; species Agapanthus africanus. The sequence continues at coordinate 127,546,081 of JASDDO010000014.1, read as the reverse complement.
CCTCGGTCAATACACTCTGCAATGCGTCGCGAGCGGTAGTCTGAGCGGCATGTGGAGCTGGCGATGTGGTCTGCGCAGCCGCCGTCGAGGTAGTCGCTTGCGGAGCCGTGGCTGCGGGAGTCTGAGTGGGCGGTGGAGCTACAGGAGCTGTCTGTGGAACCGCAGCCGATGTAGTGGCTTGCGGAGCCGCAGCCGAAGGAGATGCATGTGGAGGCTCGGCCGATCTACCCTGTCGCGTCTGGACATAACGTGTGTAAGAAGCGTGTAAGAACTGTGTATTATTCGAATTCGTATCATTATTAAGTTATTTCGAAACCCTGTTTGGATATCTAGTTTGGAAAAGCGTTGTTTATTTTAATTACATATGTATGTATGATTAATCAAACTTAAGTCTAAAACCAAATAAGCTCAAGCTACGTACTAATTATGGATATGTTGATATGTATATAATATGAAATGATATTTTACTATAAACTAGTATACATACCAGCATCTCCTTCAACTCCTGAACGGTGGCCCTCAAGCTATCCAGTTCCTGATGGACATGCCGGTCACTGGAGACGGAGGAAGTAACCGCCGGGGTGGAGTCCAACCTCATATGGGCCCTGCTAGGGCCCAATCCCCGGCTTCTCTCCCAACCTCCGTGGTGCCCTCCGTGTGTGGCGTCCAGAACTGGGGTCAGCAGCCTCGGATCGTTCTGTCCGGTAAAATCGATCCCCGAGGCCTGGGCCTGCTCAACCACCCGCTCCTACACCCACATTAAGCAGTAAAGTATAAGTATAAAATTTAAACTTGAACCTTCCAAAACTAAAATTTCAAATTTGGGTAGAAAAAATATTAACACTTACGCAGTACTCCTGGGTAGCGACGTCGGGATATCGAAGCTCGCCCGTGGCGGGATCTGTCGAGGTGCCGTGGACGGCAAGATATTCGGACAGCATGCTCGGTGTACCACCTGACGCCACGGTCCGAGATGTCTGCAATATTAGAAAGTAACTCTTAATATTAGAAATATTAGAGAATAACTCTTAATATTGCAGAATATTAGAGAATAACTCTTAATTTACCGATAACTTCATGGCTCGAGTAATGTTCCTCGAGCCACCTGTGTAAGTGGGGCGACCCCTCTTCGCCGACTTCCTGTTCTCCATATTCTGAGCGGCCTGTTTCTGCACAACGCATTAACATTTAGTTTTCTAATTAAGAAACACAAAGAAATAAATTATATCATAAATAATGAATTAAATTTAAAATACATACCTGTTTGCGTTCGGAGTCGAAATAAGCGCACAATAGAGGCCATGTCTCTACGTCGACTCTCGCAAACGCCGGAGTAGATAGGAGGGCCGCTCTCTCTGCCTCGGGGGTCGCTATCCACAGGGAGTAGCAGTCGGCCTTCAGCTCATTCCTGTTGTATCGGACCTTGGCCTGCATGTTCTTCATCAGGCCATTGTACAGAGCATGAAGGTCTAGCACCCTCCCCGGGTGATCAGGGTCGGCTACAGGCTGAAAATCGTAATCCAACTGAAAATACAAAAAAAACATTGTTATTAGATTGCAAGTGTTAATAATAAATATATTGGATAGATCAAATGAAAATATATATTAATACATACCCGAGCCTGATCAAAGAAGAGGGCGAATGAGCGCTGGTGCTGCTCGCCCTACTCAACGTGAAGTGGATAGTTCTTCACGATCCGGCTCTCGTCCCCCAAATACCGGCCGAACCTCTCAGCATGAGGACCGGTATAGCGATAGTCAAGGGTAAAAAAATAGGGGGAATGCTGCCTCCCCCTAGCTCTATCAGGCCTCAGCCTATAGGACTGATTCGGGCCTCGAGTCCCCCTCTGGGGATGGAGAGGCCCTGCGTCTGCACGAAATATCAAGACAATCAATAATAAGACAAAGTTGCATTAAGAAATCAAGGTTAAACAAAAATTCAAGTGTGATATATACCTCCGGTGACTAGCGCACGAGCCTGGGCCCGAGCAGCAGCACGAGCGGGACGATAGTTCCTCCGGTGAGGAACAACCGGGGTCCTGGACCCGGACGCATCCCCTCCAACTATAAAATAAACATCGACGCTAAATTTCCATGAAGTTCATATTTATTCTATAGAGCATATGTAAAATGAATAAATATTTTAAATTTATTCATACTAACCTGCAGACGATGCGGAGGGTATGGAAGCGGCAGGAGTGGCCCCTGTGGAAGGTGTGGACGCACCACCTATAATTAGACAATTAAAAATAGATTATATAAGTAATTGCAAAAAGAATGTGTAGATCAATAATATAACGTTTTAAATCAATATGCATGCACTATAGGATATATAAACATACCCGCAGGTGCGGTGGTGTCACCACCTACAGCTAGACAATAATAAAAATTGCTAAGTAAGAGCAAAAGGAATGTGTGTATTTATGATATAGCATTCTAAATCAATATACATACACTATATGATATATAAAGATAGCTGGAGGAGCGGGGGTGGCCTCTGTCCCAGATGTGGACGCATCACCAACAACTAGACAATCAAACATTGACAATATAAGTAATTTTGACATAAACATGCATGAATATCTGTAATATTACATTCAAAATGGATATGCGTGCAGTATACCTGGAGGTGTGGCAAAATCCACATGGAAGGAGGCATCAGAAGGGGTCTCCGATCTGGATGCAAGACCGGCCCTCTGAAGCTCCCTACGGAGCTCTCCGGGCGGCAGAACCGCCCTGCCTCTGCCTCTGCCTCTGCCTCTGCCTCTGCCGCGGCTGGAGCTCCTGCCGCCCCTCGCTGCTCCCGACATCGTCATCAAATCTAGATAAACGGTTCGTGGACGCATTAGACAATCATTAAAAGTATTGACTATATATGATCTAGAGCGTAAAATGTGAAGTAATAATATAACATTACTGATAACCTTTTTCGTTTCGTGGGCGCATCATACATATCTACTTGGATTTCATCATCGATGTCATTTCTAACCCACGTAACTTCATGATCGGTCAAAGACAACCCGTCCTTCGAAACAGACGGTCGGAGCACTTTAAGCCTTCTCTCTTCTTCGTCCTCATCGCTGTCCTCGTATTCTGAGACATCGTAGACATCTCTAGGTTTCCATCGGCATACAACACTCCACCCCGGATGCTTCAAACACTGTGAGTAGTATACTTGGAACGCTTGGTTCGGAAAGATAAACGGATCGTCCTGACCGTAAAATCAAAGTGTGTTCACACTGGTCAATCCATATTCATCTTTCCAAGTCCCAAGACTGCTTCTCCACCTGTCTGTATCGGTTCGCGGATTGTACCAAGTACACTGGAATATATAAAAGGGTTCTGATCGTCCGGGATAGTGGATGCCGAGTATACAATTTAAGTACCCATAGTAAATCACACCGTCCGATCCTACGGTCGCAATCCCACTATTCTGAGTGGTTCTAGATGTTTCTATGTCCTTAACTTCGAATTTGTATCCAAGGACACCAAATCCTTTGTAATATGCAACCTCCATACTAGGAAATTGAGCTAAACATCTTGAATCACTCTCAAATGATGCAGACAAGTTCGGATCGTGGATCTAACAAAACAAATTTTACGATAAATACATAACGATACAAGTTTAGATTAAAACTGATAGCAATAAAATGTAATTCGAATAACTTACATGCTCTGTGACCCAATCACAAAAATTATCCTGATGGTATTTTTCCAAACGTTCTTCGTTCCAATCAGGATGCCCCTCACGTACCTCGTTAAAATGAGTTCTGTTTTCGACAAATAATTGTGACATTAATATTATGTCATTTCATACACACACAAACACAGATATAACAATTAATCCAAAAGAACTTACTCTCTAATTTGTTCAAGACATGCGCAATTAAGCAAGATAAACCGGTATATCTTGTTGATAAACATAGTGTCTACCCTCTTATACTCGGCTTTACCATATGGCCCGTCTTGAATTCTTCGTGGTCGGTTAAGCCTTGTCTCAATGTTCTCGTCCAGATAGCGGGAACAAAATGTGGTTGCTTCATCAAGAAGATAACCTTGCATGATAGAACCCTCTAGTCGATTTTTATTGCGTATATACTTCTTAAGAGTGTAAAGGTACCTAATGAGAATATGTTGAATAAATAAACACGGGCATACAGGACAACAATAAATTTATAAATTGCGCGAAACGAAAAATTACACGTACCTCTCGATGGGATACATCCATCGATATTGTACCGGTCCGGCTAACTTCGCCTCAGTTGCAAGATGAACCGTCAAGTGTATTATGATATCGAAGAATGACGGTGGGAAAATACGCTCAAACTTGCAAAGTATCAACGCAATAGAATTTTCTAGTTTATCCAGCGTCGCAACCTCCAGTGTTTTAGCACACAACTCTCTGAAAAAACAACATAGGTCGTTGATTACTAGACCAACCGAGTCGGGGAGAGAAGTCTTGAGGGCTAATGGAAGAAGGTGCTCCACGAAAACATAGTGATCATGACTTTTCAGCCCATCGATCTTGCCCTTCACAATTTTTATTTTCTTGCTGAATGATCCTGAGAAACCTGTGGGGGCTTTCAAATCATGCAACACCTGCAGGAATCTTTTCTTCTCCGGTTGTGACATATGATAAGCGGCATTGGGAAGTACAAACTTGCCCGGTTTACCCGCTACCGGTTTAGGGTGCAGTTCACTTCTTATTCCCCACTCTTGTAGATCCATCCGGGCATTCATGTTGTCTTTCGATTTCCCGTCTTTACACAGAAGCAAATTAAGTATGTGATCTGATACTCCCTTCTCTATATGCATGACGTTCAGACAATGACGCACTGAATTTGTAGACCAGTACGGAAGCTCGAAGAAAATGCTTAACTTGTTCCAATATTGTGGTTTGACCTGTTTCGTCGGATCCATCCCGAAGGTCACGTTATTGTAACCATCCCATTTAGCAGTCACGTCCTCTCCGGACAATGGGGATGGAGGCCCAAGAAGCTCCTGATGACCATCAAAGTGAACCGTGTCTAACCTATAGGGGGGGTCTGGAGGCAGAAAACGTCGATGGCCGCAATAACAAACCTTCCTGCTAAAATTCAAAAATTTTGATGTTGTGTGTTCATGGCAATGAGGACATACTTTGTGACCATGTACGGACCAACCTGATAGCATTCCATATGCAGGAAAGTCATTAATTGTCCACATTAAAGCCGCACGCAGTATGAAGGTTGTATTTGTGTTTGAATCATATGTCTCTACACCATCAATGAACAAAGTTTTCAGCTCCTCGATCAGAGGTCGGAGATAGACGTCGATATTGTTCCCCGGTGAGTTTGGTCCGTCGATAAGAAGAGGCATCATAAAGTATGATTGGACCATAGCCAACCAAGGCAACAGATTATAAATTATCATTACAACGGGCCATGTACTGTGACTTCTAGCCATATAGTTGAATGGGCAGAAGCCATCGGTAGCCAGTCCGAGCCGGACATTGCGAGGATCGCTACTAAATATTGCATGCCTCCTATCGAAATCCTTCCATGCCGGTGAATCTCTTGGATGGCTCATTTTTCCATTTTCGCTTGGAGAAGCACGGTGATGCCAAATCATTGCCTCGGCTGTTTTCTTGCACCTGAATAGCCTCTGTAGCCTCTGTGTTATGGGAAAGTATCATGCTATCTTCACAGGTATATCAGGCTTCTTATCAGAATCTTTCGGCTTATACCTGGTCTCTCCGCATGTTGGACACTCTTTCAAATCTGAATTCTCTTTCCGGTACAACACGCAATTTTTAGGACATGCTTGAATCTTCTCGCACTTTAGACCCAAATCAGACATCATCTTCTGGGCTTCGTACCAGCTTTCGGGCACATTATTTCCCAGAGGCATAGAATCTTTCAAGAACGAAAGAAGCATTGTGAATGACTTGTTACTCCATCCATTTAGGCACTTAATCTGGAAAAGTTGGACGAACCATGAGAGGGTGGAATACTTCGCATTCTCATAAATTGGTTTCCTAGCATCATTCATGAAATTTTTATATTTATCCGCACGCGGTCCCTGACCGGAAGGAATGTCATCTTTGGTACGAATAGATTCACCTAGGGCAGCCTCTACCATATCCTCCATTTCTTCTGATGGAAATAAATTTCCGTCTCCTGCCGTATTACCGAATTCTTCTTCTTCTCCTGCCGCATTATCGTGTTCTCCTTCTTCTTCTACCGCAGTACTGCATTCTTCTCCTTCCCCATGATATTTCCAAGTTGAATAAAGTCTAGTAAACCCATGTTTTACAATGTGAAGCTCTGCCAATTCTACCTTTTGCCAGTACTTATTGCCACATCTATCGCACGGACAGAGAATCTTCTCTATTATGATCTTATTATGTTCGCATGCAAATTCAAGGAAAGCAGCAACTCCTGCGACAAACTTAGGTTGCATACGTTGTTTCCAATCCACATACATCCAGTCCTTAACTCTGACGTACTCATGGGCCATGTTAGACTGAATAACATATAAATTGTAAGTTATGCTGACTATATTGAGAAATATAAGAACGGGATAGTTACTGACAAAGGAGAAAATCCGTGTATATGCTTTGTGTGTGCGTTTGTCGTTGAAAAGAATAAATTATCGCACGTATGTTAACCGATAGACGGGGACTAAGTGGCGCTTTTAGTTTCATATATGAGTATCGATGGGAATATGAAGGTTTCATATTATCATATATTGGTTTTAACCCGAACATCTCGAATCGTTCTCTAGTTATGCATTTGTATGTGTGTGTTCCGGCTGTCGGGGGTAGGCTTCTATCCCATTAAGAATGTATAGAGCGAACGCCCATCACTTGTGCTTTCAACCGTTTCGAGTAAATTTCGGCAGCACCTCCCCGCTGTTCTCCGAGTACACTGTAATAGAATAGATAATCATTTCAAAGCTGTGAAACAACGTTGAAATGAACATCTAATCTATCTTTGTACACGGAGAATCAACGGAAAGGTACCGATGAAATATCTCGAAACGGATGAAAACACAAGTGAATGAAGGCGTTTGCTTTATACATTCTTAACTTGTCCACACGGGACAAATCTATGGGTTACCATACGATTGAATTTTCTCTTCGCGTAGACTATACGACGGTTGTTAGTATCGAGCTATACTGTCCGATATTTAACAACCTTCGTATAGTTCTAGGTCACGACGAGCATCGCACGTATGTTAACCGATAGACGGGGACTAAGTGGCGCTTTTAGTTTCATATATGAGTTTCGATGGGGATATGAAGGTTTCATATTATCATCGAGTATCATATATTGGTTTTAACCCGAACATCTCGAATCGCTCTCTAGTTATGCATTTGTATGTGTGTGTTCCGGCTGTCGGGGGTAGGCTTCTATCCCATTAAGAATGTATAGAGCGAACGCCCATCACTTGTGCTTTCAACCGTTTCGAGTAAATTTCGGCAGCACCTCCCCGCTGTTCTCCGAGTACACTGTAATACAATAGATAATCATTTCAAAGCTGTGAAACAACGTTGAAATGAACATCTAATCTATCTTTGTACACGGAGAACCAGCTGAAAGGTACCGACGAAATATCTCGAAACGGATGAAAACACAAGTGAATGAAGGCGTTTGCTTTATACATTCTTAACTTGTCCACACGGGACAAATCTAATGGTTACCATACGATTGAATTTTCTCATCACGTAGACTATACGACGGTTGTTAGTATCGAGCTATACTGTCCGATATTTAACAACATGCATGTAGTTCTAGGTCACGACGAGCATCGCACGTATGTTAACCAATAGACGGGGACTAAGTGGCGCTTTTAGTTTCATATATGAGTTTCGATGGGGATATGAAGGTTTCATATTATCATCGAGTATCATATATTGGTTTTAACCCGAACATCTCGAATCGCTCTCTAATTATGCGTTTGTTGTGTATTCTTGTTGTATGTGTGTGTTCCGGCTGTGGGGGGTAGGCTTCTATCCCATTAAGAATGTATAGAGCGAACGCCTATGCCCCTTTTACCAATCAAGAGAATACTACTAATAACTTATTGATAACATAAACAATATAATAATATTTTAGTATGTCAGGTTAAAATAATTGTAATAGCAAATACATTTTAGATAGTTATATAGACTACAAATTTCCAGAGAGAAAAAGTGGATGGGCAAGGAGAACAGAAGTTCCACTGTATTCACTTTTTGGATGGAACGATTTTGGTAGGCGGAAATCTATCATATACCAAAAAAGTTCTAACTAAAACCATCAACTTCCAATATTAGATTCATTCATAACTAACAATAAAATGTTCTACTTCTCATTTTATTTGACTGGCACCAAATAAACCTATCCCATTAAAGATATACTTCAAAGTTCCAAACACCAATTCCAATTGACTAACCCCCTTACTTAATTTGGGTCAACAACATAAGCTTATTGAATATTATCAATCACTAAAGTAATATTAAGGAGTATGATAAAGTTCAATGTCAAGACCATGCATAAATTCTCGGAAGAAATATTCAAAAAAAAATGATATCATGATCACTCAAGTAATATCTAATTTTCCCACAATAATTGAAAGGCATAGAGTTGAAGGGGATTATGAAGAAAGAATGGACCCAGTCATCACCCATCAAGCAGCTTTCTCCCTACACCAATTTACTTTCTGTTTTATGAAAGACATCCTAGTGTTGTCAAATATCTTACGACATGCAAATCAATCTTACGATTCAATACAAGATACAGGAAAATTAATAAGTATCTTATGAATGTATTTGTTGGATGATTGGATCAAGTAGTTTTAGGATACAATTTCTGCATCTTACAATATAATATAATGGAATCACAAATATTCAACCCAACTAATAAATGTGTTTCAAATATATTTAGAAATATTTTTTAGTCACATTTTGGTTGCTAGTTTTAAGATGAGAAAACGGAGTATACATTTGAATTTCCTATGTTGGCGGGACACATAACATCACTAAATTCATCGATCCATCCATGTATTTTGTTGTCATCAATCCACCTAACCCTAACCCCAACCTAACCCTAGCCCCAGCCCCACCCAGCCCCAGGGGCAGCCCCCAGCCCCAACCCAGCCCAGCCCCAGCCCCAGCCCCCAGCCCCCAGCCCCAGCCCAGCCCAGCCCCAACCTAACCCTAACCCTAACCCCAGCGCGGCCAGCTAAACCCCAACACCAACCCTAAGGCAAACCCTAACCCCAGCCCCAGCCCCAGCAGCAGCGAACCCCAACCCTAACCCTAACCCCAACCCCGACCCCGACCCCGACCGCGACCCCTGCCGAACCTCAACTCGAACCCCCCGACCCCAGACCCAGCACGTATGTTAATCAAAAAATTCTTTAATTTACCTCAAGATTTACTCACCTGACCGGCGGTGGCGACGACCCGAACAGCGCTGGCGACGACCTGAACGGCGCTAGCGACGACCTGAACGGGGGTGGCGACGAGAACGCCGGTGGCGACGAGGAGGATGACGGTGGCGACGAGGAGGACGACGGTGGCGACGAGGAGTTGTTTTCGCGCGCGATCGAGATCGAGAGAGAAAGAAATTGTGAGCGTAGGCGATCGAGATATGGGCTTTAGTAATTTGATATTTAGTTGCCCCTACGGATATACCCATAGGTTCTTTGTTTGCGGCTCCGTAGGGGCAAACACCAAATTAAGAATTAATATTTTTATTCTTGGACATCTGGGCCCGTAGGGGCAACCTTTTAGCCCTACGGATTAATCCGTAGGGCCAAGTTAAATCTGCCCCTATGGATTCCAATATCCGTAGGGGCAACCCCCTATTTTACTAGTGTCCTGGACTTTCCGCCAGACCCTGTGAATTTGGGAGGAGAGCCGTTGATGGGGGCGGTCCAGTTTTTCTTAAACAATGACCTCTACAGGTGGGGGCGATTTCTTTAGCACCGCCGTTAGAAAGTTCTTGCGTACCCTCCTGAGCAGATCGATGTTATTCCCAATTGGAACAGCATTGTCAACTTCCACCATTTGAGCTGGTTGGGTAAGTCCAGAGGGGGAGTTGCCCCTAGCTTTTCTCACTCGGCACTAGTGGCGACGTCGAGCATGTCTTGTAGATAAGACCGCCTCAGATTTGGAAGCGGCTTCTTTGTACCCCTGGCTTTGCTGAAGGGCTGCTGTTGGTGTCAGCTTGTTGAAGACCAATGTCCTGATTGGAGTTTGGGGAGGAACGACCAATCTTTCAAACACCGATCTACTGATGGGGGAAGCGCTTTTGACGGTTTCACCCGTAGTAGGAGTTGGGAGGGCTATCCGTTTTGGGGCAGCCCCTTCAAGTATCACGAACCTCTTTGCGGGCCCGTTTGAATTCTTTCCCAGACTGTTGAAGACTGAGACGTCAGATTTGGACGGCCCATTGAGAGGGGCCGTTATGATCACCAGTCGATCGAGGAATGGCCTCTTGGGAGCTTCTTCTTGCGGCACTGGGGCACCAAAACTCATTGGTGGGAGCATGGTCCCAAAGAACAACCCAGTAGTGGCTTGCGTAACTTACCCCACTGGCATTGAAAAGATTGAGGCCGCGTTGGGCCCGTAGGAAACTCCTCCAGTTGGGGTAGAGCGAGAGTTTCTGTTGCAAGAAGTGCAGTTGAAAGCCATCAATTTTTTCTGCATAGGAGCAAGACACCAAATTTCAATACCTCGAATCCAAGGGCAACCATAGTGAATCGCGATTTTGTTCAGGAAACACGACACACGAAATATGGAGTGGAAAGAGGAAAATGTCCCACCGGGCGTGTCAGAATCTATTTACCGCCAAAAACAGAGACGAACTGGGATAGATCGTCTTGCCTAAATTTGGGGGCAGATGCTATTTGGATTTATCCGTCCACCTCTCCGAAGATACCAAGTTGATTTATGGCACCATATATCAAAGGTTTGGACAGACGCGACCATGGTAACAGACTTTATCAGATCACCCTCATTTTATGAGAGGGTTTTAATTGTGGGGACGCTCTTCCCTACAGGCGCAAGCCCCTACAGTTAATTACGTTACCGGATTGCGATAACCACTTTCTCCTGCTCCGGAAGTTCACTTCGTGTCGTATGTGTTTTTGTTTGTTTTGGTTGCCCGTGGATTGTATACGGAGACTAGTTTGTGTCGTCGACCGTAAGGCGCGGATTAGTCCAAATCCGTATATATTAGATTTAGGCTTAGGTTTATTTAAGGACTATTAATCTGGTTTGAGATTAAGATCGAATTAAAACATATGAGCAATTGGGCTCAATTATTTTAGTTTAAGGACATCACGGTCCATTATCGCCATGTTTGAGGAAAAATTTTAATTTAAGGACGTTTCGGCCCATTATCGCCGTGTTTGAGGCGAAATTTAGTTTAGGGACTTTTCAGTCCAATGTCGCCATATTTGAGCCGAGATTCTAGTTTAGGGACATCTCGGTTCGTTGATAGTTTAGGGTCTTCTCGGTCCGTTGTTAGTTTAGGGACTGTTAGTTATGTATATGCCCTAGAGGCCATTATTGTACATGTGATGTATATTATAGTGGATGCTTGGACATATATAGAGAGGACTTTCTTGCTCGACATGATAGTATGCTATCCGATTGCTCTTTGTCTTAACATGTTGACGTGTATTGTGATACTGTCTTGCTCTCACATGTTGACGAAGCCCTTAGGATGTTTACTTGATTACCAGGACTATGATGGAGATCATACTAATGGGGCTAGGGTAGTCCATAAGTACATCCTATAATTGTTCCTAGTCAAGGGTGTATCGAGACAGGGTATCGATACTCCAGAGTAGACTAGCGTATACGTTTCTAGACCCATATGATAGGCAATGGATGATCCCACATCCATTGGTGTTTGAGATCAAAGATGTTATACGGGTGCTGAGTGGAGACTAGGTACACTGAACGGACTCGCTGAGAACTCCTAGTCGGTATTATACCTATAGTCAGATAGCAGTTCTCTGGTGACACTGGTACAGGTTAGTCTGTAGACCCGAGATCGTCAAAGAGTCTTGTGTGATTCCCACTGTGCTTTGATTTCCACCTTACCACGTTCAAGAGACCGTGCAAAACGGTGGCTTTTGGGTACAGTCCCGAATTGCATGGAGGCAATGAGCGATAGGAGGGGTTTCGTCTCTCCCGGTATTGAGGGTTGATGTTGCGCTGTGCTCGATTGGCTGTAACTGGAAGTCCCTGATCAAGGCTGATATGGAGATCTACTGGTAAGTGTTATCATTAGTTTCTTGAACCGTTATGAGACTCACATTGACACGACTTATTGGTTGCTAGGGTCTGACGTTTACCACCCCTAAACTGGATATGCGACATATCAGACGAAGAGACCGGACTGTACGGTAGCGTTACTGACAGGCTTTACAGGAGTTAGAGCGGTCTTGCTTGTTGATCTTCTGATTGCTCAATACCCGAGTGGCCGTTACGTTTAGCTGACCGCTTGCGGCTTGTGGGTGTTTGATATGATCATCACCTACTGCCGGCGTATTGACGAGTCTTTAGAGTCCTACACCGAGGTTTCCTGGCTCAGGCGAAACGGAGTAGGAGCACATATGTGATATGTGCGGGACCGAGATTAATACGAGTATGTGATACCGTATTCTATTCTCGCGATATGTGATATCGGCCGGTTATATGTGATATAGCCAGGTCATCGGATCAAGTGTTGATTCGATGAAATGATGCATTATATATTAGTCAGTTATATATGATTAGCCGAATTATTAAATCAAGTGTTGATTAATGATTTAATGTATAATTATATATTTGATATATTAAATTACATTAACTAATATATGCTCAGTTAAGTATTTCTTTTTTCTCACTTTTGATACATTTAACATATATGTGATATGTGTTTATTGTATTGTTTTCTTTTGTTACATAAATAATATATATGTGATATATATTTATGACATGCTAGGTTATATATGCAACATGGGAGTATGAGACTCACACTATATGAGATAATATATAGGTTTTTATTTATTTAGGAAATTCAAAAATGGATGGATTTTGTCATGGTTGCTAGCAATAGATAACCATTGACTTATTCCACCATTTTTGTTTTACCTTAGATATTTTTAGACCTAACCAATATCTCTTTCCATGGTTTATTCTCTACAATGGTTAGCCATGACATATACTCACCTTGGTTGCATTTCTAACCTCACACTCTCTCTCATTTTCATTTGCTTCATCTTCTTCAAGCTCAAGTGAGAGCTCTCTAGGTTTTTGAAAGAAGGTGGAAAAATAGTGAGAAAAAGAATTCTAAATTGGGCAAAATTCCTACTTTATCATCCTCTTCTATACTAGCCATATAGTTTAGAGTGTTAGCTTCACTAGTTCCTCATTAGTGAAGAGAAAGCTTGAGTCCGTGTTTCCTCGCCGTAGATCATCTTGGATCTTTGAAGACTTCAAGCAAGTTTGCATCTTTCACCTTGTAGAGCCTCTCAAGAGTTCGAGAGATCATTACTTGCAGCGAAGGGACTTCTACACGGAGCATTTGAAGTGAAGGACCGGTCTACAAAGGTTGTATTCCACAATCACTTAGTTGTAAAATTGTTTACATATGTTATCATCTAAATCTTTAGTTAAGATTCTAGTGTTAGAGTTAACTAGCATGGCAAAATTTTGAAAATGGCATGGACGATCCCCTCCAAAACCTTGCTGTTGTGCTAAGTAACCTTACAGTGATATCAGAACCAAGCTAAAGATTTAGACGGATTGTGTAGAATTACGAAACCGAAATTACTCCGAAACTTGCGATTCAAAACCCTAGTTTATGTCAATTTTTAAACAGGCTCTAAAAAATTTTTAAACAACTACAGAATGTTGTATCAGATGCAATATGAACACGGTACAAAACTTATCCCCTGATCTCAGATTTTGGCCGGCCACATAGCCGATAAATCCGGCCTCCTCGGTTTTAATAGGGAGTTCTGGGTTGAGTTTTGCAATGTGTTCCAGTCTCTGGGTTTTGGCATTTCAGTTGTTGTTTGTTTTTGCTAAATTTGCATGAGATGTTAATTTACTATAAAAGCAACTCGAAGTGTTTCTTAGTCGTAATTCTAAAGGTATTTCGGGTTGTATTAGACGGTGTTAAAAATTTCGAACGGATATCAAATACCCACTTTAACCCTCGCTGGAAATTTTTTCAAGAGTTGAATTTTTTCCAAGTTGTAAACATTCAAATATCGTGCAAGTGATTCTGTGGACCCACTAGAAGAACGAAACTCTAACTCGATTCTGTGACCGTCAGAACCGCCACCAAACCCTAGGTTTTGTGGTATTTCAGCGGTACCACAGGTGAGGCATTGGTTGACCCTTCTACGGCTGGTTCATAGGTACTGTGGCATGTGATGGATACTTTTAAACTACGCTCAAGTGTTGAGCTTTTTGGAAAATGTTTGATGTTTGTTGATTCGATCAGAATGTTTAATATCGTCTAGCTTTTTCTGGAATGTGATACAATATGTGGAATTCATATAGTTAGGCATGAAATTCATAATTTGTGATATTTTGGGTTTATGATGTCTAAAGTGATTATGGATTCCAAATGTTGTAGTTTTGCATTTTCTTTTCTGCAACCGTAAGTGTAATATGTGGTGTATCGCCGATTTCGTTGCTATACATCAACGACAATTGGGATACGCACATTTACTTACGTTGATGACATGTGATGTTATGTGTTGCTGTGATATGTTATATTGGATCGTCGTGTTTTGAATAGCCGGGGGGTTTTATGTGAGATGGGAGTTTTTATTTTCATTCATGTAAAATTCAATGTATGTAATATTCTTTTATTATGGCACTTCCAGGTTGAGTATGATGTCATCATTGTTGTATATTATTTACTTTTCCGTATTAGGATAAACCCAAGGTGGGGAGCACAAGTATCCGAATTCTAGAGTCCAGTGGGAGACCATCTCGAGAAATCGAGTCCGGGTCTCCTAACTCTAGAATTGGTAAGGTTGCTTGCCGCTCTCGTAGGGGTCTAGGAATGTGGGTTTGGCTATTCATCGTGACCGTAGAATCCGTATTTTCTATTTTTTGCTAAATACGAAATACGGACCTCCTAATATATCCAATATTTTATATGTTATCTTCTACTGCTCTGTGATGTGATCACTGTGGATTCTGAGATGAATGGCTATTATATATATGATATATAATAAACGTTGCTTATGTTTTGCACCCGCGCTAGTCCCGCCCCGGTATGTCGTTAGTTAAGTAACCTAACGGTGCATAACGGGACACTGTGGCGAATACGGATGGCATAAGCGTACTTTGTATTTTCGTTTCTTCCGTGATGCTTAGGAAGCATAAATGATGGGACTTCGTTAATGAGATTAATGAAATAAAAAAAACCTAAAAGTTGTTGTAGAATCAAATTTTCAAAAAGGGTAGCTCTAGTTTTTGCTTTGCATAGCGGTACCTTATTTGATAAGGAAAGAGCCGAGATCCCTTCGCCGAGAGTGACCTCTTTAGCGAAACTAGTAGATGCTACAACTTATTCGGTTTAGTTTTTTGATTGCTTCTATAGTTTTTGCCTTGCATAGTGGTATTTGTGAAATATCCTGCACCTTATTCGATAAGGAAAGAGTCGAGATCTCTTCACCGGGAGTGGCCTCTTTAGCGAAACTAGTAAAAGCATAAAAAACACTCCTTTTCAAAAATCACTTGTTTCTACAACGATATCAAGTTCATTACGCAAAAGGTTTTCATAAAAACCTATCGTAGCCCTCCGTCATTTCAGAAAAGTACTGCTTAGTATTCGTGCTACGTTTGTTGACTATGTTAAGGCATTGTGTGCGGTAGCTGATTAGTGCTTATCTGCTAAAGTATGAGATGCGATTGGATTAGGGTAGTCGCACGACTTTGTTGACTATGTTAAGGTTCGTGCGGGTGTTTTTAATTCAATCAGAAAATGATTAGTTGAACTTGGCTAGTGCTTATGATTTGTTGACTATGTTAAGGTCATAAGTTGCTAGGGGCAAAAGATTATCGGGAATTTCATGTGTTGAAATTTGCAATGAGATTACATTCTTTCTATGAGATAGTTGGATTCCGATACCCACTGTGAGTAAGAGTTACTCCTGAGAGAGTTTTACACATAACAATTTGCCGATCAAGTAGGTGTCTAAAAAGGTGTTAACGGGGTTACGCCCTAGGGAAAACGAGATTTATTTTAGTTAGGTCCGTGCGAAAGCACGGGGAACCTCTCTTAAAGTACCAACACTGGCCTGGCTGAAAGATTGACGAACTTCTAAGGTGTAATTAATCCTGGCTAGTCTTCCCTTTTAGGATTTGAAGGAAGATTTGATAAAAACAGTAGGAGCCATCCTGGTTAGATAAGATAAAAACCATTCTAATCTTACAATAGCATATGCTAAAGTGTTTTCTTCTCTCTCTCTCCTGGTAGAGACCATGTCAGGCCTTAATCAAGATAATAATATGGATGTATTGACCGAACCCGCTTGTTATACTGAGCAGGGGAACGTTGATTCCGTTTTTTCTTATAATTGTTATAAGACTGAGCAGGAAATAGAGACATATCCGGATTCCCACGCCACCCAGAAGAATAAGTATGTTGATGCATCTTCTTCGGGTGTGTTACTTACCGAGAACTGTTTCTCAGTTCACTCTATGTCCTGGGCATTAGATACCGGATCAGGATCCCACATATGCAATATGTTGCATGGGCTAAGGAAATGTAGAGAACTAGGAATGGGGGATCATTCCGTAAGAGTAGCGAATGGTGTAAATGTTGCAGCCAAAGTAGTTGGCGAATATCACCTTATATTACTAAATGGTAATACATTAATTCTGAAAGAATGCTATTACATACCGACCCTGATATGCAATCTTATATCAGTTTCTTTATTAAGTAAAGAAGAATATAATTTTGTAGTACAGGATGATGTTATGAACGTATTCCTGAATCAAAGGTTTATTGGATCAGGCTCGTTAAATAATGGCATATACATTCTAAATCAAACCACAGTTCTTAATGTACAAAACACATACAAGAGGAAGAGTTCAGAAATGAACGAATCCTTCTTGTGGCATTGTAGACTAGGTCATATCAATGCGACATGACTTACTAAGTTACATAAGGATGGATATTTGAATCCGTTTGAATTTTCATCTTATGACACTTGCCAGTCATGTCTGAAAGGCAAGGTGACCAAAACTCCGTTTACAGGACACGGAGAAAGAGTTACGGAACTCTTGGGACTGATACATAGTGATGTATGCGGTCCCATGTCTACACATGCCAGGAATGGTTCCTCATACTTCATTTCATTCATTGACGATCTCTCAAGATACGGACATGTGTTCCTGTTGAAATACAAGTCTGAAACTTTTGAGAAATTCAAAGAATATAAGCACGAAATTGAGAACCAAACGGGTAAAATTATTAAGATCCTTCGATCTGATTGAGTAGGAGAATACTTGAGCAATGAGTTCCTGGAATATTTAAAAGAGAATGGGATTCTCTCTCAGCTTACTCCTCCGTATACACCACAGCACAATGGTGTATCGGAACGAAGGAATCGCACCCTATTAGATATAGTGCGCTCTATGATGAGCACCGCTGAGTTATTTATTTCCTTTTGGAGTTATGCGCTGGAGATAGCAACATACATATTGAATCAAGTTCCATCTAAATCTGTACCTACCACACCATATGAGATATGGAGTGGGAAGAGACCATATTTTAAACGAGTTAAGACATGGTTTGTCCGACCTATGTCAAAAGGCAAAATCCGGACAAACTCGAGGAACGATAAGTTCTTTGCAAGTTTGTGAGATATCCTAAGAATTCACAAGGATATATTTTCTACCACGCTGAGGAACAAAAGGTGTTTATTTCTCAATATGCCACATTTTTAGAAAAGGAATTTCTTGTAAAAGAAATTAGTGGCAAAGAGGTAGAGCTAGAAGAAGTTTCAGCGGCACAAACTACAACTGATGATTTATTGGAACCAGAGGATTCAGTAGTTCCCAACGAATCTCAGCCTCTCTGCTGATCTAGTAGGGTTCTTCATCCATCTGAAAGATGCTACGGTTTTCTCGTCGATGGTGGGAGCGAGGATTGCATCATGGAAGATGATGACCCGACTAGCTTCGAGCAGGCCATCACGAGTGGGGACTCTGTGAAATGGCTGGATGCAATGCGATCTGAGATGAAATCCATGTACACCAACAAAGTATGGACTTTAGAAGATGCTCCTGAAGGGGTAAAACCCATCGGGAGCAAGTGGATCTTCAAGAAAAAACTTGGTGAAGATGGGAAAGTGGAGACTTTCAAAGCTAGACTTATTGTAAAAGGTTTTCGTCAACGACCAGGTGTGGATTATGACGAAACCTTTTCTCCAGTGGCTATGTTTAAGTCCATCCGAATCCTACTTGCTATTGCTGCATACCATGACTATGAAATCTGGCAAATGGATGTTAAGACCGCCTTTCTAAATGGTGATTTAGAAGAGAGCGTGTACATGACTCAGCCAGAGGGCTTCGTAGACACTGTGAGCAGCGAGAAGGTGTGCAAGATACTTAAATCCATCTACGGGTTAAAGCAGGCATCGCGGAGTTGGAACATCTGTTTTGATGTCGTAGTCAAAGAGTTTGACTTCATCAAAAATATAGATGAATCTTGTATATACAAGAAGGTGGCAGAGAGTAAGGTGGTCTTCCTCATATTGTACGTGTATGACATACTCTTGATAGGAAATGATATTCCTATGCTGGAATCGGTCAAGCTCTTCTTATCACAAAGATTCTCAATGAAAGATCTAGGTGGTGCCTCCTACATCTTGGGAATTAAGATCTATAGAGATAGATCTAAACGGATACTAGGATTGTCCCAATCTAGGTACATTGACACCATACTAAAGAGATTTAGTATGGAAGAATCCAAGCAAGAAAATTTACCCACGATCTCTGGACCCACTCTCTCCAAAGAGATGTCTCCCTGGACTGATTTGGAGAGAGCTCGCATGCCATGGATACCCTATGCTTCGGCAGTAGGCTCTATCATGTACGTGATGCTATATACCAAACCCAATGTAGCATACTCACTAAGTGTAGTGAGTAGGTATCAAGCAGATCCTGGATTAAGAATCACTGGACAACTGTGAAGAACATTCTCAAGTACTTGAGAAGGACTAAAGAGATGTTCTTGGTGTATGGTAACGGAGAACTCAAAGTGGATTCCGTTACCGATTAGAGCTTCCAGAGTGATAAGGACGACTCTAAGTCGGTCTCGGGATTTGTCTTTACCCTAAATGGAGGGGCGGTTTGTTGGAAGAGTTCCAAACAGGAAACCGTGGTAGACTCAACGATGGAAGCTGAATACATCGCTGTCAACGATGCTGCCAAAGAGGCTGTCTGGATAAAGAAGTTCATAAACGAACTTGGAGTTGTTCCCTCCATCGAGCATCTAATACCTTTGTATTGTGATAACAATGGAGCCGTGGCTTTGGCTAAGGAACCTAGGTCCTATAAGAGATCCAGGCATATTCTGAGGCGATATCACCTGATCCGGGAGATAGTTGATCACCGGGAGATCGAGGTCAGGAGAGTTGACACGAAGGAAAACACTGCGGATCCATTCACGAAGGCCATACCCCAGATACAATTTAAGAGACTCTTCCGGAAGTTGGGCATGAGATACTATAACAACTGGCCTTAGTGCAAGTGGAAGATTGTTAGTTATGTATATGCCCTAGAGGCATTATTGTACATGTAATGTATATTATAGTGAATGCTTGGACATATATAGAGAGGAATTTCTTGTTCGACATGATAGTATGCTATCTGGTTGCTCTTTATCTTAACATGTTGACTTGTATTGTGATACTGTCTTGCTCTCACATGTTGACGAAGCCCTTAGAATGTTTACTTGATTACCAGGACTATGATGGAGATCATACTAGTGGGGCCAGGGTAGTCCACAAGTACATCCTATAATTGTTCCTAGTTGAGAGTGTATCGAGACAGGGTATCGATACTCCATAGTAGACTAGCGTATAGGCTTCTTGACCCATATGATCGGCGATGGATGATCCCACATCCATTGGTGTTTGACATCGAAGATGGTATACGGGTGCTCAGTGGAGACTGGGTACATTGAACGGACACACTGAGAACTCCTAGTTGGTATTATACCTATCGTCAGATAGCAGTTCTCTGGTGACACCGGTACATGTTAGTCTGTAGACCCGAGATTGTCATAGAGTCATGTGTGATTCCCACCGTGCTTTGATTTCCACCTTACCACGTTCAAGAGAACGTGCAAAACGGTGGCTTTTGGGTACAGTCCCGAATCGCATAGAGGTAATGAGCGATAGGAGGGGCTTCGTCTCTCCCGGTATTGGGGGTTGATGTTGCGCTGTGCTCGATTAGCTATAACTGGAACTCCTTGGCCATGGTTGATATGGAAATCTACTGGTAAGTGTTACCAGTAGTTTCTCAACCCGTTATGAGCCTCACATTGACATGACTTATCGGTTACTGGGGTCTGACGTTTACCACCCTTAGACTGGATATGCGATATATCAGACGAAGAGGCAGGACTGTATGGTAGTGTTACTGACAGGATTTACAGGAATTAGAGTGTGCTTGCTTGTTGATCTTCTAATCGCTCAATACCCGGGTGGCCGTTATGTTTAGCTGACTGCTTGTGGCTTGTGGGTGTTTGATATGATCATCACCTACTGCCGGCGTATTGATGAGTCTTTAGAGTCCTACACAGAGGTTTCCTGGCTCAGGCGAAACGGAGTAGGAGCATATATGTTATATGTGCGAGACCGAGATTAATACGAGTATGTGATACCATATTCTATTCTCGCGATATGTGATATCGGCCGGTTATATGTGATATAACCGGGTCATCGGATCAAGTGTTGATTCGATGAAATGATACATTATATATTAGTCGGTTATATATGATTAGCCGGATTATTAAATCAAGTGTTGATTTAATGATTTAATGTATAATTATATATTTGATATATTAAATTACATTAACTAATATATGCTCACTTAAGTATTTATTTTTTCTCACTTTCGATACATTTAACATATATGTGATATATGTTTATTGTATTGTTTTCTTTTGTTACATAAATAATATATATGTGATATATATTTGTGACATGCTAGGTTATATATACAACATGGGTGTATGAGACTCACACCATATATGAGATAATATCTAGGTTTTTATTTATTTAGGAAATTTAAAAATGGATGGATTTTGTCATGGTTGCTAACAATGGATAACCATTGACTTAGTCCACCATTTTTGTTTTACCTTAGATATTTGTAGACCTAACCATTATTTCTTACCATGGTTTATTCTCTACAATGGTTAGCCATGACATATACTCATCATGGTTGCATTTCTAACCTCACACTCTCTCTCATTTTCATTTGCTTCATCTTCTTCAAGCTCAAGTGAGAGCTCTCTAGGTTTTTGAGAGAAGGTGAAAAAATAGTGAGAAAAAGAATTCTAAAGTGAGCAAAATTCCTACTTCATCATCCCCTTCTATACTAGCCATATAGTTTAGGGTGTCAGCTTCACTAGTTCCTCATTAGTGAAGAGAAAGCTTGAGTCCGTGTTTCCTCGGCGTAGTTCATCTTAAATCTTTGAAGACTTCAAGCAAGTTTGCATCTTTCCCCTTGTAGAGCCTTTCAAGAGTTCGGGAGATCGTTACTTGAAGCGAATGGACTTCTACACGGAGTATTTGGAGTGAAGGACCGGTCTACAAAGGTTGTATTCCGCAATCACTTAGTTGTAAAGTTGTTTACATATATTATCATCTAAATCTTTAGTTAAGATTCTAGGGTTAGGGTTAACTAGAATGGAAAATTTTTGAAAATGGCATGGACGATGCCCCCCGAAACCTTGTTGTTGTGCTAAGTAACCCTACAGGGACTTCTCGGTCCGTTGTCACCATATTTGAGGTGAAGTTCTAGTTTAGGGA
This sequence comes from Agapanthus africanus, assembly GCA_030015575.1. Classification (NCBI taxonomy): domain Eukaryota; kingdom Viridiplantae; phylum Streptophyta; class Magnoliopsida; order Asparagales; family Amaryllidaceae; genus Agapanthus; species Agapanthus africanus. Next base: position 127,524,040 of record JASDDO010000014.1, on the reverse strand, counting down.
AATCTCTGTCCGTTGTTCATCTTGTGCGCATGTGTATTTGTTATGTGGCGGAGTGAATGGTGGTGACATGGAATGCGCCCAATTTGGGGTGCGATCCGATTTGAGGTGTGCACATCAGTTTGGAAGTGCATCAATATGGGGTATATCATTCCCAGTCGAGAAAGGAGTTGTTTGTTATTGGGACCCACCCTTCTCTGAAGACGTTAAGGAATTACAACGACATATATCGGAGGTGTGGAAAGAAATACCCTTGAACCAAATCCCGTATTTGAGAGGAAAAGGGATTGTGGTGGACCAAAGGATCGTTAGTCATATTTGAAACTAAGATTACCTTAGGAGATATGGGATTAATATCATTTTGGATATCATCAATGAGAGATCATCAGTCATGTTTGAGACTAAGATCGGTTTGGAAATAACGAGCATATGGGCTCAGTTGATTTAAAATAAAAAAAGATTTAACCTCAGGAAACTTAGCCAATTTGGTCTAAGATTGGGTTTCTATACTACCCAGCAGTGTTAAGCACTAAGGTATACAGCCCTCACGTGTGTTTCGCGTGAGATACTGGCATAGTGCTAAGCACTAATCTTCTCTGGCGCTCACATGATTTTCATGTGAAGCGCTAGGTTTTTAGCCATGGGCGCTCACATACTTTTCACGTGAGGCGCTACTATAGTGCTAAGCACTAACTTTCTCTGGCGCTCATATGTGTTTCACGTGAAGCGCTATGTTTTTGGAGATTTAATCTCTGTTGATATTTTTAGAGAACTTAAGTTTGTGTGTATTATGAACGGCCATTAACGATTACCAACCATTATTTTGAGGATCTGGGATTATGTTCTTTAAGAACTAAGTTCTTGATTTGAAGGGAACTAAGTTCGTGCGTATTATGAAGTCCATATTTTCCATATTCATGTTTTCATAGAGGTTAAACCTCTTTTAATCGTGTTTTGGCCATTAAGGATCGCCAAGATCACTATTTTGAGGATCTTGGATCGGGTTCTTTAAAGAACTAAGTTCTTGATTTAGGGTTAAATCCTAATTTCGGGGGAATTAAATTCCCAGAACATATGTTTCATTTCCTTTTTCTTTCTTTTTCTTTTTCTTTTTTAATCTAGTTCTTCCCCCTAAGTTTTGAGTCTGAAGAACAGAATCTCTCCGACGAGAATTAAATACTCAACTTATGAGGAGATTTTCTTTTGCAGATCTCAAACCAGAGGAAGAACTAAGTTCTTATATGAAGGGTTAAACCCTTATATCCACTATACTAGGCGAGAGGAATACTTTTAATCTCTTCTTTTTTATTTACCTAGAGTGATTTTAAAGGATGAAGGTCTTCTTTTTTTTAGAATTAAATTCTCTATTCTCTCAAGAGCTCGTTGTATTTTGGCAGGAGCTTATAGGGTTTTTTTTCTTTTTTTTCCCTGAGACTTGGAGTCTCGGATCCTTTATATAGTGGAGGCAAGTTTGTTAATTAATTTTGAGAAAATATCTCATTGAGAGATTCGAATTGATTTAATTGGACTCAAATTGATTTGGGGAATTTTACCCACCGTTGGATTTTTGATACAAGTGTTTCTGTCTTGCAGAATATGTTTTCTTGTTTTAACAAGATTGAGTGAATATTCTCGTATATATGGAATAAATTCTATTGAACGGTGATATTTTTATCCCCATTGGATTTTTAATCCAAGGGTGCTCGGTTTAACAGAGCACAATCTTTTTTGTTTAGAAAGATATGGGAAATATCTTTCATCTCCTTGGATGTTTGATCCACCAACTTTCTATTTAACAGAAAATATCATTTCCAATAGAATTTAATTCTATGCCTAATCACCATTGGATCTTTAATCCAACGGTTCCTTATTTGAGTAGAATTTAATTCTACGTAAGAAGGTGCCCTCATGTGTTTAACACGTGAGGTTTATTTAGCTTCTCTGATTTGGCGTCCATATGCAGGCATATGGGCGCTCACGTGTTTAACACGTGAGGCCAATTTGGCCTATAGTAGTTTGACTGCAGCGCCTATATGCTTTGCATATAGGCGCTCACGTGTTTAACACATGAGGCTTATTTAGCATATAGGCGCTCACGTGTTTAACACATGAGGCTTATTTAGCCTATTAGGTGTTTAATTGCAGCGCCTATATGCTTTGCATATAGACGCTCATGCGTTTAACACATGAGGCTTATTTAGCCTATTAGTTATTTGATTGCAGCGCTTATATGCTCTGCATATAGACGCTCACGTGTTTAACACGTGATGCTTATTTAGCCTATTAGTTGTTTGATTGCAGCGCCAATATGCTTTGCATATAGGCGCTCACATGTTTAACACATAAGGCTTATTTCGCCTATTAGTTGTTTGATTGCAGGCCTATATGCTTTGCATATAGGAACTCACGTGTTTAACACGTAAGATTTGAGTTGTGGGGAATTTTCTCCCTTTTTTCTTTTTCTTATTTATGAGGGAACAAAGGGTTCTTTCGAATCAGGCTCATCTTGATTGATCAGAGCTTTTTTGGCAGGATTGTTCTCTTGTTCTACGCTTTCTTCTTCATGCAAAGAGACTGGAGGCAGAATTTGCCGGCTTCTAACTGTTATCAGAATCTCATCCATATCGAGATCAGACAGCTCCTTGGCTAAACGAGCGAGTACGTCAGCTTTTCCATTGAACGCCCTATGAACTCTCATCAGTTCAATGTGGCTGAACTGTTTCATAAGCTCCACCACCCGGCTTCTGTACCGAGCTAACTCGGATTTGTATATCTTATAATCGCCGCTTACTTTGATGACGACAGGCTAGGAATCACCGTAAACCCGTAGCCGAAAGATTTCCATTTCAATGGCGAGCTCCAGACCAGTTATCAGAGCTTCGTACTCAACCTCGTTGTTTATGCAAAGCTCGGTAAGAGTAAAGGAATGTCGTAGGGTTCCTTCTGATGGTGTGACAAACACCTATCCTATCCCTGCTTTTATCTCCGGGATGCTTGATTTGCTGGAGGTCCTTATTGATGAGGCTCCATCGAAGTAGAGCTCCCAATATGGCTCGCTATTCTCGAGGTGCAGCACTTTTCCATCGGGCAATTCACAATTTAGCGACGACCCTTCTAATATGGGATGAGCAGCGAGAAATTCGGCGAGGGCTTACCCTTTTACTGCTTTCTGAGGAGTATAAACTATATCAAACTCAAGCAGCATGACAGCCCATTGATTAGATGCGAAAAGTGTGTGTCTATTGTGCTATAAATAACCGCAATCAAGACGGTGTCGTAAATATCTAGCCGCGATGAGTACGAGTCGTCCGCGGGGAAACGTGAACTTCTCTTCTTCATTTAGATGAGTTGATAAAAGAGAGGATGGATTGTTGTCATTTTAAACCATGATGGATAGAAAATTTTATAATAAAATGGCTTGTAGGGTTTATAGGACTTTGTAGTTAATGGATGAATGTTAGAAATGATTCTTTTTATCTTTTAATTGTTTAAAACTAGAGAGATAGCGATGAATGTGGATTAGGGGTTCTTGGAGGAATTAGGGTTTCCCACTACTGCCCCTTGTTCTTCTATTGAACTCTATAAATTTCTAGCCTTTAACAAAACAAGTATTAACTAATCTCAAATCGTGGTCGTGAATATCATTTATTGATAGCGTGCCAGATAAGATAGTTAACATTTATTTTGTTAAAGTTTATAAACATTAAAATATCAAAAGAAGTTAAAACATATTTCATGTATTATTCTACCCTATCCTACAAACCCTAGCAAGCAAGAAATAACTCGCTCATGGTTAGTAGCGATTTAAAAAAAAGGTTGAAAATGAATGAAACCATAATTAAAAGTGCAGAAAAGTAATGCGGAAAATTAATGCGGAAAAGTAATGCGTAAAGTAAATGTGAAAAGAATTAAAAAAAACTACTTTTATTAATCAACTATTGCATTACAAATTTTCTCCTTCAAAAGTAGATTACAAGAACCCTATTTTCGCTCTAGATCTCTCTCTTTATGGAGGTAGATGAATAGATGATTAGATGATATTTTATAGGATGATAAAATTCTTTTCTTATGGGATGATATTGGTATGCACTACTTTCGGTCTTTTATATAGCCCCTGAAAGTACAAACCCTAGATGCCAAATTGGATTAGGTGTAGTTACAATCATGCCCCCAAAATCCCAGATCCAACGGCTACCATCAGACAGCGGAACTGCCGCCCTTCCCCCTAATAACCGTGGATCCGCCGCCCTTTAGTGGATTTGGGTCTTGAAATTTTTTTTGGCTTTTCGTCTCGATATTTGGAGATCCTATTGATATATAGATTATGAAAATATTGCTCCGAGTCTCTGCTGTTGCTAGATTCCTCAATTTGCTTCTAAACTTTGGCAGATTCGGTTTCGATATTTCAATTTGACTTAGATCTCCTAAATAGATTTCAAACCTGAGCTAATACCTGCACAATATCTCAAATTAAAGTGTTAATAGCATTTGGTATTTTTGAGATATTATTCCAACCATTTACATGATACAATATCTTCAGAATATTGATTAGGAATATTTGATATGATATACGTATTTTAATTACTAATATTTTATTTAAATATTATATGTATATATTTTCCTTAATTATATTAATTATAAATGAAGAAATATATGATAATAATCTTTTTACAAATAAACCCACATATGTTCTTTATAACACCTTTTAATACTTAACAATATGTTCATATCAGAAAACTGCATTTTAATACCGCCCATTCATTATCTATTTGTTGTATTTATCGGTACTATTAACCAGTGTCTGCTCAGTAATACAGATTACAGGTATCCGTGACAAAATACTGAAAATACATTTAAAAGCACGGATATATCAATTGTGAGCCAACACTACAACTAGAACCGCAATCCGACCGATACTTCAGGAGTCCCTTTTTGCAACACGTTTGTGTACACATTTTTATATCTAAATAATCCAACACAACAAGTGTGTACACAAGACTTTTAGGCACATGTGGATATGATATAAATGTGCATTCAAGGCTAAATATTATATGCATTCAATGCTGAAGATTATGTGTCAATTTGAAGATTCAAAATTTCCCTCCAATAATAAGTGCAAAATAAAATCACATGGACAAATCAACAAAACCATAATGGGGGCAGCCATGATTTAGGTACATGTGGGAATGTAGTAATGAGCATTTAATGGTGAAGATTATGTGTTGAAATCAAGTTTCAAAATTCCCTCCAAAAGCTGGGTGCAAGTCAGGTTGAAACAGAGGAAATAAACTGGACCAAAGAGACACCGGGGACCTAACAAGTCAACACACCAAGTACGGGACCCACCCATCGGACTTAGACCGGCCACATCACCACTTGGGCCGGCCTGGCCGGCCCTACCTCCTCATGTGGGCCCCACCTTCTCACTGACCCCTCCTTGATACCATGTAGCCCTATTTTTATTGTTTATTTTCTTTTCTTCTTTGCCTATAAATAGCAGGCAGAGGGAAGGGTTCATGGTCATTTTTTTGCTTACATTTCCACACTTTGTAACTCTTTTGTTTTCTTTTAGTTCTTGTAAATAGCCTCCCCCTTAAGCTCTCTACCTTAACTTGATCTTGCAACCTCTTCATTGAGCTTGCAAGTTTAAGCTTTGGTCATTGATCTCAAGGGGTTGTATCTTCATATGGAATCAATAAAGCTCTTCTCTTTTGTGCCTTCATTTCACATGAGTTCTTTACCCTTCTCTTGATCTTGCAACCCCTTCATTGGGCTTGCAAGTTTAAGGGTTGGTTATTGATCCCATGACTTGTGTTTTGTTCCATGATTCCTAGTTCTCTTTCTTGCTTATTTCTTTCTTGCTTTTTATTACTTGCTTTACATTCATGCTTTACTATCACGCACTTAAATTCCATGCACTTTAATTACTTGCTTGTAATCTTTTCTTTTCTTTGTTCTTCTCTTTTGTTATCTCTTTTTGGTTTGTTTTGTGAATGGTGTGAATATTGTTGTTAGGAAAAGAGAAAGGTGTTGTAAGTTAACGTTCCGTTTTTCATTTCCTTTTCCCGTCTTTTCCATTTGAAACTCTGCCCAAACCTTACGCAAGCGCTCCGTTAGGCACCCTACCCTACCAAGGTAAAGGTGATTCCTAACCATGACCGGTTGCATTCGGTTTGGCCGGAGGCGAAAGCAAGAGACAAGAACGGACGGACAAGGGTCAATAAGCCGGATTCCACGAATACCGTGCTTAAGTCCCCTAATCCACATTGTTGCCAATTGTTCTAGCTTCATTGGTTAAGTTCGGCTCAAAGTACTTGAATACGGAATCCATTAACTTACACTATCCTATCGTTTCCTAACAAACCTTATACTTGAATATAACACATAGGTTAGATAACGAACAAATCCGCCACGCGCGTTAACTCGTAAGAACAAGAGCATAAAACGCTCTGTCTCCCTGTGGATCGACCCATGCTCATCGCGGCTAGCTGCAAAGCGACACCGTCCTGATCGCGGTTAAACTTTAGAACTCTTAAATATCCGACACGCTTTTGGCGTGCGATCAAATGGTGCCGTTGCCGGGGAGGCGGTAACGTTTTTAGTTTTTGTTATTTCGGGTTAATCTTGTGAATATCCATCTAACACTTTTTCAAAACAAACTAAAAATCTCAAAATTTTCAAAATCAAACAAAAAAAATAACATTCTTAACTCATTTTTTTGCTCTCTGGATTTTATACCTGCTTGCACTCTGTAACTAAAATAAAAAGATAAACAATACCAGTGTGGCATTAGTGGAATACTAAGACTACTGTTGAAATTTGGAGCCCTACCTCATCAAGTTGGCCGGCGACATCATCACCAAAACCGGCGACGCCGGCCCCTTCACCACCTTTTGCCTCCAATTTCTCCTCTGTGCTCCAGTGTTCTTTTTTTGTCCTATTTTTATTGTTTGTTTTTTATAATTTTTAGTGTGCAGGTATTTGGGCATTCGTATCTCTTTTTCGCAATAATAATCCGTTTTTCCGACATTTCAGATTTTGCTGATTTGCGAACAGCGAGCGTGGGGAGCAAAGTACACATTCAAAATCAAGGTGGTTACGAAGAACAGTGCCAAAGATCCGGGTAGTTTGACCCGCGCAAGCGAACTTTTCAAGCTTACCGGATTCGATTCAACGGGGATTTCTTAACCCACAACTTAACGGTACGTACTTTACTAACACCTTCTTCTTAAATCCGATGCTTCCAATATAATATCTTTGCAGGATTCTTTGCAAGTTCGCTAGCAAACGCCCAAAAAAAATTTGACTAAACCGTATTTGTTGCAGTGCCGCGCTTTAAAAAAAAGATTGTTTGAAATTTTGAACAAATTTTTTCATTAATTTGCACATTGCATACATTAATACGGATTTAAGGGCAAGCGAACCCCACAACATACGGTAAAGGATTTCATCACCTTTTCCGTGGCCCACAAATCACGAACTTGAGCATAACGTTTACCCGCACAAATTTTTAAAAAAATTAGACTTTAAGCCTTAAGGACTTCGCGCTCACTAGGAGAGGTTAATTGTGTTTAGAACACCGCTTAACAGTATATTGTTTACGGGGTATCTAGGAAAGTGTTCACGGCGAAACCGCCAAAAGAAAAAGGGTTATTTAATTAAGGACCTTCGCGAAAGCGTCGGAAAACCTCCCCTTATCTTTGCACTTACCTGGCCTCGTGATCAGTATATTTTGAGCCTGTTTCTCGACACAGTTTTATCTTGACAACCAAGTTCTTGAGCAAGTCTAGTTGACCTAGGTGAACCCTAGAACGATTAGGTGTGTGGTATTTTTGTGTCGTGATTGTTTTTGGTCCAGATTCTTTTTGTGTGTATATTTCATTCTTTTGTTAATAACTAACTATAAAATAAAAAAAATCACATTCTTTTTTCCCTCCTTTTCTCTTATTCTTCTTCCTCTCTTCATATCATGGGTACCCCACCTCGAAAAACCCTTGCGGAACTTTGGTACCCACAACCAAACATAAATTCCTACGGTTCTTGCTTTGGTCGAATTTCGAACGATCCATCCATACCAAAAATTTCATTGAAAGATCGCATAGATGCGTCTAGGACAAACACTTGCACTCCGCAATCCACTTTGTATCAACCGTTTCAACCCTCACTACCTTCTTATGTTGATACCTCTTTTGCAAGTTGTCCTTTGTCCATCGCTGAACATATTGAACAATCCTGTAGCCGATCTTTCACTCCTTTCACCACTACAAATTCTTTGGATCAACAATTCAATTCACCTTCTTATTCGTATGTTGATCCTACCCATGTCCAACCATTAAATTCCTACAAGTCCTACCCAACTTTTGCCCCTGCCCTAGACATTGCTTCTGAACAACCTTTTGGGAGTTTCCAGTATCTAAACAACTTTAAATCTTTTACTGAAACCCCGTCACAACCTATATCTAGTCTGGAACAGTCGTTGGAAGACTTTAGGGTAGCGTCATGCCAACAGATGATGGATCTGAATACGTCCATGGCCGTCCTCATACAACCTAGTGACCCGGTAGCTAGTTTTCAACTAGCTCCAAATTTTCAAATGTATGAAGAGGCGGTTGGACAGGTTGAGAATTTGAGTGGAGAGAGTGAGTTGTATACCCTTCCAAATCGAACCTACCCGTTTCAACTTGAATCACACAACTCTAGTTTTGAATGTTTATCTAGTGTCCCAAAAGATTTACCGATTAAAGATAGAACGTTTAATGAGTTGTGCGACTTTTTAGTATTTGATTTACCCGATTGTGAAGGGTCCATTCCATGTGAAACCAGTCCTAAACCTTTTGACCTCTACACCTCCATCTTAGAACTAGAATCGATTGAAATCCATGCTTTTGATGAGGAGTCTGAGAATATTAATTTTCACTTGATTGAGGATATTTATGCAGGGAGTATTTTGGATGATGAACCGTTAGATTTGACTAAAATTTTCTCTCCAATTCATCATCCCGAGTCATTAAATGTTTCTCCCGAACTTCATATGCGTCTTGATTTTGATGAGATTTGCATGGATGAGATAATTTTTGAGGAGAATTATGAGGATAGTATTAAGGAGAGTATTGAGGATAGTATTGAGAATGAACCATTTTTGTTTGATGTGTCGGATTTTCCAATTCATCCTCCTGAACCTTTAACTGTTATACTTCCTAAATCACCCTCCATCCTTTCCATCGTTCCGACCACGCAAAAGATCATGCGGGAGGACTGTGAATTTGAAAAATTTCTGTTCAATCATAGCACATTTGACGCCACTAGTGCATTCCTCCTTGAATCTGACACTCTTCTCACAGCCGATAACGATTACGAGTGTTTCACTTTTTCGTACGATGTTGAAGGCTCACCACCCGAGTTTGAGTCCTTTGAATTTTCAGATGAGTTAGTTGAACCATCAAACTCGGTTGCTCACAGTCATTTCGAACCATTGATGGAATCTTTCGAGTTCGAGACAGTTTACTTAGGTGAGAATAAGACTATCCCTAAATCACTCCCCTTCGTCCCTTCCATCGTTCCGACCTTACAAGAAACTGTACCACTTTCATTTCCAGTGTCTGGTTTACCAAGTTCGGGGTACCCACGTTTTCTGACGAATCTTGAGGGATTTGACCCAATCTCTCAACGGGTTGATAGATTAGCACAATCGCTTTTTACACATCGGTCATTAAATATTGTGCGAATTTATTCACTCCATTTTCACCCTCAAGTTCGTACACCATTTCTTTTCCCCTTCCGCCATTCTTCCTCTCATATACCGAGACCGTATCCCGATTCTATCTCCATACGGTCTCGCATATTCTCCATTTCTTTTCTCTTCATCTTCTTTCACCAACCTGCATATTATCATGATAGAATTTTTGAATGGTTGGTGCTCACTTTTGGCCTTTGTAAGGCCTTGTATAGCTTGATACTGTTCTCTTTCCCTCCCAATCCTGAACTTCACCACTTAAACAGTGGAAACACTGTTTCACTTAAGTTTGGGGGGGAACCTTTTGGTGTACATATTTTTTGGTCTTTATTTTTGTATATAAATTTTTTTGGGGGAGGCACCGACAATTTTGACCCTCTTAGTGTAGCCTAACAGTGAGGGCACTGTCAAGTTTAAGTTTGGGGGTGTGCTCGGTAAGCTTTCTACCTTCGCATTCATATGTATATTCTTCATCTGCATACTTATTTAAAAACCCATAAAAATCAGAAAATTTTCTAAAAACATAAAAATTTGTCGTCAAGTTAGCTAGTGGGAGAACTTAGATTCAATATTTCGACGGTTTGTTTGATAAGATAGGAATAACTAAATCTTATTTTTAAATTTTGAAAACCTGAAAGATAACCCTCCTTTGAAGTTAACTATAGGTAATATACGTCTTTACATCACACTACACGTGTCGTGAGTTTTGAAAATTAGATGACAAGTATATTATGTCTGAAAACTTTTAAATGGATAAATTATTTTCCGAGGATCAAATAGGTTTGTTCTGAAATAAGTAATATCAAGAATAGTTTATGAAGAGAGGTGGATATGAAAGGATATTATTGATGCCTTAATTGGAACTAATTCTGAAAAATAACCCATCTGGAACTTGATTGGAATGATTACACACCTAACCCACTAAACACGTCTTTTATCCAAAAAAATAATTGAACTACCGGTTATATTTCCATCCGCATTAAATCATCATGATTTTCACGCCAAAATTGGTCTTTTATTTTAGGGCCTAGGTAACTTGAGTAATTAAGTCCGCTGGGGTGTCTCTACACCTAATGCCCTAAAACCAACTAGTTTGGGAGTATTGGCCCAAAGCTTGTTAAGAAGCCTAGAAAGTCCAGATTAAAACAAAGTCAAGCAAGTGTTCTCTCCGAGTTAAAATTCCTAACGGTTATTTGTGTGAGAATAATCTTAACAAAAGACAGGTTTTTATAAAAAGGTATTTCTAGCGGAGATATGGAGGTTTTATTCTATGATAAAGACTATTGCACGTTCACAAAGGTGTGTATGAAATGACAACAAGAAAAAGGTGGAGTCAAAATTAAGACCTAGTTTCCTGTTAAGAAAGATAGAAATTCTGAATTTGAAACCTTACTGGAAAACGAAACTTGAGAAATACTTAACTCTTTATAAAACTTATGTGATCCTTTTTAAATTTTTATCTGGGCTTTATTTTGTGACATGACGACTTTAATCGATCCTTTTTAAAACTTAACGACACTATTTGCACTGCACGTAAAGACGTATAAAATCTTAAGTTAAATGAGAAGCGAGGTGTGAAAATAAAGGTTCGATAGGTCTAAATTTAGAATAATAGAATTGCTATTTTTTTTGAAACAAAACCTTAGGGTTTGAATCATAGTTATTTCGCAAAACTAGCTTGACGGGATTTTGTGGGTAGTATCCGCTGAAAACCCTCAGGAGACAACACTCCTCTTACTAGGGACACCTAGAGGTTTAACGGCTTGTTGCACGCGCTCAGTGCAATTGTGTTCCCTGCGAAAGTGCAGTTAGGATTTTCTTTTGTGAATAAATAGTTTTGCTCGGGATGAGCAAAATATAAGTTTGGGGGTATTTATTCATATCAGAAAACTGCATTTTAATACCGCCCATTCATTATCTATTTGTTGTATTTATCGGTACTATTAACCAGTGTCTACTCAGTAATACAGATTACAGGTATCCGTGACAAAATACTGAAAACATTTAAAAGCACGGATATATCAATTGAGAGCCGACACTACAACTAGAACCGCAAGCCGACCGATACTTCAGGAGTCCCTTTTTGCAACACGTTTGTGTACACATTTTTCTATCTAAATAGTCCAACACAACAAGTGTGTACACAAGACTTTTAGGAACATGTGGATATGATATAATGTGCATTCAAGGCTAAATATTATATGCATTCAATGCTGAGGATTATGTGTCAATTTGAAGATTCAAAATTTCCCTCCAATAATAAGTGCAAAATAAAATCACATGGACAAATCAACAAAACCATAATAGGGGCAGCCATGATTTAGGCACATGTGGGAATGGAGTAATGAGCATTTAATGGTGAAGATTATGTGTTGAATTCAAGTTTCAAAATTCCCTCCAAAAGCTGGGTGCAAGTCAGGTTGAAACAGAGGAAATAAACTGGACCAAAGAGACACCGGGGACCGAACAAGTCAACACGCCAAGTACGGGACCCACCCATCGGACTTGGACCGGCCACATCACTACTTAGGCCGGCCTGGCCGGCCCCACCTCCTCGTGTGGGCCCCACCTTCTCACTGACCCCTCCTTGATGCCATGTAGCCCTATTTTTATTGTTTATTTTCTTTTCTTCTTTGCCTATAAATAGCAGGCAGAGGGAAGGGTTCATGGTCATTTTTTTGCTTACATTTCCACACTTTGTAACTCTTTTGTTTTCTTTTAGTTCTTGTAAATAGCCTCCCCCTTGAGCTCTCTACCTTAACTTGATCTTGCAACCTCTTCATTGAGCTTGCAAGTTTAAGCTTTGGTCATTGATCTTAAGAGGTTGTATCTTCATATGGAATCAATAAAGCTCTTCTCTTTTGTGCCTTCATTTCATATGAGTTCTTTACCCTTCTCTTGATCTTGCAACCTCTTCATTGGGCTTGCAAGTTTAAGGGTTGGTTATTGATCCCATGACTTGTGTTTTGTTCCATGGTTCCTAGTTCTCTTTCTTGCTTATTTCTTTCTTGCTTTTTATTACTTGCTTTACATTCATGCTTTACTTTCATGCACTTAAATTCCATGCACTTTAATTACTTGCTTGTAATCTTTTCTTTTCTTTGTTCTTCTCTTTTGTTATCTCTTTTTGGTTTGTTTTGTGAATGGTGTGAATATTGTTGTTAGGAAAAGAGAAAGATGTTGTAAGTTAACGTTCCGTTTTTCATTTCCTTTTCCTGTCTTTTCCATTTGAAACTCTGCCCAAACCTTACGCAAGCGCTCCGTTAGACACCCTACCCTACCAAGGTAAAGGTGATTCCTAACCGTGACCGGTTGCATTCGGTTTGGCCGGAGGTGAAAGCAAGAGACGAGAACGGATGAACAGGGGTCAATAAGCCGGATTCCATGAATACCGTGCTTAAGTCCCCTAATCCACATTGTTGCCAATTGTTCTAGCTTCATTGGTTAAGTTCGGCTCAAAGTACTTGAATACGGAATCCATTAACTTACACTATCCTATCGTTTCCTAATAAGCCTTATACTTGAATATAACACATAGGTTAGATAACGAACAAATCCGCCACGCGCGTTAACTCGTAAGAACAAGAACATAAAACGCTCTGTCTCCCTGTGGATCGACCCGTGCTCATCGCGGCTAGCTGCAAAGCGACACCGTCCTGATCGCGGTTAAACTTTAGAACTCTTAAATATCCGACACGCTTTTGGCGTGTGATCACAATAGTAGGGAAAATGTTCATAAAAATGTGCAATATTTTTGTCTAATCAAATACCCCCAAACTTATCTTTGATCGTCCCGAGCAAACTATTTATTAAAAAGAAAAATAAAAAACCTAGCACACTTTCATAGGCAACATGATTGCACTTTGTTCGTGCAACAAGCCTTTAAACCTCTAGGTGTTTCTGTAAGGAGAAGTGTTGTCTCCTGAGGGTTTTCAGCGGATTACACCCACAAAATCCCATAATAAAAGAAAGAAAATAAAAATTATATGCAAATATAAGGAACTTATGAAAGAGTTAGTTGTTTGAATCAATATCTACCTTATTCTCAAAAGAGTCTAACCCGAGTGGTCTTTCAAGAATCATAGAACTCAAAATATCGGAGTGTGGTTCATTAAAACTCGATGGAGCTGAAAGAAAATTAGAAGAACCAAAGAAAGTGGGTGATGAAATGGGTAAACAAACTTGGGTGTCGAGCGTTGTTGAACCAGATGTAGGATATGAAGGCTGACTATCGTTGTGCATATCAGATAGGTTGGTGGTAAGATTAGAATCGGTTTAATGCACAGGAAAATGTTCACATTCAATAGAAGGGACATAATGGGTAAGAGAATCCAACTCATCCAACATAACGATATTCTCATCACCGCTCTCACTAATACCTTCGGTCAAATCAAACGAATAGGTCTTTAAAAATTCATCAATTATACTATCCTCAATCGATAAATCACTTGGTTCACTTGATAGAATTGGAAGGTTTGAAATATCAAGTGTAGTCGAATAATGATCTGTTTGATTTGGAATGGTGTAAGGCTCTCTTTCACACTCGCAATTGGAAAAATCAAACATGTTATTCTCGGGCACCTCATCACTTAGATTATAAATCAATTGATCATCAAATACATTTAGTTGGGGCTCAGGATGGAAGGTGTCGAGATCAAAAGAATTGGTTTTTGGTTTGAATTTGATGGATCTCTTATTCTTTTTCACTACTCAATTCCAATTCTATTTCAAGACTAGACATGGTTTGTGAAGAAATCCCAATGAAGGATTCTCTTTGAACCGTGGAACTTCCTAATTGATTTTAAGAAGCACTGTCTAGATAAGGTAAAAAAGTTGAGTATGGTTGGAATGTGTTTAATTGTTGACTACAGGCAAGTTAAATGTGTTCCACAATCGATATGCGTTTAGCACTTGCCACATTAGCCTTAGGAGAAGTGTTAACATGAGATGGTTTTAATTATTGGCTACGGGCGATTTCAATGTATTCCGCAATCTACATGCATTTACCACTTGCCACATTAGCCTCAAGGGAAGTATCAACATGAGAGCGTGTGAAAGTTTGGTACTGTTGATAAGAATTAGAAGGGTGTATCTAAGTTCCATAAACAGGATTAGGATCAACGGCTCATAATTTTAGGTATTGTTGACCATCATTTCCATGACCGGTAACGGGAAGTCTAGTTTAGGGTATGCCTTGTTAAAGTCTCGGAAGTCGACGCAGACTCAGATCTGCCCATTCTTCTTTTTCACTGGGACGATGCATGCAATCCAGTCCGCATATCTCTCTTCTCTGATGAAACTGGCATCGATGAGTTTCTTAGTTTCCTCGACGAGCTTTTCTTCTAGCTCCATTCTCATTCTTCGAGGAGCTTGTTTGATTGGCTTAGCATCAGGAGATATAACCAGCTTATGCACGGCAACATCAGGAGAGAGGCCGGGCATTTCTTTGTATGTCCACGCGAAACAGTCAGCGAACTCATGCAACAAGGCGACTATTTGCTCTTTCATTCCCTCTGAAAAGAGTGAGCTGATGTAAGTTGGCCTTGGATTATCGGGCGTTCCCAAATCAATCTCGGTTAGCTCATCAAAGGTTGCTTGTCCGCCGTCTTCGAGCTCTCTGGAGGCTTCTTCTGTCTCGGTTAGCTTATCGCCATCATTTGACATTTCGCTGGCTTCACCAACATGGATGATATAGCATGCTTTGGCATCAGGTTGAATAAAACATATGCCCCATCTATCTGGGATTTGTACATCGATGAGTGCTCGAATCTGAGGTGGATGCCACAACCCCTTATAAAATTTCGCTTTGGAGTCCATTTGATATAACCGACATCCGCACTTTTTAAAATATTCCCGTATCTCGGGCTTATAGTATCTGGGATTGAGGACGACTCTTATGCGTTTCTCATAGGGAAAGCACGTGATAGACAAATCGTTCGGGTGCACGACAGGATTTGACCCATAAAACAGGATGCCCTTCTTTCCACTTTTCCTTCCGAGAATGTAGAAAGTTTGCAGTTGGTGCATGGTAGAGACCGACAAAGCATCTAGCTTTTTGCACATCTGTTCCAGCACCCTTGTGATAGATAGGAACCCTTCTATAATCTTGAAGGTTTCTCTTAACTTCGCTTTTTGTATGAGGGCCCAATTTGCACAGCTGTTGCAAGACGGGTCCTCTTCGTCTGATTCTTCGGTGTCACTGCCGAAATGAGGGCGAATTTTATGGAAGGATGGACTTTCAGCGTCGGATTCATCAGTGTCATTGCCAAAACGTGGACGCACTTGGGGTTTTTTCTTTTGAAAGTGACAGCCGGCTCAGATTTGCTTTTGAGTTTCGAAACTTTTTTGTCTTTGGTTAGTCGTGGCTCAGTATTTTAGAGGTTCACGAAGTACCGAGAATCTTCATATCGGACTTCATGCACACCGAACGGCTGGATGTCTCCGTCAATATGTCTTTCTTCACCATTTTTGGTATACTTCATGCATTGATGGAGTGTTGACAGAACGATGCCATAATTGTGAAGCCATGGTCTCCCCCGGAGGATCTTATAGGACATGTCAGCGTTGATCATGTATATCTTAGCTTCGTTTTGCAGGTCCCCAAACCTGATTGGAAAAGCTATGGATCCCAAAACTTGCTGGCGGTTTTGATTGAAGCCCTCGATGACCATCCTTTCTCTTGACAAGTGTCGATGTCCAATGAAAAACTCTTCAGAGTCCACAAGTACATGATGTTCACTGAGGACCCCGGATCAATCAATATGCGATTAATTCGTTCTCCATCACTGTACCCTGTCATGTAAAGCTGCCGGTTATGCTCAGTTGTTCCCAATAGTAGGTCTTCGGCCTTAAACGTGATCGCGGCGGTATGCAGATTGTAATGGGCTTCTTTCATATTAATCTACGCAAAGCGAGCCTGGTAATGCTCGGGGTTTTGTAGAGCATGAATAAGAACATCTCTAAGCTCCTTAGATAGGACCAAGGCATCGTAGATGCTCAGGAGAGACGGGAGTTTCCGGAGATGGTCCAAGACATTATGGTCCACTGAGGAAGGACTCGAGTTTTCATAAGCCGGCTCTCCGCCATCTTCTTCATTAGCAACTTGTTTTTCCTTTCCTTTTAGGGAGTTGACCAGATTTGGCGGTAGAGCCCTGTCGCTTCTGAGATGGATTTGGTTAGCCTTTGTGGAGAGCTCCTCGTCCTCTTCAGGAAAACATAGATCTTCTTCAGAGTCGCTACCAAGGTGGATGACGTAGTAGGTAACTATAGGGATCTCATCATTGGAGTCTTCTTCTAGCTCCTCCAGAATATCAGCCGCTTCTGCGGGAAAGAACTCCTTCAATTGAATGAGAGTTCTTTCCATTTGTTCATAGTCTTTGAGGGAATCGATATACTTTTGAATGATCGATATCCCCCAAAGACTCTTTTTCACGTAGAGCCGCACTTTTCTTCTTCTTGAGCTTTTTAGATTTTGAGTCTGATTGAGCCGAAGTGGTAGCTGGAACGGTGGGCTCCTTCTGCCCCTCCCATTCTATTCTGGGCTCTTTCTGAAGTAGCTTTAGCATCTTCTTCGTCTTTTTGGACATGTGCATGCTCCATGGAGGCTGCGGTGAGTCAGTTTCATTCCTCAGGGCAGCGGATTCAACCGCCTGCTCCCAGAATGCTTCAGCTTCTGTCTGTATAAAGTTGGTGGTTGCAACTTGATTGTTCACCAACACACTCTTAGACAGATCGATCTCTCCGGTCTTGTATTGCTTTTCGACTAGTCTTTAAAAATGTAGCAATCCTCAATCGCATGGCTCACTACTATATGGTACGGGCAATACAGGGGATTGTCGGTCATTTTTGCTTCGTGAGGTCTCTTCGACTCCGGCAATCGTAGACCGTTGTTCAAGAAATCTTTGAATATCTTGGGGACCTTATCCCTTCTAAAAGAGTAAACCTTGTTCTTCTTCTCCTCCTAGCGCTGGTTTTCGAGGCCAGTCTGTTTTTTGATCCGCCTGCCTTTCTCTTATCTTCATTGTCAGACGCATTGATGGCGTTGGTCTTGTTGGAGATCCTACTTTTATGGTTGTCATCTTTTCTGCTCTTCCAAGACTTGTCACCCTGAGAGTCCGGGTAAACTCTTGCTTCAAGCGTTCCAACATTTGAACTCTCTTGGTCGGCTCTTTAAATGTCTTAAAGCCTGTTGTACATAAGAACGGGACCATCCAATTGCTGAGGTTCCAAATGAAAAGGTTAACAGACTGGTCCTGCTCTAGCGGTAGTTCGCACTTGACCGTGAAATTACGCCATCGGGCAATAAAGTCCGTGCTGCTTTCGTTCTTCCCCGGTTTGGTCCTCACAAGGTCAGCAGTGGAGATATTATCACCGACGCTCATGAACCTTTGTCGAAATAGAGACTCCATTTGGGCAAAAGTGGTGATGGAGCCGTATAGTATGCTCGCTTACCGGTCAAAAGCGACACCGGTCAGGCAGTTGACAAACTGACATAGAAGGGGTGCATCATTGCTCCCTGTATTTCCGCACGACGCTTTAAAGTGGGTGACGTGCTGATTTGCGTTTCCCATCCCGTCAAATCTTCTGAACTTAGGAATGACGTAGCCACTCGAGAACTCGATCAAATCATACTGTGCGGGATATGGCCGCCCACTACTGCCAATTTCTTTCTGAGCTTCGGTTTGGGCCACCAATGTTTTAATCTTGCTGGTGACCAAATCCATTATCCGATCTTGTGTTACCGGGATGGCTCCATCTTGTGCTAAGGCATCCCTAGAAGTGGAATGTGGCCGGCTTTCACGTGGCTCGCCTATACTCGAACCTAAAGGGACAGGTATTGGTTGCTTCGGGTCATTATCACCCGGCTCATGAGTGGAAACTTGTGCTTGATTGGATAGCGCCTGGGTAATTTGAGCTGTGAGCTGCATCACGACTTTCTTCAAGTTGTTGATTTTGGAGTAAAGCCTGGCCATCTCTTTATCTTTACTCCTGAGCTGTTTTCGGAGTTCTTGAAGCAGCTCTTGCTCTGCGGTCCTGGGCGGAAAGTCGGTTCTTTCTCGCTATCCGAGCTTGATTCCACATGGACTGAGGGTTCTTTCTGCCTATTGACCTCATCGAGAGGGTTTTCATCATCCAGTGGAGGCGGCTGATCTTGGAAAGCGGTAACCACATTCAAGCCAGTTTGGGCTTGGGATATGGTGGCCCCATCCTTTCTTTTGCTGCATAAGTTGTCGCTGGGCCGTGCGCCCGCCATATAGACCGTATGGATAACATATCCAGCCGTCTTTTCATCATTGGCAGTTGATTTCGTGGACCGCAGATTAGTCTAAAATATTGCACATTTGAATGAATGTTTTCCCTACTATTGTTAAATACTAAAAGGTGTTTATTGTAAATATAAAATATATGAGGGTTTATTTGTGAAAAGTTTATTATCATATGTTTCTACATTATAATTAATATAATGAGAGAAAACATATGCATATAATATTTAAATGAAATATTTGTAAATTAAAATATGCATATCATATCAAATATTTCTAATCAATATTCTTAAGATATTATATCATTTAAATGGTTAGAATAATATCTTAAAAATACCAAATGCTACTAATACTTTGATTTGAGATATTGTGCAGATATTAGCTCAGGTCTGAAATCCAAGTAAGAGATCCAAGTCAAATCGAGATATCGGAACCGAATCTGCCAAAATTTAGAAGCAAATCGAGAGATCTAGCAACGGCAGAGACTCGGAGTATTATTTTCAGAATCTAGACATCAAAAGTATCTCCACGTGTCAACACAAGAAGCCATAAAAAATTCCAAGTCATGATCCAACCAAAGCGCGGCGGAAGGGCGGCCATACGTAGCATTTTGCGGTGGAAGGGCAATCAAATCTGGGCCATTGGATGTGAGATTTTGGGATCATGATCTTAACTGCATAAATTCCTATATGGAATCTAGGGTTTCTGGTTTTAAGGACTATATAAAGGACCGAGAGCTGTACATACAAAATCATCACCGAAGAGATCAAGAGATCCAAGAGATCCGTGTATCCGAGTGATCATCATCTATTCATCTAGCTCCAACAAGAGAGAGATCTAGAGCAAATTAAGGTTTTTGTATTCTACTTTCTAAGGAGAATTGTAAATGCAATAGTTGAATAATAAAGGTAGTTTTTATTTTAACTCTCTTTGCATTTATTTTCCACATTTAATTTATACACTTACTTTTCTGCATCTTAACTATGCTTTCATTCTTCTTCAACCTTTCTTCTAAATTTTTAACCATGAGTGAATAATTCCTAGATTGCTAGGATTTGTAGGATAGAGTAGAACAATGGATGAGAAAATCTTTTAATTTATTTTATACATTTTAAAGATTATAAACTTTAGCAAAATAAATATTAACATCCTTATCGGGCGTGCTACCAATTTATTGATAGTCACGACCACGATTTGAGATTTGTTTAACACTTGTTTTTTTAGGACTAGACATGAATAGAGATCAATGCAAGGACAAGAGTTAGTGGTGGAGAATCCCTAATTTCTTCCAAGAACCCTAATCTACATTCATCACTATCGATCTAGTTTTAAACTATTAAAAGATAAAGGAGTCATTTTTAATTATTCATCTATTACTACTAAGTCTTATGAACCCTGCACGCCTTTTCATTATAAATTCTATATCCGTAATGGCAAACAATCACCCTTCTTTTGTCAACTCGTCTAAAGCAAGAAAAGAATTCATGTTTCCCTGCGGACGACCCGTACTCATCGCAGCTAGCTACTAGCGACACCGTCTTGATTGCGGTTATTTTCGAACACACATTTTAACGATCAATCAAATGGCGCCGTTGCCGGGGAAACGGTCGTAATTTTTTTTCTTGTTATTCGGGTTGATTTCTTATTAAAACAAGCAAACATAAAATAAAAGGGAACCAAAACCGCATCTTGTGTATCTAACGATTATTATGCGAGTTTTGTAAAAGAATCTGGAGTAATTAGAGCAAGCCAACAGAGAGCCAGAGAATTTCAACTTGGACCAGAGGAGTATAGGAGGGCACTGAAGAAATTTCAGCAAAAGAACTTTTCAAATTGCGGTGGAACCACGGCACATTGGTGAGTTTGGCGGAGGAACCGCGGCTTATTGGTGGAGTTAGGACCCCAAACTTCTGTGGTAATTTCCTACTATCTTTCTCTCTCCTCTAAAGCTCCAATAATCTAATTTTTCCTGCAGGATTCATTGCAAACAGCGCCGCTTAAAAAAAATCTTTTTGCGTGTTTTGATTTCGGTTTGTTTTTGCATATCTAAATCGGACATTAAATGGCAATAAACCCAAATCCAGATTAGGTGGGGATTTCATCACCCTTGCTAGGCCCCACAAATCACAAACGAGTATACTCTCACCCTATATTAATTAAAAAATATCTAGACCTAACCCCTATGGACATTCACGCTCAATTAGGACAGAGAAGGATCGTGGGTAATCTATTGCTTATCCGCATTTTTCTTGTGGTTTCTAAGGCAAGTGTGACTAAGGAAAGTGGTTACTTAATTAGGCCCGCTATTTCGGTGATTCGTATAGCGGATACCTCCCACTTACCTGGCCACAAGATTGATAAGGAGATAGTAGAGGATTGATCCTGCGACTTGTCCTTTGGAATTCTAAGAGCGGTCTAGTGACTTGACTTAGATGGCCCTAGTTCTAGGGATTGATTATGCATTTTGTGATTTGTTGAGTCAAGCCTCAAGTCCAACTTTTTTTCCAAAACAAACCTTCTTAAAATCGTTCTCACATATCGCACACTGCCATGTGCACTAAACCCACTTAGTGCATGATCGGCTGGACACTGGATTCTAGTGCCTGTCTTGTCCGTGTTTTTTCTATCGACTCTGAAGTCGATACTTCTTCATCTTCTATTTCTCCTCCACCCACCACATCTCCCGAGATGGATGGATCTCCATCGGGATTTAACGATACCACCCTGCCACCACCCATAGGTGCGTAGAATCCACCGCGCATCTCTCTCCAAGAAAGATACTACCCCGTACGTAGACCCCTTCCTACTTGTTTGTCTCTTTCAACCAGCCAATGGGGATAATTTCGATATTAAACCCCACTTCATCAACCTGTTGCCCAAATTTCACGGGCTTGAATCCGAAGTCGCATACGTTTTTATTACCAAATTCGAGAACGTATGTGCAATGATGAGAA
The DNA here is from genome assembly GCA_030015575.1 of Agapanthus africanus. Taxonomy (NCBI): domain Eukaryota; kingdom Viridiplantae; phylum Streptophyta; class Magnoliopsida; order Asparagales; family Amaryllidaceae; genus Agapanthus; species Agapanthus africanus. The sequence goes on along the minus strand of JASDDO010000014.1, from coordinate 127,502,093 downwards.
CAACCCAACATTCAGGGGATGCTATGCTATTACATCTTCTCCCATTTACCTTGTGCAATCTCGCAGAAAAAAAGCTCTATAGCACCGCCGCACATTCTATCGGTAAATTGGATGAATTCATTATAGCATTCCTTAAGAAATTTTATCCTCATCACAAAACCGCCCGTGTTTGAAGCGAGATTAATCAGTTTACCCAACTTTCCAACGAACCATTTTGGAAATGTTTTGAACGGTTTAAAGATTTTCTTTTCCAATGCCCTCATATTGGAATAGATATATGGCAACTTTATCAAATTATATATGAGGGTATTAATCCATCCACGAAACAAACGCTTGAAGCCATTTGTCAATTTCATTTCATGTCAAAAGACGATGGTGAAGCATGACAATTTCTGGAAGATCTTGCCAAACAAACATTACAATAAGAGAGCACTAGACCAACATTGTCTTCATCTAGGTCAGATATCCATCAGCTTGACGTTTTCATTGCCGTGAAAGCTGAAATGGCCGCGATGCAAAAGAAACTCGAGACTATGGAAAGCAAATTCTCGTCAGCCTCCCTAAATCAAGTTACGCTCCCCAAAACCGTGTGTGGTTGCTATTTTGACCCATCCCATTTAACTGAAGAATGTCCTTTGAATTCTCCGTCTCAAGGTCATGAACAAACTAACGCTGCTTTTCAGCAACAATCTAGAAATGACCCTTATTCGTCCACATATAATCAGAGATGGAGGAATCAACCTAATTTTTCTTAGAACCAGAACCTATCTCAAAATCAAAATCAGTTCCCAAGCCAAAATAACTATCAAAGGCATCCTCCACAGCAACAGCCACCACATCAAATGCAGCACACATTTTAACCGCAATCCTTTCAAAATCCGGCCAACAACTTTGCTCCTTACAATAATATTTCAACGGCTGGTACCGATAAAATCTATGCACTCGAACGACGTCCATTAAACAATCCACGTAAATGACTGCTAATTTAACGTCTTCTATCCAAACGTTAGTGCGACACACTGCTTCCCACAGTAAATGCATCAAATCGATAGAAGCACAAATTGTACAGTTAAATGCTGTGATGAGTGAGAGAGAGAAAATGAGACTTCCATCTCAACCTCTACCAAATCCCGACGACTCACAAAGCGCAAATTTCATCCTCCAAAAGCATAATGTGAGTACCGTAACTACGTTGAGATCGGGAAGAGTGCTGCATAACAAAGTTGGTGAACAAGTTGAAGTTGATAATATTGACGAAACCCCGGCTACTACTTCTACTCCTACTTCGTCTAATCCAACATCTTCTTCCGAGCCTATTCTCCATTTCCCACTAGGCTCGAACCCTCAGCACGTTTCCTTGAAGGAATTACCATCTACGACCATCCTAAATCCAATTTTGGGATCCATTCTATCCCCACAAATTTATCCTCAATAGTTGGACCCAACCCTTATTGATAAAGCTCCATTTCCAAACAGGTTAAGGGACAACAGACCAAGTCGCCAAATGGAGAAGATTGTGGACATTTTTAAACAAGTTAACATAAATATTCCTCTCGTAGATGCTATCAAACAAGTTCCTTCATATGCGAAAATTTTAAAGGACTTGTGCACTAGGAAAAGAAAAATTCAAGTACCTAAAAAATTTTTCTTAGCGAGTAATATGAGCAATTCTCTTACCCAATTGGTGCCCACGAAACATAAGGACCCCGATCATCCTACAATATCTATAACTATTGAGCGTAAAAATATCAATCGTACTCTACTCAATTTAGGTGCGAGTGTTAACTTACTTCCGTATTCTGTTTATGAGAAATTAGGCATAAGAGAGTTGAAACCTGCGCACTGCACTCTCTAGATGGCCGATCGATCTATCATCCAACTTAGGGGTAAGCTAGAAGATGTGTTAATCAAAGTCGGGGAATTTATATTCCCTGTGGACTTTATAGTTATAGATACACAGCCTGTAGTAAACCCACGGAACTAAATTCCGGTGATTCTAGATTAACCTTTTCTAGCAACTTCCAATGCGATAATAAATTATCGTAACGGTTCAATGAACCTGTCCTTTGGGAAGACAATTGAGCTTAACACCTACAAGTTAGGAAGTCAACCTTCTGAACCCTATGCTCATATAGTTGATGTATATTCTGTCGAAAAGATAGGTTTCGACAATTTCGAATTTGAGAAGCTTCACAATACTAATCTCGACGCCACTAGTGCGTTATTGTTTGATCCTGCTATTTATTACACACGTGAAGACCCTTCTATTGATAAGTCCCCACCTAAGTCCGATTCATTTGACTTTTTGAATGATTTAGTCGAGCTATCCGAGTATCATAACTTCCTTTCTGATGAGATTATCATTCGGAATATAAATGGAAGTTTTGAAGACATTTTCCTGCTATTTTTCTCACTGCTAAGCCTTAAGTATTGCAAGACTAGGAGTCACTGCTAAGCCTTAAGTATTGCAAGACTAGGAAATTGCTAATTACGACTTAATGAGTGAGCATATTTGGTAATCGGTTGGTTATTATGTCACGCCCCGCTTCCCAGAGTACGCTAAGGTAGGCACGTGACATAGCCAACCATGCTACCTGTGGATAGGAACTATCCTTCTACAGTCACATTACGGCTGTAAAAATATCAAGAACAATAATAAACTATCTAACACATGTCCATAAGCCAAAATAAAATGAGTCAAGAATAAAATAATTCGGAAGCAAAAGATCCAATACAAGAATAACTGGAATGTATGTCCCATAATGCGGGCTCACATCAGGAATGAAAATACTGAAAATAAAGAACTAGCTACAAACGAGTCCTCACTGCCCAGCCTGCTGACTGAAATACTCCTGCTCGGACTGCAGCGAAGGTACGGAATCTGGGTCATGCAAAACCCAGACGTCAGCGCGTCATAACATCAAGCAATAGTATATAAACAGGGTAGCAAAACATGCAAGTATGAACATGAATGGTAAAGTAGGTGTAGCAGCAATATAAATCAGGGTAATGAAAGGTAGTGTGCAGTGAGTAATCTAAACTGGTCTATTGGGTTAACTACTCTCAAGTCTCTGAAATCAATTTGATGAATTATCGATGTAACTCAATAGTATCCCGTACATGCCCGGGATCACGGTGAAGATTCTCGGCCTGAAACCGAGACATGCCGCTAGGCACTAAAAGGAAAAGGGGTAACAATGAATGATGTCCACAGCATCATCCCAAAGCTGACCTAGCCTCTAAAAGATAGTGGGTAATGATGGATGATGTCAGCAGCATCATCCTAAGGCTGGCCTAGCATCTAAAATTGATCAGTAAAGGTAAAGAACTGTCGAGTTACGAGTCAGGTTTCATCATTGATTTCCCCATACCCCAAAGTTATATGTATTCAAGTCAGGTATTAAATAATCTGGAGCTAAGTCAACACAGGATCAGCAGGTAAAGGTTTTTCGGGATAGACAACAGGAAATGTCCGTAAGGACAACAGGTCAGGTTTGTTGGCATTAGTCACAAGATCAGGTAATAGGTAAAGCCATGGTACATCAGGTCAAGTCAGGGAGTATATAGGTATCATGTCATGTCACGAGTTGCACGGTACCATGTCGTGTCAAGTAGTAGGCGTAACAAGTCATGTCACGGTGCACAAAATGTCAAGTGGGTGCTCATAATCAAACTAACATAAGCATGGGTACACAAAGCAAGCATGGGGTACTAGTAAAACAATAAAATGGAATATCGTAACGTGATATGCAAATAAGTACAGATTCAAACATATGGTTGCACAGTTATGATTAAAGTTAGGGTTATGGTTCCAACATTAAGTAAATACGTTCTATCAAATATGGAATGTTAAAATCACACTAATATATAATGAATGACCTAGTGATGCAATTATATAAAAAGGTTAAATGGATGCAAACGGGTGCCCGATAGGGTAGAAACTATTGAAAGGTACTGTGTGTTGGAGATAGTGCCCTCAGAGTCAATTATTGGATCACAGGCACGTGATTGCAATGATTGAGGGAGGACCTATCCCGGTAGGACAGTCTTACTCGAGATGATAGTATGCTATCTGGTTTACCTTTATCATCGTGTACTGCTTTAGGTGACATGACAGGTCACTATTGCACGTTGATAGAGCCCCTAGGATTCTTGCTTGACTACCGGCAGTATGAGGGCGATCATATACGTGGGAGCTGGTAGTCTATAAGCACATCCTTAAAAGGTCCCTAGTCGTAGGAGTTTCGAGACAGGGCGTCGATACTCCAGAGTAGACTAGTGTATACAGTCGAGACCCCGACGAGGGGCGGTGGCCGGTCTCACAAGCCATTGGTGTCAGTTGGATCACCTAAGATGTATACAGGTGCTCATTGGGTTATGAGTACACCGGACAGGACTCGCCGGGAACATGCTGGTTGGTCTTATACCTGACGTCAGATAGCAGTTCCCTGGTGACATGTGTACAGGTTAGTTCATCGACCTGAGGATCGTCATTTGTCTCGTGTGAGTTCCCACTGTGCTTTGATTACTACCCTACCACGGATCAAAGGAGTCGTGCAAACAGGTTTTAGTTGGGTACAGTCCCGAGCCACATGGAGGCAGTGAGCGGATCTTCAGGGGTTCGTCTCTCCCGGTATTGGGGGTGAGGTCGCGCTGTGTCTAGGAGAGCCATTACACAAAGACCTTGGCCAAGGCAGGAGATTTACTGGTAGGTATTCCAGTAGTATCTCAGGGTGTTCTGGGCTACACTCCGACATGACTTGTACCGCTTTTGGGGGTCTGACTTTTACCAACCCCCTAGGCCCGCCATGCGATGCTCATAGACGAACGGACCGGACTGTACGGATATTGTCACTGACAGGCTCAGTAGGGTGTCAGGATGAGTTCGCTCATCGACGTCCCTTATAGTCAATAGCTGGTGGCCCGTCACGTATTGGCTAATACCTCTGACGTGCTAGTGGTTAAATCCACAGCCAAAGTATTGACGAGTCTTTAGAGTCCACCACACTTTCAATTACTCAGGTTTTCGGGCGAAACGTTGTAGAGGCCGTATGGAGATATGGCAGGGTCCGATCAGATACGTGCGGTATTGCACGGATCAGGATCGGACGGTTTGTACTAGTGGCCGTATAGTTATATGGCAAGGTTCGATCAGATACGTGCGGTATTGCATGGATCAGGATCGAACGGATAGTACTAGCCGGCTTTGGCTTAAGCCGGTCCTAGTTTAGTACAGTGTAGATTTTGTCTCATTGCATTTGTATCCGGTCGGAATACAGATGCGGGTGTGTATGCACAGTATCGGGGTTTTCCTGTAATTTATTACGGGACCAGTTTTCTGGAGTTGCCAGTTTGCATTCCGTTCCGGCCGGTTTTCCTTTGTTCTTTCCCGGCCGGACTTTTCTGATGGAGGGGGTAATTTGCAGTTTTGCAAATTACATTTGAGGAGGGGGTTTCTTGCATATGTATTTATTATGATAGAATCTTTAGATGCCATTCTTTTCCTTCATCTTTTCATGCTTTATGTGATTTGATGAGATTTGAAATGAAGTGAGGTTTGATGTTGATTTAGTGATGATTATGTTTTAGGATGTGGTCACCACTTTTGCTTCCTACACTCACCTCCCTCTTGCTATCATATTATTCTTTCTCCACCTTTTCTAAGTTCATGAGTTTTTTCATGGTTGAAAAAAAGAAGGAGATGAGAGCTTCATCTTTGAGAGAGTAGCATTCTTGATCTCATTTTTCATGTTAAGAAAAATACAAGCACCATTTTTCTTATCTAGTTTCCTCCATCATCTTCAAATGGCAACCACCCCAAAAGAGACTATGATTCTACACTACACTTCCTACAGCATATCTTGGACGCGTCGGCTAGCCTACTTCGCGTCCGAGTTGCCTCGGTATTGAGGTGGGAGCCCGTAAAAGATGCAGGCGATGTGGTGCCCTTCCGGCGAAGAGGCGACAATGAGGAGATGACGGACGAAGCATCCGCGGGAGATCGGAGTGGAGACGAAGACCGAAGGACTCGGATCATTCGGTATATCTCTAACCCCTCTCTTGTTTGCTAGAATAAGTTTAATGGTTCGATCCGGGGTTTAGTGCGCGGTGATGCCGGTTTGCTAAGTCCGCAAAATTAAAGTTTATCACCGTTTCCGCATTTGGCCGTCGGATTGACGGCCGGGGCGCCGCCGTGAACTTACACTGTGGGCTATGCAGATAATTATTATGTGATTTAAATATGGACGTAGGTACATGATATTGTAATCTAACATGCAACAGGGTATATTTCAAGATCCAAATCTAAAATGATATATGGAATATTGACAAGGGAAAAATGGAACATGTGGCACTATATGTAATCTACAGGTTTACTATGCAATTAAATAGTTATAAAATCATACCGATAGCATGTAGCAAGTTTTACTTGCCTCGACGGATCGCGAAGCGCTAAACGGAACGTCTCACGTCGGCGAGAAAAGTCACGACGCACGCACGGTACAGTGAACGAATCCAACAACACACCAGGTGATCACACGGGTCAGGTTTGTTCGCGGGGTCGTCGGGATCGTCAACGCCGCGGACAACTCCGGCGATCTAGACAAGGACAGAGAACCTTTAAAGAAAGGAAAGAAAGAAAGAAAGGAAAGAAAGAAGAAAGAAAGCAAGAAAATAGAATGGATGAGGGATGAGTGTCTCACTGTGGGCAGAGAGGAGTTGTGAGGAGTTGACGGGATCGACGGAGCTCCGGCGATGAGGGTTTGATGTTAGGGTTTCGGTTAGGTTTTGGGTTGTGTTCGCAGGGGTTTCTCGGTTGGTTTGTGGGTGCAGGGTTGGTGCTCGGGGAAGAGCAGAGGAGAGGAAGAGAAGGAGAGGAAGGAGGTGGCGACGAGATGAGGTGGTCGGCGGCGATGAGGTGGTGGTGCTGGGTTCTCGAGTGCAGTGGGGTTTCTAGGTTTGGAGGGGAAGGAGAGGAGAGGAAGGAGATGAGGTCAGGGAAGAAGATGATGATAAGGGTTGAGGAGCGAGGTCGAGGGAGGAGGAGGCAGAGGAGTAAGGGTTGGGGTTTTTGTGGGTTCTCGTGGCGAAGGGGTGCAGGGTTTAAATAAGGACGAAGAAAAAGAAAAAAAGAGAAGAAAGAAAGAGAGAAGGGAGGTGACGGGATCCGTCGGGCGGTGACCCGACTCAAGAAGCGAACAGTGTTCGCGAGAGGAGAGAGAGAGAGCGAGAGGAGAGAGAAGGGGAAGAAAGAGAGAGAGAGAGAGCTGCGGAGAAAGAGAGAGAAAGAGAAAGTGAAAGAGAGAGAGCTCGTGGGGCCCGGCAAAAATAAGGGAAGGGTTTTGATTGGTCGTGGGAAAATAAAGGAGAGAGAGAAGAGATAGAAGAGAGAGTGATTTTATGGGGCCCGGTGCAAGGGAATGAGAGAATTTCATTGGTTCGGATAGTGGGAATTGGGTAAAATTTATAAAAGATTTTATATTTTAAAATAACTAATTGATTCGTTCAGTTACTGAATTTTAAAAGAAGATTTAAAATAAATAAAATAAAATAATCAATTTGAATTTAGGCGGAATACAAAATATTTCAGAAATGCGCTTGGGTCGGGTCCAAAATTTTGGATTTGAAATATGAAAATTTTATGCAACCTCCAGAACTTAAAATGAAAGATCAAGTAGAAAAATGCAATATCCACATTAAATGCACGTGTCTAATTAACCAATCGGGGTAGTCTAAAAATATGAATTAATCAGTTCAAGCAAGCGGGTCGGGTCGAATGTAAAGTAGAGGTGTAGACTACCATTCGCACTCAAATAAGATATATCAGTAAAATACCACATATTATAAATACTGAAAGAGAAATTGGTATAACTGAACTCGGTTGTTACATTATACCCAACTACAAAAAGAATTTCGTCCTCGAAATTCCAAGAACAAAAAAGGATAAACGAACAATTACGCTATAAGAATAGATGGGGAAACTTCTGCCGAATTTCATCTTCCCGTTCCCAAGTTGACTCTCCATATGAGCGGTTACCCCAAGAAACCAGTACAAGAGGGATAGCCTTGTTCTTAAGAACCTTTTCTTTTCGATCCACGATCGATACTGGTCGCTCCTCGAAAGTCAAATCTTCTCGTACAGTCAGCTCCGAATGATCCAACACATGTGTTTCATCTTGAACATACTTACGGAGTTAAGATACATGAAACACATCATGAACATTCGCCAAGTATTGCGGTAACGCCAATCGATACGCCACTTCTCCAACACGCTCCAAAATCTTAAAAGGTCCAACGAATCGAGGACTAAGCTTTCCTCGACTTCCGAAACGGATCACCCCTCTAGTCGGTGATATATTCAAGAATACCAAATCCCCCACGGCGAACTCTAGAGGTCTTCTCGACGTATCAACCCAACTCTTATGTCGGTCTTGTGCTGCTTTCATATGATTCCGGATAGCGTTAACCTTCTCAACTGTTTGTACCACCAAATCTGGTCCCAGCAATCTTCGTTCACTGACATCGTCCCAAAAAACAGGTGAACGGCACTTGCGACCATATAAAGTTTCAAATGGAGCCATCTGAATAGTCTCCTGGAAACTGTTGTTATAAGAAAACTCCACCAAATGCAAATGATCCTCCCATGAACCCTTGAAGTCCAACATGCAAGCTCTTAACATATCTTCAAGAGTTTGGATCGTTCTCTCCGACTGACCATCTGTTTGAGGATGATAAGCTGTGTTAAACTTCAATCGAGACCCCAAACTTTCCTGTAAGCTCCTCCAAAAGTGTGATAAGAAACGAGTGTCACGGTCGGACACGATGCTCACTGGTACACCATGCAATCTTTCGATCTCCTGCATATATCGTTCGGCCAAAGTTTCTGTTGATTGACCAACTCAAAAAGGTATGAAATGAGCTGCCTTGGTCAATCGATCAACAATCACCCAAACTGTATTGTTGCCTTTTGGACTCCGCGGTAGAGCTGTCACGAAATCTATGGTTATATGTTCCCACTTCCACTGAGGAATCGGAAGTGGTTGCAATAAACCAGCAACCCTTTGATATTCAGCCTTAACTTGCTGACACACCAAGCACTTTGCCACAAAGCGGGCAATCTCCCGTTTCATGCCTTCCTACCAGAAATGTTGTCGTATATCTCGGTACATCTTCGTGCCTCCTGGATGTACGGAATATGCTGAACTGTGTGCCTCCTTCATAAGTTCTTCGCGAATATCTCTCTTTGGAACACACAACCGGCTACCATATCTCAACGAACCATCTTCATGGATCAATAAATCTGTTCGAAGTCCAGCTTCAACTTGTTCTCGAAACTTTTGCAATCTAGGGTCTTGCGATTACGCTACTTTAATATTCTCAATCAGCGACGAATGTACCTGCAGCTGCATCAACTTTCCCGAAGAATGCGGTAGCATAACCTCCAAATCAAATCTTCGAAAGTCTTCAATGAGTTCCTTCTGTGCAGTCAACATCTGAATTGCTGGTAACCGACTGAGTGCATCCGGCACGACATTAACTTTCCCCGGATGGTACTTAAGATCGAGATTGTAGTCAGCCATCAGCTCCAACCATCTACGCTGCCTCATATTAAGCTCCTTCTGCGTGAACACATACTTCAAGCTTTTATAATCGGTGAAAACCTCGACCCTTTCGCCCAAAAGGTAGTGTCTCCAAATCTTCAAAGCGAAGATCACAGCTGCAAGCTCCAAATCATGAGTTGGGTAATTCTTCTCATGGGTCTTCAACTGTCTTGATGCGTATGCTATAACCCTTCCATGCTGCATCAAAACACATCCCAATCCTTTCCCATATGCGTCGATGTGAGTCACTAATCCTCCGGAATTGCCTGGCACGGTCAGAATAGGAGCGGTTATCAATCTATAGTTCAACGTCTCAAAAGCTGACGCACACTTACCCGTCCACATAAATGGTATCTCCTTGCGCGTAAGCTTGGTCAACGGCTCCGCCAGACGAGCAAAGTTCTCCACGAACCTTCTGTAATAGCCGGCTAGTCCAAGAAAGCTTTGTATCTCCGCAACATTCTTCGGAATCGGCCAATCTCGAACTGCTACAATCTTTTCAGGATCAACAGTGATTCCGTCGCCAGACACGACATGCCCCAAAAACTTTACTTCTTCCAGCCAAAACTCGCACTTGCTCATCTTTGCATATAATTTTTCTTGTCTCAACGTCTGCAGTGCGATCTTCAAATATTCTGCATGCTCTTCAATACTCTTCGAGTAGACCAGAATATCATCAATGAACACCACAATAAACTGATCCAAGAATGGTGAAAAGATTCGGTTCATCAAGTCCATGAATATTGCCGGTGCATTCGTTACTCCGAAGGGCATCACTAAGTACTCATAATGTCTATACCGAGTTCGGAACACCGTCTTGCAAATATCTTCTGTTTTCACTCGAACCTGATGATATCTGGATCGCAAATCCAGCTTCAAGAATACCCTCGCGCCACTAAGCTGCTCAAATAATTAGCCAATGTGAGGGATCGGGTACTTATTCTTAATAGTCACCCGGTTTAATTCTCGATAATCGATGCACATTCTCCTTGTGCCATCTTTCTTCTTGACTAGAAGAACTGGAGCTCCCCAAGGCGAGTTACTACTTCGAATCCAACCCTTCTCAAGTAATTCAGTAACCTGCTTCTTAACTTCTTCCAACTCCACTGGTGCCATTGGATAATACGCTTTAGAAACTGGCGCTGCACCAGGAACAAGATCAATCGTGAACTCCATGTCTCACTTCGGCGGTAAACCTGATATGTCTTCAAACACGTCCATAAAATCTCGAACAACAGCTGGCATTTCAACTTGAGCAACCTCCATCGACGAAAGAACATTAGCTGTCAGCCTAGCCCTAAACTCGACTGGCCTGACAGAACTGCTTCCTCCAGAAAAGATAAACTCTAGATGTCCGGGAATCTGGAAAATTACTTTTTTTCCCTACAATCAATGTGAGCATGGAAAGTGCCGAGAAAATCCATTCCCAAGACAACCTCATAGCTGCCTGTATCAATCACAAAGAAGTCTGCAAAAAGCTCCCGTCCGCAAACAACAACTGCACAATCCTTACATTCTCTACTAGATATGATCTTCCCATTCCCAGTGTGTATGTCGCAGAAACTAGACAGGGTCGTGCAAGTGATCGAGTGTGTAGTAATAAACTTGGACGACATAAAACAATGGGATGCACCAGAATCAAATAACGCTAATGCGGGAAAACCATGAACAGGTAGAATACCTGAAACAACTTCTCCTGAAGCTTTAGCTTCCTCAGCCGTATGGGTAAATGCTCGAGCTTGATTGGGTCCCTGAATCAGCTGCTTCTGTCCCGGAAACGGTTTCTACGGCGGCTTCTGAAGATCATCCTTTGTGCGAAGCTTCGACGGACAAGCGTTAATAGTATGATCCGCCGATCCACAAACCAAACAAAGTCCTTGCCTCCTTCGACAATCTCTTTGTACATGTCCGGGTAAATGGCAGTAGTTACAAATCATGCTCCTTCTTTGATCAACGACAGCAGCCTTCTTCATAGGTATTACGCCATGACGGTTCACTGGAATACCTCTGTATCCATGTGCTCGGTTCGGTGCAAAAGCCGGCTTCCGTACAGTAATTGTTGTCTGCTGTGTACTCCCAGTCTTCACATATAGGCTCTGCTATTCTCGGGCCGTCGTAAGTACCTGTGAGAAAGTGGTCAAACCCAGGAAGACAATCTGCCTCTGGATGTCCACATCCAAACTGCACATGAACCTCCTTGCCCTATCAGCATCGTTGGCAACTAAAGGTCCAGCGAATCTACAGAGCCGTGTCTACTCAGCTGCATGTACATCTACAGGTGCACCGTTCTGCTTTAGACCGATGAACTTCTCTTCCATTTCCTCCCGTGCAGTCCGCTGGAAGAACTTCTCCAAGAAATCTTTGAAAAATCCGCCCATCTGATCGGCTTGGGCAAACGGGTTTCTTCCACAAGCCACCATTCACGGGCATAGTCCACCAACTGGATGCGTACCACATCTACCCTCTTATCTTCTGGGATCTGTGCTGCAATGAGTAAGTTCTCCGTATCAACCATCCACTGCTCCACTGGCAACGGCTCCTCCAAACCAGTAAAGACATACGGACCCAGTCTTCTGAAATCCACTACGGTTCCCACACGATCCACTGGTTTGGCCACAACAATGTTCACGGACTGCTGAACGGTCCGCAAACCTTCCGGTAAAGAGTCAACTTGCTGCTGGTTCAGCTCGGTCTGCCGTCTTTGGTTCTCCAACATCCCAAGTATTACTCCAAGTATAGCGGCTTCGTCAACACGCCTTTGATACGTTTTCAGATTCTTGTCTGCCATGTTCCTGAAATCAAAGCACCAAAAGGATTAACATGATAACAGATTCAAAATGTAGATTAAGGATATGAATCAAGGCTAGAACTCCAAGTTACTTAAATAGAGTACCGCATTGTAACCATGCCGCGGTATCATAGCTACAATCACATAACTCCACTCAAGTCGCCTAAGCTCTAAAGATAAACAAGGAAACCAGGTTTTCGAGTCGATATGCAAAGGAGGTTTGCACATCGTAAAAGTAGAATCAGGAGGAGGTTAAGATTCAAAAATGGTAAGACGGTAAGGTGGCAGGACATGTTTCCTAATCACGAGTATTCTGATTCGTGTATTGGGTCCAATACCCAACTACAAAGGAATCAAACCCGATTAACCTACAACCTATGGCTCTGATACCAAAAGAACCATGTCACGCCCCGCTTCCCAGAGTACGCTAAGGTAGGCACGTGATATAGCCAACCATGCTACCTGTGGATAGGAATTATCCTTCCACAGTCACATTACGGCTGTAAAGATATCAAGAACAATATTAAACTATCTAACACATATCCATAAGCCAAAATAAAATGAGTCAAGAATAAAATAATGCGGAAGCAAAAGATCCAATACAAGAATAACTGGAATGTATGTCCCATAATGCAGGCTCACATCAGGAATGAAAATACTGAAAATAAAGAACTAACTACTAACGAGTCCTCACTGCTCAGCCTGCTGACTGAAATACTCCTGCTTGGACTGCAGCAAAGGTACGGAATCTGGGCCATGCAAAACCCAGACGTCAGCGCGTCATAATATCAAGCAATAGTATATAAGCAGGGTAGCAAGACATGCAAGTATGAACATGAATGGTAAAGTAGGTGTAGCAGCAATATAAATCAGGGCAGTGAAAGGTAGTGTGCAGTGAGTAATCTAAACTGGTCTATTGGGTTAACTACTCTCAAGTCTCTGAAATCAATTTGATGAATCATCGATGTGACTCAATAGTATCCCGTACATACCCGGGATCACGGTGAAGATTCTCGGGCTGAAACCGAGACATGCCGCTAGGCACTAAAAGGAAAAGGGGTAACGATGAATGATGTCCACAGCATCATCCCAAGGCTGGTCTAGCCTCTAAAAGATAGTGGGTAACGATGGATGATGTCAGCAGCAGCATCCCAAGGCTGGCCCAGCCTCTAAAATTGATCAGTAAAGGTAGAGAACTGTCGAGTTACGAGTCAGGTTTCATCATTGATTTCCCCATACCCCCAAGTTATATGTGTTCAAGTCAGGTATTAAATAATCTGGAGGTAAGCCAACACAGGATCAGCAGGTAAAGGTTTGTCCGGATAGACAACAGAAAATGTTCATAAGGACAATAGGTCAGGTTTGTTGGCATTAGTCATAAGATCAGGTAATAGGTAAAGCCATGGTACATCAGGTCAAGTCAGGTAGTATATAGGTATCATATCATGTAACGAGTTGCACGGTACCATGTCGTGTCAAGTAGTAGGCGTAACAAGTCATGTCACGGTGCATAAAATGTCAAGTGGGTGCTCATAATCAAACTAACATAAGCATGGGTACACAAAGCAAGCATGGGGTACTAGTAAAACAATAAAATGGAATATCGTAACGTGATATGCAAATAAGTACAGATTCAAACATATGGTTGCACAGTTATGATTAAAGTTAGGGTTATGGTTCCAACATTAAGTAAATACGTTCTATCAAATACAGAATGTTAAAATCATACTACGATGTAATGAATGACCTAGTGATGCAATTATATAAAAAGGTTAAATGGATGCAAACGGGTGTCCGATAGGGTAGAAACTATTGAAAGGTACTGTGGGCTATGCAGATAATTATTATGTGATTTAAATATGGACGTAGGTACATGATATTGTAATCTAACATGCAGGAGGGTATATTTCAAGATCCAAATCTAAAATGATATATGGAACATTGACAAGGAAAAAATGGAACATGTGGCACTATATGTTATCTACAGGTTTACTATGGAATTAAATAGTTATAAAATCATATAGATAGCATGTAGCAAGTTTTACTTGCCTCGACGGATCGCGAAGCGGTAAACGGAACGTCTCACGTCGACGAGAAAAGTCGCGACACGCGCACGGTACACGGAACGAATCCAACAACGCACCAGGTGATCACACGAGTCAGGTTTGTTCGCTGAGTCGTCGGGATCGTCGACGTCGCGGCCAACTCCGGCGATCTAGACAAGGACAGAGAACCTTTAAAGAAAGCAAAGAAAGAAACAAAGGAAAGAAAGAAGAAGGAATGCAAGAAAAGAGAATGGATGAGGGATGAGTGTCTCACTGTGGGCAGAGAGGAGTTGTGAGGAGTTAACGGGGTCGACGGAGCTCCGGCGATGAGGGTTTGATGTTAGGGTTTCGGTTAGGTTTTGGGTTGTGTTCGCTGGGGTTTCTCGGTTGGTTTGTGGGTGCAGGGTTGGTGCTCAGGGATAAGCAGAGGAGAGGAAAAGAAGGAGAGGAAGGAGGTGGCGACGAGATGAGGTGGTCAGCGGTGACGAGGTGGTGGTGCTGGGTTCTCGGGTGCAGTGGGGTTTCTGGGTTTGGAGGGGAAGTAGAGGAGAGGAAGGAGATGAGGTCGGGGAAGAAGATAATGATGAGGGTTGAGGAGCGAGGTCGAGAGAGGAGGAGGCAGAGGAGTAAGGGTTAGGGGGTTTTGTGGGTTCTCATGGCGAGGGGTGCAGGGTTTAAATAAGGACGAAGAAAAAGAAAAGAGAAGAAGAAAGAAAGAGAGAAGGGAGGTGACGGGATCCGTCGGGTGGTGACCCGAATCGAGAAGCGAACAGTGTTCGCGAGAGGAGAGAGAGAGCGCGAAGGGAGAGAGAAAGGGAAGAGAGAGAGCGCGAGAGGAGAGAGAAAACGAAAGAGAGAGAGAGCTCGTGGGGCCCGGCAAAAATAAGGGAAGGATTTTGATTTGTCGTGGGAAAATAAAGGAGAGAGAGAAGAGATAGAAGAGAGAGGGATTTTATGGGGCCCAGTGCAAGGGAATGAGAGAATTTCATTGGTTCGGGGAGTGGGAATTGGGTAAAATTTATAAAAGATTTTATATTTTAAAAAAACTAATTGATTCTTTCAGTTACTGAATTTTAAAAGAAGATTTAAAATAAATAAAATAAAATAATCAATTTGAATTTAGGCGGAATACAAAATATTTCAGAAATGCGCTTGGGTCGGATCCAAAATTTTGGATTTGAAATATGAAAATTTTATGCAACCTCCAGAACTTAAAATGAAAGATCAAGTAGCAAAATGCAATATCCACATTAAATGCACGTGTCTAATTAACCAATCGGGGTAGTCTAAAAATATGAATTAACCCGTTCAAGCAAACGGGTCGGGTCGAATGTAAAGTAGAGGTGTAGACTACCATTCGCACTCAAACAAGATATATCAGTAAAATACCATATATAATAAATACTGAAACAAAAATTGGTATAACTGAACTCGGTTGTTACATATTACCTCAAGAAATATTAATGGTCGTATGAAAAATGTGTGAGAAATTCCATCTATAAAACATTCACCGACTAAAAAGTACTAAGGAAGCTGGACAAGAGTATGATAGCTTGAATTGAATTCTCAAAGTTTAGGGATATCTTTTACACACACGTAGGAGTATATGATCGGTATTTGGAAGAAAGGTAGAAAGGAAGACTAAAGACGATGTTTTATTGAGGGATGAAGTGATTTCTGACATTTTTACATGACTATTAAGATAGGGCTCATGGCCATTAAAAAGCCAGTATAGTTTGAAACTCTTATTTTCAAGTTCTTTGTATTATATATTCCTTATCTTTGTATGTGACTTTTATCTTCTTTCTTTTATTATTGATTTTGTGGGTGTTATCCGCTGAAAACCCTCAGGAGACAACACTCCTCCTACCAGGGACACCAAGAGATTTAAAGTCATATTGCATGTGCTCAATACAATCGTGTTGCCTACGAAAGTGTGCTAGTTAGTTCTTTCTTTTTCTTTTTCTCTTTAATAACTAGTTTGTTCGGGACGATCAAAATTAAGTTTAGTGGTATTTGATTAGTCTAAAATATTGCACATTTAAATGAATGTTTTCCCTACTATTGTTAAGTACTAAAACGTGTTTATTGTAAATATAGAACATATGAGGGATTATTTGTAAAAATTTTATTATCATATGTTTCTATATTATAATTAATATAATGAGAGAAAATATATGCACATAATATTTAAATGAAATATTTGTAAATTAAAATATGTATATCATATCAAATATTTCTAATCAATATTCTTAAGATATTATATCATTTAAATGGTTAGAATAATATCTCAAAAATACCAAATGCTACTATTACTTTTATTTAAGATATTGTGCAGATATTAGCTCAGGTCTGGAATCCAAGTAAGAAATTCAGGTCAAATCGAGATATCAGAACCGAATCTGCCAAAATTTAGAAGCAAATCGAGAGATCTAGCAACGGCAGAGACTCAGAGTATTATTTTCAGAATCTTGACATTAAAAGGATCTCCACATGTCAACAAAAGAAGCCAAAAAAATCCCAAGTCATGATCCCACCAAAGCATGGCGGAAGGGCGGCCAAACGTAGCATTTTACGGCGGTTTAGCGGTCAAATCTGGGCCGTTGGATGTGAGATTTTGAGATCATGATCTTAACTACATATATTCCTATATGGAATCTGGGTTTTCTGGTTTTAGGTACTATATAAAAGACTGAGAGTTGTACATTCAAAATCATCACCAAAGAGATCAAGAGATCCAAGAGATCTATGTATCCGAGGGATCATCATCTATTCATCTATCTCCAACAAGAGAGAGATCTAGAGCAAATTAGAGTTCTTGTATGCTATTTTCTAAGGAGAATTGTAAATGCAATACTTGATTAATAAAGGTATTTTTTATTTTAATTCTCTTTACATTTATTTTCTGCATTTAATTTCTGCACTTACTTTTCTGCATCTTAACTATGCTTGCATTCTTCTTCAACCTTTCTTCTAAATCTTTAACCATGCGAGTAATTCCTAACTTGCTAGGATTTGTAGGATAGGGTAAAACAATGGATGAGAAAATCTTTTAACTTCTTTTATACATTTTAAAGTTTATAAACTTTAGCAAAATAAATGTTAACATCCTTATCGGGCACGCTACCAATTTATTGATAGTCACGACCACGATTTAAGATTGGTTTAACACTTTTTTTGTTAAGGACTAGACATGAATAGAGATCAATGCAAGGACAGGTGTTAGTAGTCGGGAATCCCTAGTTTCTTCCAAGAACCCTAATCTACATTCATCACTATCGATCTAGTTTTAAACTATTAGAAGATAAAGGAGTCATTTTTAATTATTCATCCATTACTACGAAGTCCTATGAACCCTACAAGCCTTTTCATTATAAATTCTATATCCGTAACGGCAAACAATGACCCTTCTTTTATCAACTTGTCTAAAACAAGAAAAGAGTTCACGTTTCCCTGCGGACGATCCGTACTCATCGCGGCTAACTACTAGCAACACCGTCTAAAGCAAGAACCCTACTTTGCTCTAGATCTCTCTCTTGTTGGAGGTAGATGAATAGATGATGATCACTCGGATACGTGGATCTCTTGGATCTCTTGATCTCTTCGGTAATGATTTTTAATGTACAGCTCTCAGTCCCTTATATAGTCCCTAAAACCAGAAACCCTAGATTCCATATAGGAATATATACAGTTAAGATCATGATCCCAAAATCTCACATCCAACGGCCCAGATTTGACCGCTGAACCGCTGCAAAATGCCACGTTTTGATGCCCTTCCGTCGCGCTTTGGTGGGATCATGACTTGGGATTTTTTTTGGCTTCTTGTGTTGATATGTGGAGATTCTTTTGATGTCTAGATTCTGAAAATAATACTCCGAGTCTCTTCCATTGCTAGATCTCTTGATTTGCTTAAATTTTGGCAGATTCGATTTAGATATCCCGATTTGATTTGGATCTCTCACTTAGATTCCAAACCTGAGCTAATATCTGCATAATATCTTAAATCAAAGTATTAGTAGCATTTGGTATTTTTGAGATATTATTCTAACCATTTAAATGATATAATATCTTTAAAATATTGATTAGAAATATTTGATATGATATGCATATTTTAATTTATAAATATTTCATTTAAATATTATATGTATATATTTTCCCTCATTATATTAATTATAATGTAGAAATATATGATAATAAACTTTTTACAAATAAATCATCATATATTCTATATTTACAATAAATACCTTTTAGTACTTAACAATACTAGGGAAAACATTCATTCAAATGTGCAATATTTTAGACTAATCAACTGCTGTTGTGGCCCTTCTGTTTCGGTAACGGGAAATCGATTGAAGGCAGCTGGCCTGACAGGGTTCTTGAGTTGTGCAGGCGCTTTCTTTTTGGCTTTTCCCCGCTGCTTTCGACGGCACAAAGCGCCGGATAGACTCTTGAAGAGACGGTGTCATGCTTTCGATGTTGGGGCATAGGCACACCATTCTGGAGCATTGTACGGACTAATGTCTTCTTGATTCTGGAGGTCATGGCATTTTTCTGAACCCACTTCAGAGGTTCGAAGGAATTACTGACTTTTACGGCTGACTCAGCCATCTTCGCGGGGTGACCCTGCTCTTGGAATCTCACAAGATTCCACTTGGCCAGTGTCCTGGTCCTCTTGCTAGCTCGATACCTGAGTCGCTTCTGTCTCAACCTTTCTGTTTTGAGCACATGGCAGTTTCGGCTCTTCAGGAAGCCGTCGTAGACCAAGCGATAGAGAGCCTTGGAGATATGTCTGATTGTGCGATTGTCATGGGCACCATCTGAGCTTACTGGAGATGCTTTGTGGCTCCATTGGTGTTGACGGCCTTGCCCCCAGTCGGAACAGTGAAGAGCCGTTCAAATACGGATTTGCATTTGGGGTGGGATGCTTTGGCGACCACAACATTTAGCCTCTTGCCCTTTGAGATCGGTCTGGCCGCTTGGTTTGCCGGGACCTCCACCAGATAAGTGCTTCCGACAGGGTAGATGATGATGAAACCAAATTGACGGGGTGACTCCTCCCATTGCTGACTGAGACTTGCAGGGAGAACCACGCGGGCATTGAGCTTGACCATGTAGGGAATCAGAGTCGCGTCAGAAACGAAGCTCGTCTTAAGAGATATGATTGCTGAGTTCGAGATCGTGACTGAAAGCTGTTAACCTATACACAAAAAAATTGCCTTCAGTATAGTAAATCGATATATATGTTGATTGAGTTCGCATGAATGTTTAATCCGAAATATGGGAGGAGAGAAAGGTCCCACCGGGCGTGCCAGAATCTGTAAGGTGTTTTCCGTCACCCCATTGAGATGTGAATACGTGGTAATTGTAAGGCATATACAGATTACCCCTGCCTAGGTTAGGCCAGGGTTTATTGATTATGGGGATCCGAATCTCCGGCAGCCGTGTACTAAGCTGTCGTTAATTACCCCTCGCCTTTGAAGCGAAGCAACCTCCGATTGACGGGTCAACTAGTCATGTGAACTCAATGTGCAGTGTGCATATGTGTGTGTGCCTTGAGGGGTTTTGGGCATGTCAGGGGCCTCGCAGAGTTTAAGGGGTCCAGCTACCCGGATAGCAGGCTGGGGATCAAGGGGGCTAGTAGCCCCCTTACGGGGTGCAGGATAGCGCCCCGTTAGAAAAATTTTCTATCGGGGGACGTGTTTTAAGTGTGGAGTGTATGCAAAAATAATGAAGAAAAAAATAGTGGGTAACGTCCTAAGGAAGTGTAGGTGCTGGGCACTGGGTGTCAACGCCTCACGTACCTGGCATGTGGGCGCTAGGTGCTGGGCGTCAGCGCCTCACGCGCCCGGCACGTAGGCGCTGGATGCCTACAGAAAGAGGAGGCTTAGCCCCGGAATGAGGAGTTGAACTCCCGAAAAGGATTTTTATCTATAGAATTAAACTCCAAAAGATTTTGAATGGAGTTAAACTCCCAAAAAAGAATTTTTTTATGGAGTTAAACTCCAAATGATGTTGAATGGAGTTAAACTCTTAAAAGAAGTTTTATTTATGGAGCTAAACTCTAAAAGATGTTGAATGGAGTTAAACTCCTAAAAAGGGTTTTATTTATGGAGTTAAACTCCAAAAGATCTTGAAAAATGGAGTTGAACTCGCAGAAATCTTTAGAGATGATCAAAGGGGACCCCTTCCTTCTCCCCTTTAGCCCTATATCTTCTTTAAAGCCTTGGATCTTTCCGAAATGGGGTTTTTGGAGATGGGTCTCCTACTTCCTCCTCTCTGTTGGCTGGATCTTGGAAAAAATGGGGAGACTTAAAAATCTCCCCTTTTAGGGATTTGATAGAAGATCTGAGCTCTCCTTCAAGGGTTTTATGGTGAAAAACTGTTTCTTTTTGGAAAAAAAGAGTTAAACTCTTGATTTGATTCAAAAAAGGTAGAAGGTTTAGAACTTTAAGAAAGGAGGAGGCACAGAACCCTAATTTTTGAGAGAGTGAAAAGTTTTCCTTTGATTTTTTTTATCATGTTTGCTTTTATAGACTACACACTTTACATATAACCCCTTGGGCTTTGCCAAATGGCACTTGTGCCTCCCCATACCTTATGTGCATATTTCTTTTTTAACATAAGCCATGGGGTTTACAAAATTTTGGCTTTCTGCCCATTTTTCCAACATTTATTTCTAAAAAACATTAAACTAATTTAGTACTTCAATCTTGGCATGGTGCCGGTCCCTTCCATGCTTGGTCCTGGCTTGGACTTGGGCCCACTTGGATTGGAGGTTGATTGGCTTTGACCTGGTTGATCATGGTGTATCTTTTGACCCCAACAGACACAAATAAAAGAAAGGGAACCATATTTTCCCACCATGCTTCATCAAAAGAAGAATCGAGTTTTGGCGGCACATCTCCAGCCTAGAGGCTATTTGGACGTCCTTCCTACTTCAGCAAAGTACAGACGTGACGTCAATAAGGACTCAAGGGTCAAAGCAAAAAAGTAGTGATGGCAAAATCCTAGCTCCAAGTCTTGACGGTACATATACAACCTAGAGACCATCCCGGTATTCCCTCCTCATTCCAGCAGGGTGCTGACGCAACAATCAAATAAAAATGAAGTGACGGCAAAATCCTATCTTCAAATCTTGATGGCAACATCTACAGCCTAGAGATCATCTTGACGTTCCTCCTCATTTTAGCAGGGTGCAGACGCAACTATTAAATGAAATTAGAGCTACGACATATTCCTAGATCCATATCTCAATTGTAATACATACAGCATAGAGGTCCTACGAATGTCTAACCTATTTCAGCAAAGAACCGGCGCGACATAATCAAAGCAAAAATGAAGTGACGGCATATTCCTAGTTTTGGGTCGTGACGAAAATACATACAAAGCCTAAAAACCATTGGAGATCATCCCATCCCAGAAGGGTGTGGTTATGACTCATTAGGGCTCCAAATTGAGCATAACCTCAAGTGAAAAGCGTCATGGCAAATACCCAACGCTTGTTCTTTCGACGGTAATACAAATACACCAACCTAAGAAGATTACTTGAAAATGTCTTATCCAGCCTCAGAAGGGATCATAGATACGACAGTCGCGGGGCTAATCGAACAGCAGTTTAAGGACTGCATATCGAGGAATACATTAGCCAATGCGATGGTAAGATGGATTTAAACCTAGTAGCACAAACCTAACAGATCCCTGTCATAAAAGAATTGGGGTTATCTATATCCAACGTTAGGGCAAGTTCGCCTGTAAACCTAAGGGAGGTAAATTAAAAACACTCCGAAATGAGTGAATAAACTAGAGACTCCGAAATGAGTGAATAAACTAGAGACTGCGAAATGAGTATATAAACTACTTCACGCCAGGTCAAAACATCAAGAAACAAAAGGTTATGAGCAAATACAAAAAATGTATATTCTTTATTCATGAATCAAAATATTTGAAAGATACAATTTGTAAAGAAAAAGGGATACAATTGTAGCCACTAAGAGAGCGGGGCTTTTAATAAAGTGGTGACCCGCTCATTCTCCTGCCGGAGCTCATTGTCGCGCTCCACTATTGAGCATAGCATTGCTTCGATTTGAACTCATTTTTGCAAGCACGAAGAAAGCTTCTTAGAAATTTCTTGCTTAGCAACTTTGTAAACCCGCATTCCTTGCTCGGTAGAGTCAAGATCCCGCTTCAGCGCCATTCCTTCATAAATGCATTGTTGAAGGTTTTCAAAGATAACTTGGAACCGCGCAGTAATCGCTTCTACCTGAGAACGTAATTGTCTTGATTCTTTAAAAGCCGTTTCATACTCTTTCTACTTCAGGATCATCTTCTGCTCGTAATATTGAATGAGAGCGGCACATTGTTCGATCCACGTGGTCAATTGAGCCTTTGAGGATAATTCCTTATGCGTAAAATGTTTATGCTCGGTCTCATAGAGGCGAGCTTCTATTTGCTTACAATAATCAACCCAAATGTGGCTGAAAGCTTCATTATGGAAATTCATAAGAGTTGTCAGCATAAGATTGACTTCATCCGCAAAGTCCGCAGCAGAAATGAGAGCCCCGAAATTAAGGTCTTCAATAAATTCGCTTAGTATGCACCTACTATTTGTTGCGCCGCTGGAAGATTGACGTTTAGCGAAAGGCCCTACGAGCATAGAAATGTGGGACTCAAAGGGAACCAAAGCTAGTGGAGCTGCTACAGAATAAGACGCGTACAAAGACGGGTCAGATCACAGTTTAAAATAAAGAAAAAATGAATAAAATCTAACCTACCAATAGTTGAAAGCGGTAAATCGGAAAGCATAGAGGGCTCAGCCATTTTCTCGTCTTCTCCTACGAGCCATAAGACTGTAGTCAGTATAGGAAAAGGATTATTGGAAAAGAATTACTCTTAGAAAGATGAAATAAGAAATGAAAGATATAATAACCAATGCTAGAAGGAGGGACAGATCCCGATTGGAAGGAAAAGTGCGAAGCTAACATTTGGCACAGATGGTTAAAAAGCACTCCTACAAGATTGCAATGATATACGTTAATAAATTAATTTAAGGAGTAATATCAATATTGAAGCGAAGAAATAAAAAAATTTGAAGAAAAATTACCTTCCGTCGCTAGCTGACGAGGGTTTTTCAATCAGCAAATCGCCAGGGTCTGCTGTGCCTATACCAGAAATAAAGAAAATGTTAGAAAATTTGACTAGTAGAAATGAGGATCCGAAAGTAATAGCACATAAGATACATGCGGATTTCATAAGAACCGACAGTGCGGGAACCATGATTGTATCTAGAGCATAACTAATTACGATAGCCTCTTCGACTTCCACCACCATAGAGGAGATGGATTCAAAATCTGTTCCCTCGTCCCCAGAATCAATAAGGGCTGTCACTATGCTAGAATTACCCGTGGATACTGGAGATCTACCGGGAGAAGGAGTGGCAGTTGGAGCAACATTAAACAAAAGATGAAGGCTCTTTGTCCCAGAATCTCCGGATGCCGCCATCTCATCCATAGCCCCAACATCTAAACTTGTCCCTAATGTATCATTCAAAAAAAGGGGGAATGTTATGATTCAAATTAGTGGCTATGGAAAGAAACTTGGAAAATAAATAAGTCCTATAAGGTTTCATTGAAGTATCGTGCGTTGTCTCCCCTTGAAGTAAACACTCAGCCACTTCACAAGTTGAACGCGCTATCTGCCTGTGAGGGGTTGATAAGGCAGGGGGATGTCTTCCATGGGAGCATCAGTGGTTCGTATTTCACTCGAACCTGCACCTGTAGCCAAGCTAGCCTAACTCTCCCTCGCTTCATGCTTCCGGTGTTTCCTCTTGGTCTTACCCGTATGAAGGGATCTCTCCAGAACCACCGGCAAAGGAAGATATTCATTTGAATCAGACTCAGCCTCTGGATCTGCTACAATATCCGTCATCGGCTGCTTTAATGACGCTTCCCGTAGTGACCTAGAAGTGGCCTGAGCAATACTCAGCAGCTCTGAAGATTCCGTAGGGGCTATCGGGGGAGGAATATTCTCTGCACTAACGCCCAAAGACGACACCTCACTCAAAATAGCACTAGCTATGATGGTTCCAATATTGAAGAGAAAGGAGTCAAGGTGTGGGCAAAATGGGCTAAAAATATTTTAAGAGTGTCACGAAATAAATCATACCAAGGCCCATAGAAGCACGAAGCCTCTCCTCTTCCTTATACATTTTGATGGACGCTAGAAGAGCCTCTTCAGTAGAGATGCATGTTAAGAAAGGAGTGTTAATAAAGGACAATAACATTTTTACTCTAAAATATACAAAGAGTATAGATGATGCATACCCGACGCTGCAAGGGCAGCAAGCGCTGCTTGCTCACGGGCCAATCGTTTGGAATCCTCAAGAGCGGCCGGAATATCAGTCGCCGCATTCTCGTCGATAGAAGTTTCAAGACGAAAAAGATCTTCATTGGTCCCATACTCTGACAAGACTTCTCTATTGGGAGCATGGGGCTCTTAACCAAAGACAATGCCGGCTGAAAACATAGATTTCTTTTTCTTTTGCGAACCAAGAACAACTCCCGACGATAAGAGCTTTCTTTTTGTCGGCATCTTGGGGCAGCGTGTTCCAATGTCCGAGCCAATTTCTGACTCGAGAAGCATTGTAGGCGTCACTTCGCGTCGTAGCTTAGCCCTCGACACCATCGGAAAGACACGCGGTGCTACTACCACGTCGCTCCCTCTCAAGGAAGGGCGGACAACTGCACGTCGTTTCAGCAGAACCACAGGGTTACTAGCCGGGACGGAATCTTTGTGATCAAGGAGTATCGGCCTCTCTTCTTTGATAAAGGTACCCGTCGCATACTGATACCAGGCTATATAGGCATTTAAGGCCTTCAGAATACAACGAGGTTCAGCAATCAGAAAATAAGATCTCGTATTCAGTCGCAGAAAATGGTGGACCACATTGCGAACGCTCTCCTCTGAAGCAACCGGATCGACAAGAAACACTTCGAGGGGAACACCTTGGTTATAGCCTAACTGTTGAGCGAAACGATGCGGGTTTGTTCACCGCCAAAAGACCGGACCGAGACGTTGGGACGTCTAGCCTGAATTTGGGCGCAGATGCTATTTAGACATATCCATCCACCTCTCCGAAGATACCAAGTTGATTTATGGCACCGTATATCAAAGGTTTGAATAGATGCGACCGATGTAGCAGACTTCATCAGATTCCCCCTCATTTGTGAGGTTTTTGATTATGGGAACACTCTTCCCTGCAGGCGCAAACCCCTGCAATAAATTATGTTACCGCATTGTGATAAACACTTTCCCCTGCTTCAGAAGTTCACTTCTTGTCGTGTGTTATTTTATTTGTTTTGGTTGATCGTGGATTGTATATGGAGACTAGTTTATATCGTCGCCCGTAGGGCGCGGATCAGTCCAAATCCGTATATTTGAGATTTGTGTTTAGGTTTTGAACTTAGCTTATATGTTCCTTTAATTCAAAAATGTTTTATTTGGTTTAAGGATCATTAATCTAGTTTGAGATTAAGATCAACTTAAACATATGAGCGTTTGGGCTCAATTTTTTTTGTAACTAAGGATACGTTAGTCCTATTTGAGAGTAAGATCAACTTAGCAATATTTTCATGATCATTAAATTTTATTAAGATCCAACAACAGAGCATTTAGGCTCAGATGCAAAAAACTTCAAAGAGACTATTAGCCAATTTGGGCTTGGTCTGCTCAATCTTTTCTTCTTTCTTCTCTTTTTTTATTCAAAAGTGATAAGCACTTATTTGGGTTCTATTTGCTCAGCCATTTTCCTTTTATGCAGAATTGCTAAACACTTGTTTGGAGCTCTAGCGCTCACATGTGTATCATGTGAAGCACTCAGTTATGGGCGATACCCAATAAGTGCTACACACTTTAGTCATATGTATCGTGCTAAGCACTTTGTATGGCGCTCACATGAGGAGTACGTGCGGCGCTAGGATGTGGGCATTGCCCAATTGGTGCTAAGCACTAAGTCTTTTCGGTCGAATACGAAGTGCTAAGTGTTTTTACTTAGCACTCACGTGTCTTTCATGTGAGGCGCTAATCTTATGTTTTGAGCGCCCACGTAGGAAGCATATGAGGCGCTAAGTCCATTATTGGGGACGCCCACGTGGGAAACACATGATGCGCTAATTCCTTTGTTTTGGGAATCCTTTGGGCGCTCAAGTGTGTTTCACGTGAGGCGCTGAGTTCCTTTTTTTAGAGATAAAATCTCTATTAATGGCATTTTGACCATTAATTATCATCAAGATCTTTATTTTAAAGATCTGGGATCAAATTTTCTTTAAGAACTAAGTTCTTATGTTTTTTCGTTTATAAGAACTAAGTTTCTTAAACCCTTTTTCAGAGGAATTAAATTCCTGGGACATATTTCTTTTCTGTCGTTTTATCTAGTTCTTTTCTCTAGATTTTGAGTCTTAAGGACAGAATCTTCCTGATGAGAATTAAATTCTTAACTTGTGGAAAATTTGTCTTACGGATCTCAGATTCAGAGAAAGAACTAAGTTCTTATGTTTTGCTTGAGATAGGCAAAAGAGATATTTTTATCTCTTCTTTTCTTTATCTCGGATTTGAAAGAGAAAGAATTTTCTTCTTCTTTTTTTAGGAGAAATAAATTCTCGGTTCTTGTGGAAAACTTATGGGGTCAATTCTCTATATAAGACTTGAAGTCTGGGATCTTTTATATAGGAGAGGTAAATTGTTAATTAATTTGAGAAAATCTCTCATTTGAGAAATACCAATTGATTTAATTGGCCTCAAAATTTGTTCGGGGGATTTTATGCACTGTTGGATCTTTAATCTAGTGATTTCTGTTTCACAGAATATGTTTTCTTATTTTTAACAAGATTGGGGAAATATTTTCCCATATACAGAATTTTATTCTATCAAACGATGATTTAATCACCATTGGATTTTAATATAAGGGCTCTCTGTTTTACAGAGAACAATCTTTCTTTTCTTAGAAAGATTGGGGAAATATGTTTCCAAAAATAGAATTTAATTCTATCATTGGATCTTTGATCTAACCGAGAAAAAAATTCTCACTTAGAAAGATTGGGGAGATATTTTCTCCTACTAGAATTTAATTCTATCTTTTGATGATTTATCATCATCACTTGATGTTTGATCTAATGGCTTTACGTAATAGAGAATATCTCAATTTTTAGAGAAATAATTCTTATGTAGAATTTAATTCTACCAGCTTTAGTTTGGGCGCCGGCACTCACGTGTTATGCACGCGGGTGCTACTTATGAATTTAATTCTTATTTATGATTGGCGCTTTTGTGCTTTGCGCATTGGCGCTCACGTGAACTTCACGTGCAGCACCACTATAGGATTTAATCCTATAAGACTGGCACCGACGCCGTCTCTCTCATAGGGAGCACGTGAAGCGCTGTCTAATTGGAATTAACGGAGCTTAGCTCTTATTGTTGTGTTTAATTATTAGGGGAACAAATGCCTCCCGCAGTTATTCTCACGTGGCTCATACGTGACTGCAACGGTGTCATTTTTACCACCGTTGGATCACCTAGGAAGTTGAACCGTCCCCCCCCCACGTCTTATAAATAGGGCCTTTGGCCCTCGAGATGACTGCTGTCTCATTATTTTCTTTCTTGAGTCTTGCTCTTCTTTTGAGAATTTAATTCTCGTTTTAGAGCTTAGATCTCTATTCTCAAGAACTCTTTTGAACAGTGTATACTCTGCCAAATTTCTTAGTAAGGATTATAAAAGGAGCTTAGCTCTTAACTCCTTTTAAGCATATATATTTTCTTAGTTTTGGATTTTGAATCCATTATCAGATTCGACAGAGCTTAGCTCTCTCTCCCTCTCTTTTAAATCGATATCTTAGAGATCTAAAAAAAAAAACTTTTTTTATATAGATCGTGGATCTTGATGTCCACATTTAAGACTTGAGAATTTTTTATTCTCCTTCTTAGTGTTTTACCCTGCTGTGAATCTTGACATTTTTCTGGAACTTGATTCTATTAATTAACCCATGAATTTTCTAACATAAGATTTTTGAGATTTAATCCCACTGTTTAGGGGGATTTAATTTTTTGCAGAGCTTAGCTCTGATTTGAATCTTAAGAACTTTGGAAATTTTATTCCCTTTACTGTCCTTAGATGTTTTCCCCTTTTTTTCCAGAATTTTTGGGGTTTTAATCCTTTCTCTTTTTTTTCATAGATTTGAATCCGTTGTTTGTTGTAAAGAGCCTGCCTTTCAGGGAGTATTGGGAATTTTTAACTCCACCGTTTAATGAGTACTATTTATTTAATGATAATCCTTTTAGATTCTTACAATGGGCACATGTCTCATCATTGATGAGCCACCACCTTGATTTTGTGGGGCCCGCTATTTTTTTAGACTTAGTGATTTTAGCATTTTGATTGCTAACCCTCCATTGGTGTTCTTTTCAGGTACCATGGCTTTTGGTTCATTTCTTCCCTATATTCGTTCGGAGAGTGCTTTTGTCTATGCCCCTACTGATCGTGAAGTCCTTGCTTTAATCCGGGACAACGATCCGGAACGTAAATCTCTTCATCTATGGAGAGCATGGTACAGCTACATTATCCAGGGTCAGTACGGCTTTACTTATGAGGTGTCATCAGAACCGATCCTCTCGATTCAGTATGCTGACCCTCCGCCTGTTGCCTATGCTGTGGAAGAGGTCAATTGGACTGCAGAGGGTCGTCTTCAACCTTCCTTGGCATCGATACCAGTCTAGCCACCGATGGCCCTAGATATTTTGGGGCGTATTATATATCAAGAAGAGGCACGTCAGATTTATACAATAGGAGCGACCCCTCAACATCCGGCCGGTTACCATCTTTGGGCCCGATACATTTTATTGGCTAAGAAATCGTTGCTGCTGAAAACCGGGTTATACCCAGCTGTCTACGCATCTCTCTTCAATTACCATACTCCTCATGTGTGGTGAGTTAAGTCTTTCTTGGAACAGTGGAATATCCCGACCCACATGTTTCTATTATCGGACCGGGAAGTATCGATTTCGCTGGAAAAAATCACAGATATTTCTGGATTACCCGTCAGAGGGGAGCATTATGAGAAGATACTTCCTCCTGACGAGTATATCTCCGCCACCGAATCGGTCGTCATGGGCCTTACTCCAGAAAAATTCTATCCAACACAAGTTTCCAAGTCTGATCAAAATATTGAATATTTATGAAAGCTTGTTTTGGGAGTCTGGGGGGGCATAGGGTTAGCTTTACGGATTTCGTCGTCCGTTTCATTCGTCCGAAGGTTTTATCGAAGAAGGCTGCGAAGTTTGCCAAGCTTGATGATCCATTCGGGTTTGGCTTGGATACTGATTTGAAGCGGTTCTTTATTCCGGACACCCCCATCGTCCCTTTTGCAGAAATTGCTGCTCCGGACATTGATGAGGAAACGTTTTTCGTGGGCTTCATTGGTCTGTGGCTGAGCTGGTTTGCACTCCCAATGCATCCTCGCTACAAGAAACCATATGTTTTCTATCCGGCTTATCGTGTTGCGGTGGGGATGCGTATGGTTGTTGAAGTTGCAGGATTGGCCCATTTGTATAATGGCCTAAGCATAGCAGCCGACACCACCCAGCCGGATTTGAAGCCCGTAAATCTCCCTTTACACTATTTCACCTCATGGATCGAGATGCATGTGTTGGGTTCCTTAGGTGTGCATAAGAGATCTAAATTTTATGAAGGGTACAATTTCCCCCGGGTCATGCAATTGGTCGACGCTTCTTCTCTGGACCCAACATAGCAAGAGGCTCGGCGGTTGCTTCTGCGTCCGCGCATGGTTGGGGACAGCACGACCTTTGCTGATAGGGTCCTAACCATTGATAAAGAACCCTCCAAAGTGGTCTAGCAACTTCATGATGTATTCAAGGATGGGGTTTCTGCTTTGAAGGCCTGGGAAATCATGCATTTGTATTCCATCAGGCCGGGTTTTTTAGTATTAAGGAAAAATGCCTCGGTGTTATTCATGAGGTACAACCCACATCGTTTTGCTCAACAATCCGGCTATAACCAAGGCGTTCCCCTTGAAGCATTTCTTGGCGATCCGATTGCTTCAGAGGAGATTGTTTGCAACGTGATGCACCATTTTATGCAGCTGGATACAAGGTCTTATTTTCTGATTGTTGAGCCGAGTCGTATTCTGAAGGCCTCAAATGCCTATATAGCCTGGTATCAGCATGCGACGGGTGCCGTTATCAAAGAAGAGAGGCGGATGCTCCTTGATCACAAGGATTCTGTACTAGCTAGTAACCCAGCAGTTCTACTGAAACGATGAGCAGTTTTCCGTCCTTCTTTGAGAGAGAGCGACGCGGTTGTAGTTCTGCGAGCCTTTACAATGGTGTTGACGGCTAAGCCACGACCAGACGTGAGTGCTCCTGGTGGCGTGATGAATGTAGTGTCTTCTGAGTCGGATATTGGCTCAGAAATCGGGACTTGCCTTCCCAAAAGGCCTGTAAAGAGAAAACTCTTATTGTCAGGTGGTGTTGCCGGCTCTCAGAAGAAGAAGAAATCCATGTTTTCAGCTGACGTTGTATTTGGTCAAGAATCTCATGCTCCCTATAGCGAAGGCTTGTCCGAATATGGCACCAACAACAATCTTTTTGAAGCTTCTATTGATGAGAACGCAGCAACCAATTTTCAAGCTACTATTGAGGCTTCTGAGCGATTACCCCGTGAGTAAGCAGCGTTTGCTGCTCTTGCGGCATCAGGTACATCTCGTTTATACTCTTTATTATATTTTAGAGTTATTGTGCTTTATTAACAATCTTTTCTTAACAGACATCTCTATTGAAGAGGCTCTTCTGGTATCCATTAGAACGTTCGAGGAGGAGGAGAGGCTTCACGCTTCTATGGGCTTTGGTATGATTCGTTTTGTGACGCTTTTTAAAATATTTAGCTTATCTTTGTCCACACCCCGACTCTTTTTTTCTTCATTACAGGAACCACCGCAGCTAGTGTTGTTCCGAGTCCGGTGCCCTCTTTAGGTGGTAGTGCAGAGGATATTCCTCCCCCGATGGCCCCTATGGAACCTTCAGAGCCACCGGCTACCGTTGAGGCCACCTCAAGCCTACTACGGGAAGCTTCGCTAAAGCAGCCGATGACAGACATTGTAGCATATTCAGAGGCTGAGTCTGATTCAGATGATGATGTTCCTCTGTCTGTGGTTCTGGAGAGATCTCTCTGTACAGCTAAAACCGAGAAGAGGCGTCGAAAGCATGTAGCGAGGGGGCATCAGGCTAGCTTGGCCACAGATGCAGGTTCGAGTGAAATACGACCCCCTAATGCTCCCATAGAGGACATTCCCCCTGCCTTATCAACCGCTCATAGGCAGATCGTGCGTGCAGCTCATGAAGAGGCTGGGCATTTACTTCAAGGTGAGAAAGTGCACGATACTTTAACGAAACCTGGTAGGACTTATATACTTTTCCAAGTTTTTTTCCGTAGCAGTTTATTGGAATTATAACATATTTTTCCTTAAATGATACAGTAGGGACAAGTTTAGGTGTCAGCGTTGCGGGTGAGGTACCAGCATCTAAGGATTCCGGGGCGACGAGCCTTCATTTTGAGTCTGACACTGTTCTAGCTACCACTTCCTCTCCTTTTGGATCCCCAATATCCACGGGTGATGCTAGCATAACGACGACCCTTATTGATTCGGGAGATGAAGGTGCAGATGTTGAATATGTCTTCCCGATTATGATGGAAGTCGAAGAAGCTCTCGTAACTAGTGACGCTCCAGATACAACTATGGTTTCTGTACCGTCATGTATCTTCCGTGCTATTACTTTTGTCTCCAAAATCCTGCTAGACACATTCGCTAACATCTCCTTTATTTCTGATATAGGCACGGTAAACCCTGGCTATCTGCTGATTGAAGAACCCCCTTCAGCCATCGCCATGACAGTTACTGTTCCACCTATCTTTTTCGCACCTCCCCGGGTTTTCTCGAGCTCAGCGAAGAAATGTAAAAATATTTTATTTCCTCGCTTCAGTATTGATATTACTCTTAAGATTAATTTCTTAACTTATATTGTTGCAATCTTGTTGGGGTGTTTTTCAAACATCTGTGCCAAATATTAGCCTCACACTTCACCTTCCAATCAAGATCCATCCCTCCTTCTGGCGTTGGTTAGTATATTTTTCATTTCTTATTTCATCTTTTTACGAGTAACCCTTTTCTAAAAGGCTTTTTCCTGTATTGACCACGGTCTTACGGCTCGAAAGAGAAGACGAAGAAATAGCAGAGCCCTCTATGCTCCTCGATTTGCCGCTTTCAACTATTGGTAGGTTAGATATCATTCATCATTTTTTTATTTTAGGTTGAAATCTGACCCTTTTTTGTATGTGTCTTATTCTGTAGCAGCTCCGCTGACTTTGATTCCTTTTGAGTCTCGTATTTCTATGCCCGTAGGGCCTTTTGTTAAACGCCAATCTTCCAGGGGTGCAACAAATAGCAGGCGCATGATGAGCAAATTTATCGAAGACCTTAATATCGAGGCTCTCACTTCTATTGTGGGCTTCGCAGATGAAGTCAACCCCATACTGGGGACTCTTATGACTTTCCATAATAAAGATTCCATCCGCATCTAGGTTGATTACTATAAGCAAATCGAGGCTTGCCTCCATGAGATCGAGCACAAACATCTTACGCCTGAAGCATTATCCTCGAAACCTCAATTGGACGCATAGATCGAACAAAGTGCCGCTTCCATTCAATATTATGTACAGAAACTGGTCCTGAAGTAAAAGGAGCATGAGACGGCTTTTAGCGAGTCAAGTCAATTACGTGCCCAGGTAAAAGCGAATGCTACGCGGCTCCGAGTTATCTTTGAAAATCTTCAACGATGCATTTCTGAAGGAGTGGCGCTGAGGCGGGACCTTGACTGTACTGAGCAAGGAATACGGGATTCTGAAGCTAGTAAGCAGGAAATTTCTAAGAATATTTCTTCGTGCTTGCAACAATGAGTTCAAGTCGAAGTAATGCTAGCCACAATAGTGGAGCGTAAAAAGGAACTGCGGCAAGAGAATGAACGGGTCGCCACTTTATTGAAAGCCCCGCCCTCTTAGAAGCTAGAAATGTATCTTTTTGTATAAATTGTATCTTTCAAACATTTTGATTCATGAATAAAGAATATACATTTTTTTTGCATGCACTCTTCTGCTTTTGATGGCTTGATATGGCGCGAAGTAGTTTATATACTCATTTCGGAGTTTGTAGTTTATTCATTGATATCAGAGTCTATAATTTATTCACTCATTTCGGAGTTTGTAGTTTATTCACACATTTCGGAGTCTCTAGTTTATTTACTAATTTCAGAGTCTGTAGTTTATTCACTCGTTTCGGAGTCAGTAGTTTGTTCACTCATTTTGGAGTCTCTAGTTGACGTACTCATTTCGGAGTTTCTAGTTTACGTACTCGTTTCGGAGTTTCTAATTTATTCACTCATTTCGGAGTCTTTAGTTTATGTATTCATTTTGGAGTGTTTTTAGTTTACCTCCCTTGAGTTTACTGGAAAACTCGCCCTAATATTGTATGTAGATAACCATCATTCTTTTATGACAGAGGTCCATTAGGTTTGTGGTACTAGGGTTTTAGTCCGTGGTACCGTCGCGTTGGCTGATATATTCCTCGATATACAGTCTTTAAGACGCTGTTCGAGTATCTCCTCGATTGTCGTGCCTCTGATCCCTTCTGAAGCTGGACAAGACGTCTTCATGTAATCTTTTTAGGTTGGAGTATTTGTATTACCGTCAGAAGAACATGCGTTAGGTATTTGCCGTGACACTTTTTACTTGAGATTAGGCTCAATTTGGAGTCCCGATGAGTCATAATCGCACCCTTCTGGGGTGGGATTATCTCCAACGGTCTTTAAGCTTTATATGTACTGCCGTCAAGATCCGAAGGTAGGAATATGTCGTCACTTCGTTTTTGCTTTGACGATATCTCGTTGATTCTTTGTTGAACTAGGGTAACATCTATAGGACCTCTATACTGTATGTATTGCAATTGATGTCCGGAGCTAGGAATATACCATTGCTCCAATTTCATTTGATAGTTGCGTCTGCATCCTACTGAAATGAGGGGGGTTGTATTTGTACCATAAAGATTTGGAGCTAGGATCTGGCCATTGCTCCATTTTTTCTTTGACCCTTGGGTCTTTTATTTATGATGATGTTGCGTCTGCATCCTGTTGGAATGAGAAGGAACACTGGGATGATCTCTAGGCTGTAGATATTTCCATTAAGACCTGAAGCTAGTATTTTTCTGTCGCTTCACTTTTATTTGATTGTTGTGTCTGCACCCTGCTGGAATGAAGGAGGAACACAGGGATAGTATCTAGGTGGTATATGTACTGTCAAGACTCGGTTCTCCTTCTGATGAAGCATGGTGAGAAAATATGGTTCTCTTGCTTTCATTTAAGCCCATGGATCGCATACAAGAGTCAATGGTCATACTTGCAGGGCAGAAAAATTTCATCTTCATTTTTTTCTATTTCTTTCCGCGATGCTTTATCCTTTCATCTTTTATGTCGCGAAAGTCACGATTGCCCAATCATTTCGGCTATTTATCGCGGTGCCTAATCATTTCGGCTGTTTTTGTTTTTACTCGCTGCTTTTTACTATGAGTTGCCCAACTATTTCAGTTTTTTTTGGAAATATGATACCAATCTTAACATCAGTATCGCTATGACTGGAATATTTTCATGAGCGAATTATCATTTGCCTTTGTCGATTTGAACAAAGATGGCTTAGTAAACAGGGTTAGGATCCTGTCAACTAAGGCTTTTTGACTTTATGAGCCGTAAGGGTCTTATAAAGGTATTTCTCCCTACGAGTCGAGAGGATCTCATAGGTGTGTTTTCTCCTTAGGAGTCATGAGGATTCCTAAGTTCGTTTTCTCTCGTAAGTCGTAAAGATCTTACAAGAGTATTTTCTCCTTATAAGTCGAGAGGACTTGCAAGTGTCGCTCACCATATGAGGACATTTCTCGCTATTGATGGAATTTGGTGGGAGAATATTTATTTATGCCCATGGATTGTATACAAGGGTCAATATTGGACCGCCTGTATGGCAAAAAGGTTTTGTAGGGTTCCGATGGCTTAAGAACAGGTTTAGATCCCTGTAACTTAAGGCTTTTGAATCCAATGAGCCGTAAGGGTCTCATAGAGGGCATTCTTCTTACGAGTCGTGAGGATCTCGTAAGTGTAATTTCTCCTTAGGAATCGAGAGGACTCCTAAGTGTGTTGTTCCTTTGTGAGTCGTAAGGATCTCACGCAGAGTTTTTTTTTATGAGTTCGCACCCTTTCGGGTTTTCATTAGCTCGCTGGCAGTCCTGCTGTTTTTACTCACG
Organism: Agapanthus africanus; assembly: GCA_030015575.1. NCBI lineage: Eukaryota > Viridiplantae > Streptophyta > Magnoliopsida > Asparagales > Amaryllidaceae > Agapanthus > Agapanthus africanus. Next base: position 127,466,260 of record JASDDO010000014.1, on the reverse strand, counting down.
GCGCCCTTTCGGGTTTTCATCCGTGTCCATTTTGCTTATGGAGATACCTATTTTTTAGGAGGCCCGTAAGGTAACGCACCATTATCTGTATGCCCCGGTCTCCTTCAAAAGAATATCTTTGGGATCTGGAAGAATTATGAATTGTTTACGCGCTTGGATTGTATATGGTAATCGATATAAGGATTCACCGTAAGGCTAAACGTGTTAGTTTAAGAACATGACGGTCCACTGTCACTATATTTTGGGGCGAATTTATAATTTAAGGACTTTTCGGTTCATTGTTAGTTCAGGGACGTCTCGGTCCAATACCAGTTTAAGAACGTAGTGGTCCATTGTCGCCGTATTTTGGGGCGAATTTTTAGTTTAAGGACTTTTTGGACCATTATTAGTTTAGGGACGTCTCAGTCCAATACCATTTTAAGGGTAGTGGTCCAACATTCCCGTTTTTGGGACAAATATTAGTTTAAGGACACCTCGATCCATTGTTAATTTAAGGACGTTTCAGTCCTCTGTCGCCGTATTTTGGGAAGAATTTTTTTTAGATACTACTCTCAGAGTTCTGAATCAGGAAGATAGCGAGCAGACACAAGCGTCGTCATCTATCATTGACCTAAGTCATGACTCGTCAGGCATAATATTTTTCTAGGAATCGACCGTTTATTGGCCGAAAGGGTCTTTCACCATGCATATCCATGAGCAGATAAGCTCCACCTTGGTAGACTGTCTATAATGTACGGGCCTTCATAGTTCGGCTCGAACTTCCCTTGTTTTGCACGATTGGGGATCATTGGTCTTTTAACGACTAGCATGAGTTTGCCTAGACGGAATGTTCTTAACCTGGGCAGTTTTTCGTATAACCGTGTCATCCTTGCCTTATAAGCCTCCAGATTTTGATGTACTATAAGGCGAGTTTCATCAAGGGCATCAAGCTCCTCAAGCCTAAAATGAGCATTTTCTTCATCTGTCAGCTCATATCGAACCACTACTCGTAGAGAGGAAAGTTCTATTTGCAATGGGAGCACTGCTTCTCTGCCGAACACCAATGCATATGGTGTTGTGTTTGTGGCCATCTTGAACGTTGTTTGGTATGCCCAGAGAGCCTCATGCAGCCTTTCGTTCCAGACCTTTTTGTTTCTGGACACTGTATTTTTTATAATCTTGGTCAAGATCTTATTGAAAGCTTCAGCTAGACCGTTGGCCTGAGGATTATAAACTGAAGAGTATCTTCTATCTATTTTATGCTGCTGTGCGAAGCGAATTATTTTAAGGTTTCTGTAAACTGGTCCATTGTCGGAGATAATTCGTCGCGGAGTGGTGAACCGATAGATGACATGGGTTTTTAAGAAGTAGAGGATATTCTCTACCTTCACCTCTCTTAGTGGTACTGCTCTGCCCATTTAGAGAAGTAGTCAATTGTTGGTAGTATGAACCGATGTCCTTTGGATGATGCCGGTTCAATATGGCCAATTATATCGATTCCCTATATTTCGAACGACCGGCTAGCCACCGTGTAGCGGATTTAGATGTTAATGGATGAAGTCCCCGTGAATTTGGCATGAGTGACACTGCTTCGCATATTCGAGGCAGTCCTGGATCATTGTAGGCCAATAGTAACCCATTCTTTTTATTTTCAGCTTTATCTTTGGCGCAGTTTGATGAGAACTGCAGAGTCTATCATAAATTTCCTTGACGACTTTCTTTGATTCCTATGGCCCCAGGCATCTTAACCACAGACAGTCGAACGATCTCTTATATAGAAAATCATTGACGAAGGTGAAAGACAAAACTCATTTCATGAGCTGATATCTAAACGACGCATTTTCGGGCATTCGTTGGGACTTAAAGTAGTCTATGAATACTTCCCTCCAGTCCTTGACCTTTTCTTCGTCCTCTATTTGAATGGCAACTTGTTCGGTCGTTTTTTTCCCTTCGGATAGCTCTATCAGGTACTCCGAAGATATATCTGTTGGCGCGAGAACCATGTGGCTTTGCGCGATGATCCTCACATCATCAAGGTCTTCATCGACCAATTCCATAGCCAATTTGGCCAATGCATTCGTCTTGCTATTTTCTGCATTCGGTATGCTTTCCAGGGTATAGGAAGGGATTTATGTCAGCAGTCGTTGTACTCTTTCGCCATACTTTACCTGCTCTGGCTTTCATGTCTGATAGTCGCCATTTACATGGCTAACGATCAGCTGGGAGTCTCCATATATGAGGATATCTTTGATTCCCATGTCGATATAGATATCGAAACCTGCTATCAAAGGTTCATATTCAACTTCGTTGTTAGTCCTTGGCTCCGTTAAGGAGATGGCGTAACGCAATATCCCTCCTTGCGGCGTCACAAAAATAAGGTCCGCCCTAAGTTTGATTACAGGGGTGTTTTGCTTTCGCCGCTTCATGGAAGATACTCCATTGAAGTAGAGTTCCTATTGGGAATCATTTTCTTCTTCGATTGCGTCGAACGCATGTTCGTCTAGCAATTCGCAATTTAAGGGGGAGTTGACCGATATCGGATGCTCTGCAAGAAAGCCAGCAATGGCCTGCCCTTTCACTGCTTGGAGGGGACAATACGTTACCGAGAACTCTATCAGGAGGAAGGACCATTTGGAAAGCCTTCCTGTTAGCATGGCCCTTGACATTAGATATTTCGGAGGATCCACATTCGATATGAGGTGGACCTCATGTGCCAAGGAGTAATGTCTGAGCTTCGTTATTGCAAAGATCAGCGCCAGGCAATGCTTTTCGATGGGGGAATAGTTGTTTTCTGCCCCTAGAAGAACATGACTTAAATAGTATAGATCTCTTTCCTTTCCCTGATCGTTCTCTTATGCCCACAATGCGCCTAGACAACCCTCAAGGGCCGTTGTATATAGAATAAGGGGTTTTCCTTAACCGGAGCGGTCAATACCGGCGGATTTTGTAAGTATTGTTTGATTTCGTCCAGTGCGTTCTGGAACTTTTGATCCCAAACGAACAGGGTCCTCTTCTTCATCAAATGACTGTAGGGATGGCATTTTCCAAAGAGGTTGATTATGAACCGCCGGATGTACGCTAGCTTTCCTTGGAGAGATCGCAACTTTTTGAGGGTTCTTGGCGTTGGCATTTCCATAATCGTCTTGATCTTTGAGGGATCGATTTTGATACCCCGGTGACGTATGATGAATCCTCGGATTTTTCCTGAGGAAACTCCAAACACACATTTTAGAGGATTCATCTTCAAATTATACTTCCGAAGACGTTGGAACACTAATTTTAGATATTCCCAATGTTCCTCGTGAGATTTGCTCTTTACCACAAATTCATCAATATAGAATTCGACAATATCGTGTATGAGGTCATCAAAGATCTTTGTCATGGCCCTCTGATAGGTAGCGCCAGCGTTCTTCAAGCCGAAGGGCATCACTTTATAGCAGAATATGCCCAACGGGGTCCGGAAGGCGGTATGCTTCTGGTCTTCAGGATGCATTTTTATTTGGTTGTATCCTAAAAATATATCTATGAAGGAGAAGACTTCGTGAGTGGACATGTTATCGATCATAAGCTCAGTAACGGACACTGGGAAGTCGTCTTTCGAGCAAGCTTTGTTGAGATCCTGAAAGTCCATACAGATGTGAACCATCCCATTTTTCTTCATCACTGGAACAATTTTAGCGATCCAGATGTTGAACTTCTTGGATGAAGCCGAATTCGACTAGTTTCTTGACTTCAATGTTGATACTCATCTCAAGTTCAAGTCGCATCCTTCTTGGTGCCTGTTTGATTGGCTTTATTCCTGGCGATATAGCCAGTTTATGTACTGCCAATCTTGGATCTAGACCCGGCATCTCGGAATAGTTCCACGTAAAACAGTCTTTATACTGCATGAGCACTTCTCTTAACGTGGCCACCTGTTTTTCAAATAGTAGCTCACAGACGAACGTTGACCTCGGATCATTTTCCATCCCCAAGTCAATTTTTCTTAGGTTGTCCGCCGTGGTATGTATCCCATCTTCCAGCTATTTTGGTGTTGGCAGAAACTCTAAGGTCATCTCGTCCTCGTCTTCATTTGCGAAGCACCTGAAGAGGTCATTCATACTCTCGTGCCCTCCCTTTTTTGAGAGTGTTATCATATGGAAAGTATGAGTTCGTTTCCCCTTTGTGGTTGAGCGGTCCTATCCTGACGAGGTAGGACTTTTTTAGCTGATGCTTTTATGGGGGGTTACCCTCTAGCTGTCGGATTACGTAAACATGCCTTGTCGATATTGGTCTTCTACCCAGTCTTTGAAGGTGAAGTTGTCTTCAAGAGGATGACCTATTACTCGGTGATAGGAGCAATAATCCGGATGATAGACCTCGTTTATTTGTTCAGGGTGCCGAGACTCCGGAAGTGTTATCATTTGGTGCTTCATGACAAGCTTGAATATTTTCCTTGTCTTTTCTTGAGAGAAATAGTATTCCCGACCTATCTTCTTTATGAAGGATGGGCTCTAATCGTGTTTTTCTCGATTGCACGGCATCTTGGATCCACTTTGTTGTCTTCGAGCGTTGTTTGCGTTCTTGGCCCTGTTTTTGCCTCCATTTCGGGGTTTTTCCTTTTCGTGAGAACATATAGCGGGCTGGGGATTAAAACCATTATGGTCTATTTTCTCCGCAGATTGCTGACCGAGATGCTGCGTTCTGGCCTTTTCATAAATGGCTATTTCATGGATATGGTTGTCCCGGCTCATCTGACAAGCTTCTTTCATTACCTTGTCAATTTGTTCTTCAAGCAATAGACTTAACGTTCTCAAAGCGGGATCTCGCTCCGATTTGACATCGTGGCTATTTGGAAGAGCGTTTTCCTATTCACTCGAGTTATTTACAACGTGGCAGCTGTATATTTGCTCCTGCTTCTTGGACCAAACATATCCGAGCCCGGTTGTCTCCATCTTCCCATTGGGCATCTTTCACTGAGTTCCGGGAATGTCCCAAATCCTTTTGTAGAATTGGGTTTGTCAAACAGTTTGTTCGGGAGGAACACCTTGGCATCTTAACATCTTTTTTAATCCCTCCGCGTAATATCTTGGCAGAAGGATGAATTGAATCCTGTCGAGTGCGAAATCAGCACCATGCCAAATTTCTTTTTCTACTTTGGTCTCCGTAGATTGGTAGAAGAGGGTCGCCTTTTCACCTCTTTGCCTAGAAGGTACATAGAAAGTTTGTAGCTCTTGTACGCTGTATGTATCGAGTGGATCAAGTTCCTTGTAATGCCGAGGCGGAGCCATTGTAATTTGTAGGCTCTGATCAGCCCCGGCAAAAGTTTGCATTGACGGGCGGACGGAGAAGACTGCATTGGCCCCGTCCTCCAAGTCGCTGCCAAAGACCAGGATATGAGTAGATGGTCCGGGATTATTGTTTTCTTTCTGGGGTTGTCCCGAGTAGAATATTTCTTCATCTTCCTCGGTATCGCTCCCAAAGATCGAGATAGTGGCGAAGGATTTCTGTTTATTCTCCGACTTGTGGCACCTTTCAGTATCTTCGAAGTCTGGTAGAAAGTACTTTGCGTCTTCATATTTCCGGACTTCGTTTACGGAGAAAGGATTTAGCTATCCCGTGAAGGTGTGCTACTATCCATCCTTGAAATATTTCATACACTGATGTTGTGCAGAATGACGTTGTACTCGTGTAACCAAGGCCTGCCGAGCAAAGCATTATAGCAAATTTCGGCGTCAATGACATGAAATTTGATGTCAGTGATGAGCAGCCCGAAGCGTAGCGTCAATATTATGGACCCAAGCGTCCGTGACGACTGTGAGTCGAACCCGGAGATGGTAATTTTATTTCGGGCAAGGTGCTGAACATTCATGCAAATTTCCTTCAGCACTCTCACGTTGAAAAGGTTAACGGATGACCCGTTGTCGACAAGGATTTTCCCTATCTTGATATCGTGGCAGTACCCGGTGACGTCTAATGGGCGATTATGTTCGCACATACCGTGGAGGAGATCCACATCGCTGAATGTAATATCGGCGTTATGGACTTCTGCCAGTTCATCTTTCATCTTTCCTTCTGTGAAGAAAGCTTGGAACTGATCGGGCTCTTGTAATACCATGATCAGGGAATCTCGTATCTCTTTGGACAGGAGAAGAGCATCCAATATTCTCGGTTGTGAGGGTATTTTCCTCATATTTTCCAGGACGTTATAATCCATCTTGTTTTTCTTAGGCGGATCTTCTGTAGTGAGCTCTTTTACTACTCCGTCATCAAGGGCAATTTCCTCAGGGATTTTCCCTTTCCCTTTGTCTTTTTTGTTCGAAACTTTGTTTGTAGGTCCGAGGTTCTTCTCAGGCAACGTGCGGTTACGCAGCTGAATATTCTTGCAGCTCTTCTCCTCCTCTTCTTTTTCGGAGGCGGAGTCTTTGAAGAGAGGGTTGAGGGGTGTTTCGTCCTCATAATCGCTCCCGAAGGTAAGAATTTGGGCTTTTCCCCTTCTGAACTGATACCAACCATATGACAGTTTCCAATCGTTTCTTCATGTGTGTTCATCCTACTATTTTGCCGTCGATGAGCGCGAGCTTTGCGCTTCATCCTCTTGAAGTGTTTTTGATGGGCAACGTATCCTTACCACCACTTCTTGAAGGCACCGCATTCCTCGATGGGGGTGGGTGACCCTCCGATAATATAGACAGTAGTTTGGATGTGATTCTTCTCCAACGAGCTATATGACCCCAGGAGTGTTCTTTATGAGAGGTGGCGGCTTCATCTCCATAGACAAGGCTTTGGCGAACCATTTCTCTGTTTTGATTCTGCTCTTATTTGTTGCAGGTGTGCTTTGGTTTAGTTGGAACACTTTACGACTCGTCCTCGCCGCAGCTTCTTTATCCAGAAGCTGACGCTTAGCCTTTTCATATATGGTTGTCTCGCGTTCTCGGTTAACTTTTATTTTTTGAAAGGCTTCGCTTAGCAGCCTCTCAATCAGGTCTTCTTCTGGCAGTTCCGGGGATTTTAACGCCGATTCTGCCCCAGTTCCTCTGCGCTATTTTCTGACGCTGAGGGAGCCTCTTCGTCGTATAACGATGAATGGGAGACCATATGGTAACTTGCTACACGGTCTTCGGTGTCTTCTGATGAGTCATTCCCCTCATCGTTGTCACTGTCTTCGCCCTTAAGAATATGCTTGAGGAATTCTTCGAGCGTGACCGGCGTCCGCGCCTTCTGGTTATACTCTTCCAGCGCGTCTATGAATTTTTATAGATCTATATGCTTGTCGTCGTACTCGGAAAGCTGCACATGCTTCTTGGTCTTCTTCTTTCTCTTCGAAGACTTCGAAGGCTTGACTTGGGGGTTTTTCCCTTCGTCGATAATTTTCGGTGCGGGACGAGCTTTTAGCATCCCTTCGATTATTTTGGGTTCAAGTGGGCTTCTCCACTTGTCTGCCGGACATGCTTGTAGATCCTTCAGCATTCTTTTAGTTTTTGCTGAATGAACAACTTCCCATGGAGTTTTTTCAACGAGTGAGCATGATGCCCTCTGCGCATCCACCGTTTTAGGAGTGTGCTTCTGGCGCGGGTTTACCTTCCAGTCATTAAACAACGCAAATTTCCCTTGTTGATACTGGTCCTCGAGCCAGTTTTTGAAGACGTTGTAATCTTCAATTGGATGGCTCACCATTCTGTGATAGGAACAGTAATTAGGGTTGTTGACGTCGCCGGGGTGTGCTGGAAACCGTGGGTCTAGCAATGTGATGAGTTTATTACGTATTGCTAATTCGAATAGTCTCCTCATCTTGTCACGGGGAAATGAGTAAGCGTGTCCTAATCTTTCCTCCAAGGAAAGGCGCGGTCGCGCGTTATTTTGGCAAGAAGCTAGTTTTGGACCACTCGGCTGTTGTTGCGTGTTGGCAACGAAGCATGCTTTCCCTTTATCCTTAGCATTTCGAGGGTCCTTATTTGAGAAGGAAGGCCCATAGCCTATATGGTCCATTTAGGCCAGTTTATCTATCAGGGCCTGAAAGGTTGTGGGCTTGAAGAATGTCATGAACTGAGACATAGTCATTTGGAGATCAAGGATCTCAATGAACATGCCCACGACAGAAGATTCTTCAATGCGCTGTTCGCACTTCAACCGCAGGTTCCGCCATCGGATCGTGTATTGGACCCATGTTTCTCCCGGCTTTACCCTGGCATTGATTAATGCCGTGATCGGAGTGTGTTCGCTCGCGTTGGAGAAACTCTGTATGAACAGTAGTTCCATCTTTGTGAATGTTTTTACGGAGTCATTTGGGAGCTCCGAGTACCATTCGAAGGCTGTTTCTGACAAGCTGCCTACGAAATAGCAAAGCAATAATTTGTCTTCGCTTCCATTGTTGCCGTACAGAGCTTTAAATTGTGCGACGTGTTGGTGAGGGTTGCCTGTTTCTTTGTAGACATGGAACTTGGGGATCGTATATCCCGGCGGGTATTTTATTTGATCATACCAGCCTGGATATGGTCGTCCGGTTCTGACAATTTGGCCAGCGGCTTCATTTGCTTGATGAACTCTTATTTTTTGAGTAATGTAATCATCAAGGGCGGCCTTGGAGATCGTTTCTTCTTTGGCCACTGATAAGGCCGGAGGAGGATTTGATGTTTCCCCTCTGTCATCCTCGATGATTATTGGCAGATCTTCGGCCGAGGGTTCTGGCTGGATTATCATTCCAACCATGTCTTAGAACAAGAGAATCATCTGCTTTATGTTAGCAGCTTGCTCAGCGGCTTCTTTGTCCTTTCTCTCGAGCACCCTTCGCAGAAACTCTGTATCGGTCTCTAGCTCTTGGCGTTGTTCAGCTTCTTTGTCCGGACATTCTTTCTGTCCAGTGAGAGCCGTCATTTTGTTCAACATTTCTTGGAGCTTTCGTTGTTTCTCTTGAGTCTTTGTTAGCGACCGAGTATGCGGTCGATGACTCACCGAAGCACGACTCCCTTCTCGCCCATTGGTCAAATAGACCGTATGGACGATAATACCCCCAGGCTTGGGGCGTTTAGATCCATTGCCTTTGGAATTTGCTGCGTGTTGTAGAGCTTTCTCCAGCCTCATTCTTTTATAATAGATTGGAGTTGAAAGAGCCATTGTGACAGGCACCTGTTTAGGAGAAGTCCCCCGTTGTATGCGGAGGAATGGTCTTTTTCTTGTCGAACCTTCGATTTCTTTGGTCGACAAGAGTAGTTTTGGTCAATCATAGAGTCTTGCAATTTTCTCCAGACCCTATGAATTTTCGAGAAGAGCCGCTGATAAGGACGCTCCGGCTTTGCTTGCACTGTAACTTTTGCATGTGGGGTGATTTCTTTAGCATCGCCGTTGGGGAGTTTTTGCACACCCACCTAAGCAGTTCAAAACTGTTTCCGGTTGGAACAACAGTGTCGACCTCTACCATAGGAGCTGGTGGGGTGAGTCCAAAGGGGGAGTTGCCCCTAGCTTCTCTCACTCGGCGCCAGTGGCGACGTCGAGCGTGCCTTGCGGAAGGGACCGCCTTAGTTTTGAAAGCGGCTTCATCATGCCCCCGGCTTTGCTGAAGGGTTTCAATCGGCGTCAGCCTGTTGAAGACCAATGTCCTTGATGGAGTTTAAGGAGAACCGGCCAATCTTTCGAAGACTGATCATCTGATAGGGGAAGCACCCTTGACGGTTTCACCTATAACAAGCATAGGAGGGTCTAGCCTTTTTGGGGTAGCCCCTTCAGGTATCACGAGTTTCTTTATGGGCCCGTTTGAGTTCTTGCTCAGCCTGTTGAAGACTGAGACGCCAGAGTTTGATGGATAGCTGATGGGAGTCGTCGTGGTTGCCGGTCGATCAAAGACCGACCTTCTAGGAGCTTCTTCCTGCAGCGTTGAGGCACCGAAACTCACAGGTGGGAGCATGGTCCCAAAGAACAAGCCAGTAGTAGCTTGTGTGACCTGCCCCACCGGTATTGAGAAATAGAGGTTGTGTTGGGCCCATAGGTCACTCCTCCAGTTGGGGTGGAGCGGGAGTTGCTGTTGCATGAGGTGCAATAGAAAGCCATTGATTTTCTGTACAGGCGCAAGACACCAAGTTTCAGGAGCTCAAATCTAAGGGCAACCATAGAGAACCGCGATTTTTTCGCGAAACACGACACACGAAGTATGGAGTGGAAAGAGAAAAAGGACTCACCGGGCGGGGCAGAATCTATTCACCGCCAAAAGACCGGATCGAGACGTTGGGACGTCTAGCCTGAATTTGGGAGCAGATGCTATTTGGACATATCCGTCCACCTCTCCGAAGATACCAAATTGATTTATGGCACCGTATATTAGAGGTTTGGATAGATGCGACCGATATAGCAGACTTCATCAAATTCCCCCTCATTTGTGAGTGGTTTTTGATTGCGGCGACACTCTTCCCTGCAGACGAAAACCACGGCAGTTAATTATGTTACCGCATTGCGATAACCACGTTCTCCTGCTCCAGAAGTTCACTTCATGTCGTGTGTTATTTTTTTTGTATTGGTTTCCCATGGATTGTATACGGAGACTGGTTTAGATCATCGCCCGTAGGGCGCGGATCAGTCCAAATTCGTATATTTGAGATTTGGGTTTGGGTTTTGAACTTAGCTTATATGTTCCTTTAGTTCAAAATGTTTTGTTTGGTTTAAGGATCATTAATCTAGTTTGAGATTAAGATCAGCTTAAACATATGAGCGTTTGGGCTCAATTTATTTTGTAAGCTAAGGATACGTTAGTCCTATTTGAGACTAAGATCAACTTAGCAATATTTTCAGGATCATTAAATTTTATTAAGATCCAACAACATAACATTTGGGCTCAGATGCAAGAAACTTCAAAGAGATTTTAGCCAATTTAGGCTTGGTCTGCTCAGTCTTTTCTTCTTTCTTCTCTTTTTTATTCAAAAGTGCTAAGCACTTATTTGGGTTCTGTTTGCTCAGCCCTTTTCCTTTTATGCAGAAGTGCTAAGCACTTGTTTGGAGCTCTGGCGCTTACTTGTGTATCATGTGAAGCGCTCATGTGTGTATCATGTGAAGAACTTTAGTCATATGTATATTGCTAAGTACTTTTGTATAGCGCTCACATGAGGAGTGCGTTCGGTGCTGCCCAACAATTGTTAAGCACTTTAGTCATATGTATAGTGCTAAGTTATGGGCGCTGCCCAATAAGTGCTAAGCACGTTAGTCATAAGTATAGTGCTTAGAAATTTTGTATGGCATTCACGTGAGGAGTACGTGCGGCGCCAGGATGTGGGCGTTGCTCAATTGGTGCTAAGAACTCAGTCTTTTTGGCCGAATATGATGTTTTAAGAACTTTTACACAGCGCTCACGTGTCTTTCACGTGAGACGATGGCCTTCTGTTTTGAGCGCCCATGTGAGAAGCATATGAAGCGCTGAGTTCTTTGTTGGGGGCGCCCACATAGGAGCACGTGAGGCGCTAATTCCTTTGTTTTAGGAATCCTTTAGGTGCTCACGTGTGTTTCACGTGAGGCGTTGAGTTCCTTTTTTTTTAGAGATCGAATCTCTGTTAATGGCATTTTTGATCATTAATGATCACCAAGATCTTTGTTTTAAAGATCAGGGATCAAATTTTCTTTAAGAAGTAAGTTGTTATGTTTTTTCTTTTATAAGAACTAAGTTTCTTTTTAGGGTTAAACCCTATTTTCAGAGGAATTAAATTCCTAGGACATGTTTCTTTTCTGTATTTTCTTTTTATCTAGTTCTTTCCCCTATTTTTAGTCTAAAGGACAGAATCTTCCTGATGAGAATTAAATTCTCAAATTGTGGGAGATTTGTTTTACGGATCTCAAATCCAGAGAAAGAACTAAGTTTTTATGTTTTGCTTGCGCTAAGCAAAGGTGATAATTTTTTATCTCTTCTTTTCTTTACCTCGGATTTAAGAGAGCGAGGATCTTCTTCTTTTTTTAAGGACAATTAAATTCTCGGTTCTTGTGGAAAACTTATGGGGTCAATTCTCTATATGAGACTTGAAGTCTCGGATCCTTTATATAGGAAAAGTAAATTGTTAATTAGTTTGAGAAAACCACTCATTTGAGAGATACCAATTGATTTAATTGGCCTCAAAATTTGTTCGGGGGATTTTACCCACCGTTGGATCTTTGATCCAGTGATTTCTATTTCACAGTATATGTTTTCTTGTTTTTCACAAGATTGGATTTTAATCTAAGGGCTCTCTGTTTTACAGAGAACAATCTTTCTTTATTTAGAAAGATTGGGGAAATATATTCCTAAAAATAGAATTTAATTCTATTATTGGATTTTTGATCCAACATAGAATATCTTTCTCACTTAGAAAGATTAGGGAGATATTTTCTCCTAATAGAATTTAATTCTATCATTTGATGATTTATCATCACCACTGGATTTTTGATCCAACGGCTCTGTTTAATAGAGAATATCCCAATTTTTAGAGAAATAATTCTCATGTAGAATTTAATTCTACCTGTTTTAGTTTGGGCACCGGCGCTTACGTGTTATGCACGTGGGAATTTAATTCTTATTTATGACAGGCGCTTCTGTGCTTTGCGCATTGGCGCTCATGTGAACTTCACGTGCAGCGCCGCTAAAGAATTCAATCCTATAAGACGGGCACCGGCGCCGGTGCTGGCGCTCTTGTGAGCAAGTGAGGCACTGCCTCATTGGAATTAACAAAGCTTAGCTCTTATTATTGTGTTGAATTATTAGGGGAATAGGTTCATACCTCATGAACAGCACTAAGGCATTTTGCTTGAATACTAAAAAACTCGGCCTGATAGTGTACAAATGTACAATTTCCATAGCCTTCAAAGAAGAAACCTCATCCTTGAATATGTCATGAAGTAGCTGGACCACTTTAGAGGGTTCTTTATCAATAGTCAGGACCCTATCAACAAAGGTCATGCTATCCCCAACCATGCATGGACGCAGAAGCAACCGCCGAGCTTCTTGTTGTGATGGATCGGGAGAAGAAGCGTTGATCAATTGCATGACCCGGGGGAAATTATACCCTTCATAAAATTTGGGTCTCTTATGCACACCGAAGGCACCCAATACATGCATCACTATCCATGAGGTGAAATAATAGAGAGGGAGACACACAGGCCTCACACCCAGCTGGATGGTGTCGGGCGCCATATTTAGGCCATTATACAAATGAGTCAATCCCGCAACTCCAACGGCTATACGCGTTCCTGCCGCAATACGATGAGCCGAATAGATGACGGACGGTCTCATGTATCAAGGATGCATTTGGAGTGCAAACCAGCTGAGCCACAAGCCAATGAAGCCCACAAAAAATGTATCCTCATCAATGTCTGGAGCAGCAATTTCTGCAAAAGGGACGATGTGGATGTCCGGAATAAAAAAACTGCTTCGGATCCGCGTCGGTAGTCGAAAACTTATCCAAGCCAAACCCGAATGGATCATCAAGCTTGGAAAACTTCACAATCTTTTTCGACAAAACTTCTGGGGGAAGGAAACGGGCGACAAAATCCGCAAAGTTAATCCCATGCCCCCAGACTCCAAAAACAGGCTTTTATAAATATTCAACACTTTGATCATTCTTGGAAACTTGTGTTGGATAGCATTTTTCGGCATAAGGCTAATAACGACCGACTCGGTGGTAAAGATATACTTGTTGGGAGGAAGTATATCCTCATAGTGCTCCCCTCTAACGGGTAATCCAGAAATATCTACGAATTCCCCCAACGAAATCGATACTTCCCGGTCCGATGGTAGAAACGTATGGGTTTGGATATTCCACTATTCCAAAAAAGACTTAACCCACCACACATGAGGAGTATGGTAATAAAAGAGAGATTCATAGATCGCTGGGTATAACCCGGTTTTCAGCAGCAACGATTTCTTGGCTGATCAGATGTAGTGGGCCCAAATGAAATAACCAGCCGGACGTCGAGGGGTCACTCCTATTGTATAAACCTGACCCCAAGTTCATGCCTCTCCTTGACATATACGATGCCCCAAAATATTTAGGGGCATCGGCAATTGGACTGGTATCGATGCCATAGATGGTTGAAGACGCCTCTCTGCAGTCCAATTAATCTCTTCCACAGCATAAGCAACCGGCGGAGGGTTAACGTATTGAATCGAGAGGATCGATTCTGATGGCACCTCCCAAGTAAAGTAGCGCCGACCCCGGATGATGTAGTTATACCAGACTCCCCATAGATGAAGAGATTTCCGTTTCAGATCGTAGTCCCGGATTAAAGTAAGGACTTTACGATCAGTGGGAGTGTCAGCAAAAGTACTCTTCGAGCGAACGTAGGGAAAAAAGGAACCAGAACCCATGGTACGTGAAAAGAAACCCAGTGGAGAGTTAGCAATAAAAATACTAAAATCACTAAGTCTAAAAAAACAGTGGACCCCACAAAATCAAGACGGCTCATCAATGATGAGACATGTGCCCATTGTAGGAATCTAAAAGGATTCTCATTAAATAAATAGTGCTCATTAAATGAATAGTGGAGTTAAAACTTCCAATATTCCCCGAAAGGCGGGTTCTTTTAAACAACAACAAATTCAAATCTATGAAAAAGGGTATTAAAACCCTAAAAATTCTAGAAAAAGAAAATATCCAAGAACAATAAAGGGAATAAAATTCCCAAATTTCTTAAAATTCAAACTATAGCTAAGGTCTGCAAAAAAATGGAATTAAATTCCCCCAAACGGTGAGATTAAATCTCAGAAATCCCCATGTTAGAAAACTCATGGGTTATTTGATGGAATTAAGTTCCAGAAAAGCTCTAATGTCAAGATTGACAGTAAGGTAAAACCCTAAGAGGAGAACCAAAGATTCTCAAGAATTTCCATTGACTCAAGTCTTGGATATGGACATAAAGATCCAAGATCTATATAAAAAAATGTTTTTTTAAAGATCTCCAAGAGATCGATTCAAGAAAAGAGCTAAGCTCTGTTGAGTATGATAATGGATTTTAAATCCAAAAATTATATATATATATATATATATATATATATATATATATATATGCCCAATGGGGATTAAGAGCTAAGCTCTGTTCATAGTTCTGACCCAAAAAAATTCAGAGTTTACTTAGTTCAAAGAAGTTCTTGAAGATAGAGATCTAAGTTCTAAAGTAAGAATTGAATTCTCAAAAGAAAGGAAAGCTTAGGGAAGAAGATGATGAGACTGCAGTCATCTCAAGGGCCAAAGGCCCCATAAGACGTGGGGGATCGGTTCAACTTCCCTAGGTGATCCAACGGTGGTAAAATTGACACCGTTGCACTCACGTGTGAGCCACGTGAGAACAGCGGTAGGGGGCATTTGTTCCCCTATTAATTAAACACAATAATAAAAGCTAAACTCTGTTCAAACCCAATGAGACAGCGCCTCACGTGCTCCCCACGTGAGCGCCAGCGTCGGCCTCTTATAGGATTAAAACCTACAGCGGGGCCTCACGTGAAGTTCACGTAAGCGCCAAAAGTATAGGAGCGGCTGCTATATAAGAATCCAAACTGAAGCGGGTAGAATTAAATTCTACATGAAGAATTTTAGGGAAATATTCCGAGATATTCTCTGTTAAACAGAGCCGTTGGATCAAAGGTCCAATGGTGATGATAAGTCATCCAATAATAAAATTAAATTCTATTTTGGGAATATATTTCTCCAATTTTTCTAAATAAAGAAGGATTGTGCTCTGGTAAACAGAGCACCCTTAAATTAAAAATCCAATGATAATTAAAAATCACTAATTGATAGAAATAAAATTCTATCTATGGGAAAATATTTCCTTAATCTTGTTAAAAATAAGAATATATATATATATATATATATATATATATATATATTCTGTGAAATAAAATTCACTGGATCAAATATCTAACGGTGGATAAAATCCTCCAAATAATCTTTGAGGCCAAGTAAATCAATTAGTATCTCTCAAATGAGAGATTTTCTCAAACTAATCAACATATTTGACTCTCTTATATAAAAGATAGGAGACTTCATGGCATAAAAAAAATCAACCCCACAAGTTTCTTTCCATGAAAAAAACTGAGAATTGAATTCTCTTCTGAAGAAAAAAGATCATTGTTCTTCAAAAACGCTAGGTAAAAAAAAGTAGAGATAGAATTTATCTCTTTTACCTAACATAAAGAAAACAAGGGTTTAACCCTCCACAAAAAGAACTTAGTTATTCTTTTAATCTGAGATTTGAAAAGCAAATCTCTCCACAAGTTGAGAATTTAATTCTCATCGGGGAGATTTTGTTCTCCAAACTCAAAATCTAGGGAAAAAGAACTCTATCAAACAGAAATAGAAGATACGTTGTCTAGAAATTTAATTCCTTCACAAACAGGGTTTAACCTACATAAAGAACTTTGTTCTTATAAAAAACAGAAGAACATAGTTCTTCAATAGAACCGATCTCATATCTTTAAAACAGATATCATTAATGGTCAAAATACCATTAACAGAAATTAAAACTTCTTCAGAAAATACAAACAAAGAGAAAGACTTGGCACCTGATTGATTGTGAAAAAAGTGTGCTCGTAAATAACCTCAATCAAGACTGTATCGCTAGTAGTTAGCCGCGATGAGTAATGGTCGTCCATGGGGAAACGTGAACTCTTTTCTTGCTTTAGATAAGTTGATTAAAGAAGGGTGATTGTTTATCGCTACTGATATAGAATTTATAAAGAAAAAGCTCGTATAGTTCTAGGACTTAGTAGTAATGGATAAATAATTAAAAATGACTCCTTTTATCTTTTAATAGTTTAAAACTATATCGATAGTGATGAATGTAGATTATGGTTCTTAGAAGAATCTAGGGTTTCCCCACTACTAACCCTTGTCCTTGCATTGATCTCTATTCATGTCCAGCCCTTAACAAAACAAGTGTTAAACCAATTTCAAATCATGGTCGTGACTATCAATAAATTGGTAGCGCGCCCGATAAAGATATTAACATTTATTTTACTAAAGTTTATAAATTTTAAAATGTATAAAAGAAGTTACAAGATTTTATCATCCATTGTTCTACCATATCCTACGAACCCTAGCAAGTTAGGAATTACTCACTCATGGTTAAACATTTAGAAGAAAGATTGAAGAATGAAATCATGATTAAGATGCAGAAATGTAAGTGCAGAAAGTAAGTGCGGAAATTAATTGCAAAAAGAATAATAAAAACAATACCTTTATTAATCAACTATTGCATTTACAATTCTATTTAGAAAGTAGAATACAAGAACTCTAGTTTGCTCTAGATCTCTCTCTTGTAGGAGGTAGATAAATAGATAATGATCATTCGGATACGTGGACCTCTTGGATATCTTGATCTTTTCGGTTGATCATTTTTAATGTGCAGCTCTCGGTCCTTTATATAGTCCCATAAACTAGAAACCCTAGATGCCATCTGTGAATATATGTTGTTAAGATCAAATTCCCTAAATATCACATCCAATGGCCCAGATTGTTCCATCAAACCGCCGCATATAGCCTTGTTTGGCCACGATTCCGCCGCAACCTAGTGGAATCAAGTTTTGGGATTTTGTCTGGTATCTTGTGTTGCCATGTGGAGATCCTTTTGATATCTAGATTCTGAAAATAATACTCTAGGTCTCTATCGTTTCTAGATCTCTCGATTTGCTTCTAACTTTTGGAAGATTCGGTTTCGATATCCCGATTTAAGGAATCTTGGAGCAACCTTAGAGCGTCGGTTGCCTCGCTTGGCGAGACTGGAGCTTGCACCGTTTCCCTCAGGTAGATCATCGTAAATGGAGGAAGACCGGCAACCAAACTCGATCCGCAACCACTAGGAGCTTAGGATGAAGGTTGAAGACCGAAGGACACGGATCAACTCGGTATAACCATTCCTAACTCTTTATATTGCTTGCTAGTATAGGGTTTAGGACAGATCCGGGCGAAGGGTCATGGTAGTGCCAGTTTAGAAAAATTTTGTTCCGCATTTGGCCACGGTTTGATGGCCGGGACGCTGCCGTAAGCCAACTAGGTATCAGAGCAAACCCATATACCCCTTACTAGCAGTTTTAGACAATGATAAAGTATCGAAACCGAAACAATTCCGAAACAACACCTCGAATATTCCAGTTGCTGTTAATATTTCAGAGTCTTCAAAAAAAAATTTAAGTAACTGCAGAAGACTACTTGTATGACTACTAGAACACACACCAAATACGGACCCATTCCACCCGTATTGGACAGGCCACATTAAGCAAAATTCCGAGCTGGCCAGCCCTGAACTTGAGTTTGGACTTCGTATTTTGTGTGTGGTCTGGTCTCTGGAATATTGGTGCGGTGGTATTGCTTGTTTTGCCCATTTTGGATATTATGTTATCTTTTGTTCAGGGGCAATTCGGGGTGTTTCGAAGTCGATTATTTGACATTGTTTAAAAGTTTGTGGTACATACATTACTATCTACGACCGTGAATTTCATTCGAGCGGTACAACTCGTCTAATTACTATATGTTGTTTTAGACGAGTTTGCGAACGCGACATTCATGTTGATGTTCTGTGTTGTGCTGTGTTGTGGTTGGATCGTCATAGTGGATAGCTTGGGGGCAATATTAGTACAGTTTAGTTTCATTTGTACATTTGATATTGCGGGGAGAGCGTCCGACATGTGGACTGCCTTCACTACCAGTTTGTATATTATTTGTTTGGGTAACGACCGGGTTGAGGTCGATGTCACCCTTGTACATATTATTTTATTTTCTGTAATAGGTTTACCCCACGGTGGAGTGCACGAATAGCCGGGTTCTAGAGGACAACAGGTCCGCATCTCATGGTGTTGAGACAAAGGAGACTTTACTCTAGAATTGACGGGCTATTCGCCGCACTCGTAGAGGATATAGGTATGACCCATGGATGGGCGCTCAAGTTACCGGATTCCGCGAAGTGCCGGGTGGCCCATTCACCTTGATGAAGGGGATTGCCTCACTTCTGGTTTTGGCGGATAACTTGTCGCGCTCGTAGGGGTCTAGGTTTTCACTGCACAGGCTATCCACATGACAGGAAACATCGGGTCTCATTTGCGGCTCGAGTGAAACCCGGGGATCCAGGATTTTCCACCATTCTGTATTACTTGGCTGAGATTCTGTAATGTTGCTTTATATCATGCCCGGGACGATTGTTATATATAATTATATATATACTAGTAGATGTTGTATATGTTTTGCACCCACGCTAGTCCATTCCCCACTCTGTCGTTAGTTAAGTAACCTAACGGGTGATGACGGGACCCAATGGTGAATGCGGATGGTATATACGTACATCATATTTTCGTTCTTTTCTGGGGTAATTAATTGATGGGACTGCGTTGATTTTGGTCAATGCAAGGATAAAACAAACCTATATGATGTTGTTGGAACCAAAAAAAATTTAAAACTGACGTTATAGACGTTTTCTTTTGCTTTGCATAGTGGTATTCGGTTATGAATATCCAGCACCTCATTTGACGAGGTAAGGTTTTGAGATCCCTTCATCGGGAGTGACCCCTTGAGTAAAAGTTTGCGTCAACGTAATAACTTCACTATAGTCGATTATTTTTGCTTTGCATCGTGGTATTCAGTTTGGAATATCTTGCACCTCATTCTACGAGGAAAGAGCCGAGATCTCTTCACCGGAAGTGACCTCTTTAGCAAAAGTTTTTGCCACTATATATTTTTAAAACTACTTAGATTCCTTCAACGATATCAAGTTCATTACATTAAAAGTTTTTCGCCAAAAACCAACCGTAGTCCTCCGTCATTTCATATTAGTATTGCTTAGTATTTGTGCCGCGTTTGTTGACTCCGTCAAGGCGTAGTGTACGGTAGCTGAGTGGTGCTTGTTTGTAACATGGAATATGCGATTAGTTAGGACAGTCGTATGGCCTTGTTGACTCTGTCAAAGGCTCGTGCAGGTGGGTTTAATGAAATCAAGATAATGACGGGTTGAACTTGACTAGGACTTTTTGATTTGTTGACTTCGTCAAGGTCACTTGGGTCCTAAAGGTAAAAACACACATCTGGAGTTTCAAACATACAGGAGACTTTCTAGGCATGCGCATACCTTCTGGAGTGTGGTGACTTGAGTGGCTTCCATCAAGTTATCATATGATAATAGTTGGATCCCGATTCCTACTGATGAGTAGGTTTACTCCTCGGGTGATTTTAGATGATCCCGACTAATTCTTCTTTTGGGCTTGGAGGAGAATTCGAGGAAACAGTGGGAGCCATCCAGATTAGATAAAGTAATTAACCATTTTGATCTAGATTAGAGTGCGCACCGAGTGTTTCTTTTCTCTCTCTCTCTCTATAGTAGGGTCCATGGCCCGACCCTTGACTAAAACTTATGAACCAAGTTAATCGAACCTTCTAAAAATATTTTGGTTTTTTGGAATGTCACGGTGTCGCATATATCATTGCCACCTCTATATCACCTTTGTGTTGCTCCAGAACACCATGTATCACTACAAATATCCGCACTTATTGGATAATTCAACGTATAGTTACATACGAACTCGAAGGAACTTGTTCCAGATTCGAGGATGGATTCTGATTCTGGAGAGATTGAATAGGATTATTTGGTTGTCTTTTCTCTTTACCTTCTCTCAGGTTGTGAGGGCTTCTAGGATTAGGAGAGGGTACACCTATTGAGCTTATTAGATAATCTTCCTCCAGACCATAGGCAGATGCCGAAAGGTGGGGAAGGAAGAAAACCAATTAGCCTAAAGGTGGTGTACAGAGGTAATAAGTAAAGATATTTAGAATAACGGCAAATAAAATTGCGACTGCTATCATTCACGAAAAAATCGTGTATACCCCTGCCACTCCCACATCCATTTTGGATTTGTCCAGAACACTTCGTATCACTACGAACGTCCATAATACTTGGACATGTCATCGTATAGTTGCATACGAACTCGAAGGAATTCGTTCCAGATTCAAGGATGGTTTCCGGTCCAGGAGAAATAGAATAGATTATTCAGATGTCTTTTCCCATTACCTTCTCTCAGGTTGCGAGGGCTCCTGTCATAAGGAGTGTACACCTATTTACTCTTATTGGATATTCTTCTTCCAAACCTTAGACTGGTGCCGAAGGATAGAGAAGGAAGAAAACCAATTAGCCTAAAGAAGGTGTACGGAAGGTACAAGTAAAGACATAATAAAGGGATTGGAGTGAGGGCATGGAATTATACGGTTACAGTCATGAATCAGGATAGTGGAAGAGGCATTACTAGGAATACCTGGTTGCCCTTTTGAAACATTTTCATATTTCAGTTTCACTGTGCGATGTTAAGTGAAAACTGTTTTCCCAATTAGATTCTAACTCCAGGGTATGTATTTACCAGATTCGTTTCTCACATCTGTATAGTATTACGAATGGTGAGTGGGAGTAAGATATTGGGAATTGGGTGATTAGATCCTCATTATATCGGAATTCGTTGTAACTGGTGATATTTAAGGAAATCATCTGGTTTTTGCCTGTCGGCAAATTTTTGGTTTTGAATATCTGTTATTATGCACCAATTTCAAACCGATATAACTGTACATTTATTTTATAAAGTGAGATATAACTTTTTGAAATTATGTCTATGACATTTACCTATATCAGTTGGTGATTAGGTAAGGTGCATTCAACAGCGGTGTAATTCTTCTTAACCATAGTAAAATTTTCAACCTACGACGCACAAGATTTGAGTCATTGAACTTAGGGGACTTGTACAAAGTATTGTATGTTGTCCAGTGTACATTAGGACAATGGAGTTGTTACTCATACTATATTCTGTTTACTCATGACTTCTCCAGTTTTGGACAAGTATTTCGTTGAAATATAAGGTCCAGATTTTAAGAAGTTATAGGTATAAGAATAAAGAAGAGAACCATTTGTTGGAAGTATCAGGATTCTTTGAGGTAGTCGAAAATATAGATACTTGTGTTTGGTATTCCGTTGATAGTAATGTTTGTGAGAACTTGCTTCTCTTTCAGCTTACTCATATATAGATGCGCTCCTAGATGAGTAATGATGATTGGCATCTTTCCATTTGGTTGATATGCACTGGAGACAGCTGCATGATTTTGAATCTGGTTCCAATTAAATTAGTGCTATTATTTCTATATTGGATATATATAATCAATTTATATCTTAACAATGTTAAGGTATAGGGAGTTGTCCGGCTGATGCTTAAAACCAGAATCCAGATAAACTAAAGGCACGTTTCAGTAATGGCAGTTTGTGGGTTATCCCGGGCTTTGACAAGAGTTACCTTTCTACCATCAGGAAGATCAATAGTGATATTGTTCTTGACACGCCATAGTTTTAGTAAAATGAATTTTTTCAGAAAACAAAAGTAGGAGTATAGTAGAACTGGAAGTGATTCCAGAACCACAAACGATCACAGAAGATTTAATAGAACATGAGGATTCAATTGTATTTGACATTCTATTAGCCACTCCGCAAATTTGGTGGGTAACCTCAGGTACCCGAGAGGTATTTCGGTCTTCTCAAAGACGGTGACAGGGAGGTTCTTGTTTACTCAGACTTGCCATTGCTGCTGTTTTAGACTATAAGACCCGGCAGAAGGATGAGTATAGCGTCGTTCTAAACTAGTTTTAGAAGTGCACGGGTATATGACTCTGCCAGAGGGTTGTTGTAGTTAGTGGGAGTAGCGGAAGTATAGTGGGCAAGTAGCTTATGTCTATTTATAGACTAAAGCAGGTATAGCTGAAATAGATCATCTATTTTTGATGTGACAGTCATAGGCTTTGACTTCATCAGAATAGGAGATAGATCTGGTAAGAAGGTAGTAGGGTGTGATGTCCTGGTATTTGGGATGACATGCACTTTATAGGAAGTGAAATTCCTATACTACAATCGGTTATACTGTGGTTGTCATACAGTTGTTTCTCCATATAGGACATGGACATAATACCAGGGTTTCTGGTTACTAGATTTATGGTTTTAGATCTATATTTGGGAAGTGTCCCAATTTGGGTACTTGACACTATTCTAAAGTATTTTAGAATGGACAACTCCTGACATGGTAGTGTACCTGCAGGTGATGGAGTCACCCTCTCTAAAGGTGTCTTACAAACTAAAGGGGAGAGTGATCTGCATGATTAGCATATCACTTGCTTAGGCAATTGAGTTAATCATGAAATGTCAAGTATCACACCAGATGTTGTTTATGCACTAGCTACAATAAACATATATTAATCCAATCCTGGAGAAATATTGGGAAGCAGTTATGAACATAAGTGGATGTTCTTGGGATATGGTAATGGCAGCCTCCTTCAGGAGACGGTTATCATTTCAGGATTCCAAGATGACATGGATAACAGAGTGACTGTCAGAGTTATAGTTTTCCCTCTTCTGAGGGGCAGTATGTTGGACGGGTGGTCCAAGAGGATACTGAGGCAGGCATGGCGCAGGATACTGATTAAATTCAGTAGATGATACAGTCTAAGAAGTTTGTTGGATTTGAAGTTCATTTGTTAACTGGTTCCCATCAGATATCCAAACAAATTCTATGACAGGTATTGCTCATTTCGGTAGATGAATATTCTCCATGAAGATGAGATATAGAGAGATACAGAATGAAACATTGGAGCGGATCTACTCACTGAGGCTATTTCTCGAACACAATAGTTTCGCAAACGGGCTTTGCGAGACTGCTTAGTAGAGAAGTTGGGTGTTCGGTATCACACGAGCTGTAATATGCGACACCGCAATAATTGACCTTAAGTGCAAGTGGGAGATTGTGGCTATAGTGCCCTCAAGGAAATTATCGTAGTCGTAGGCAGGGGATTATGATGATTGGGGGAGGACCTATACTGGTAGAACGGTCTTACTCGAGATGATAGTATATTATCCGGTTTGTCTTTATCATCACTATTACATATAGATAGAGCCCATAGGATTCTTGCCTGACTACCAGCATTATGATGGTGATCATATATGTGGGAGCTGGGGGTCTGTAAGCAAATCCTTAAATATCCCTAGTCGTGGGAGTTTCGAGAACTGGCATCGATACTCCAGTGTAGACTAGTGTATACTGATCGAGACCCCGATGATGGGCGATGGCCAGGTCTCACAAGCCGTGGGAGTTTGTCTTTATCATCACTGTTACATGTTGATAGTATGCTATCTGGTTTGTCTTTATCATCACTATTACATATTGATAGAGCCCATAGGATTCTTACTTGACTACTAGCATTATGATGACGATCATATATGTGAGAGCCGGGGTCTATAAGCAAATCCTTAAATGTCCCTAGTCGTGCAAGCTTCAAGACTGGGTATCGATACTCCAGTGTAGACTAGTGTATACTTATCGAGACCCCGACGATAGGCGATGGCCAGGTCTCACAAGCCATTGGTGTTAATTTGTTCACCTAAGATAGTATACAGGTGCTTATTGGGTTATGAGTACACTGAACGGACTCGCCGGGAACTTACTAGTTGGTATTATACCTATTGTCATATAGCAATTCCCAGGTGATATGTGTACATGTTAGTCTGTCGACTTGTGATCGTCATTTATCTCGTGTGAGTTCCCACTGTGCTTTGATTACTACCCTACCACGGCTCAAAGGAGTCATGCAAATAGGTTTTAGTTGGGTACAGTCCCGAGTCACATGGAGGCAGGGAGCGGATCGTCGGGGATTCGTCTCTCCCGATATTGGGGGTTGATGTCGCGTTGTGCACAGATGTCCATCACCAGAAATCCTCGGCCGGGGTAGACGAGAATTATCGATCCAGGATCGATAGTTTCTCAGGAGGTGATGGGTTACATACCGACAATGAATGTCACGTTATTAGGGGTCTGACATTATCCACCCCGCCAGACTCGATATGCGATACTCTTAGACGAACAGACCGGACTGTATGAATATTGTAACTGTCAGGATCAGTATGGGTTTAGATGAGTTTGCTTGTCGGCTTTCCTTTCGCTCAATACCTGGGTAGTCGTTACGTACAGCTAGTGTCGCTGACGTGCTTGTGGTTAAACCCACTGCCAACATATTGACGAGTCTTTAGAGCCACACAGAGCGTTTTCACGGTTTAGGTGATATAGTGTAGATGACGTATGTTGATACATACAGGTGTCCGATTAAATATGTGTACAGGCTACACAGACTTTAATCGGACGGTTGATAATACTAGCGGGTTAGGATTAAGCCGGATTATTAAATCAGGTTTTGATTTAATAATTTATATATGTATTTGTGTGTGTGTGTGTGTATTCTAGTATTATTGTTCACTATTCATTTTCTCTCTTGGGTATTCGTATTTTGATACGAATACGCGTATATGTATTTCGATACGTGTACTGGGAAGTATTCCGTATTTATACGGAATAGCTTCTAGAAGATAGCCACCTCATTATTGATTTTCTTTTTAGAAAATCAATTATGGAAATGAGGTGGAGGGGTGAGTTGGCATGAGCATATAGAGAGGTATGGTTTGCATTTGTTTATTGGAAAAATGAAATGAGATATTTTTGTTGGATGATTGAGAGTGAGAGAGGGAGGCAGCCACTATTTTTTTCTTGGGTTGCTTTTTGCTCACTTCTCTCTCTTCACTTGATTACACTCTCAATTTCTCACTTGGAGAAAAACATAGCCACATTTTATTTAGTTGCCCATGCCACATGTTTTCTCACCTCCTCTTGATCTTCTATGGTTGCTCATGGAGCATTTGTGATGAGAGAAAAATTCTAGTGACACATTCCTACACCTCCACTCTCCATTACTAGAAACTTTGGAGCATGAGGCTGGAGCTTACGCCATTTCCGTCAGGTGGATCATCGTAAATGGAGGAAGACCGACAACCAAACTCGATCCGTAACCACTAGGAGCTTGGGACGAAGGTTGAAGACCGAAGGACATGGATCAACTCGGTATAACCATTCCTAACTCTTTATATTGCTTGCTAGTATATAGTTTAGGGTAGATCCGGGCGAAGGGTCATGGTAGCACCAGTTTAGAAAAATTTTGTTCCACATTTGGCCACGGTTTGATGGCCGGGGCGCTGCCGTAACCCAACAGACATGGGTTCAGATTAGTCTTAAGACCTATGATCATCATTTATCTCATATGAGTTCCCACCGTGCTTTGATCACTACCCTACCACGGCTTTACTGAGTCGTGCAAACAAGTTTTGCTTGGGTACAGTTCCGAGCCACATGGAGGCAGTGGGTGATTGTCAGGGATGCGTCTCTCCCGGTATTGGGAGTCGATATCGCACTGTGTCCGGTTGGCTTGAACCATAAGACCTTGGCCAAGACGGTTAAGATTTACTGATGGTTAGATCAGTAGTTTCTTGGATTGGTCCTGAGCCAAATCGACACGACTTATCAGGTCAGTAGGGGTCTAATGTTTACCACCCCTAGACCCGGTTTGCGATACTCTAAGACGAAAAGACCGGACTGTATGAAGATTGTCATGGATAGGGATTTCTGTTTTTAAGAAGTGCTTGTAGAAATAACAGCAATCAATAATGGTATCGCGTGTAGCTAGACCAAGATGAGTACGGGTCATCCTCAGGGATATGTAGAATCTTTTAATTTTTCTTTAGATGTGTTGATTAGGAAGAGGAAGAAAAATAGATAATAGTGAAGAATAGTTATAGAATCTAGATCTACGCTAAACACGGATGTAGAATATAGATCTAATTTAATACGGATGTAGATTTTATATCAGAAGAGGGCTTGTTGGGTTCGTTAGGATTTAGTAATCCTGGATGATTAATAAAGATGATTCCTTTTATCTTTTGATAGATTTAAAACTAGATTGATAGTGATGAATGAGAAGTAGGGTTTTTGGAAGAAACTAGGGTTTTCACACTATTGACCCTTGTCCTTTCATTGGTCTCTATTCATATTTAGCCCTTAACAAAACAATTGTTAATTTAATCTCAAATCGCGGTCGAGACTAGCAATAAATTGGTAGCGCGCCCGATAAGGATATTAACGATTCTTTTGCTAAAGTTTATAAACTTCATAAGACGTAAAAGAAATTAAAATATTTTCTCATCCATTGATCTGCCCTAATCCTATGAACCCTATCAAGCGGAGAATTACTCACGCATGATGGAGATAGAAGTACGGATAGAGATGAAATTCATAATATAACTAAATAATTAAACTAATTAAACTAAAAATCTACCTTTATTAATCAACTTCACAAGTACAAACTTCAAGTTTAGATTACAAGAGGAAGAAGAAGTTGCTCTCGATCTCTGCCTTGTCGGATGTAGAAGTTCCGTCGAATCTCACGTCGCTTTATCACGTCGAATCTTGGACATGTCTTGGATCACCTGTTCTTTGACGGTGATTAGCTTGTGTAAAAGATTGATGATTTCTAAATTTAGCCATCGGTCCTTTATATAGCCCCAAAACCAGAATCCAAAGATCCCCAGAATTAGGGATAGTTCTAGCAAATCCAACATGAAAATCCTAACTCCTGATTCGGTGAATCGGTCTCGGATCCGCCGCATATTGCATGGTTTGGCCGTGGATCCGCGGTTTGTTGGTGAGATCTTGGGTGCAAATTTCTGAGGCTTTATTCTTGTGACGCATGGAGATTTAGTTGATATCTGAAACTTGAAAATATTTTCTGAGTCTCTGCCAGTATTGATTCTTCGATTTTCTTTAATATTTCGGCAGATTTTTTATTTCCGACATCTTAAAACCTTGATCTCCTGACCTGAGCCAAAGCTTGCACCATATCTCAAACAATAATGTTAGTAATATTGTCACGTCCCGCTTCCCGGTGTAGGGCGAAGGGGACGCGACTGGTCCGCTACGTATTTACTGTGAAGTAAATACGTTAAGCGTATCTAAGCAATATAAAAGTAAAGCACAAGAGACAAGAGATATAAACTGAACAACAACTTTATTTATTAACATTCTTTTGTACAATGCATGAAAAGTAAATACAACTGAATAAAAAGCAATGCCTAAACAATGGCATAACAGAAAAGAAAAGTACTGAAATGGAAAAGTGTACAATGAACTAGTGCTCGGGGTCTTCACTGAACTGGTCCTAGTCTTCAGCAGTGGGCTCGATCTCTGATGTGTCCAGATCACCTGACGACATTCAAAGAAGAGAGAATGTCGTCAGCGAACAGATCGCTCGGTAAGTCCCAAAGATAAGAGAGAAGTAGAATAGACGGAATAAGAAGGTAGCTTTTAAAGTTGTATTATATTGTTATAATGTAGTATTTAGTATTAACACTGTTGTTAGTAGCTTGGTACAGAAGAATGCCAGTGTATACGAGAGGAGTCTCTATATGCCAGAGACTAGAGGCAGGTATAGTACAAGGAACCGTTTATGCCACGATACAACAGCAACTGGATTCATGTTAGGTGTATTAAGCCTTACTGTCTCATGCCACTTCTAACACCTTCCGTACCAATCTACCCCTTAAACCCCGAGATGTCTTGTTTGTATTGTTTATTTTGTAAATTGTATTGATTGTATAATTGATTAACTGACCGAAACCATGATATCAGTAAACGGATGCAACCGTAGAATCATGTAAATGGAATAACTGGAGAACCATGTAAATGGAATGTATATCCATGGTTCGGTTCGGTCAAGTTGTATAGATTGATAATTGGATTCATGGATTCATGTTGAATTGTAATATTGAAGATTGTAGATTGTAGACTGTAGATTGTGGATTGTAGATTGTAGATTGTACTTGAATCATATTCAATTCAGATTATAATGAAACCCAAACTGAGTCAGACAATTAGAAAGGTAAATTGAAGTCTCGATAATTTTGATATTATCGGTAACCGTTGCACATGGGCGGCAGGATTTGTGTCTTTTTCAAAAACGATTACCGTATTGATAACACCGTTGTTAAGTTGTCTACCTTAGATAGGCAAGCACCCACTTCTCCGGCTCCCAGAGACTCAAGAGATTGGTCCCGCTTAAACCTATATTTACTAGAGTCCTTATTATAATTTATAGAACTTGAGGGGGTTTTACGTAAAGTACTTTTGTATAGTTTTCAAAATACACCCCAAGTATGTATTAAAGTTGTAATAATTGTAGATTTTATACTTGTGACAATTCTAATGAGAATAACCTAACTTTCATTTTATATGGTATTAAAGTGTAATATTAAACTTGTATGGGATTCATGGTATTTTAAGGTAAATTTATTCTTGAGATATTTTAGAAAAAGTGGAATATTTATATCAAAACAAAATAGGTATTTTAATGATAATTATACATATATTTATACAAAAATAATTTTAATATATATTTTATATTCTAAAAATCTCATTTTCTTAAGATATCGTATTTTAAATTTTTCGAGACCGAATGCTCCTTGCGGAGGTCTGCATCTCGCACTACTAAGCCCGAGAATGTGTGATAATCCGCACCATCTCTAACGGGTTCCCCAAATGGGTTGTAGCGGCGCTTTACAAAGATTTGTATAAATACTAATCATTAAGGAAAAACGGTTTTATTAATTATGGTATTTATTTGTAAAGATATCGTTTTTTCCGTATTCTATGTTCTAGGGTCTCCTAAGTTAACTAGACTGCTCCTAACTGGTCCAAAGCGACAAGTTGTGAGATATCCCTCAAATCTCCTCTTCACCGCCAATTGTGGCCAGTTAAGTACAAGTGAAGAAATGAGGGATCCGCTCACGAATCATCGTGAGACGGGCCTTTTAAAGTTACCTTTCTCACTTGTCTAGCCTAGGCACCACAAAGTCAGGTTTAGATAAACGACTGAATGCCCACAACCTTCCTCTGTCCTAATGAGTGCGACAGTCCTTAATTGGCTTAGCCTATATATTTTCTTTTTTTTTATTATTAGCTCAAAGGTTATTTATTTGTAATGATTTCGATTTCCCGTATTCTATGTTACCGAGGGTGTCGTGCTATGTTGCATATGAGTGTGTGAGGAGGTAGGTCGTTATCTCGTAATCTACTTAAAGGTATAACAAGTTTAATGGTTTGAATGTATAATTAAAACAATGTGGTATTTAAATGAAAAATACGATAAAGTGAAACATCCATCATTTTATGAAATAAAACCTAATCAATTTAGTTGATTAGTGTTTAATAGTCAACATGAGGGAGTTTAAGCATAATTGTATTTACGAGAAGTGAAGTTTTATAAAAAAACCGAATCGGAAATCGGATTTGTTCCAATTCCGTCGGGTTTTGTAAATCCGTATTTCTAGAATGGAAAAGAAAGTTAGAAATGGGACTTACGGGTTTAGGACAACAAGGAGAGGGAAGTGGAACGGAAGGAGTTGCCGGTGCGTCGCTTCGTTGCCGGGAGCTCCTATAATGATCGTCGGAAGTTCGCCGGAATATTCATTGTAGCTTCGCCTCATGCTCGATTTCAAAGTACACAAGGTTTGTTGGAAATTTTTTAGAGTTGGCTCAGAGTATAAGGTGAGAGGGTAGAGGGTAGGGGTGGTATTTATAGGGTTAGGCTAGGGTTAGGGTAGATGAAGGGTTTTAATTTAAAAAAATTATAAAATGTATTAAAATCATTAAAAATTGGAGTAAATGAGGATTAATTGTGTCTCTGGAAGTGGGCTGCAGCTTTAAAGTATACAGGGATGTATAGAAGGCCAAGAGACACAAAAAAGATGTTGGGGACTCGGCCGTCCGGCCGAGTCCGACCGGCGGCGCAGGCCCGAGTCGGGCCGAGTCGCCAGGTCGGGAGGTGGGGGGTCTCGCGGTGTAGGCTCTGGTACTTTCAGTTTTGTGGGTGTAGTGGGAAAATCTGGAGTTATCACGTGTTGACTGTTGGGCTTCTATAAAATTTAAAACAAAATAAATATTAAAAATAATGTGGGGCATACGATTTGAACTCTGGTGGCTTGGTTCAGCAATGCAAGGTATTACCAATGAGCTACAAGCTCCTTCTTGTAATTAAATTGCTAATTAATTACTTAAATCTTGTGCTCAGATAATAAATACCCCTTTATGGATTTTTGAAATTTTTTTGTAAAAACTTGTATAGGAAATTTAGGGTTGTTACAAATATTTGGTATTTTTGAGATATTATCCTAACCAATTTAATATGATATTATATTTTAAGAATATTAATTAAGAATATTTGATATGATATGCATATTTAAATTATCAAAATATTATATAAATATTATATGCATATATTTTCCTTCATAATGTTAATTATAATATATAAATATATGAAAATAGTATTTTTATAGATAAACCCTCATATGTGTCATATTTATAATACACACCTTTAGATATTTAAGAAACGTAAGGAAAATGTCATATCAAAAGTGCGATATTTTCGACTGAACAAATACCTCCAAACTTAATTTTGATCGTCCCAAGCAAACTATTTATTCAAGAGAGGGGGAAAAAGAAAAAGAAAAACCTAAGGAGCATACTTTCGTAGGCAACACGATTGCACTAAGCACGTGCAACAAGCCATTAAAGCTCTAGGTGTTCTTAGTAGAAGGAGTGTTGTCTCCTGAGCGGATTACACCCACAAAATTCTATAATAAAAGAAAGATAGTGAAAGTTACATATAAAGATAAGAACTATAAAAGAAAGAACTTGAAAATAAGAGTTTCCAACTACACCAGTTTTTCGGTTGTCATGAGACCTATCTTAATGGTCGTGAAAAGATATTAGAAATCACATCATCTCTCAGTAAAATATCGTGTTTAGTTTTCCTCCCTATCTTTCCTCCAAACATTGATCATATACCCCTACGTGTGTGTAAAATACATCTCTACACTTAGAGAATTCAATTCAAGCTATCATACTTTTGTCCATCTTCTTTAGTACTTTTTAGTTGGTGAATATTTTAGATGGAATTGCTCACACATCCTTCATGTGACCGTTAATACTTCTTGAGATACTTACCAACCGATTACAAAATGTGCTTGCATTATTAAGGCGTAATTCCTCGTCTTGCAACACCTAAGGCTTAGCAGTGGCTCCCAAACCAGTTGGTCTAAAGCACTAGGTGATAAAGCACCATCGCTATATTTTTTTTATGCTGCCTTGGTAATTACAAAACCGGCGATCATTTTTTTCACCGCTTATAATTTTTTTCTTCATACCAAGACTTTTAGACAAGAGCATTTCAAGGTATCCTCTACTATCCCAAGTTCAAGATGTATGCAAGTGCGTATAGTAGGGTATCAACGTTTAAATGTTTGGCCTTAAAAATATGGACTATTTTTCAGACTTATTTTTATTCTCAGATTAGCAATTTCCTTCATCTTACTAACCCTTAGGACAACGGCTCATAACTACTTATTACTAGTTTTGTTTAAGAAAATATCTAACTTTCTTACTTTTCTTAAACTATTTCTATCTTTCATATGTAAATTTTCACTTTCAAACTTTCAATATCAAAAAAATTTTGTGCTTATATATAATATAATGCAAAGTAATGCGTGAATAAGCACAAACCTCCCCCAAACCTGTTTACAGCAGTGTCCTCACTGATATCATCTGTTAAGCTTAAAAAATACCGTAGACTTGGGAGAAAAAGTTAGTAACGCGGACATAAAATAGTGAAAGTAGAATTCTTCCCCCAACTTATTTTTTGGCTCACAATTTTATAAAAAATTTCTTTCAAGAGCCAAAATATTCCCGCCTCCCAAACTTGAGTAAAATAGTATTAAGCATTTAAAATTATTGGGGGGATTAAAATTATTGGTCAAAGTAAAGCCTTATAAAGAACAAAAGTCAACATCAACCATTCAAAAATTTTATCGATGTAACGCACTGGTTGGTGGAAAATCAGATATTTGAAGAAGTGGGGAGATAGGAGGCGGTATGGTTTACGTCTCGGTTGATAGAGACGAAACAATAATGGTGAACGTAAATGAGAATGCGGATGATTAGGAATGGGAAGAATGGTCACATTCTCGTATGGGATAAGAAGAACTGGTTGTGATTCAACTTCTTCAGGTGGAGTTTGATTAATCACAAAATCCGTGTCATTTAGGAATGTGAATTCGTCGGCGAAAATGTCTTCGAAACTTTAATCGATGGTCCGATTGAACGTTTCAATGTCAATAAGTATCACGCCATAATTCAACACACTTGATTTATCAAAAATTATGAAGGTAGGAGACTCGTAAAGCTCATCTACCTCATTCTCAAAAGAGTCTAAATCAAGTTGTCTTTCTACAATTACCTAACTCGAAATATCGGATTGTGATTCATTAACACTCGCTATCATTAAAGGAAGATTAGAAGAAGAATCAGAGAAAGTCGAAGATGAAATGGGTAAACAAATTGGTGTGTCGAGTATTGCTGAACCAGATGTGGGAAATGATGGCTGAATTTCGTTATGCTTTTCGGTTATACATTTATCATCAACTTCAAGACGCATATGGAGTTCGAGAAGAATAGTTAAAGGTTTGAGATGATGACCACACGGGAGTGAAAGGACCTGATGAATTGGTGGGACAAACTCATCCAAAATTTTGGGTTCATCACCAATATATCCCCAACATCAATATCCTCAATCAAATGAAGGTGTAACAACCCTAATTTTCTTATACACTTTTTCCATACAAATTTTTTAAATTTTTTAAATCCTTAAAGGGGTATTTATTGCCTGAGCACAAGACTTAAGTAATTAATTCACACCATAATTATAAGAAAGAACTTGTAATTGGTAAGACCTTGCACTGCTGAACCAAACTACCAGAGTTCAAATCCCATCACCCACATTATTTTTTGTATTTATTTTATTTTAAATTTTATGGAAGCCCAACAGTCCACCTGAGATAACTCCCAAAACTTGAACTGAACCTGAAAATCTGAAAACACCAGTGCCTACCCCCGGCGACCCCCCACCTACCCGACCCCCGACTCGGCCCAACTCGTCCGAGTCGGCCGACGGACCGGCCGACTCGGGCCGGCGCCGCCGGCCAGACTCGGCCGGACGGCCGAGTCGACAACTTAAAAGTTGTGACTTTTCATTTGCCCAACTCCCCTGCACACTCCATTTAATGGGATCGGTTCCAGAGAACTAAATATACCCTATTTACTCCAATTTTTAATGATTTTTTTTATTAAAAACCCTTCATCTATCCTAACCCTAACCTAACCCTATAAATACACCCCCTACCCTCTACCCTCTCACCCCAAAATTCTGAGCCCACTCTCTCAAAATTCCAAGAAAACTTGTGTACTTTGAAAACAAGCTCGAGGCGAAGCTCCGACGAATTCTCGGCGGAACTTCCGGCGATTGCTTTAGGAAGTACCGATGACGATGCAACACATCGGCGATTCCTCTACTTCCCTCTCACTCTCTTGTGTGATCTAGAACCCGTAAGTCCCAATTTTCTACCTATCTCTTCTATCTAAAAATACGGTTTTACAAAACCCGACGAAATCGGAACAAATCCAATTTCCGATTCGGTTTCTTATAAAATTCCACTTCTCACTAATACAATCATACTTAAACTTCGTCATGATGACTATTAAACACTAATCAACAAAATTGATCAAGTTTCATCACATGAAATGATAGTTATTTCAATTTATCGTATTTTTTCACTTAAATACCACACTGTTTCAACTTTACATTTAGCTCCATTAAACTTGTTATACCTTTAAAGTAGAGCACGAGGTAACGACCTACCTCCTCACACACTCATATACAACCTAACACGATACCATCGAAATCTTAGAATACGAGAAAACAATATTTTCATTTAAATACCATTGATTTAATAAAACCATTACTAAAAGTTTTAGTATTGATATACTTTTTAAATAAATACCTCTTATTATGAAAATAAGATAAGTTGTGGACATCAGTCGTTTATCTAAACCTGACTTTGTGGTGTCTAGGCTAGGCAAGTGAGAAAGGTAACTTTAAAAGGCCCGTCTCACAGTGATTCGTGAGCGGATCCCTCCTTTCTTCACTTGTACTTACCTGGCCACAATTGGCGGTGAAAAGGCGATTTGAGGCATCTCACAACTTATCGTTTGGACCAGTTAGGAATAGTCTAGTTGACTTAGGAGACCCTAAAATATAGAATACGGAAAATTGACATCTTTACAAATAAATACCAATTACTTCATAAAACCGTTTTCTAAAGGATTTAGTATTTATACAATCTTTGCAAAGCGCCGCTACAACCCATTTTGGGGAACCCGTTCGGGATGGTGCGGAGTATCGCACATCCTCGAGCTTAGTAGTGCGAGATTCAGACCTCCGCAAGGAGCATTCGGTCTCGAAAGATTTAAAATACGACATCTTAAGAAAATGAGAATATAAAATATATATTAAAATTATTTTCATATAAATATATGTATGTTTATCATTAAAATTCATATTTTGTTATAATATAAATATTCCACCTTTTCCTAAAAAAATCATAAGAATTAACTTTACACCAAAATACCATAAATTCCACATAAATGAATATTACAAATAAATACTTTTATTTATGAAATTAGGATATTTTCATTAGAAATATCACAATATAAAATCTACATTCATTACAACTCTAAAGACGAATAATAAATACTTGAGGTGTATTTTGAAAAGTATATAAAAGTATTTTTATATAAAAACCCCTCAAGTTCTATAAATTACCCTAAGGACCCTAGTAAACATAGGTTTAAGCAAAATCAATCTCTTGAGCCCTAGGGAGCCGGAGAAGTGGGTGCTTGCCTATCTAAGGTAGACAAAGTAATAAAAACAATCAGGACTTCAATTTACTTTGCTAATTGTCTGACTCAGTTTGAGTCTCAG
This sequence comes from Agapanthus africanus, assembly GCA_030015575.1. Taxonomy (NCBI): domain Eukaryota; kingdom Viridiplantae; phylum Streptophyta; class Magnoliopsida; order Asparagales; family Amaryllidaceae; genus Agapanthus; species Agapanthus africanus. Next base: position 127,430,558 of record JASDDO010000014.1, on the reverse strand, counting down.
TATAATATGACTTGAATATGATTCAAGTACAATCTACAATTCTACAATTTTCAATATTACAATGCAACATGAATCCATGAATCCAATTATCAATCTATTCAACTTGACTGAACCGAACCATGAATATACATTCCATTTACATGGTTCTCTAGTTATTCCATTTACATGATTATACAGTTACATCCGTTTACTGATATCATGGTTTTGGTCAGTCATCCAACTATACAATCTATACAATACAATACAACAATACAATCAAAACACTACGGGGTTTAAGGGGTAGATTGGTACGGAAGGTGTTAAAAGTGGCACGAGACAGTAAGATTAAGACACATAATATGAATCCAATTGTTGTTGTATCGTGTCATAAACGATTCCTTGAGTTCCTGATACCTTAGTGTTCGGGGCAAGTGAGACTCCTCTCGTATACACTGGCATCCTTCTGTACCAAGCTACAAACAACAGCGTTAATAAAATACTACAATAATATAATACAACATTAAAAGCTACTCTCTCTCTCTTACTCTCTGTCTATTCTAATTCTCCTCTTATCTTTGGGACTTACCGAGCGACCTGTTCGCTAACGACATTCGATTTCTTTCTTCTTTGAATGTCGTCAGGTGATTTAGACCCGTCGGAAATCGAGCCAACTGCAGAAGACTTGAATCAGTACAGCGAAGACCCTGAGCTCTAGACATTGTACATTTTCTATTCAGTACTGTCATGCCATTGTTTAGGCATCGCTTTATTCCAGTTATATTTCCTTTTCATGCATTGTACAAAAGAATATAAATAAATAAAGTTGTTGTTTTATTATATCTTGTCTCTTGTGTATTTTCTTTTTATATTGCTTAGATACGCTTAGCATATTTACTTCTGAGTAAATACGTACAGACCAGTCGCGTCCCCGTCGCTGTATACCGGGAAGCGGGGCGTGACAGGTTTTGTTGGTGGCCCATGCAAGCCAGAGCTGTATGAAACTCTATCATGCAGTTCTGTTCTGCATAAACAACCTAAGCAATATAACACAAGAAACAGCAACTAAAACATTCTTTACAATTCATGTTCCTTGAATCCCATCATTTCTTATTTTTTGAATCATATACTTTGAATCTATCCTAACCTAAATTTTTTATTCAAGGTTATGGATTCCCCGAACAACACCAGCACCAATGTCAACAACACACCTCCACCACTAACTCTCACACCTGCTGTTCCTGCTCCACTCAACGAGCAAACGGTTCTACTTGAAGCAATCCGCAGCCTCCTAGAGGGACAACAGCAGCTCTTAAACTGTCCCGAGGCTGGAACACCTGGGGTGAAGTAATTCAGAGCTTTACATCCCAAACAGTTCTCAGGAAAGGGGAGCCCACTGGAAGCTGAGGAATGGGCACAAACTATCGAGGATGATCTGGCGCAGCACAAGTGCCAGAGATAGCTTGGGTCCGAGTTGCAAAGCTGCAACTCACGGACAATGGACGGAACTGGTGGAAGGCGGAAGAAAGCCGTCCTTATCAGCCCATTGAATGGAAGACTTTTCGCGATAAGTTCAACGCGAAGTACTTCCCTGTGACTGCCAGGTTTTCCATGGAACAGCAGTTCATTCATCTACAACAAGGTTCGATATGGGACAAGTCAGTAGATGAGTATGACGCTGAATTCACCATGCTCAGTCGGTAACATATGTCACAGTATTTCAAATTTTTAATATCACATACTACACAGCTAATACAGGACCGTAACAGATTTGCGGCACACCTGATACCGACGGATGAGATCAGAGCCCGTCGATTTCAACAAGGTTTGGACACAGAAATTCAAGCTGCACTAACCACAGGGAAATTTCTGACTCATGAAGATGCTTTAGAAGCTACCCGCAGTTTTGAGGCAGTGATAAAGGCGAAGGGCAGATCTCAATCTGCCGGTTTGAAACGCCCTGCCACTAAAATGGCAGGAGGAGCCTCTTCCAAGCCAACGTTCGAACCCAGGAGAACTGAAGAACCCAATAACCGGCCAAGACCACATTTCGGTTTCCATTGCAAGAGAGATGGACATTTGATAAAGGACTGTAGGCGCGCAAAAGGCCTGTGCCAAGTTTGTGGTGCGTCCAATCACAGAATTGAGACCTGTCCATATAGATATAACTCAGTCACACACCTACCAACTATCCGCAGCGGCCAACTATCCAGGCTCCTGCAACTCGTCCTGCACTCCCAGCACCACCTCCATACAGAACTCCTGCACAGCCTACTCGCCAATTCTAACAGGTAATGAGGGACATGCCTCGAGGGCAGAGAAACAGTCCCCAAGGACAGAATGTGCCTTCAGCTAGAAGGAATGTACCACGGCGACAGACATTCACCTTGGCAGCCATAGAACCTGAAACTGTGAACCAAGGTAACCCAAGTAACTTCCTCACAACTTTGACCAAAATTTTTGCAATCTTTAGTTCTCTCATCAAACTGTTACACTTTCCTTTTACAAATTTCGAGGACCAAATTTTTATAAGGAGGGTAGAATGTAACAACTCTAATTTTCTTATACACTTTTTCCATACAAAATTTTAAAAATTTTTAAATCCTTAAAGGGGTATTTATTGCCTGAGCACAAGATTTAAGTAATTAATACACACCATAATTACAAGAAGGAGCTTGTAGCTCATTGGTAAAACCTTGCACTACTGAACCAAAGCACCACTGAACCAAAGCACCAGAGTTCAAATCTCATCACCCACATTATTTTTTGTATTTATTTTATTTTAAATTTTATGGAAGCCCAACAGTCCACCTGAGATAACTCCCAAAACTTGAACTAAACCTGAAAATCTGAAAGCACCAGTGCCTACCCCCGGCGACCCCCCACCTACCCGACCCCCGACTCGGCCAAGTCGGCCGGCGGACCGGCTAACTCGGGCCGTTGCCGCTGGCCGGACTCTGCCGGACGGCCGAGTCGACAACTGAAAAGTTGTGACTTCCCATTTGCCCAACTCCCCTGCAGACTCCATTTAATGGGATCGGTTCTGGAGAACTAAATATACCCTATTTACTCCAATTTTTATTGATTTTTTACATTTTTTTATTAAAAACCCTTCATCTGCCCTAACCCTATAAATACACCCCCTACCCTCTACCCTCTCACCCCAAAATTCTGAGCCCACTCTCTCAAAATTCCAAGAAAACTTGTGTACTTTGAAAACAAGCTCGAGGCGAAGTTCCGATGAATTCCCGGCGGAACTTCCGGCGATCGCTTTAGGAACTATCGGCGACGACACAACACATCGGCGATTCCTCTACTTCCCTCTCATTCTCTTGTGTGATCTAGAACCCGTAAGTCCCAATTTTCTAACTATCTCTTCTATCTAAAAATACGGTTTTACAAAACCCGACGGAATCGGAACAAATCCGATTTCCGATTCGGTTTCTTATAAAATTCCACTTCTCACTAATACAATCATACTTAAACTTCCTCATGATAACTATTAAACATTAATCAACCAAATTGATCAAGTTTCATCACATGAAATGATAGCTATTTCAATTTATCATATTTTTTCACTTAAATACCACACTGTTTCAACTTTACATTTAGCTCCATTAAACTTGCTGTACCTTTAAAGTAAAGCACGAGGTAACGACCTACTTCCTCACACACTCATATACAACCTAACACGATACCATCGAAATCTTAGAATACGAGAAAACAATATTTTCATTTAAATACCATTGACTTAATAAAACCATTACTAAAAGTTTTAGTATTGATATACTTTTTAAATAAATACCTCTTATTATGAAAATACGATAAGTTGTAGACATCAGTCGTTTATCTAAACCTGACTTTGTGGTGTCTAGGCTAGGCAAGTGAGAAAGGTAACTTTAAAAGGCCCGTCTCACGTTGATTCGTGAGCGGATCTCTCCTTTCTTCACTTGTACTTACCTGGCCACAATTGGCGGTGAAGAGGCGATTTGAGACATCTCACAACTTGTCGTTTGGACCAGTTAGGAATAGTCTAGTTGACTTAGGAGACCCTAAAATATAGAATACGGAAAATTGACATCTTTACAAATAAATACCAATTACTTCATAAAACCGTTTTCTAAAGGATTTAGTATTTATACAATCTTTGCAAAGCTCCACTACAACCCATTTTGGGGATCCCGTTCGGGATGGTGCGGATTATCGCACATCCTCGGGCTTAGTAGTGCGAGATTCAGACCTCCGCAATGAGTATTCGGTTTCGAAAGATTTAAAATACGACCTCTTAAGAAAATAAGATTTTTAGAATATAAAATATATATTGAAATTATTTTCGTATAAATATATGGATGTTTATCATTAAAATTCCTATTTTGTTATAATATAAATATTCCACTTTTTTCTAAAAAAATCATAAGAATCAACTTTACACCAAAATACCATAAATTCCACATAAATGAATATCACAAATAAATACTTTTATTTATGAAATTAGGATATTTTCACTAGAAATATCACAATGTAAAATCTACATTCATTACAACTTTAAAGACGAATAATAAATACTTGAGGTGTATTTTGAAAAGTATATAAAAGTATATTTACATAAAACCCCCTCAAGTTCTATAAATTATCCTAAGGACCCTAGTAAACATAAGTTTAAGCAGAATCAATCTCTTGAGCCCTAGGGAGCCGGAGAAGTGGGTGCTTGCCTATTTAAGGTATACAAAGTAATAAAAACAATCAGGACTTCAATTTACTTTGCTAATTGTCTGACTTAGTTTGAGTCTCGGTATAATATGACTTGAATATGATTCAAGTACAATCTACAATTCTACAATCTTCAATATTACAATGCAACATGAATCCATGAATGCAATTATCAATCTATTCAACTTGACTGAACCGAACCATGGATATACATTCCATTTACATAGTTCTCCAGTTATTCCATTTACATGATTATACAGTTACATCCGTTTACTGATATCATGGTTTTGGTCAGTCATCCAACTATACAATCTTTGCAATACAATACAACAATACAATCAAAACACTACGGGGTCTAAGGGGTAGATTCGTACGGAAGGTGATAAAAGTGGTACGAGACGGTAAGATTAAGATACCTAACATGAATCCAATTGCTGTTGTACCGTGGTATAAACGGTTCCTTGAGTTCCTGATACCTTAGTCTCCGGGGCAAGTGAGACTCCTCTCTTATACAATGGCATCTTTCTGTACCAAACTACAAACAACAGTGTTAATACAATACTACAACAATATAATACAACATTAAAGCTACTCTCTCTCTCTCTTACTCTCTGTCTATTCTAATTCTCCTCTTATCTTTGGGGCTTACCGAGCGACCTGTTCGCTGATGACATTTTATTTCTTTCTTCTTTGAATGTCGTCAGGTGATTTGGACCCGTCGGAGATCAAGCCAACTGTAGAAGACTTGGATCTGTACAGCGAAGACCCTGAGCTCTAGAAATTGTACATTTTCTATTCAGTACTGTCATGCCATTGTTTAGGCATCGCTTTATTTCAGTTGTATTTCCTTTTCATGCATTGTACAAAAGAATGTAAATAAATAAAGTTATTGTTTATTATATCTTGTCTCTTGTGTATTTTGCTTTTATATTGCTTAGATACGCTTAGCGTATTTACTTCTGAGTAAATACGTAGCGGACCAGTCGCATCCCCCTCGCCGTATACCGGGAAGCGGGGCGTGACAAAAGGTTACAAGTCTCAGACACCTTATCAAAAGCAGGGTTTTCAATCAATTGTGGTTCTAGAGTGGAGGTGTAGAGATCATAAGAGTTGGGTGTGGCTTCACTTGAAATGGACCCTTCACAATCGGGTAAATCAAACACTACAAAGTCGCACAACTCATCAGACATTCTATCTTCGATTGGTGAATCATTTGGTGTACTCGATAGATCTGTGAAACTGAAGGTGTGGATTTCAATTTGAGATGGGGAGGTATGATTTGGAAGGGTGTACCGCTCTCTCTCACTTCCCAAATTCTCAATTTGTCCTATGGTCGTATCATACATTGGAAAATTTTGAGCTGGTTTGAAACTAGTTGCTCGCTCATTTTGTTTATTGAGAACGGCCATGCACTCATTCAATTCCTCTCTGGCACGGCGCGACGCTACAACATATTCTTCCACAGTCCGTTCAAGACTAGACATGAATCGGTAAGGGGTTTCAGTATAAGATTGAAATTCTTGTGGATAATTAAAACTCCCAAATGACTGATTAGAAGGAATGTCTCGAGGAGGTGTAAAAGTCGGGTAGGATTGATAGGAATCGAAAGCTTGTGAAGATTGGGCAGGAGTAGGATCAACATTGTGGTAAGAAGAATATTGATATTGGTTGTGTGGTTGGCGACTGTCAACAGATGTCATATACGCTACAAACCGAGTAGTAAAATCTTCTTTAGAAGGTAGTGGCATTTGTTGTCCTAACGGTTTGACCGGATTGAAACATTAGCCATTAGTCCTTGCTATATGCTCAGCAATGGACATGCATTTAGGAGTTCCTTCACACGCTTTAGATGGAGTATCAACAAAAGAAGATGTAGAATCTTGATGCAGTTGATAGGACCTGGAGTGAGGTGGCCAACTGTTTCTTTCCGCTTGCTCTATCCGATCTCTTAAAGACATGGTAGAGTCGGATGGTATACCGAAGTGATTACGATAACAAGAAATATTTGGTTCTGGATAGAAAAACTCGGCAAGAGTTCTTTTATTTGGGTTACCCATTATAAGAAGGTGAAAAGAGGGAGGAGGGTGAAGAGATTTAACCTCTATTTGAATTGTTTTGCTTTGAAAGTGGGACTTGAGGGTTGACTCAACAAATCACAAAATGCACAAGCAAACCCTAGAACTAAGGTTACCTAGGTCAAGCACTAGACCGCTCCTAAACTTCCAAAGGACAAGCCGCAGGATCAATTCTCTACCACCTCTTTATAACTCTTGTGGCCAGGTAAGTGCCAAGTAAGTGGGAAGTATCCGCTATACGAATCACCGAAAATAGCGAGCCTAATTAAGTAACAACTTGCCTTAGACACACTTGCCTAGACACCATAAAAGAAATGCGGATAAGCGATAGATTACCCACGACCTTCCTCTGTCATATTTGAGCACGACGGTCCTTAAGGTCTTAATCTAGATATTTTTTAATTAATATATGGTTATGCGGATGCTCGTTTTGTGATTTGTGGGGTCTATGAAGGGTGATGAAATCCCTACCTAATCTGAATTGTGGTGTTGCCTCTTAAAGTACGTATTAAAATATGCAAAAGCAACCCGCAAAAAAAAACACGCAAAAAGATTTTTGAGCGACGATATTTTGCAAAGAATCCTGCAGAAAATATATTACTGGATTTTTCAGAGGAGAGAGAAAGAGATAGAAAAGATACCAGAAAAGTTTGAGGGCACAACTCCCTAAGACCGCCGCGGTTCCGCCGCCATTTGCACATAATAGCCGTGGTTCCGCCGCGCTTTAGGGGGTTCTTTGTTTAAGTTTTTTCACTGTTGCTTCCTTTACTCCTCCGGGTCATGATGAATGTCTTTGAATCTTTATCTCCTCGCTAAAGTGACTCCAGATTCCCTCGCAAAAATCTCACACTAATCATTAAATATGCAAGATACGGTTTTATTATATTTTTATGATATAGATCGAATAAGAATTCAACACAAATAGTAAGAATAAAAAAATTACGCACGTATCCCCAGCAACGGCGCCATTTGATTGATTTCTGTTTTAAAGAAGTGTATGTAGTAACCGCAATCAATAACGGTGTCGCGTGTAGCTAAACCGAGATGAGTACGGGTCGTCCTCAGGGATATGTGGAATCTTTTAATTTTTCTTTAAACGTGTTGATTAGGAAGATGAAGAAGAATAAATAATAGTGAAGATTAGTTATAGAATCTAGATCTACGTTAAACACTGATGTAGAATATAGATTTAGTTTAAAGACGGATGTAGATTTTATATTAGAAGAGGGCTTGTAGGGTTCGCTAGGATTTAGTAATTCTGGATGACTAATAAAAATGACTCATTTTATCTTTTGATAGATTTAAAACTAGATTGATAGTGATGAATGAGGATTAGGGTTCTTGGAAGAAACTAGGGTTTTCACACTATTGACTCTTGTCCTTTCATTGATCTCTATTCATGTCTAGCCCTTAATAAAATAATTGTTAATCTGATCTCAAATCGCGGTCGAGACTAGCAATAAATTGGTAGCGTTCCCGATAAGGATATTAACGATTCTTTTGCTAAAGTTTATAAATTTCATAAGACGTAAAAGAAGTTAAAATATTTTCTCATCCATTGATCTACCATAATCCTACGAACCCTATCAAGCGGAGAATTACTCACGCATGATGGAGATAGAAGTACGGATAGAGATGAAATTCATAATGTAACTAAATAATTAAACTAATTAAACTAAAGATCTACTTTTATTAATCAACTTCACAAGTACAAACTTCAAGTTTAGATTACAAGAGGAAAAAGAAGTTGCTCTCGATCTCTGCCTTGTCGGATGTAGAAGTTCTGTCGAATCTCACGTCGCTTTATCACGTCGAATCTTGGACCTGTCTTGGCACTTTGTTCTTTGACGATGATTAGCTTGTGTAAAAAATTGATGATTTCTAAGTTTAGCCCTCGGTCCTTTATATAGCCCCAAAACCAGAAACCAAAGATCCCCAGAATTAGGCTTAGTTGTAGCAAATCCAACATGAAAATCCTAACTCCTGATTCGGTGAATCGGCCATGGATCCGCCGCATATTGCATGGTTTGGCCGCGGATCCACGGTTTGTTAGTGAGATCTTGGGTGCAAATTTATGGGGCTTTATTCTTGTGACACATGGAGATTTAGTTGATATCTGGAACTTGAAAATATTTCCCGAGTCACTGCCAGTATTGATTCTTCGATTTTCTTTAATATTTCGACAGATTTTTTATTTTCGACATCTCAACATCTCGATCTCCCGACTTGAGCCAAAACTTGCACCATATCTCAAAGAATAATTTTAGTAATATTTGGTATTTTTGAGATATTATCCTAACCAATTTGATATGATATTATATTTTAAGAATATTGATTAAGGATATTTGATATGATATGCATATTTAAATTATCAAAATATTATATAAATATTATATGCATATATTTTCCTTCATAATGTTAATTATAATATTTAAACATATGAAAATAGTATTTTTAGAGATAAATCCTCATATGTGTTATATTTATAATAAACACATTTAGATATTTAAGAAAAGTAAGGAAAATGCCATATCAAAAGTACGATATTTTCGACCGAACAGGCTCAGTAGGGGTTCGGATGAGCTTGCTCGTCGATTTTCTTTTTGACATGTATCTGGGTATCTGTTACGTACAGTTCGTACCGCTGACGTGTTTGTGGTTGAACCCACTGTCAGCGTATTATCGAATCTTTAGAGTTCCACACAGAGAGTTTTTCTGGTTCAGGTGAATCGATGTGGTGGCCGTATGTTCAGGGCTTCGATCGAATGATAATACCAGCCGGCTTAGGATTAAGCCGGATTATTAAATCAGGTATTGATTTAATAATTTACATATACACATTTTGATATGTATATTCTAGTGTCATCCAAGTTTTCGATCGAGCAGGGTTCCGATAGAATGATAATACTATCCGGCTTGGGATTAAGCCAGATTATTAAATCAGGCATTGATTTAATAATTTACATATATAAATTTCGATATGTATATTCTAGTGTTATCAAGGTTTTCGATCGGACGGTTGATAATACTAACGGGTTTAGAATTAAGCCGATTTGTTAAATCAGTTATTGATTTAATGCTAGTATTATATTAGTAGTATTATTTTATCTCTTGGGTATTCATATTTTGGTACGAATACGGGTATGTATATAAAATAGAAAGTATTTTGTATTTATACAAAATACCTTCTAGAAGATTACACCTCATTATGCATTTTTCTATTTTGATGAAAATAGAAAATGAGATGGAAAAGAATGAGATGACATGAATCATGAATGAAACATGGCTTTGTATTTATTGCAATTACTATTGGAGTATGGTTGTGATTTTATAAGGAAAGAAAACACTTCATGTAAAAAGACTTCGCCATTCTTCTTCTCATCTTTGATGAAGTAATTCTTCACTTACTCTGTTCTCTTCATCTTCTTAAGTTCATTCTTTTGTGCAAATCCTTATCATTCCCATGTGTTGAGAACAAAAGAATTTAATATAGAAAACCACTACTAAACACTCACTACATCATCTAAGCAACCTAGATTAGCAATCTAGGTTGTTGAGTTACTTCATTAATGAAGCTAAGCTTGGACCACAGGCTCTCGGATGGATCATCTAGGACCGAAAAAACCGGCCATCAAGGTTGATCTAGAAGACCCCAAGGAGCATAAGAAGAGAGTGAAGATCCAAAGGACACGTGTCTATCGGTATAATCTTCTCTCATACTAGATAGATCTCTTGTAGCATGCTAGTTTAGGGTTATGATTTGATCACTTAGGTTAACTTGGTTGTTGATGGAGCTCCTTTTCGGGCCTCCGTCAGATGTTGTCTTCCGTTGATCTCGAGGTGAACTTGGCTGATTGTCGTTCGTTGCGTGTGGGTCTCAATGGGTTTTGAGAGGAGAAGGTGGGGTGAGGAGGCTGTCGTCGAGTACCTGCAAATAAGTCCCTGGGTGGTTTGGTACCACCGAGGACCCTCCGACGCTCAAGTCAGTGATGAGATCCAAGCAGAGTAACGGCGTAAAGTGTAAAGAATGGCTTACTTGACCCCTCTATAATAGAGGATTATATAGCGGCGGCAGCATGCAGCAGCGGGCGCGACAATCTCGCCGGCAGTTACGCTCCCGACGTCACGCCCGCGTAATGAGCGGATCGCCCGTTAATGGGGATCGTGATGGCGTGGAACGTGGGATGTTGCCGGCGGAGAATCCACGCATGGCGAGATTTGCGGAGCGGCGGTTACGCCTGTGAGTGGTGGAGTTGGTCGGTCGGAGGGACCGAGGAAGATGGCCTCGGCGGGAGAGCTCAGGAACGAGCGGGAGAGCCGAGGCATCTTGGTCCTGTGGTAGCTCAGGGGCGAGCTGAGACATCGGGGAGGCTCATTTGCAGGGAGCCCCGAGATGGGCCAGTTTACGCTTGCAGGTCTGGCACATGGTGGCCTGGTCGGCCCCTGTGGGCCCTTTCTTCTGAGTCTTGGGACATGTCATCTGCCACGTGTCCTGATCTTGGAGGTCGCCAATATCGAGCATTATCATTAGCTCCCCACTCTTGTCCCGACCAGCTAGTGGTCGGGTCAGGAGTGGACTGCCAGGCCTCCTGAGGTGAAATCCCTTCTATGGTTCCGTCGGGGTGTGCCCTCGGTCCATTGGTTGCCTTTTCTGCTAGCGAACCGAGGTGAGGTCTCTGCACCTTAAAGAGGGTGTGCCGGTTCGTGCACTATGTAACTGAAGCAATGGTCCACGTGTCAAAGGACGACTGGCCGGTACGACGTACGCGGTCTTACAGCGCCCGATTGGATGCAGTCCAGTGCAGGACCGACACGTGGAGCGATCGGAGCCTCTGGGCGTGAGGAGTCATTTCGGGGGGAGTTGATGGGCGCCGTTGGATGCGGTGATAAAACGGGGGCGGGGCCCGCCCCAGGGCCCCCAACCTTTCATCTCCCTTGTTCCTTGAGTCGCTGTCGCTCGGCGTTCTTCCTCCTTCGTGAGACATGGTTCGCTCTCACTTTTCGGGCGGCTCGCGCTTGGGGGAAGCTAGTGGCGTAGCCGAGCCCCCGGCCAACTTGCGCCCTCCGCCGGATTCTTCGCCGACGGCAGGGCCGTCCATTTCGTCGGTGGCATCTCGGAGTTCTCTGGCGGCGGCCAGAGTCGTCAGCCGTTACCCGAGTCCCAGACTGGTGACAGGGGGAAGGGTTAGGGCCAACCCCTTCCTAAGAGGAAGAGGACGGTTTCTCGTGCGCCGCCGTCGAAGGCCCCCGAAGGGATTCCCGTGTGGGAAGGGGGCTCCGTCTTCACTGTTCCGTCTGGGCTTTCCGTTGCCACTGGTCTGCTCGCCGGGATGGAGGAATCGGCTGGGGGAAAGCTCCCGTGTGGCTCCTTGAGGGATCAATTGGAGGCCATGGCCCAAGGGGCGGTCCAGATATGAATCCCTCTACGCGCATTTGTCTTGGTATATCTTTCCTTGGTTCGGATGCTTCCTGGTTTCTCATCGGCTTTCTGTCAGGTTCTTCAGCACTGCGTCCTCGCCATTCGCATAGAGGCCAAGGGGGAGTTCCATGCCCGGAGGCCAGTGGAGGCGTTTCCTTCGGAGGTCGAGATCTTGCAACGTGACCTGCGCCGGGAGAGGGATAAGGCCGACGTCGTGGCGGGCCGGGCGGAGGCTGCGGAGCTCGCCAACTCGGCGACTCGGGGTGCCCTTCGCCATCTGAACGCGTCTCTCCGGGTTGCCGATAGGAAGCTAGCGGACATGGCTGAACGCTTTGCGGCACTGGAGAAGGAGAGGGACGCAAGCAAGGGGGATGCTGAGGCGGCGTTGCTGAAGGCCCAGGTTGCTAAGGCTCGGGCTAAGAAAGTTGTGGCCGAGTACAAGGTATTGGAGCAGTTTTACGGCAAGCTCGAGGAGTATTCTGCTGTTGCGTGGAATAAGGCTTTGGACGCCGTGAAGGAACAGCTTCCCGAGTTCGATAATGGTGAACTCCGCGCTTGGGTTCCGCTTCCGGCGACGAGGTCTCCGGCGAGGGATGACGAGGGAAGCCGGGCGCGCCCTTGGTGGAAAAGTCTTCGGCGGTAGGGCCTTGGGCCGTGATGCCGACGACGAAGTGGCCGAAGTAAGCCTCTGGGCAGTTTGTAGGGCTGGGGGCCCCAGAGTACCCTTTGTAAAGATCTTGATTTTGGCAATAAAAGAAAAAAGAACCCTTGATTCGTCGGTGTGTATTTTTTCTCTTCTCCCTTTTTTTGTGTGAAGGACGTTCGCAGGATGTCCTTGCTTGTATTGTTGTGTTTCCGTGCAAGGTTGACCATATGTCCGGCGATCTCCTGTCGAGTTTGCCAGCCGGTGAGGGTACCAAGCGCTGCCGTGGAGGTATCCTCATGTACCCCCTAGGTCGATGGGAGATCGTTCAGATTTGGATGAACCAGCCGTCCTTCTAGGTGTCTCGAATCCTTAAGTGTGGCCACAGGGCAACCGGCCGGGCTTGGCCGAGCAGGGTGGCCGTTTGGTTGCCGCTGCGAGGGCTTTGGGCTGCGGAGGGCCACTAAGAATGACCGGGTCATGAGGATGTGTGGTTGCCTCTTGGTGAGGGATCTGGCCTCGAGCGTCGTGGGTAGGCAACTACCAGCCGGAGTTTTTGACAAGCAGGGTAGCTGGCTTTTGATCCTTCAGGACGGTGGTAGGAAGCTACCAGCCATCGATGGTCAGGCAAGGACCCGACCGCCTCGGGGAGGAATTTTGATCCTCGGCGTGTGGCAGGGAAGCTGCCCGCTGAGGATAGCCGAGCGAGGGAACCTCGGGCCCGGCTGCCTCTGGGAGGGCTTTCAGATCCTTCAGGACGGGGACCGAGCAGGGTTACTGCCCAGTGTCTCTTGGCGAGGACTTTGATCCCTGTCGGTTGTGGTAGGAAGCTACCAGCCGGGGATAGCCGGGCAAGGACCCGACTGCCTCTGGGAGGACTTTGGCCCTTGGCGCGAGGAAAGCTATAAGGCTGTAGGAAGCCTACCAAGGACCCTTGGCCGGGCAGGGTTACTGCTCGGTGCCTCTTGGCGAGGGCTTTTGTCCTGAAAGATAGCCGAGTGAGGGAACCTCTGGCCTCGACTGCCTCTGGGAAGGCTTTTTGATCCCCGGCGTTATGGCAGGGAAGCTGCCCACGGGGGATAGCCGAGCGAGGGAACCTCTGGCCTCGACTGCCTCTGGGAGGGCTTTTTGATCCCCGGCGTTGTGGCAGGAAAGCTGCCCGCAGGGGATAGCCGAGCGAGGGAACCTCGGGTTCGACCGCCTCTGAGAGGACTTTTTGATCCCCGGCGTTGCGGCAGGGAAGCTTCCCGCCGGGGATAGCCGAGCGAGGGAACCTCGGATTCGACTGCCTCTGAGAGGGCTTTTGATTCCTGGCGCTGTGGCAGGGAAGCTGCCCACTGGGGATAGCCGAGCGAGGGAACTGTTTCCCCTAATCAGAGCAAAACTCTGTTTGAATTTCAAAAATTCAAAAATTGAAGCAACGCTTCAGATCTCTTGCGCTGCGCGCAACGCGCCACGTGTCAAAAGCAGACACGTCAGCGCAGCACCTAAGGCAGCGCACCCAATCAGAGCAAGGCTCTATTTAAAATAAAAATAAAGGAAGCAACGCTTCAGATGATCTGCGCTCTGCGCTGCGCGACACGTGGCAGCGCAGTTGCTCTGCGCTGCGCGACACGTGGCAGCGCGGTTGCGCTAGCGCGGTTGCGCTGCGCGACACGTGTCAAGCGCAAGTGCGCTTGCGCCAACTGTGCCAGCACTAAAACAGAATTAAAATTCCAGAAAGATCTTTCTGATCTTATTAAAACAATAAGATTCTCTTCAGTAAAACAGAAACTCTTGGATCAAAGATCCAACGGTGGGGAAAAATCCCTAAATCACTCAGAGAAAGATCTCTTTAACTGATTTAACAAATCAATTGGCACTATAAAAAGGCCCCTAGACTCCAAGTCTAAAACACATTGAAACACAGAGAGAACTCAGAGAAATCTTCTGAAAACTTTAAGAAAGAACTCAGAAAAAGAGAAAGGTAAAAACCTTTGAATAAAAGAAGAATTTTCTTCTAAAAAGATCAATGATCTAAGAACAAGATCAAGATCTTGAAAAAAAAGAATATATAATAATAATAAAAAAGAAGTAATTTACTTCTTCATTAGATCTTTCTGATCTACATAAAGGCATTGCCTTTTGATGAACCATTGGTTCTGGAATCTTTAGATTCTTTTCTTTGATCCCGATGCGCTCTGCGCTTTTAAACAGTGCCCTGCACTTGTAAAATCTGCACTGTTGCGCTCCTTGGATTGGCGCAAGCCACCAGGGAGCGCCACGTGTCAACCCCAGAGCAAACTGCGCTGTGCGCTTCTAAAACAGAGCACTGCTTATTTAAATTGGCGCAAGTCACCAGAGCGCGCAACGTGTCAGCAGCGCACTAGCGCAGTGCAATGGCGCACTGCGCTTGCGCTCACCAGAGCGTGACACGTGTCACCATCACATGAGTTTGCGCCTTGCGCTCCTCAATTGGCGCAAAGCGCCTGACAAGCCACGTGGGGCGTTGTCATAGCATTTAATGCAATGCATTATCAAGGGCAAAGCCCAATAAAGAAAGGTCTATCAGACCAAATAAAAGTGTTGTGCACTATTAAAAGGGGCAGATCCCAATAAAAAGAAAAAAAGTCTAAACAGACCAAAATAAAATGCTTTGCATTGTTTTAAAACAGGGCAGAGCCCAAACAAAGGCCTAACAGGCCAAACATAAATAAAATGTTGAACATTTTCAACTGGACTTAGCCCAATTCTGGCCGTAAGTCCTCAAATTAAATTGACTGAGCACGACTGCTCTCTTAAATCAATTTACACCCGGTTCAAGGGTACATCTCCGAACTCCTCTGATATTTGTCATTGTAATCCTTCAGCGTCATCAGAGAGGTGACGAGTCCCGACAACCACACAACAATACGGACTGTGGGGTCCTTAAATTCATGGACTTATACGTCCTTAAACCAACAATACGGACTGTGGGGTCCTTAAACTCATGGACTTATGCGTCCTTAAACCAACACTCGTCCCCAAAATGGGAACAATGGATCACCATGTCCCTAAACTGGCAATGGACCACCATGTCCCTAAACCGGCAATGGACCACTATGTCCCTAAACTGGAACAAGAGAGCCCCCAAATGTTCTTTTATTGGATCTAAATGATCCCGTTAAGTTGATCTTAGTCTAAAATTAGGCTAACGTATCCTTAACAAACGTTTGAGTTGATCTTCGCCTCAAATATGGCCAACGTATCCTCAAACCAAAACACCAAACCCAAATCTAAGAAAATACGGATTTGGACTAATCCACGTCCTACGGGCGACGACATAAATTAGTCTCCGTATACAATCCACGGGCAACCACAAACAAAACAAACACTCACGGCACGAAGTGAAATTCTGGAGAAGGAGAAAGTTGTTACCGCGATGCGGTAGCGTAATTAACTGCAGGGGCTTGCTGCTTGCAGGGAAGAGCGTCCCCACAATCAAAAACCCCTCAAGCGAGGGGGAATCTGACGAAGTCTGCTAAATCGGCCGCATCCGTCTAAACCTCCGATACACGGTGCCATAAATCAACTTGGCATCTTCAGAGAGGTGGACGGATAAAACCTATTAGCATCTGCCCTGAATCTCAGGCAAGACGCCTATGTCTTGGCCTCCATTCGGAGGGGAACAGATTCTGGTACGCCCGGTGGGACCTTTTCCTCTTTCCATTCCACACTTCGTGTGTCGTCTTCGCGATTGAATCGCGGTTTGTTAACGGTTGCCCTCGGGTTTTAAGTTACTAAGATTTGGTCTCTTGCTTGGCGCAGAAATCAAACAGCAATGGCGTTCAACGGCTCAAACTGCTCCAACTGCAAGTGCAACCGACGCTCCGCCTCACCTGGAGGTGTATCCTATAGACCGCAGGCTGCTTCCCTGTTCACTATGCCTGTGGAACAAGTAACTCAGGATACCACCGGTCTGTTCTTTGGGACCATGCTCCCGCCGGTGAACATCAACATCCCAGTGCTCGTACCGGAAGCTTCAAAGAAATCGGTCTTCGATCGACTTGCTACTCCCACGGCCCCTCTCAACGGGTCGTCCAATTCTTCAGTCTTCACCAGGCTGAGCTCAAGCTCCAGAGGGCCTACCAAGAAGCCCATAACACCTGAAGCGGCCACCACAAAGAAGATAGCTGCTCCCGAAGTCGTCAAGGCGGCTTCTCCTCCCAGAGGGTCGGTCTTCGCGAAACTGACTGCTCCCGTTCCCGCTTCCGCTCAGAAATCTATTTTTGACCAGTTGGACGTAGCTTCTCAACGAACGTCAGTCTTTAAGAGGCTGACACCGGCAACAGCCTCTCCCCAGAACAGGAGGCAAGACGAAGCCGTTGCTGAACCAATCCCAACAACCCGTCACGCCCGACGTCGCCACTGGCGCCAGATAAGGAAGACTGGGGGCAACTCCCCTTCTGGGATAACGCCACTAGCTACAACGGTGGAAGTTAATGCTGTTGTTCCAACTGGGAACAGCTTTGAGCTGCTGAACAGGGTACGCAGAAATTTGCCAACTGTGGTGCTCAAAAGATCTCCTCCACCGGTAGAGACCGTCGGGGAAGAAGAACCAGAAAAGTCGGAGCAGTCTCCTCAACGGCTGACCTCCAGGAACTACAAGACTTGGCGACAAGTCCAAGAATCGATGATTGATCCGAATTTCTCTCACCAGCATAAGAAGTCAAAAGTTTGGCAGGAAGAAAATTCCCCTGTCAAGCAACGAAAGACGACGACTACCTAGGTGCCCAAAGCAATGGCCCCCTCAACTTCAATGGTCCACAAGAGAAGAAGGCCAGAGAAAATCCCCACACCTGCGGCGAATGTCAAAGGTAGTGAGCCCAAACGCCCTAAGTATGGGGGCATTGTGGTACACACGTCTACATGGCGTCTGGGAAAGAGGACAGTCGTACATCCACAGGTCATAGACCGCTTACGCGATCGGTGACTAAATCTCAGGAGCAGCAGCAGAAGCTCCAAGAAATGATGACCGCGATGGCAGCACTCACAGGGCCGAAAGAAAGCCCAGAAGCATCCTCGGATCAGCGCCAGGAGCAAGAAACCGATGCCGAATTCCTTCGCAGGATACTGGAAAAGAAGGACAAAGAGGCTGCAGAGCAAGCAGCCAATATAAAACGAATGGCCCTTCTGTTTCAGGACATGGTGGGTATGATGATCCAGCAAGATCCTCCTGCTGAAGATCCTCCGATCGTCCTTGAAGATGACAGAGGAGAAACGTCGAATCCTCCACCGGCTCTGTCAACAGCCAAGGAGGAGACAATTTCCAAAGCCGACCTGGATGAATACATAGCCCAGCAGATACGGGTCCACCAGGCAACTGAGACAGCCAGTCAGGTTGTCAGAACGGGGCGACCATATCCGAGATGGTATGATCAAATCAAGTACCCGCCGGGCTACACAATTCCAAAGTTCCATGTCTACAAGAGGACAGGCAATCCCCATAACATGTTGCCCAGTTCAGGGCTCTTTGCGGTAACACCGGCGGCGACGATAAACTCCTACTTCGCCAGTTCGTCGGCAGCTTGTCAGAGACGGCATTTGAATGGTACTCCGAACTTCCGAATGACTCCGTCAAAACTTTCGCTAAAATGGAGTTGTTGTTTACCCAGCGCTTCGCAAGTGCCAGCGAGCGTACTCCAATAACGGCTCTGATCAATGCAAGAGTAAAGCCGGGCGAAACTTGGGTCCAATATGCAATCCGATGGCGGAACTTATGGTCGAAGTGCGAACAGCGCATCGAAGAAGCGCCAGCGGTGGGCATGTTCGTGGGCACCTTAGATCCTCATGCAACTATTTCACAGTTCATGATGTTCTTTAAACCGACCACGTTCTAGGTTTTGATCGACAAGCTAGATCAGATAGACCAAATGGGCCATAGGCCGTCTCCTCCAAAGCCGGACTCTCGAAATGAGAAGGGGAAAGGAAAAGCGATTGTCGTCGCCAATGCTCAACAGCAGCCGAGCAACTTGAAACCGGTTGTCCGTCAAAACAGCATGCGTCCACACGTACCCCTCGAGAAGAGGCTAGGACTTCCTTACTCGTTTCCTCAAGATAAAACGAGAAGACTGTTTGAGCTGGCGCTGCGCAACAGACTCATCAATCTGCCAGATGCAAGGCGTCCGTTGCAGCCAAATGACGTCAATGATCCCAATTACTGCCCCTACCACCGAGTATTGGATCATCCGATCGAGGATTGCTACGTCTTCAAAAACTGGATTGAAGACCAATACCAACAGGGCAAGTTCGCGTTGTCCGAAAGATGGAAGGTGAACCCGTCGCAACATCATACCCCGAAAAGGGTGAATACGCCGGGGGCAACGTGCTCCCTTGTTGAAGAAGCTCCGTGGGTGGTTGTGCTATCAGCCAAAACTAAAAGGATGCTGAATGATCTCAAGACATGCCCGGCGGTCAGGTGGAAGAACCCGCTAGAGCCCCAGATCATTGAAGGGATGTTGAAGCCACGCCCAACTCTAAAGACCGGTGGTGATGACCCAAGCACTTGTACCTAGCCGTCGAAATCTTCAAAGAAGAAGAAGAAGAGATCCAAAAAGCCCGTGAAACCTGGCGACAAGCGCACGGACTTACAGAAATAGATCAATGCGCTGGAGGAGTATAATCAAAAGGCACGGACTCCCATCATGCTCCAAGAGTTCCTTAGCCACGTCTTTCAGGGGGAAGATGATGGAGAAAGCTCGTCGGATGAATCCGAGGAATACGTGGCAAGTTGTCATGTGATCTATCACTCGTTCACGGACGATGAGAAAACTCATTACACTGAGAAGCTGGGGGCAGATCCTGAATCAGAACTTCTAGGTCCATCAGATGAAACAATTGATGCATTCCTCAATGAAGTTCTGTTGAAAAGTAAAGCTGATCAGGAACGCGAGACGGTCATATTTGAAAGGGCCAAGCGCCGGCGACTAGACGAAAGAATTGAGACACCCCCGTCAAATCAAAAGACATCCGTCACGGACAAAATTAAATTCAAGACGAGGAAAAGGTTTGCTAAAGCCATATCAATGGGGATGAAGCTACCACCCTTTGAAGGAAACATTGCCGGCAGAGCAGAAATGCACCCTTCCTATTGCTTATATCATCGAAAGGTTTCGCACCCCACCGAAGAGTGCAAAGCTTTCAATAGATGGTGGCAGGGGTATGTCGCTCACCGGCAACATTTTAAGCGGAGAAGCGTAAAACTCGTCGGGAGCGAAAAAGTATGACCGAGGAGCCTAGAAGAACTACCGGCGATTGTCGCATGGTTAACGCCGGGAAAGAGCAAGTTCTCACATTCGGGAGTGACTCTGACGAGGAAATGGCTCTTAGCCCTCTCTTTAAAGTGTCCACCTCGGGAAAAGAGGAAGAGCCGAAGGCCTGCGAAAATATCCGGCTACGTAATCGTACGCTACCCGAAAAGAATCTCGGGCCCTCAAATAAAAAAGATAAGGGAAAGGAAAAGGTCTCTGAGGATATCGCCCTAGATGACCAAGTTGTGGAAGAGCTAACCGCCAAGGGCCCGCCAAAGAAAAATGAGGTGGACTACAACGTTCTGGCACATTTGAGGAAGTTACCCTCGCAACTCAGTATTCTCGATGCCCTCTTACTATCAAAAGAAGCAAGAGAATCATTGATTAAAGCGCTGCAAGAACCTGAGCAATTCCAAGCCTTCCTCGCCGAAGAAAGGATGAAAGATGAACTGGAAGAAGTGCACATAGCCGATGTCACTTTCGGTGATGAAGACCTCCTCCTTGGGATATGCGAGCACAATCGGCCCCTCTATGTCTCAGGGTACTGCCACGATATAAAGATAAGCAAAATCTTGGTTGACAATGGGTCTTCCGTCAATCTCCTCAATGTACGGGTATTGAAGGAAATCTGCATGAGCGTCCAGCACCTCGCTCGGGACAAGATCACCATCTCCGGGTTCGACTCTCAATCGTCACGGACTCTCGGGTCTGTGATACTGACGTTACGTTTTGGGCTACTCGTCACGGACATCAAATTCCACGTCATAGATGCCAAGACATGCTATAATGCTTTGCTCGGCCGACCCTGGTTACACGAGTACAACATTATCCCTTCTACACAGCATCAGTGTATGAAATATTTGAAGGATGGTGTCGAGTATACCATAACAGGAGAGTTGAACCCATTCTCCGTAAACGAGGTCCGCAAGTACGAAGATGCAAAATACTTCTTACCGAATTTCGAGGACACGGAGAGGTGTCACAAGCCAGAGAACAAAGCTAACGCCACCATTCCGGTCTTCGGGAGCGATACCGAGGAGGACGAAGAAATAGTCTATTCCGCGCCGCCCCAACACAACAAGCCGGGACCGTCCGCTCCTCTGTTGGCCTTTGGCAGCGATTCGGAAGATGAAGTCCACGCTATATTCTCTGCTCGACCTTCAATACAAACTTTCGCTGATGAAGAGCAAAGTCTGCAAGTCGCCATGGTTCCATTTAAACATCATAAAGAACTGGATGCGCTCGATACCTATAGTGTAGAAGAGCTGCAGACGTTCTATGTCCCCCCCAGACGAGAAGGAGAAAAGGCGATCCTATTCTACCGTTCCGGGGAAACCAAAGTAGAAAAAGAAATCTGGCATGGCGCGGATTCTACGCATGACAGGCTTCAGCCTATCCGTCTGCCCAGATATTATACGGACGGACTAAGGAGACTTTTGAGGCACCAAGGGATAACCTTCAAACAGACCGCTCGAAAAGCTAAGTTCTATGATAGGATCTGGAACGTTCCCGGAACTCAGCGCAAATTGCCCAGCGGGAGAATGGAAGTAATCGGGCTTGAATATGTTCGGTTCAAGAAACGGGAGCTACTCCGCGACTGCTATGTCGTGCATAACTTTGATGAAGAAAGAGATGCTCAATGGGAAGATGCTAATCCTGAGCCAGAAAGAGTTCCTGAAGCAAAAATGCCCAGTCTTTCGTTCGAAGAACAAATGAACAAGCTTATAAGGGAAGCTGGTCAAAAAGTTCGAGACGACCACAACCGCGAAATGGCCATCTACGAGAAAGCTAGGACGCAACGCCTCCTTCAACAGACTGAGAAAGATGAAAATGTCGCTCCCTGTCAACCTGTTGCAAAAACGGCTCGACGCAGAGGCAGAAATAAGTCGAAAAGTGGAAAAGGCATTCAACAGCGACAAAGCGGGAACAAGAAGTCACGCAGTCGGGAATCGAGCGGTCCGGATTTATCCCTTATGAAAAAGATGGGTCGAGCATACTCTTTTCCTCAAGACAAGACAAAGAAGATACTTGACCTAGCTATAAAACACCAAATGATTACACTGCCGGAGTCTAAACACCCTGAGCAAGCAGGTAAAGTCTCACACCCGAACTATTGCTCTTATCATCGGGTAATAGGACACCCTCTCGAAGACTGCTTCACCTTCAAGAATTGGGTCGAAGATCAGTATCAGCTCGGCAAGTTCGCTCTATCTGACAGCTGGAGGGTAACACCGCCACAGAAGCATGAACCCAAAGCCATGAGAGCGGAACCAGATCCGCATCGGTCTTGGAAGCGAGCTCGTACTTGTCATATGATAACAATATCAAAAGAAGAACCTGAGAATATGGATGACCTTCCCTGGTGCTTCGAAAACAGCGATGACGAGGTGATCTCAGAATTTCCACCAGCGCCGAAAAAGTTGGAAGACGGAATACACACCACTGCGGATAACCTCAAGAAAATGGAGTTGGGGACGGCAAACGACCCGCGACCGACGTTCGTTAGTGAGCTGCTATCTGAAGAAAGGGTGGCTTCATTAAAAGACGTGCTTATGCAGTATAGAGATTGCTTCGCGTGGAACTATTCCGAAATGCCGGGACTAGATCCAGAAATTGCTGTGCATAAATTGGCGATATCCCCGGACGTTAAGCCGATCAAACAAGCACCAAGAAGAATGCGGCTCGAGCTTGAAATGAGCATTAACGCCGAAGTCAAGAAGCTGATCAACTCTGGGTTTATCCAGGAAGTTCAGTATCCCGATTGGATCGCTAACATCGTCCCGGTGATGAAGAAAAATGGGGCTGTGCGTATCTGCGTAGACTTTCGGGATCTCAATAAAGCCTGCCCGAAGGATGATTTCCCAGTACCGGTCACCGAGCTGATGATAAATAACACGTCCACTCACGAGGTTTTCTTCTTCATGGATGGCTCATCAGGATATAATCAGATAAAGATGCATCCCGAAGACCAGAAGCACACCGCTTTCCGGACCCCTTTGGGTATATTTTGCTACAAGGTGATGCCTTTCGGTCTAAAGAATGCCGGTGCCACCTATCAGAGGGCCATGATGAAGATCTTCGATGACCTTATACATGAAATCGTCGAATGCTATATCGACGACCTCATGGTTAAGAGCAAATCATGCGAGGAGCATTTAGAGCATCTGAAGACCGTATTTCAACGCCTTCGACAATACAACTTGAAGATGAACCCCCTCAAGTGCGCATTCGGAGTTTCCTCAGGCAAATTCCTAGGATTCATCGTCCGACACCGAGGTATCGAGATAGATCCGTCAAAGATCAAGACGATCATGGAAATGCCTCCGCTAAGGACTCTCAAGCAATTGCGGTCTCTCCAAGGGAAGCTCGCGTACATCCGGCGATTTATAGCCAACCTTTCAGGCAAGTGTCGCCCTTACAGTCACCTGATGAAGAAGGGAACCCCTTTCGTTTGGGATCACAAATGCCAAGACGCGCTGGACGAAATCAAGCAATACCTGCAGAATCCGCCAGTGTTGGCTGCTCCGGTCAAGGGAAAGCCTCTCATTCTTTATATGACCGTCCTCGAAGGTTCCTTAGGCGCATTATGGGCATAAGAGAACGAACAAGGGAAAGAAAGAGCTCTTTATTACTTAAGTCGAGTTCTCCTGGGGGCAGAAAGCAACTACTCCCCCATCGAAAAGCACTGCCTGGCGTTGATCTTCGCGATAACAAAGCTCAGGCACTATGCGTTGGCGCATGAAGTCCGTCTCATCTCGAAGGTGGACCCCATTAAATATTTAATGTCGAAGGCCATATTGACAGGGAGACTCGCTAAATGGGCCTTGCTCTTAATGGAGTTTTCGATAACCTATCAGCCTCTTAAAGCAGTGAAAGGCCAGGCCATCGCCGACTTCCTCGCTGAGCATCCGATACCGGCCGATTCCTCTTTGAATTGCGAGCTGCCAGACGAACATGCGTTTGATGCAATCGACGGTAGTAATACCCGATGGGAACT
This sequence comes from Agapanthus africanus, assembly GCA_030015575.1. Taxonomy (NCBI): domain Eukaryota; kingdom Viridiplantae; phylum Streptophyta; class Magnoliopsida; order Asparagales; family Amaryllidaceae; genus Agapanthus; species Agapanthus africanus. The sequence continues at coordinate 127,406,470 of JASDDO010000014.1, read as the reverse complement.
CTATTTTGATGGAGTGTCTTCCATGAAGAAGCGCAAACAAAGCACCCCTATAATCAAATCAGGGATGGGCCTCATCTTCGTAACTCCACAAGGAGGGATAATGCGCTTTGCTTTCTCCTTAACAGAGCCGAGGATGAACAATGAAGCCGAATACGAAGCTTTGATAGCAGGCCTCGAGATCGCCATCGACATGGGAATTGAAAACCTCTTCATATACGGAGATTCTCAACTGGTCGTCAGTCAAGTAAATGGCGACTACCAAACGTGCAAACCCGAACTGGTAAAGTATGGCGAGAGAGTACAACAACTGCTGACTCAAATCCCCTCCTACATGATGGAGAGTATACCGCGTGCGGAAAATAGCAAGGCGGACGCGTTGGCCAAGCTCGCTAAAGAACTGGCCGACGAGAACCTCGATGACGTAAGAATCGTGGTACAAAACCTTCAGGTGCTTGCCCCAGCCGAAATATCTCCGGAATCATCCGAAGAAAAGGGAGCGACTGAGCAAATGGCTATGCAAATGAAAGACCAGGAAAAGGCTGACGATTGGAGAGAAGTCTTTATAGACTACTTCAAGTCCCTCAAACGCCTGAAGATGCATCCTCAAGACATCAGCTTATGAAACGAGCTCTGTCTTTTGCCTTCGTCAATGATACTCTTTACAAGAGGTCGTTTGATTCTCTGTGGCTAAGATGTCTGGGACCTGACGAAGCGAAAAGATTCGTTCAGGAAGTTCACGACGGACTCTGCGGTTCTCACCAAGCAGGCCCGAAGATGAAGTTGAAAATTAAACGGATGGGCTACTATTGGCCAACGATGATTCAGGACTGCCTCGAATATGCGAAGCAATGCCACTCATGCCAGATTCATGGGGACTTTATCCATCAGCCCCCAAATCCTCTACATCCAACAGTGGCTAGCTGGTCGTTCGAAATGTGGGGGACTGACGTAATCGGCCCCATCGAACCAGTATCGTCCACAGGACATCGATTCATTTCGGCGACGACTGACTACTTCTCCAAATGGGCAGAAGCGGTACCGCTGAGGGAAGTGAAGACGGAGAATATCCTCCATTTCTTCAAGACGCACGTCATTTATCGGTTTGGAACTCCGCGACGGATCATCTCCGATAACGGGCCAGCCTACAGAAGCCACAAGATCATCCACTTCGTGCAACAACACAACATAGACTGGAGATATTCCTCAGTTTATAATCCCTGAGCTAACGGCCTAGCTGAGGCTTTCAACAAGACCTTGACGAAGATTGTGAAGAAGACGGTGTCCCGAAATAAGAAGGACTGGCACAAGAGACTGCAAGAGGCTCTCTGAGCGTATCGAACTACGTTCAAGACGGCCACGAACACAATGCCGTACGCGTTAGTCTTCAGTACAGAAGCAGTACTCCCCCTCGAAATAGAATTACCCTCTCTATGAGTGGCAATCCACTACGAGCTGACGGACGAAGAAAATGCTCACCTTCGGCTTGAGGAGCTTGATGCCCTTAATGAGACCCGGCTCATAGCACAACAAAATCTGGAGGCTTATAAAGCAAAGATGACGCGCTCATATGAAAGATTGACCAGGCCGAGGACATTCCGCCAAGGCGAACTCGTGCTAGTGGTCAAAAGACCTATGATCCCCAATCGCGCCAAGCGGGGAAAATTCGAGCCGAACTATGAAGGCCTGTACATCATAGATAAGGTCTACCAAGGTGGAGCTTATCTACTCATGGATATGCACGGTGAAAGGCCTTTCAGGCCAATAAATGGTCGCTTCTTAAAGAAATACTACGCTTAATGAGTCACAGCCTAGGTCAATGATAGATGACGACGACTATGTCCGCTCGCTATCTTCCTAAGCTCAAAACTCTATAAGTAGTAACCGGCCTTCTTCAGCAACGGACCGAAATGTCCTTAAACTAATGACGGACCACTACGTCCTAAAACTAGCTGACGGACCGAAACGTCCGTAAACTACTACCGCAGCATCCTCAGGCTGACGAGCTAAATAAAAAAAGGAATAAAGATAAAAAAAAAAGAATAAAAAAGAAGACGGTATGTTCATAAGCGAAATGGGCACGGATGAAAACCCGAAAGGGCTCCATGAGTAAAAACAGCAGGGCTACCGGCGAGTGTTCGTGAAAACCCGAAAAGGCGCGACCTCGTTAGAAAAAAAGGAAAAAGAAGGGAAAAAATTTTTAAAAAAAGAGACGGTATGTCCATAAGCAAAATGGGCACGGAAGAAAACCCAAAAGGGCTCCGTGAGTAAAAACAGCAGGGCTATCGGCGAGTGTTTGTGAAAACCCGAAAGGGTGAAACCTCGTTAAAAGGCACTTGCAGGGTCCTCTAGACCTTGTAAGGAGAAACCACCCGCGTGAAATCCTTACGACTCACAGGGAAGCAACACACTTAGGGATCCCTACGATGCCTAAGGAGAAATCACACTTGCGAGATCCTCACGACTCGTAAGGAGAACTCTCTTATGGAACCCTCACGGCTCATAAGATTTGAAGGTCTTAAATTACAGAGATCTGAACCTGTTCTTAAGCAACCCCCACAACCTTCGATATTGCCCTACAAGTGGTTCAATACTGACCCTTGTATACAATCCACGGGCGCGAATAAACATTTCCCTAACCAAGTCCCACCTATGACTAGGGATATGTCCATATGGTGAACAACCCTTGTAAGTCCTCTCGACTTATAAGGAGAAAACCCTTTTGTAAGATCCTTACGACTTACAGGGGAACATACACTTAGGAATCCTCACGATCCCTAAGGAGAAAACACACCTACGAGATCCTCACGACTTGTAGGGAGAAATACCTTTGTGAGACCCTTACGGCTCGTGAAGTCAAAAGCCTTAATCGACAGGATCCTAACCCTGTTTACTAAGCCACATTTGTTCGACATTGACAGAGGCAAATGATGATTCGCTCCTGGCAATATCTCAGTTGTAGCGATGTTGATGCCTAAATCGGTATCAAATTCCAAGTTCTTTCATGGCAAATGATGATTCGCTCCTAGCAATATTCCAGTCGCAGCGATGCTGATGCTAAGATTGGCACCAGATTCCAAGTTCTACACTCGCGATAAAAATCAGCGAGCTAAAAATGCATACGAAATAGCCGAAATGATGGGGCAACTTGCAACAAAATCAGCAAGTAAAAAATGTATGCATGCAAAATAGCTGAAATGATTGGGCAACTCGCAATAAAAAGCAGCGAGTAAAAGTAAAATAAATAGCCGAAATGATTGGGCACCGCGAAAAATAGCCGAAATGATTGGGCAATCGCAACTTTCGCGATATAAAAGCTGAAATGATAGAGCATCGCAGAAATAAAATAATAATATAAAAAAAATGAATGAAACTTTTGCCGTACAGGTGATATCACATCAATCCCTATATACAATCCAGGGGCGTAAACACAAAAGGAAACATATCTTCCCTCCCCATGCTCCATCAGAAAACGGAGCCAAGTCTTGACGGTAACTCATATAAACCCCGAAAGACACATTACCTCGATTCAGGGAAACCAGTGTCCTTGACGAGAACGTCTCGATTCACGTCGACCCGCAGAGAAACCAGCGTCTTTGCAGGAGTACCTCGACTCGTCTCAACCCCAGGAAAATCAGTGTCCTTAGCAACCTCCTCGACTCAGGGAAACCAGTGTCCTTAACAACAACATCTCGATTCGAGTCGACCCGCAGAGAAATCAGTGTCTTTGCGGGAGCACCTCGACTCGTCTCAACCCCAGGGAAATCAGTATCCTTGGCAACCTCCTCGACTCAAGGAAACCAGTATCCTTAACAAGAGCATCTCGATTCGCGTCGACCCGCAAAGAAATCGGTGTCTTTGCAGGAGTACCTCGACTCGTCTCAACCCCAGGGAAATCAGTGTCCTTAGCAAATACCTCGATTCAGGGAAACTAGTGTCCTTGATGAAAGCACCTTGATTTGCGTCGACCCGCAGAGAAATCAGTGTCTTTGCAGGAGTACCTCGACTCGTCTCAACCCCAGGGAAATCAGTGTCCTTGGCAAATACCTCGATTCAGGGAAACCAGTATCCTTGACGAGAGCACCTCGATTCGCATCGACCCGCAGAGAAATCAGTGTCTTTGCAGGAGCACTTCGATTCGTTTCAACCTCGAGGAAACCAGTGTCCTCGGCAAAATACTTTGACTCAGGGAAACTAGCGTCCTTGATGAGAGCTTCTTAATTCACGTCGACCCGCAAAGAAACCAGTTTCTTTACAGGAGCACTTCGATTCGTTTCAACCTCAAGAAAACCAGTGTCCTCGGCAAAATACTTCGACTCAGGGAAACTAGCATCCTTGATGAGAGCTTCTTGATTCGCGTCGGCCCACAGAGAAACCAGTGTCTTTGCAGGAATACCCCGATTCGTTTCAACCCCAGGGAAATCGGTGTCCTTGGCAAATACCCCGACTCAGGGAAATTAGTGTCCTTGACGAGAGCTGCTCGATTCGTCTCAACTCGTGAGGAAATTAGTGTCTTCACGAGGACTTCCCGATTCGTCTCGACTTGCAAGATAAAGCCTTAGGCAGCAGGGATTAAAAAACTTGTTTCCTAAGCACTGGGACCCTGCAAGTCGGTCTAAAACGGTCTCTTGCATACTATCCACGGGTCTCACTCTCCAAAGTCGAATCTCGAAAAGGAGGGAAACAACCGCTTATGAGTCCTCTCGACTCGTAAGAGGGAAAATTCTCTTATAAGATGCTTATGACTTATAAGAGAAAACGCACTTAGGAATCCTCACGATTCCTAAGGAGAAAATACACCTACGAGATCCTCTCGATCCATAAGGAGAAAAGTCTTTATGAAACCCTCACGGCTCATAAAGTTGAAAAGTCTTAGGCAGCAGATCTGAACCTGCGGCCTAAGCCATCGCTACCTCTTGAAGAAACCAAGACAGGATGCTCGTTCTATCATCTGTCGACCATGTTTACTAAAGTAACATGCTGATAATAAAAGAAAGAAAAAAGCGGAGAAATGATACAAGACATTACAAAGAATGTATATCTTTTATTCATAAATTTGATTGAGTACAAGATACATTGTGTTAAAGAATAAAAGAAGCAAATACATTTTATTTACAATTGCCAATGGTACAAAATGTTCAAGGAGAAGGAAGCGTCTTAAATAGCCCCATCAATTGCTCGCGCACTTCCTTTAATGCCTTCTCCTGATCGGCTGCCACCCGCCAGTTCTGCTTCCACCTGAGCCCGCTGCTGCAGGAAGGATGAGAGCTGCTCCTCAACTGCTTGCTGAGCTGCGTTGCGACCTTAGGCATCACGCTCAGCGGCATCGAGCTTCTACTTCAGTGCTAGCCCATCAGAAATACTTTGCAGAAGACCCTCGAAGATAGCCTTCACCCGAGCAGCGTTCGCATCGACTTCAGCACACAGGCGAACAGTCTCGCTTTAGGACTCTTGGCATTCCCTCAGCCTTAAAGCTGCTTCTTGTTCCAAATGGTGGAAGTAAGAATCGCTTTGCTCAATCCATGCCACCCGTTGAGTGCTCGCGGCGAAGATCTCAGGGACAGGACGCATCGACTCCAGCTGATGCAGGAGGGCCTCGATCTCCCTACAGTGATTAACCCAAGACTCGACGACGCCTTCATTATGAAAATTTACAAGCGTCGCCAGCATCGGATTAACCTCCGCAGCGAAATCTGAGGCAGATGGGGGAAGGTCCGTGTCAAGCTCTTCAACATATCCGCTCGGCATTCCCAAACTCATCGTAGCACCCTTTGAAGATGGACGTCTCAAGAAGGGGTCGGTCGGCATTATGATGCGAGACTCGGAGAGGGCCGGAATCGGGACGACAGCTGAAAAAACAAAATGCGATCAGATAACGGTTCAAGAAATGCAAGAAAGTCATCAATAGGAGAGTTTACTACACCAGCTGCAGCAGGTGGCAAAGCCGGGAGAGCCGGTGGCGCGACCGATCTTTCATCTCCTCCTTCGATTTGTAGCACTGCGATCAGGGCAAGGAAAATCAGAAATAAGTCCATTGTTGGAAAAAGAAAGAGTGTTAATTAAAAATTATACTCACCAGCGCCACTGGAGGAAGCGAGCTCCAACGGGAAGGAGAAGTGTGGGCGCAGCACCTGATAGAGGTGATCAAAAAGCACTCCTGCAAAGACGTAATAGTACGACATTAGTACATAAATTATGCAGCCGAAAGATAAAACTAATGGGTTATAAATTCATACCTTCCAACATTTGCGATGGCGTGAGAGAAGGTATAGAGGTGGCCATTGTCAAGGCAGTAGTTGACGGCGCTCCCTCGAGCAGTGGAGCATCAGCACTGGCCGCACCTGCGTTAGAAACAAGATAAGCCCTGTCAGGAAAGGTTGCAGAATAAAAGAAAGACATAACCCGAAATTTACCTGATGATGAGCCGGCCGAAAAGGCAGCGTCTCCCTCCATTGACATGAGACCACCTCCCGACGCCTCATCGCCCGACTCTACGGGAGCCGTCGTCGTGCTCGAGAGACCGGGAGATGGCGGAGGACCGTAGACGGGGAGAGCAATGATTGGAGCATTGCCAGACTCTTGAGAAAGAGCGGCTGGCTTGTCCTCGGGAGTCATGCCCGTCTCACCCACTACTCCGTCGGGCTCAGCGGACGTGGCCGTCTCGTCCGCCGTCGCCATGGGGTCGTCAGTCTCAGGCGCTCCATCCGCAGCTACCCTAGGCTCGGTTATAGCAGCCGTCTCATTTGTCGCTACCTCGCGCTCGACTGTGCTGGCCGTCTCGGGCGCAGCAGGCGTGACTGTCTCATAAACTCCTACCTCGGGTCCAGCAACCCCGGCTACATCGCCCACCGTCGGCTCGGGTTCAGCCAGTACCTCTTCCTCTGTCCCCTTAGGCTCGACGGTTTCTGCCTCCCCTTCGGTTGGACTTGGCCCTACATAACAAGAATATAAGAACCGATAGGTTTACAATTCTTACAACAAAATCTTGAAAGACACATTACCTGAAGTGGACTGATCGTTAGCCTCCCGAGCTGCGCGTGCCGCCTGTCTGTAAGCGGTAGACAAGGAGACCGGGGGCTCTTCCGAAGGAGTAGCAGCATGAGGAACGGTGCTTGGGCCCGCTCCCACGGCCAAAGCAGCTCTGCGCTCCTTCGCCTAGCGCCTCAACCGTTTCCTCTCCTCCCGAGCCGTCAAGACGGACCTCTTCGAAGCTTCCTTCATCAAGACGTCATCGTCCTCGTACAGAGTTGCCTCCAGAGCCTTCAAGGCATCCTTCATCGGCTTTTCGAGTCGAGACTCTTGCGGTAATCCCGAAGAGGCTGGAACATCAGTAGCTGGCCCGGGAGAGTCCCCGCATCGGCTTGCACGGCCCCTGCAAAGAGACAAAGAAAAAGATTAGATTGGCTATAAAAAAAAGAGAGAACAAAGACTCAGCGAGCCGAGACATACCAACGCCCGACAGAGCGCGTTTCCTCTCCTCCTCGTGGAAAGTTTTGAAGGAAGCGGCGATAGCTTCTTCAGTGGTGACGCCTGTTAAAAAAGGGGGAAAAGCATTAGTTAGAAATAATGATAAAAGTGCGATGAAATGACGAAGAGTGCAACTAATGATTACCTGATTGAGCGAGTTTAGCCAACAACGCTTCGAGTCTGGCTGTTCGCTCATAGGCCGCAATGGCGGCCGCCAGATCGGTGTCTGCTGGATCTACCGAGAAGCCCGCATTGCTGTCGTACTCGCTTATGCCTTCGGTGAGAGGGGCCTGAGGCTCTAAGCCGAGGATAGCATTGAGAGAGAGGAGCGACTTCTTCTTCCTCTTCTGCACGCGAGCCCCGGGTGCACCCAAGATCAACTTGCGCTTTGCAGGCACCTTAGGGCGGCGGGTCCTGATATCCGCACCGACGCCGGACTCCGGCGAAACACATTTACCGTCTCCACTGGAGCATGGAGCGCTGGTGACACGTCCGCGGTAGCACGAGGTAATCCACGCGAAGGGCTCAACACGCGCGATGGTCCAGCTCCAGCATCTTTCAACGGAGCAACGACAGGGGTCCTTGGCTTCAGGGGAGCCTTGCGGTCGCCGCCGGGAGGCGCACCCTTGCGGTCAACCAACATGCGCTTCTCCTCAAGGATGATCGCACCCATTGCGTGCGCGTACTAAGCCACGTACGCATGGAGGACCCGGGGGACGCAGCTCGGCTCGCTGATAAAAAAGTGAGAGCCCGTATTCAGCCGCATAAAATGGTGCATCGCACTCCGTATCCCTCCATGCTGGCCGCGGGCTCTTCTAAAAACACCTCCAGCAGAACCCCTGGTTATAGCTTGATTGTTGGGCGAACTGGTGGGGGTTGTACCTCATGAAGAGCGCCATCTCGTTCCGCCTGAACACCAGGAAGCCTGGCCGGATAGAGTAGAGGTGAAGAATCTCCCGGGTTTTCAGTACGGAGGCCCCGTCCTTGAAGCCGTCACGCAGCGCCACCACCGCCTTGGAGGTTTCTGAGCCGATGGTTACGACTTTATCCATAAAAGAAATTCTCGCTCCGACCAGGTGCGGACGAAGGAGCAACCCCCTAGCCTCCCGTGGAGGCGGATTCACAATCGAGGCGCCGATTAGCCGCACGACTCTTGGGAGTCTGCACCTCTCGAAAAACGAAGGGCTCTTATGAATGCCGAATACCCCGTGCACATGCATTTCCATCCACGAAGTGAAGTAGTGCATTGGGAAATTGGCAGGCTGCACCCCAGGTTCATTAGCGTCCGCCGCCACGCTGAGTCCATTGTATAGGTGGGCCAACCCGGCGATTCCTATTGACAACTGTAGGCCAACCACCATCTAATGTGCTGGGTAGAAAACGAACGGCCGCATGTAGCGTGGGTGCATGGGGAGCGCGAAGCTGCACAGCCACAATCCCAGAAACCCTAAAAAGAAGGTCTCCTCATCAATGCCCGGGGCGGCGATTTTTGATAGGGGCATGATGGCGGCATCGGGGAGATAGAAATCCTTTTGATCATCTTCCGATATTGGTCGACGATCTAAGCCGAAGCCGAAAGGGTCGTCGAGCTTGGCGAACTTTTCACTCCGCTCCGATAGAATCTCCGGTCGAAGGAAGCGGGCAATAAAATCTGCAAAACTAACTCACCGGACTCCTGATTCCAAATAGAGACCTTCGTATATATTCAGCACCTTCACCAAGCCCGGTGCTGAATAGCATTCTCCGGCGTCAAATCAAATACCAGCGGCTTGGTGGTGAAGACGTACTCGTCAGGAGGAAGCAGCTCCTCATAATGCTCCCCCCTCACCGGCAAACCCGAGATCTCAGCGAACTCTTCTAGGGAGATGGAGACTTCCCTGTCCGTTAGAAGGAAGGTGTGGGTGGGGATGTTCCATTGTTCTATGAAGGCCTTAACCCACCACGTTGGAGGAGCGGGGTACTCAAACAGCGAGACGTAGACTGCGGAGTACAGACCAATCTTCATCAGATGCGTCCTCTTCGCTGATAGGATGTACCGGGCCCACTGCAAATACCCGGTCGGTTGTCGCGGGGTCAATCCAATATTGTAAGCCTGTCCCCAAGGGCGTGCCTCACCCTGACATATGCGCCGCCCCAAGATGTCCACGGCCGGCGGCTGCTGCACGGGAATGGCAGCGATCGAAGGCTGGAGAGATCCTCCGAATTCCAGTTCAAGACCTCCACGGCATACTTCACCGGGGGTTCATCCGCATAGGGGATCGACGAGATGGGCTCAGACGGCGTCGCGTAACCAAAGCTTCGGCGACCCTTGATGATTTCGTTATACCACCTACCCCACAGGTGAAGGTTCTTATGCTCGGGGTCATGATCCTTAATGAGAGCGAGCACCTCTCGGTCCACCGGCGCCTCGAAAAATCCTTCCTCTGAGCGAACGAACGGGAAAGACAGATCAGCAGACATGATTGCCTGCAAAGGAAAACGAAATCAGCCGTCAGTGTTGTAATTCCAACGCTTGGTATTTTAAAATTTATACCATACTGCAATGCAGTAGATAAGGGACTAAAGGGGGACCCGCAAAATCTAGATGACAATGTGTCAGTTAATAAGACAGCCCCATCATTGGATGGGACTGTCAATTAATGAGGAGATCCCCAAAAGAATATTCTCATTAATGAGAAATCCCTAGAGATAAGGAGAAAATCTCCTCTTTCAGAGCAAAGCTCTGTCACAGAGTGACACTTGTCAAACTCTGGTCTCAAGAGAATAAAATTCCTTAAAAAGAGCCTAGCTCTGTAAAAATAATGAGAAAATCTATTAGAAGAAAAAAAATTATCAGCTCCTAAAAGATTAAAAATTTGGGATCTTAAAGATCCATGAAAACTTTTAAAAGTTCTTCATTTTTAGATCAAAAGATCCATGTTTTGCCAAAAAGCAAAGCTCTGTTCATGGGTTAAGAAACCCTGAAATAGATTCTTGAGAGCAAGGCTCTGTTGGTGAAACCCCAAAGGGGTTTTCTTTAGATCAAAGATCTATGAGAGCAAGGCTCTGTCAATTAAAATTAATTTAATTTAATTTAAGTTAATTTTACCTAAGATTTTTCTAGAGTTTGAACTCTGAAGTTCTTGAAAAACGAGAGCAAGGCTCTGAAGTTCTTAAAAGCAAGAGCAAGGCTCTGAAGATTAAAGTTCTTGAAGATGGTGAACATCTGTTGAGGGCCAAGGGTCCTATTTAGAGGCGCTTGCGCCCCTTCAACTCCTGAGTTGATCCAACGGCTGGGATCTTGCCACCGCTGCACTCACGTATGCGCCACGTGAGCACAACGGTGGGGGAGCATTTGTTTCCTCCAATCAGAGCAAAGCTCTGTTTGAATTTCAAAATTCAAAAATTGAAGCAACGCTTCAGATCCCTTACGCTGCGCGGAACAAGCCACGTGTCAAAAGCAGACACGCCAGCGCAGCGCCTAAGGCAGCGCATCCAATCAGAGGAAGGCTCTATTTAAAATAAAAATAAAGGAAGCAACGCTTCAGATGATCTGCGCTCTGCGCTGCGCGACACGTGGCAGCGCGGTTGCGCTAGCGCAGTTGCGCTGCGCGACACGTGTCAAGCGCAAGTGCGCTTGCGCCAACTGTGCCAGCACTAAAACAGAATTAAAATTCCAGAAAGATCTTTCTGATCTTATTAAAACAATAAGATTCTTTTCTGTAAAACAGAAGCGCTTGGATCAAAGATCCAACGGTGGGGAAAAATCCCTAAATCACTCAGAGAAAGATCTCTTTAACTGATTTAATAAATTAATTGGCACTATAAAAAAGCCCCTAGACTCCAAGTCTAAAACACATTGAAACACAGAGAGAACTCAGAGAAATCTTTTGAAAACTTTGAGAAAGAACTCAAAAAAAAAGAAAAGTAAAAACCTTTGAATAAAAGAAGAATTTTCTTCTAAAAAGATCAATGATCTAAGAACAAGATCAAGATCTTGAAAAAAAAAAGAATATATAATAATAATAATAAAAAAGTAATTTACTTCTTCATTAGATCTTTCTGATCTACATAAAAGCATTGCCTTTTGATGAACCATTGGATCTGGAATCTTTAGATTCTTTTCTTTGATCCCGATGCGCTCTGCACTTTTAAACAGTGCCCTGCACTTGTAAAATCTGCACTATTGCGCTCCTTGGATTGGCGCAAGCCACCAGGGAGCGCCACGTGTCAACCCCAGAGCAAACTGCGCTGTGCGCTTCTAAAACAGAGCACTGCTCTTTTAAATTGGCGCAAGTCACCAGAGTGCGCCACGTGTCAGCAGCGCAGCGCAATGGCACTGCGCTTGTGCTCACCAGAGCGTGACACGTGTCACCATCACATGAGTTTACGCCTTACGTTCCTCAATTGGCGCAAAGCGCCTGACAAGCCACGTGGGGCGTTGTCAGAGCATTTAATGCAATGCATTATCAAGGGCAGAGCCCAATAAAGAAAGGTCTATCAGACCAAATAAAAGTGTTGTGCACTATTAAAAGGGGCAGAGCCCAATAAAAAGAAAAAAGTCTAAACAGACCAAAATAAAATGCTTTGCATTGTTTTAAAAGAGGGCAGAGCCCAAACAAAGGCCTAACAGGCCAAACATAAATAAAATGTTGAACATTTTCAATTGGACTTAGCCCAATTCTGGCCGTAAATCCTCAAATTAAATTGACTGAGCACGACTGCTCTCTTAAATCAATTTACACCCGGTTCAATGGTACATCTCCGAACTCCTCTGATATTTGTCGTTGTAATCCTTCAACGTCGTCAGAGAGGTGACGAGTCCCGACAACCACACAACAATACGGACTGTGGGATCCTTAAATTCATGGACTTATGCGTCCTTAAACCAACAATACGGACTGTGAGATCCTTAAACTCATGGACTTATGCGTCCTTAAACCAACACTCGTCCCCAAAATGGGAACAATGGACCACCATGTCCCTAAACTGACAATGGACCACCATGTCCCTAAACTGGAACAATAGAGCCCCCAAATGCTCTTTTGTCGGATCTAAACGATCCAGTTAAGTTGATCTTAGTCTCAAATTGGACTAATGTATTCTTAACAAACGTTTAAGTTGATCTTAGCCTCAAATATGGCGAACGTATTCTTAAACCAAAACACCAAACCCAAATCTAAGAAAATACGGATTTGGACTAATCCACGTCCTACGGGCGACGACATAAATTACTCTCCGTATACAATCCACGGGCAACCACAAACAAAACAAACACCCACGACACGAAGTGAAATTCTGGAGAAGGAGAAAGTTGTTACCCGCGATGCGGCAGCGTAATTAACTGTAGGGGCTTGTGCCTGCAGGGAAGAGCGTCCCCACAATCAAAAACCCCTCAAGCGAGGGGGAATCTGACGAAGTCTGCTAAATCGGCCGCATCCGTGTAAACCTCCGATACACGGTGCCATAAATCAACTTGGCATCTTCGGAGAGGTGGACGGATAAAACCTATTAGCATCTGCCCCGAATCTCAGGCAAGACGCCCATGTCTTGGCCGCCATTCGGGGAGGAACAGGAACCTCGGGCCCGACCGTCTCCAGGAGATCCTTCTCGTTATACAGTGGGAACCCTACCGGGAAAGAAGGTTCGAAAGTTTCTTTATTCGTATGGATAGGAATCCTAGACACCATCATTTCAAAGGGAGATCTTGAGCGGTAGCCAGGGTACGGCGCTTTGCTAGTTTTGACTTCATAGGTATAGCTTGAGCTTCTCCGCGTTGTAAGGCCGAGGGAGCTTCCGTCCGTCCGCGTCTTATAGGCGGTAGGCTCCGCCGGGGAGCGCTTTGAATACGAAGAAGGGACCTTCCCACTTTGGGGAGAACTTGTGAAGCCTGCCTTGGTCGATGAACTCATTCCGCCGCAGGACCAGATCCCCGGCCTTGAAGGATCAGTGTTTTACCCGAGCGTTGTAGTACCGGGCCGTTTGCTGTTGGTAGGCGGCGGCTCTATCTTCCGGGAGCGTTCCGTCTTTTAGGAATTCCACGAGGGGCTTCCTCTAATCTGGGTCATTCTCCTGTGTCGTGTACACTTGGAGCGTCACCGCCTCGTCTCCAACGCTGGGTCGGACCAAGGTTTCGAAGAGTATCGACCGCCTGTTGCTGGCCGAGTATGATGAAGCCAACTTGCTCAGGGCGTCTGCTTGAGCATTCATTTGTCTGGGTATTTGTTCCACCTGGACTTCGTCGAAGATTTTTCGGAGCTTCCTCACATCGTCTAGGTATTTCACCATTAGGTTCTCTCGAGCCTCGAAGCGGCCGGTTACTTGGCCGACGACTAGGGCCGAGTCGCAGCGGACCCGGACGACCTTCAGTCCCAGCCCGACGGCCATGCGCAGTCCGGCTAGGAGGGCTTCGTACTCCGCCGCGTTGTTCAATGCTTTGAAACCGAGCCTCAAGGAATACTCCATCTCGGCTTCATTTGGGCCCCGGATAATGAGGCCGGCACCGCAGCCTTCCTCGGTGGAAGACCCGTCGACGTAGATGACCCACTCCGGGGCTGAGCTAGGGCCTTCCTGGTCGGGATGCCGTGCTGCGAGGGGCGGCACGGGGTCCTGCTTCCTGCTAGGAATGGTGCATTCGACGATGAAATCGGCCAGGGCCTGCGCCTTGATGGCTTGCTTCGGGCGATACCTTATGTCGAATTGAGACAGCTCCCATCTCCATTTCTCTAGACGACCAGAGGATTCTGGCGATGCCAGGATAACCCCTAAGGGGCGCTCAGTGAGGACGATGATGGTGTGTGCTTGGAAGTAGTGCCGCAGCTTTCGCGAGGTTACTACGAGGGCCAGGACGATCTTCTCTATGGCGGGGTATCTCGTCTCCGCGTCTTTGAATACATGGCTCACATAGTACACTGGCCTCTGCACCCCCTCGGCCTCTCGGACGAGCACCGACCCTGCTGCTTGGTCGGATACTGCCAGGTACAGCGACAGCTCGTCCCTTCCACGGGCCGAGTGAGTAGGGGCGGTGTTGCGAGGTGCCTCTTCAGTTGGTCGAAGGCTGCTTGGCAATCTTCCGAACATTCGAACCTTGGAATTTTCCTCAGCGCCTTGAAGAACGGGAGGCACTTCTCCCCCGACCTGGACATGAAACGGCTCAGAGCGGCGATCCGCCCTGTGAGCCGCATGATTTCGACGTTGGTCCTGGGTGCGGTCATGTTCAGGATGCGCGTCGATCTTCTCCGGGTTAGCTTCAATCCCACGGTGGGTGACCATGAACCCGAGGAACTTCCCTCCGGTAACTCCGAACGCACACTTAGCGGGGTTCAGCTTCATGTTGAACTTGCGGAGCACCTTAAACGCCTCGCCCAGGTCATTGACATGGTCGGCCGACGAGATGGACTTGACGAGCATGTCGTCGACGTAGACCTCCATGTTTCTGCCGATCTGTGGCTTGAACATGCGGTTGACCAGCCTCTGGTATGTGTCCCCGACATTCTTGAGGTCGAATGGCATCACTCTGTAGCAGTACACCCCCCGGTCCATCGTGAATGCGGTCATGTCTTCGTCGTCAGGGTTCATGCGGATTTGGTTGTAGCAGGAGAAAGCGTCCATGAAGCTCAGGAGTTCATGTCCGGCCGAGCTGTCGATGAGCTGGTCTATGCGGGGGGGCAGGAAGTTGTCCTTGGGGCAGGCCTTGTTGAGGTCGATGAAGTCGACGTACATATGCCACTTCCCACTCGACTTCTTGACCAGGACCACGTTGGCCAGCCACTCCGAGTAGGGCGCGTTCCTGATGAAGTTGGCGGCGAGGAGTCGGTCAACTTCTTCTTCGATGGCCTTTTGTTTGATTGGGGCGAAGCTTCTTTTCATCTGCCTGACGGGTCGGGCCGTAGGATCAACCCCGAGCTTGTGGGAGATGATTTTAGGGTCGATCCCAGGCATGTCGGCTGGGGCCCAGGCGAAGAAGTCGGAATTACTTCGGAGGAACACGGTCAGGTCATCCCGCCGGGTTCCCGTCAGGAGTGACCCGACCTGGACGGTCTTCCCTGGGTCTCCTTCCGCTAAAGGCACCTCGGTCAGTGGCTCGACCGGTGCCCCACGGACCTCCTTCCGCACATCCCGGGTGTCCAGGGACCCCTGCATGTCGCCGCATGCATCGGCGCTATCAGTGTGCTGCTCGGGGGAAGATGCCTCTGTCAGACCTACCTCCGTGACCCGTTGGCTTCCGTAGGCCCGGCCCACCCCACCCTGGTCGAGGGGGAATTTTATCGCCAGGTGGTATGTCGAGTTCTAGGCTTGGAGGGAGTTCAGCGTCGGCCGATCAAGGAGGACGTTGTAGGCCGAGGGGATCCTAGCCACAATGAAGTCCACCGGCAGCGTGCGCGTGCGGCCGGGCTCCCCGATCGTGAACTGCAGGGTGACTACCCCTTGCGCCGAGACGGAGTGGTTGGTGAATCCCGAGAGGACGTGGGAGGTCGGCCTCAAGTCCGCTGGGGCCAGCCCCATTCGCAGAAAGCAGTCGTGGAAGAGGATGTCCGCCGAGCTGCCTGAATCGATGAGTATTCAGTGGACCTCGTATCGGTGAATCTGCGCTACGATCACCAGCGGGTCGCTATGGGGCACAGATATGCCGTGGAGATCCTCGTCGCCAAAGGTGAGGGGCTCCCGGCCCCTAGCTCTTTTGGCCGGGCGGCCAACGGAGCCTATGAGGCGGCAGCCTGCGGGGAGACCGATGACCTTGGGTGAGGGTCCGCCTGCGTCCCCGTTGCGAGGGAGGCGGTAGCGGGCGTTTGGATCCTTAGGGGAGTCGGTTGCCATGCGGGCGGAGATCGGAAGGCCAACTTTGTATTTTGTGATGTTATTTTTCCCACAGACGACGCCAACTGATGGAGCTCCTTTTCGGGCCTCCGTCAGATATTGTCTTCCGTTGATCTCGAGATGAACTTGGTTGATTGTCCTTCGTTGCGTGTGGATCTCAATGGGTTTTGAGAGGAGAAGGTGGGGTGAGGAGTCTATCGCCGAGTACCTGCAAAGAAGTCCCTGGGTGGTTTGGTACCACCGAGAACCTTCCGACGCTCAAGTCAGTGATGAGATCCGAGCAGAGTAACGGCGTAAAGTGTAAAGAATGGCTTACTTGACCCCTCTGTGATGGAGGATTATATAGCGGCGGCAGCACGCAGCAGCGGGCGCGAGAATCTCGCCGGCAGTTACGCTCCCGACGTCACGCCCGCGTAATGAGCGGATCGCCCGTTAATGGGGATCGTGATGGCGTGGAACGTGGGATGTTGCCGGCGGAGAATCCGTGCATGGCGAGATTTGCAGAGCGGCGGTTACGTCTGTGAGTGGTGGAGTTGGTCGGTCGAAGGGACCGAGGAAAATGGCTTCGGCGGGAGAGCTCGGGAACGAGCGGGAGAGCCGAGGCATCTTGGTCCTGTGGTAGCTCGGGGGCGAGTTGAGAGGCCGGGGAGGCTCATTCGCAGGGGGCCCCGAGATGGGCCAGTTTGCGCTTATAGGTCGGGCACAGGGTGGCCTGGTCGGCCCCTGTGGGCCCTTTCTTCTGAGTCTTGGGACACGTCATCTGCCACGTGTCCTGATCTTGGAGGTCGCCAATATCGAGCATTATCAGTTGTGCTTGCTTAAAATTTTATTTTTTGTGCATTCCGCCTATGAAACTTCGATGTAGAATGAGCACAACTCATCAACACAACCATTGATTCCTAAGTTGAATTCAACATCAACATGGTTGTTTTCGTCGTCAAAATCGTCATCACAATCGTCATGGTTGTTATGATCACCTGATATTATTTTTCTTTACCAGCATGTGCATCAAAGCTTTAAGGTTATGATGAGCAGTGAGAAAGCTTAAATTTTGTTTCGCAATATTTTGTTAAGTTCATTTTGAATGAAAGTTCAATTAGATTTAAATATAGATGGCTCTGATAACATTCTAAGATTTATCATTATAATGAGAAATAGGAAGTAGATTTGTTATAGTCTTTGCAACTAATGTATTGCATGTCAACTCATGCATCCATAGCCAATCACAAGAGAGTTGGCGATATGAGATCAAATTTTAGATAGGCTGGTCCAAGGGAGACCCTACCTCCATTATCATTCATATATAATGCCTAGGGTTTCCAAGTACCAATGGCTCAATTTGATGCGAAGACTTTGGGTGGGGTAAATGCATTGATTTGAGTAATGGTAGCCAGTTCAAGGGATAAGGGAATCTCAAAGAGGATCCCATGCATAGAAGGAGAAATGCAAAAAGAGCCATCTATTTGCCTCTAATGCTATTAAGGTAAAATAATAGTAAGGCTTCCTATTAGGAAATGTATCTTGATGATAATGCTCATCTCTATTGCTATAGAAGGTTGGTATCTCTTTGCTTTAGAGGTCTAGAAAGAGTAATTAGGATTGAACTTATATATGGTTGTTGTTGCTGCTGCTATTGTTTATGAGGAGAAAAAACAAAATCCTATAGAAATGAAACATAATGAAAATGAAAGAATCTTATGCATACTTGGATATGTAGTCCTCTAATGCTTATCGATAGCTAAGATTAGGATATATTTATGTAAGTGAAGCGAATCGTGTATGTTTTAAGCATACCAGTTAAAAAATGTTGATTAACCTTGTGATAGACATAACTGCATTACATGGTTTTTTTTATGCATTATTAAAATTCCCTAGTGTTTGCTATGAGTCAACGTCTTCACATGAGCTACTACCGTATCGGTTGTCATAGAAGCTGTACTTCCACATGTAATATTTTATCATCCTATGGACTCCTAAGACAATGAGAGGTATAGGGGGAGTTATTAAACACCAACATGTTGACACATCAAAGCCTCATGAATCTATGTGTGGACAGCACATTCACACTAAAACAAAAGATGTCTTGTGTTTGCTTCCCCAGTTCGACACACAACCCCATGGCCAGAAGATAAAGGAAACAAATCAAGAGTGTGGTCTTGTTGCGTTTGTTGTCTAAACAAAGAGAGATTGCCCTTGAGATCCCCAAGAAGGGAGAGATCATCGCAAGCATAGAATAAAGGGTGCAGTCATTATAGGGCGCAGAAGGAAAATATTAATGTATGATCTTGAAGCAAGGGACATGTGTCGACCACAACCACATGAGCACATGACCCCTAACCCCTATATTAAACCCACATTGTAGGATCTACAATCATTGGAGCTATCATCTTTTAATCTTTTAGGAGAGGAAACAAAATGATAACTTTGATACAACACACTCTTAAATTATTCCATATATTTATTTAGGTTTTTTTCATATAAGGCCCCTAAAACATTGGTATTTTGAAAAACACCCTCTAAAACTTTATATTTTTAAATACATCATGTAAAACACCGACGCTAACTAAAAACACCCATTTTCTTAAGTTAATTAGGATTAATGATTAGATTAGAGCCAAGATAACGGATTAGGAAATAAAATGTCTTGTATACTATCGATATTATTTAATAATCTCTCTCTTTCTCTCTTTCCAATGCAAATTAAAATTTATTAGAAGGATAAGGTTGTCATGTTTGCTTCTTAATTGAGATTTCTAACGGAGTTAGGGATGATAATTAAGCATGTTGGTCAATTTAATTTAATTAAGAGTTTTATGGGATGTATTTAAAAATATGAAGTTTTTGGGGATATTTTTCAAAATACTAATGTTTTAAGAGGCTTATATGAAAAAACCTATTTATTTTCATATATTTATGTTCTGGGAGTTCTTTATAGTTTTATCGGAATTAGATAGTTAGAACTTACTTTAATGACAACTCTTTCTCTGCTCATAACTTAAGGCGGATGAACACACACGGTAATAGTAAATTTCATCTTTCTCATACATTAATCAAATATAAATAATAAATTTTCAGCAACTTATAGCGAAATATACAAATTTTGAACAATATATTCCAAGGGGCCGGGTATAAAAAAAGCTAAAAAAAATAATTAAGAACATAGGATGACACCATGGATCTCATTTAGTGCCACATCAAAAGAGAGTGGAATCTAAGCATTATTTATCAACTACTATTTTTGCCTCTTCTCTATTTTGTTATATATTGGATATTCTTTATATATAGTTAGGTCATGAAAGGGATGCAACCACAAATTAATAAGTTAGTTTAAAAGGAAAGAAAAAGTGAGAGAAGAGAATCTCCATGAGGAGTTGGAATCCACTAAAAAGCCTGCTCTGATTTTTGCCCATTGAGCGCACCTGGTCTCTTAACAGGGACACTTATAACATGCCTTCATCCTATGTGGAATCATGGTGCCCATTGTACATGTGCATTCATCTCATAATAATTGGTGCATATGATTTGAAATAAACTAAGCATTTGGAAAGGAGGACATTATTGATGTGTTGATCATGAGCTGAGGGTCCCCTCGCTTCAAGAAAACCCAGGAAATAGCAAACTCTTATACAAATACAGACATCAGAAAACAAATCGAACTTACGAGGTCATAAGATTAAAAATTATATAATGCATGTGGTTTGGTATGATAATTAATATACACAAACGACCATTGATGATGCTCATAAGTGGAAATTTCCTAGATCACGATACGTAGTGGATGACGTGTCATCTACATAAGCCCGCTAGATTTCTAGGGGCTACGAAGCTAGAATAAGTATGATACATTGAGGACATTCCTCGGCGCCCCGTCTCCGAGCTTGCATCCGACCTTTTGAAGGCCTCCCTGGAGCACCTTCCATATTCGCCTAACAACCAGCCAATATCTCACCTCCGAGCAATCCGATAGCCGAGCTTCCACAGCCTCCTTGCTCGTCTCCGACTTGTTACAGAGCGGAGCTTCCTCGGCCTCCTCGCTCCCCTCCGAGCTATCTACTGTTGGATGTATATGCCCTAAAGCCCAGTATTGTATGTGTATACATATGGATACTAGGGATATGTATGTACAGAACAATCTTGCTCAGTTTTATAGTATATTATTTGACTTGTCTTTATCGGGATATGTGTATTCATTTGTATTGTTGTTATATCTAACTTGCACATATTGATAAAAACTCGATACGGTGGTATACTATAGTGGTTTGTCTTTATCTTAACATGGCATATGTCATACTCGTTATTACATATTGCGCTTACATGTTGATAAAGCCCCTAGGATCTTGCTTGACTACCCGCGTTGTGATGGCGATCATACTTGTGGGAGCAGGGTAGTCCATAAGCACATCTTTAAATGGTCCCTAGTCGTGTGAGTATCGAGACTGGGCACTGATACTCCAGAGTAGACTATAGTGTACGTTTCTAACCCCGTCGGGGGATGATTGGTCCCGCAGCCATTGGTTTGATGCACCTAAGATCGTATACAGGTGCTCACTAGGTGTGAGTACACTGGACGGACTCGCCGAGAACTTCCATGTGGTACTATACCTATCGTCAGATGGAAGTTCTCAGGTGACATGTCTACAGGTTAGTCTTTGGACCCGAGATCGGCATTTGTCTCGTGTGAGTTCCCACTGAACTTTGATCACTACCCTACCACGGCTCTACTAAGTCGTGCAAACAGGTTTTGTTTGGGTTCAGTCCCGAACCACATGGAGGCAGTGAGCGATTGTCGGGGATTCGTCTCTCCCGGTATAGGGAGTCGATATCGCACTGTAATTCGATTGGTTAAGACCATAAGACCTTGGCCAAGACACTTGGGATTTACTGATAGGTTGATCAGTAGTTTCCCGGATTGGTCCTGAGCCACATCGGCACGACTTATCAGGTTGTTAGGGTCTGACGTTCACCACCCCCTAGACCCGGTATGTGATACTCTTTGACGAAGAGACCGGACTGTACGGATATTGTCACGGATGGGCTCAGTAGGAGTTCGGACGAGCTTGCTCGTCGGCCTTCCTTTTCGACAGGTACTTGGGCAGCCGTTACGTACAACTGGTGCCGCTGACGTGCTTGTGGTTAAACCCACTGCCAGAGTACTGTCAAGTCTTTAGAGTCCCAGACAGACGGTTTCCCTGATCCAGGCAAAACGATATAGTAGCCTTATTGGATACGTGCAGGGTTCGATCGATGTACTTGGTACTCGGATTTCGATCGGACAGTTTGTAATACTAGCCGGCTTGGGTTTGAGCCGGATTATTAAATCAGGTATTGATTTAATAATTTACGTATATGTATTTCGATATATATATTCTAGTATTACGTTCTTCATGTTATTCTATCTCTTTTGGGCATTCGGATTTTATCTGATTGCCGGTATATTTGTACAGTAGACTGAAATCCGTATTTACTACAGATTTCCTTTTAGAAGGTGGCCACCTCATTTTGGATTTTCCATTTATTTCATAAATGGAAATGAGATGTAAAGTGAAGGGTATGGGAGGAAAAGAGGTGACTATTCTTCAATAATGGTCAAATGAATTTATAATTCATTTTGGGTTTACTATTGAAGCATGGTTGCTATTGTTTAATGAAAGAAAATGGCATACAAAACCTATGTGTGTTATTTTCTCTCTCATGCTTAATTCATTTTTTCTCTCTTGAGCTTTCATCTCCTCCCTCCTCTAACTTTCTCCTCCACCTTCATTTTCTTCCTCTTCACTACATTTCTTATATGTTGAAATACAAGTGAAGAGGCTGGAAAGAGATAGAATGCTTAGGCATCCAAACTACATCCTAGATTACTTGGACTAGCATCCCAAGTTCTCTAGTTGCTCTTTTGACATATTGCAAAGAGCTAGAACCATGGATCCTACTCCCCGAATGGATCATCTACGACAAAAGGAGGCCGGAGAACAAGCTCGATCCCGATGGACCGATGGAGCCGGATTTGGAGTTCAAGCATGTTGAAGGCGCTTGCTAGGAGCTAAGGATGAAGAAAGAAGAGCGAAGGACTTGGTTCGTTTGGTGAGGTTTCTATCATAGTAGATAGCACTTCTTCTTTTGCTAAGTAGGTTTTATGGAAAGATCCGGTTTTAGGGTTTAGTCTAGCACCAAGTTTTATTCGCAAGAAAAATTTTGTTCCGCATTTGACCACGTGAGTTGGCCGGGACGCTAGGGCGACCCTTCATCTACCGAGCTGAACTTCCTCGGCTTCCCTATTCAACCGAGAGCACGGAACCCAAGCGTCGCTGTAACGGCTATCTCGCCAAAACGAGATCTCCGCCGCTCCACATCCCGCATCCCACGCTGGCGCATCTCTCCATTAATGGGCGTACCCCGCCATTAATGGACGTACACCTCCATCAACGTGAACGTGAGGCGGGGGTGTAACAGACGGCGAGAATCTCAAACCAGTTCGCTCCATGCGACCGCTATATAAACCTCTCTTCGAGATGACTCAGGTACCTCGAATTTATTCCAATACGCCGCTGCACTGTCATTATTTCTCGGTACTTACTTGATCGTCTGAGGGTCCTACGGTGGTTTTCCACTCTCGGACTTTCCTTGCAGGTAGCTCGGCGTCAACGACAACCAATAATCTATTGAGATCCACACGCTCAACCCTCATCTCAAATGTCAACCGTTCGATACTGCTGGCCGCAAGATCGACGGAGGACAACATCTGAGAAGAGATTCCGACCTCCATCAACCAAAAAGAGAAGTGATTCCTAATACAATGTCTCTATTCTAGCGAATGTGTCCCTACGATCACCTCAAATTTGTACATTTTTCTCACATAGGAATCCTTCTTTGCCAAAATTGCATGAATTTAAGTAATCAAGCTCCCTTGTTATATGAAAAGGAAAACAAGCCTACAATGCCAAATAATTGATGCATGAAGGGTAAGGCTGTAGGGGATTTAGATGCTAACTAGTCTCCTATAGAATCTTTTCTATGCAAAGATACCCTCCATTATTCATTACATGTTTCCCCATCATCACTAGCTGCAATGACTCACATGCCAATTCTGATTTCCAATTCAAGGGAGAGTTGATAGTGCGATGTGGTCCTTCTATGCCCTAAGTGAGAGGAAGCCATTGCTTTGGTTCTTAGGCATTCACATTGTGTTTAATGGTTTTAATGATTTTGCACTAAAACTCGATCGGGGGTTATGAAGTGAGCTTAATATACATCCAACACCTTTAATAAATTCATTTCATAATTGAATGTGTTTCTTCTTTGATAAATGCGTCTTAAAATTAGTTAGGTTTATGATATTTTGATATCGAAAAATGGTCAGTGAAAAAGGAAAAGAGTTGGAAGGGTATGAGTATTCTCAAAACAAAACACTTCAATGTTCGAATTAAGCTCGGTAAATATTTTAATATTAATTGAATATTCAAGTCTGAATCTAGCCTATTTCAAAGATCATATAACATTTTCTTATATAAATTATGTATAAACTATTTATAATCTGTAAATTTAACTCTAAGCTTCAAGCCTACCAGCTCAAGCCACATAGGCAGACCGTGTGCATCTTTCCATAGCGACATCCAACACAAAGTGTAGCGGTCCCGATCTTCGTTTGAGAAAGCCCCAGTATTTGCCTTCCATCATCATTGTAGCCTTTTATCCAATTATAAACCTCATTTTTAATTATTCAGGACAACTGTCCCCTTCTGCTTCTCTGTCTGATCATCATGCATGGAGACCCTCTGCGCTGGGTCCCCGCCTGAAACGCCACGTGTCGAATGGTGAGCTCTCAATCTCTTATTGAGTCTTCGAATAAATGTAATTTTCTTAGGCTTGAAGAGATCATTTGATTTAATCAGAGATTAATCGATTGGGTCTCTTTGTTGGGGACCGATGTTACACACATTAAGAAGCATAATGCATGTATGAAGCTTGGGTTTGGTTTGATTCTTGGAGATTCTTTTGGCATCTGTATATTTGCCTTTTATAGCTCATGTGCCTGCATTTTTCTCAAGTGTGAAATGAATTAAGGAAGAGAGGTCGCATTGAAACAATGACTACAACCTCTCCATCAATTTTTTTTTAAATAAAAAGTGACGCAAGTCGTACTACTTATATAATATCATTAATAAGAATGCAAATATGTACAAGTTACAAAGAGAAAAGAGAAGGCTGCCGCAGTTGATACGGTGTTTATTGAATATCATAGAATAATATGATATAGCGGTGAGAGGACCAAAGATCGCGACCACTGATATCACTTGAAATATGATAAACAACCTACATTGATCAAATATAACAAGCCCCCATTCGATTTAGGTTTGTTTTATGCCAATTGTTGTGTAGGATTCCAGCCACCACATACTTGAAATTTTCTCTATTAATGAACATGTCGGGTACAAGTGAAACTGCTCATCTGCCCCCAAAGAACAAAGGGGAACAGGGGCCCGTTTGACTCATGGAATCAAAAAGCCCAAATAAGGTGTCATGTTAGATTTCAATTGGGTTTTATCTAGATGAAATTTCTAGTTATAGTTATCAATTCTACATCTTATATCTGGACTCTATGAAAAAATTAAAGACTGTGGTGTAGTTTGAATAACTCTGGTTAGATCAATTGATTTCAAACACCAAACTCCGAAAGAAATGTACAAGATAAATTTACAAAATTAATCTAAGATTTGATAACTCTACATGTATTTTTGATTATCCTATCTAAAACTAAATCCAAATGGGGCCTTACTAATAATAATCAATGGGCCTACCCAACAACCCAGCCCAACACCAACCCAACCAACCTCCAAAACCTCAGCTCCCTCCCAAAATCACCACTTCTTCTTCTTCTTCTTCCCCAACCCCAACGCCCCAACCCCAACCACCTCCAAATCTTTCAAAAAACCCTCACCCTCCTTCAAAAAAAAAGCCTCCCCTTAAAACCCACCCAAAAATCCCACACCCACAAACCCAACCATCTCCTCACCCTCCTCCTCACCAGGCCCCACCTCCCCCTCCTATCCCTCTCCCACCACCACAATTACCCTTTTGCCCTCCACCTCTCTCTCCCCCCTCCCCCAACCACCTCTTCACCTCTCTCCTCTCCTCTTTCTCTCTCCTCAACTCCCCTCCCTCTTCTCCCCACCTCGACCTCTTGATCAAATCCTACTCCACCCACGACCAAATCCCATCAGCGTTGTCCGTCCTCGAGCTCACCAAGGCAGCGGGCCTGGTGCCGTCCCTCATCTCCTACAACTCAATCCTCGACTCGATGTTCCACGCAAGGTATTCTGTAAAATGCGTCGACGAGTTTTATATCGATATGAAACGGTCCGGGGTGTCCCCGAATGTTTACACTTATAATATATCGATTAAAGGGTTTTGTAGCTTAGGAGAGGTTGGTAGAGGAGCGGGTGTCTTCGATGAGATGGAGAGCGTCGGGCGTCTGCCGAATGTGGTTAGTTATAATACTTTGATTAGCGGGTTTTGTAAGGTGAAGAGGGCCGACGAGGCTTTTGCGGTTTTGAAGAGGATGGGAGATAGAGGGCTTAGACCGATTTTGGTTACATATAATGCGATTATTGGCAGACTGTGTAGAGTTGGGAGAGTGGAGGAGACCAAGAGGTTGGTTGATGAGTTGATTGGAAATGGATTAGTTCCGAATGAAGTTGTGTATAATACGATCGTGAATGGGTGTTGTAGGGCTCGGGATGTTCATCGAGCATTTGTTTTGCATGGGGAGATGGCTAGCAAAGGGATAGCTCTGAATGTCGTGAGTTATACCTCGCTTATCAGTGCAATGTGCAAGGGTGGAAATTTGAGTGGGGCGATGGAGTTTGTTCAAGAAATGAGAGAGAGAGAGAGAGAGAGAGAGAGAGAGAGAGAGAGGATTGAGACTTGGTGAGATGACATACACGACTTTAATAAATGGGTTCTCGAAATGAGGGTTCTTGGATGAAGCTCTAGGGATGATAGAGGAGATGAAGGCTACCGGGATTTCACACTCGGTTGTGAGTTATAACATGCTTATCAACGGGTATTGTACATTAGGCAGAATAGATGTGGGTTTACATATGGTAAAAGAAATGGAAGAGAGGTTTGAATCCTGATGTGGTGACTTATAGCACGATATTGAATGTGTATTGCAAGTGCGGCAATCTAGATAAGGTGTTTCGGTTGTGTGAAGAAATGGCTGCTAAAGGTGTTTCCCTTGATGTTATTGCATACTCTTCACTCATTCGAGGGCTTTGTGATGCAAGGAGACTTGATGGTGCACATGAACAATTTGATAAAATGCTATTTCTTGGTCTCTGCCCTGATGAATTTACGTATAAACCTTGATCGACGCCCATTGTAAGGAAGGGGATGTGAAGAAGGCTTTTGCCCTTCATGATGAAATGGTAAAGAAAGGGATTCTTCCCGATGTTGTTACATAAAGTGTGCCTTGGTAAAATAGCTCGAACAAAGGAAGTGTGAAGGTTGCTCTTTAGATTGTATTATGAGGAGCCGGTTCCAGATAAGGTTACGTATGATTCTATAATAGATTGTTGCGACAAGGTTGAATTGACAAGTGTTGCATCTCTCATAAAGAGCTTTTGCATGAAAGGACTGATGAATGAAGCTGATAAAGTATTTGAGTTCGATGATAGAGAGAAATGGAAAGGCTAATGAGGCTGCTTACAATATTATGATTCATGGGCATTCTAGAGGCAGAAACGTCAAGAAAGTTCTTGGCTTTTATGAAGAGATGCTAAGGATTGGTTTTGTTCCAAGTGCGATCAGCACGATTTCTCTTATTAAAGGGCTCTCGAAAGAGGGGATGAATTTGGAACTTAACCGTGTTATCCATAAGTTGATGGCGAGTTGTTTGCTAACGGATGCCGAGGCTTTGAAGGTTTTTGCTGAAGTGAATCACAAGGATGGTAACATGGAGGCTCTTTTTGATGTACTTATTGGGATGGCAAAAGACGGATTTCTTCTAAATGGTGGACGAGTTTTGCATCATATTAAATTTAAAAACAGACATTCCAAGGTGAGGAGCGATAAACAATGCATGCACTTCATCCGAAGCTGCCAAAATGTGAAGGCAGGTATGTGAAATAAAACTTTCTTTACTGCTAGAACCAACTAAATTGATAGAACTAAATCTGTCATTACAAATGAAGTGATTTGTTGGAGATAATTTAACCTAGGATGCTTTAAAAAGATATGAATTTATACATGCAAATTGATTGTATGATCATTTGCACCGACTTAAGATGCTAATGAATTTTGCATCGTAGTTAAGTAATTCTACCCTTTGACTTTGGTTATGCTATCTCTGTGCATGTTTCCGATGTCATGATCACATCTGTGTGCTGGTATATATAGGATACATTCATATATGTTTTCATATATATATTTTTTGTATAATTTCCTACAAGATAAGTAATACGGAAATTCTAGCTGTAGGTGTGCAATTGAAACTAGGTTTGCTTGATAAGGACACGAAAACTTTTGCTATGTTATTGAGCTAAGTTTGACTTGAATATTTCTGGAACAATAGGTTTTACCGTTTGAGTACTACACTCAGCTACATTAATGTCAACAAGGATATAATCCAGTTATATGTTAATGCCTGTAAATATCTGACTAGCAAATATGTATAAATTGATGGCATGCACTCTTTCAACAATCTAATACATCAAGGATATATTGGCAGAGTAGGTTAAGCATCAATAATATTAGATAAAATTATACGTGTTACCATGTAGCCGATCCCAATAATTTGGGATAATGGCTTGTTG
Organism: Agapanthus africanus; assembly: GCA_030015575.1. Taxonomy (NCBI): domain Eukaryota; kingdom Viridiplantae; phylum Streptophyta; class Magnoliopsida; order Asparagales; family Amaryllidaceae; genus Agapanthus; species Agapanthus africanus. The sequence goes on along the minus strand of JASDDO010000014.1, from coordinate 127,378,400 downwards.
TTGTGTTACCATGTGCCATAGGTTTCCTGCTGGTTGTTTTAATGGCATGGTCTATTAATGGTAGATAAAGGAATTTAAGTACGATAATTTGCATAAAAAAATATATGAGACACAAACTTGCCGAATAATCAGGACAGGAGAAGGAATTTTGAGATATGGAAACCGAAAAGCTCTAGTATGAATCAGGTACAATGTTCTTACAGTAGGATTGATGGTTTGGTGAACAAGTCTGAAGAAAAAGAAACAAAAATAAGGCTCAGCAAATCTTTTCCCATGATTCAGCTTTGTTAAGCACATCTCCTTTGGTAAATAACAGCCGGCATATCTTGTTGATTGCATCCATTCGATGGTTGTTTAGGGCAGTTTCTTGTCTCTGTTGCACCATGAATCGCAATTTTTCAGTTCTCTAACATGAGCACTTGTCCTTCTACCTTAGTTGGTTGGCCACTATTTCATTTTCTGTGGATTAACATTATTTGCTAAAGACTAAAGTTGTATATATGATTCATACGAATATATTATAATTTTCTTTCGATTGCCTATTTACTGTCACTTGAATCCACCTTTTTTTTCCTCTCCATATCCTTCAATGAAAATATTAATATATTGGTTTATTTACACATCAGGAATGCACACATTAAAATTGTAGCGATCCAGGAGTTTGCTGGTGATGAAACGTTCGGATCTCTTCATAAGTATCTCTTACACTTTCCGTTGCTTGACTTTTAACCTAATTGCATAGTACATAAGTGCCCTCAATTTCCGAATACATAATTTCAGAACGCTGATATACATTGCATTTTTTTTCCACTACAGTTCCTTAGCAATTCTCTGAAGCTAAACCAACTGGAAACTGGATGTGAAGATTATCCGATCAAAAAACACCATATACGGAAGAAAGAAAAAGTAAGTGTGGATGGAACGAGAATGTTGACATAGATCTATGCACGGCAATCGTGAAGGAAACCACGTGGTTCCAAATTCATTTACTGAAGTTTGTTATATAAAAAGTAAGTATTGATCTATAATTGGTGATTCTTTTAATGATGTGTTGTTATATAAGAATGCTGTGGCTAAACCTTGTGTTCTTTGAATCGGTAATAATAACAACATTATTACTATTCGTTATGCATTGCATGATTTCCCATATAGAATAAGAGTTACCAAGGAGAATGAAGATATACATATCATATGGCAATTAGTAGATAGATACAACCCAAAAGAATTGTTTTACTTCTAACAACCATGTTACATATGTATAGAGTTCTCAACAATAGGTGGAGAAAAGATGACATAATTAAGAGAAAAGGCTTAAAGTAATTAATTACTTTTACCGTTGCTATCTTAATTAGCTTTGCAGGTTTGTGACACAACATGCATCTCCTTCCCCCAATTGCTCACCCTAATATCACAATTAACATTTAGTTCCTTATTTCGCATCCGTAGTGCACCGAACCCTAGCTTCACGGGAAAGTCGGCTGACAAAGAGAGAGGGACGACATCCTTTAGCCCCTTCAGACCTGTGTCAATCCCTTTAGGCAATCCGCCCTTGGATCCCTGAAGAGATAGCTTTATTTTAGTCGTATCCTCGTGCCCTATATCAAAATTTTCTGCATCGCCGGAAGCAATAAGCTTTCCCTTGTACAACAAATCGACTTTTCCACCACTTTCGTAGTGGAAGTCCATAGTCGTGCTTGGATTCTGGACCCTCATTCTGATATCGAAATTCGGCCTCGTAAGAGAGGGTCCTACAACAGCAATTCGATCCACTGTAAAATTGGGTGAACCTGGCGTGGCGACGAGATAGAAAGTTAGTAAGCCGAACAGACAGAGCAACACAACAACGAGGATGATCACGAGTATGTAAGCCAGTCGGGAGCAATATGAAGGGGTCTTCTCACGAGTTTTCATCATGTTCCAATGCTCCTCGATGATGCGCGCGTTCTCTGGTGGCGGTACTCGGAATATCTGTTCCTTGGGGACCTGAATGACATAGGTGGCTTTGTTGAACGGAACAATGGCGGTGGAAGGATCGGTAACGTTTGCAGCCGGGGCAGGATTTGAACGGGGTTCGGACCAAGGAGGCAAGGGAGGAACCCCCTCCTCCATGGGGAGATGGAGAGGGGAGAGAGTCTTGGGTAGGAAATTGAGATTGATGGAGATGTAAGGTGAGCATAGGAGGTTAGGGGGAGAGAGAGACAGAAAGACAGAGGACTACCAAAACACACGCAAAAATACAGCTATGAATCATAATAAAGTTCTAATTTTGGAATTTTGTTTTTAACTACCTTTGACTTGGTCATGTCTTGTGTGTCTAATTATAATTTGAAAACTTCCTTATTCCAAGAATAGCCCTTATAATCGATTGCACAAGGCGGCCCTATTGTTTGCTGTGCATGACACTTGTACCCCCTCAAGAGATTTAGTAACACAAACACCCTGTTGTCCATCAACCCTAGGCCTGAAAATACATCGAATTGAACTATAGTTAACCAAAATGATTGTCTAGTTTAGCTATAACTTATTTGTGTTGTTTAGAAGAGAATTTGCGTGTTTTTGACGGGGCGCTAATAGATCAATTAGTCAGATGGATATAAGTGCTATAAATTGTATTTCAATTCCAAGGAGAATCCTGAAAAAAATGGAATATACTGATTACATGTAAAAACTCTTACAATTCGAGCTTATAATTTAAATCACCGCAATATCAAATATCGTGATACTCTAGTTACCTTCCACTGATAGACACACGCCTTGTTTTAGACACACGCGCTTGTTTTAGTGACTCACACTCCTATTTTACTTTCCGCTGTTATTCTCATGCCAAATTTATTATGTATATTATGTTAAGTTTTCATTACTGTTTTTTTATAAACCTATGACTTATCGATATTTAGTTTGCTGACGGGCATTCCATTTTGTTTTCTTCTTGTTTTTCTTTTTGGGAATGTCCGTCAGACGACATTGGGGCAGGTGATGAGTCTCGGTACAAGACAAAGTCGACAGATGAGGACTTCGATCAATTTTCCACCCAATCAGAGCTTTAGCTTGTTCAGTATGCCTCTCTGATCAAGGCCTTGGGTAATAAATTCTAATAATAATTAATAAGTCTATCGTTGAAAATTTAATTCCGAAAATAATATTCTTATGGGATTTTGTATATTCCTAATATAATCTTCCTTATTTTTAATTTTTTTTGATTGTCATACGCTCCTGAAAAGCTTGAATTATGTATATCCCTTACAATCTCTTAATTGTTCATCTTTGAGTAAATCGAGATGGAATGTTCTTTTAGCATATTAACACTAGATTTGTGGCATTGAGCATTTTCTATCAAGAAATGATGGTAAATTTTATTCAGGATTTAGTTTTGCAAAAATACCATATCTTTCTGCATATTTAAGACAAGGGTTTTTTACTTAAAGCCCCCTTCCTCCTCCAAAACTGAGCTAATTATTAGTAAGCCCTCCAAAACTTGATAATTACTTATTATCCTCAAAACGTTTAAGTTGCATCATTTTATCCTTACTAACCCTTTCATTTCATCCTGTTAGTCAATTAACGAATGAAGTCAGGCTAGAGTTATCAAAACCTCCCAACTTACTCGTATTCACTATTTTTCATCTAAAATTTCAAATTTGAATCCATATTCGGAATTAGGGCTTCAATTCTCTAATTGGCAATGGAATACGAGTTATTTTACTCAAGCAGTGGTTCTGATTTGCAATTTTAGATGAAGAAGAGTGAATATGAGTGGGTTGATAATCCTAACCCGACTTCCTTCGTTAATTGACTAACGGAGTGAAGTGAAAGGGATAGTGGGAGGTAAAATAATTCAACTTTAACGTTTTGAGCAATAAGTAATTATCAAGTTTTAGGTTTTTTTAGCAGTTGGCTCGATGTTGGGGGCTTTAAGTAAAAATCCCTTAAGATAAATGTTGATTTATTTTTCTTTTTATCTTAATTATTAGTAATAATGCGTTTTAAATTTAAATTAAGAAAATGTAGGCCTTAAAATAGAAAAGATGTGGACAACTTTTAGCATATCTTCTAAATAATAAAAAATTTGGGTCTATGTGTAGGCTATCATTTTCTTTTTCCAATATTCCAGAGGCTTTCATTTTCTTATTTGCTTTTAAAATTAAGAAAAAAGTGAATAAATTTTCAATTTTTTGACTAAATTTCTTATAAGAAAATGAGAACAACCCTTTCTTGTTATAATAGTAGAGATGATAACATCGGCTTTTTATATATCGTTTTAACCTTAATTTATTGTGTATCATTTTTTAATTTTTTTCCCCTTAACCCTCCATAAATCAGAATATCGAGCTATATCAGATTAATATTACGAAATACAAAAGAAAACAAATGTCTAAATTTTGATGGATAATTTAGTTTAATGGTAATAAAGCATTTATGTTCTTATATATGAAAAAAAATGTAAAATGCACAGAGATTAATATTGTTTTATTTGTATAGAGAGAGATCAAAGAAGAAGAAGAAATCTCTTCCACTTTAATATTTGTGACATCATGTTCACATATTTAAGAAAGAAGGAAAAAAGAGTCGAATGGAAGAGATCTCAGAGTGATTAAGTAATTTTCTAACTTAACATGACACCGCATAATTGGTCTATCCGTACAAGGTAATATGATTCAATTTGCAATAATTGAAAAGGATTAGGGGGCTATTAAATTAATGTTTTAAGGGCGGTATATGGAAATAAGAAAGATTGTACGTGTGTATATGCAAAAAATACACTCTAAATTTTATTTGCATTTTTTTGGGGATTGATGAGTTTTCAAGAAGATTGCAACAGGGATGCATCCCCATTTTCCCACGAGCTCATCGATGCGAATTGCATCTTGAGTAGTAGAAATGAGGATGATCTTTTCTCATTTGTTCCCAATATCCAATATCCATTATAAAAGAACTAATTAAGAAACTAATTGCAAGAAATGAAGCTATCACTAAAACTAGATTCATTGTAGAAAATGAGCTCTCACTAGGAACGAAGATAACATTTTTCAGCCTAATTCTAGACTCTATGGCAGCTGGAAATATAAAGAGGACGGGGGAGGGATTTACACATAAGCCCTTCTTTTTCATACATTTTACTCATTGAACCCTTACTCATTATACTGCTACCATACACTGTCCTGGCTAATCTTATCAAAGTAATTGCCAATAGTAATACTGTCAATGATTTTAAGCAAATATTGCAATTAAATTTTGTTGTTCTTGTTGTTGTTTATGTCAAACTATTTTATTTTTGTGTGTAGTTCAAATCTATATCTATACTACTACTTAAAGGAGATTGATCGCATTTTTGGTCCCTCGTATCTCAACTGATTCCTTATCTCGACTAATTTTTTTTCACCAAAATACTTTACGGTCTGTTAAAGATAATCATGTGTAAATGATCATATAACCGTTTCAATTTAAAGTTAAAAATCAAACTCCATTTTAACAAAAGAGTTGGTTGATAATTTTATTTGTTAGTTTTCTTATGTATATATAAAGAGTAAATAAAGATTTAATAGCAAAATTTTTAAATAGATATTTTTTAATAAATAATTAGTGAATATATATTTTTCTAAAATTTATTTATGTTCTTCTAAATATGATTCTAAATAAAATCTATCATTTCTCTTGTCCAGTGTTATATTCATTCTTAATTTAGTTTAAATAATCTGTTTATGATGCTCACAAGTGATATTTGCTCAGATTACGACACGTGGCGGATGACATGTCCCGAAGGCAATGGAGGTGGAATAAATGAGTTGCATCAGGGGCATTCCTCGAGACGTCGTCGCGAGAAAATGTCCGACCTTTCAGGAGACCTTCCTGAATACTTTACACCTTCACCTAGCAAACTACCAACAGATCGTCTCCGAGCTTCCTCCGTCTCCTTGCTCATCTTCGAGCTATCTGACAGGCCGAGCTTCCTCGGCCTCACTGCTCGTCTCCGAGCAATCTGACAGGTCGAGCTTCCTTGGCTTCCCCGATCAACCGAGAGCGCGGAACCCAAACGCCCTTGCAATGGCTCCGCGTATCTCGCCAGGGCGAGATATCCGCCTCCACACGTTCTGCGTCCCACGCTAGCGTGTCCTCCATTAATGGGCGTATCCCGCCATTAACGCGAGGATAACGTAGGGGCGTAACTGACGGCGACGATCTCGCGCCCGCTTGCTCCCCGCGACCACTATATAAACCCCTCTCTCAGACGACTTAGGTAACTTGAAATCACTTCTAATACGCCGTTACTATGCACTTATTCCCCGGCACTAACTTGATCGTCGGAGGGTCCTACGGTGATCACCCATCCCAGAACTTCCTTTGCAGATAGCTCGGCGTCAACGCCAACCCATTAAGATCCACACGCTCAACAACTACCAAACCAAATCTAAACCATCAAAAACCGCTATCACGGAATCGACGGAGGACATCATCTAAAGGAGATCACGTCCTTCATCAGTTGGCGCCGTCTATGGGAACGCTTCAGAAGCTTCTCCACCTCTAAAGTTAATCTTCCTCCCTCGACTCGATGGCAAGCGACAACCACAACGATCCGAATACAAGCCGCCACAACGGAGACGAAAGCGGCTCGTCTCCCCTCCTAACGTGATCAACGCCTTATCCGCTCGGATAGACAGGCTTACATTGCTGGTGGATACTCTCATCCGCGTTCGAGCAGCGGGCCATACCCACTAGACTGCAGTTCCCTCTCTCCGGGATAACGACGTCCGTAGAAGGACGGATGGGCACGCTCAAGCCCACGATTTCACTCGTGCTCATCCCAGCGTCACCGAGCACTGGCATGCTGACTCCGTCCACGGTGACCCGCATGCGGTGATTGATTTCATGACCCGCTGGGCGCCGGACAGCTCAACGCCCCGATCCCGGGAAAGACTGGGCCAACGCTCCGATGCCCGCCGCGCGTTCTCTCCCCCTGAGGAGGTATCGGTCAGCTTGCCTGCTTCCAGACATGAATGACACCCCTATGCTCGCCGAGGCCACGCGAACAGCGAACGCCGGGGCTACTCGAGAAGGGCCTCGCCCGAGGATCTGAGAAATTTGATTGAGCAGAATCAGAGCCGCACCATCGCGCAGACCCGGAGAGGGAGTAGCCACCACTCTGACTGTGCAGAAACTCGGGGTACCACCACCGACTTGAGACCCTTGAAAAGAAAATTAAAGGCATACGATGGGATGGCCATGCGTCCGGCGAAGGGGCCAGGTACTCTGCCGACTCACTGACAAAGCCTTTTACAAAAAAGCTGATGGCCGAGCACGTCTCGTCCAGGAACAAGCCGCCAAAAGTGGCCATCTTAGACGGGAAATCCGACCCGAAGGACCACCTAGACACATTTACGGTGGGCATGAGCTTCCAGGATAACTCGAACACAGCTCAATGCCGAGCTTTTCCCGCCACCTTGATCCGAGCTGGCCGGGACTAGTTCCGGGGGCTTACACCGCGCTTTATCTCTACCTTTGAGGAGCTGGCTACCGAATTCCTCAGTCATTTCGTCGGTAACCGACGACAAAAGAAGACAGTCGACTACTTATTCACTGTTAAGAGCGGGGACAAGGAATCCTTCAAAGGGTATGTCACCCGCTTCTACAATGCCCTTCTGGAGGTACCCGAGCACCGCGACGAAATGGTCATCACCGCGTTGAGGTCGGATCTCAGGAAAAAAGAGTGGCTTCGCTCTTTTGCATTGGCGCAACCTAAGACCATAGCCGAAGTGAAAGTCTGAACCGAACGAGAAATCCAGCTCGAGTCAGAAGTGAACTCAAACATGTCCCGAGCCGACCAAACAGACCGGAAGAAGAGGGACAGGGAAGAGAAAAGGAAATACAATCGTCCGAGACTTTATTCCTCGAGGTTCCAGGAGTACACCCCTCTGAACATTTCCTAAGCCGCTCCCGCCAGCTTAGGAAGCTAAGGGCGAGAGGTTCTTCAGGCTCCCGCCGGCTACCCGAAGCACAGGCAAATGGCTCCGAGGCCCGTATTGTGCCTATCACCGGACGTAAAGACATCCGACTGAAAATTGTAAACAGCTGCGCGATTACATCGAAGAACTGATCCGCTCCGGTCACTTAGCTAAATACCTGCGAGACAAACGTCAAGCAGATAGGGGGCAAGCCGACCGAATTACAGCCGAAGAGCTGACAATTAGGCAGATCATGGTCGTCACCAACTGACCTAAGTCCGAGCAATAAGGACACCCGCCGAATCTGTTCATTTAATAGGGGATAGCTTAAATTAAATCATTAAATCTGTATTTTCTTTAATCATAAAAATTCCTGCTTCCCTGCAATCTGAACTGCTTCTCTCTGTTTCCATGTTGTAACTTATTGCAGGACCGCCAAGCAGATTCCTGCTCAGTCCATCCACAGCGGGTAACTTCCTGCCCAACAACGCTGTGGATCTAAGGCCCTCGTCTCGAGGCCAGCTTCCTGCTCGGTCCATCCGCAGCGGGTAGCTTCCTGCCCAACAACGCTGTGGATCCAAAGCCCTCGTCCCGAGGCCACCGAGTAGCTTCCTGCTCGGTCCATCCGCAGCGGGTAGCTTCCTGCCCAATAACAATGTGGATCCAAAGCCCTCCTCATGAGACCACCGAGCAGATTCCTACTCGGTCCATCAGCAGCGGGTAGCTTCCTGCCCAACAACGTTGTGGATCTAAAGCTCTCGTCCCGAGGCCACCGAGTAACTTCCTGCTTGGTCCATCTGCAGTAGGTACCTTCCTGCCCAACAACGCTGTGGATCAAAAGCCCTCCTCACGAGACCACCGAGTAGCTTCCTGTTCGGTCCATCCGCAGTGGGTAGCTTCCTGCCCAACAACGCTGTAGATCCAAACCTCTCGTCCCGAGGCACCGAGTAGCTACCTACTTGGTCCATCTGTAGTGGATAACTTCCTGTTCAACAACGCTATGGATCTAAAACCCTTCTCACAAGGCCACCGAGCAGATTCCTGCTCGGTCCATCCGCAGCGGGTGGCTTTCTGCCCAACAACGCTATGGATCCAAAGCCCTCGTCCTGAGGCCACCGAGTAGCTTCCTGCTCGGTCCATCTGCAGTGGGTAGCTTCTTGCCCAACAACGCTGTAGATCCAAAGTCCTCGTCCCGAGGTCACCGAGTATCTTCCTGCTCGGTCCATCTGCAGTGGGTAGCTTCCTGTCCAATAAAGCTGTGGATCCAAAACCCTCCTCACGAGGCCACCGAGCAGATTCCTGCTCGGTCCATCTGTAGTGGGTAGCTTCCTGCCTAACAACGCTGTGGATCCAAATCCCTCCTCATGAGGCCACCGAGCAGATTCCTGCTCGGTCCATCCGCAGCGGGTAGCTTTCTGTCCAACAACGCTGTGGATCTAAAGCCCTCGTCCTTAGGCCATCGAGTAGCTTCCTGCTCGGTCCATCCGCAGTGGGTAGCTTCCTGCCCAACAAAGCTGTGGATCAAAAGCCCTCTTCATGAGGCAACCGAGTAGCTTCCTGCTCGGTCCATCTGCAGTGGGTAGCTTCCTGCCCAATAACGTTGTAGATCTAAGGCCTTCGTCCCAAGGCCACCGAGTAGCTTCCTGCTCGGTCCATCCGTAGCGGGAAGCTTCCTGCCCAACAACGCTGTGGATCCAAAGCCCTCGTCCCGAGGTCACCGAGTAGCTTCCTGCTTGGTCCATCTGCAGTGGGTAGCTTCCTGTCCAACAACGTTGTGGATCAAAAGCCCTCCTTACGAGACTACCGAGTAGCTTCCTGCTCGGTCCATCTGCAATGGGTAGCTTCCTGCCCAACAACGCTGTGGATCCAAGGCCCTCGTCCAGAGGCCACCGAGTAGCTTCCTGCTTGATCCATTCGCAGCGGGTAGCTTCATTCCCAACAACGGTGTGAATCCAAAGCCCTCGTATCGAGGTCGCCGAGTAGCTTCCTGCTCGGTCCATCTGCAGTGGGTAGCTTCCTTCCCAACAACGCTGTGGATCAAAAGCCCTCCTCACGAGGCCACCAAGCAGCTTCCTGCTCGACCCATCCGCAACGGGTAGTTTCCTGCCCAACAACGCTGGGGATCTAAAGCCCTCGTCCCAAGGCTACCGAGTAGCTTCCTGCTCGGTCCATCCGCAATGGGTAGACTCCTGCCCTCCAAAGAAGAAAATCTAAAAGCCCTCCACACGAGGCCACCGAGCAGCTTCCTGCTCGGCCCATCAATCAGTTCATACTCGACGCGCGATCGCCACCTCGACTCCGGGGAAAGAGAGGACACCGACCTTTCTACACATGGCTATCATTCGAATAGACGCGCGATCGCCACCTCGACTCTGGGGAAAAGGAGGACATCGACCTTCCTACACTTGGCTATCGTTCGACTCGACGCGCGATCGCCATCTTGGCTCCAGGGAAAAGGAGAACACCGACCTTCCTACACTTGGCTTTTGTTCGACTCGGGGAAAAGGAGGACACCGACCTTCCTATACTTGGCTGTCGTTCGACTCTACTCGATGAACGGTCAACAAGTGCAGGAGGGGTGGACACCGGCCTAACACTCGCAAGATAAAGAAACCTATGTGCTAAAAATACTTGCGCAATGTAGATTCAAACAATGAAAAATATACGAGCTAAAAGTACTTGTGCAACGAGCAAACATTTGGACAAAGGAAAAAGGAGTACTTTATTTATAACCAAAAATAAATACAAGGTATTCTGGGCTCCTCAGCCTTATAAAAAATGCCCTGAGGCTTACAAAATTTGGAAAAAGAAAAAAAACCCAAGGAGGGAAATCTCAGGCCGCCCTCTCACGAAGGATCTCACCCTGCTCGACGCCGACATCAAGAACCAAAACTGCGACCTTGGGGTCGGCGCATCTGCCGACAGCCTCGGCGACATCCCCTTGCGGCGCTTCCTCGGTCAGGAGGTACTTGGCGTGGAGCGCTGTCATCGAACCCTGGCATAGATTCGGCGTCAAGGGCACTGTGTCACACGACAGCCGCGGATTCGGCGAGATCGGCGTAGAATTGGTTGGACACTTTATATCCTTCCACGGCCTTCGCCGCCTGACTCTCGGCAAGCTTCACCGCATCCATGGCCACCTGGGCATCCCTCTTGAGGATATCCCTTGAATTCTTCATCAAGTTGTAGAGGCTGTTCACCTCCTCCAACTTGGCCTGGATGGCCCGGTTGGAATCATCCAGGAGCCGATGAGACTCCTTCAACTTGGAGTTCTTCAACCCCTCGACGACCAATCAAGTGTCGAGGAGAGTCGCTTTCTCCTCCGCCTGCCACATTTGGAGGCGGAATTCTTCCTCCCGCGAGGAGGATTCACCCACCTTTTTCATGGTCGGGGCTACCTCCTCGGATTCCATGGCAACGAAGAAAGCGCAGTGATAAAGGACCTGAGGAAAGCAGCAAACGGGTTAGAAAGCTTAAACCGAGGAAATAAGACTTAAGAAATTTTAAGAAAAGTCAAGTACCGACCTGAACCGCCTCCTATGCTATGGCGGCCACCTAGGCCTTCATGGTTCCCCGGGAAATCTTTCCCCCGGCTGCTTGCTCCATATCTGAAAGCAAGCTATCGGCGACAGAGAGCCCCGAGGGCACCTCAATGCAGAAGTCGTCCTCCTGCACGGGGATCCCGGTAGAAGGTGGTCGAGAGACCGTCCGCTTCAGCCTTGTTAGGGGGATCTCGGCAGGCTCAGCCTCCTCCTCCTCTCTTGCCCGGGGCATCAGTCCCGCGCATGCTTATGACCCTTCCTCCCCTGCGGCGTTCTTCTGGGGCTCGGGGAGCGGCGGAAGGCTTGGACGGTGGAGTTGACCTCTGGGCCGAACTCGGACCGGGTCGGGATGAGCTTGCGCCCCCGACCTTCCTTCCTTGGTTCTTGGCGGCCATGATCTTTGATCGGTCCATTGGCTTTACGAAAAAGAACACACAAACAAAAGGGGGTTAGCAACAATGAAAAGGCAAAGGAAGTTAACGAACTCTAAACAGGTCATCGAAAACCCTAACTTACCCAAGAAATGGCAAAGACTGAGCTTAACCCAGCTCAGTTCCTGCTCGGATAGCAGGACATCCGCCCGCTGGATCTGCTCCCACTGGGACACCACCCTCACCTCGAGGGAAGTCGACTGCTTTGCTCTCGGGCAGTCGCCATGTGCCACTGTGTAGGCACATGCCAATTCTCACCCTCGGGTGGCCCGATGAATACAAACTTCTCATTCCATTCGTGGATGGAAGAAGGGACGACTACTACCCCCAATCCGGCCATCCCACCCTTACGTTTTTTATACGAAAAGTACACCCAGCTCGGCTCTTCCTTGCTGGTGCCGGGGTGATTCTTATAACAAAGAAAGGACACAAGGAGGGTCAAACCGAAGAAGATCTGATCAAGTTTTAACTGGACCAGAAACCCGAGGAGGATTCTCAGTTCGGCGCTAGCTGGCCTGGGCAAGACGAAAGCAACGAAGCACCCCACAAATCTCAGTTGGGAAGGACATATGTATTCCTGCTCCGAACGCTTTCATATACAGGACAATCTCCTTGCCCTGCATCTGGTCCGCCCGCTGACCCTCTCTAGCTAAACGGATAGAATAGTTATAGGGGATGTGGAGTCGAGTCTGAATTTCAGAAAGCCCATCCAGACTCTTCAAAACGGAAGGTGCATCGCGGGTGTTCCCGATGCGCACCTTGGGAGTCCTTGTCGCTGCCCGACGGCGAGTAACAAGGGCGGCCCTGACCTTAGGGGCGAACCCGGCACAAAAGACGAAGAAGAAGAAGAACTCTCTTAGCTATCTGAAGCTGAAGAGGAGGAAGACCCACTGGACTCGGCCCCAGAAACTGAGGCCTCATCATCCGACTCTACCCTTCCTATCTCTACATACTCCTTGGATGAAGACATCTAACCTGATTCAAAGGGAGGGACTCACCGAGAAAAAATCAACAAAGGATCTGATCTAAGAAGTGGAGCACCGGGCAGTCTTCAGCAATGAAAGAGAACTAGAGCAAAGTGTCGGCCCTATGATGGCCCCCTCTTATTTATACACCCCAAAAGAGAACATCCTACAGCCCAGATTGATTCCCGCCAAAACGAAACGTCAAGCCCAAGCGGCAGTCGATGTTCCACGTAGCGACCGGTCATTGGGGACGTCTCTTCAACTGCAGGAGTCAGGGACAGCCTGTCGCTTACGCTAACCGACGTCCGACACGTGGCCCGTATCCTAACTGGCGAATCGATTGAAACGGCGCTCTCTCTTTAAAATCGCAATCATTTCACTGATCCGCTGACGCCATCGGAGATATGCGTGAAAATTCAGGCGCATGACGAGACGACACGTGGGCCCAAAGATCGAAAGGACGCAACCGCCAAATGCCATGTCGTTCCCAGGCGATCCACCTTCTGATTCTCGGCGCCAAACTGAGCCGAAGAAAAACCGAGTAGGCCACTCTCGACCCGACCCATAAATAGGTCGGAACGAGAGTGGGGGGCTAATGATGATGCTCACAAGTGGTATTTCCTCAGATTACGACACGTGGCGGATGACATGTCCCGAAGGCTACGGATGTAGACTAAATGAGTTGCATCAGGGGCATTCCTCGGGACCTCGTCGTGAGGAAATGTCCAACCTTTCAGGAGACCTCCCTGAGTGCTTTCCACCTTCACCTAGCAAACTACCAACAGCTCGTCTGCGAGCTTCCTCGGCCTCCCTGCTCGTCTCCGAGCCATCTGACAGGCCGAGCTTCCTCGGCCTCGCTGCTCGTCTCCGATCAATCTGACATGCCGAGCTTCCTTGGCTTCCCCGATCAACCAAGAGCGCGGAACCCAAGCGCCCTCGTAATGGCTCCGCGTATCTCGCCAGGGCAAGATATCCGCCTCCCCACATGCCGCGTCCCACGCTAGCACGTCCTCCCATTAATGGACGTATCCCACCATTAATACGAGAATAACGCAGGGGCGTAACTGACGGCGACGATCTCATGCTCTCTCGCTCCCCGCGACCACTATATAAACCCCTCTCTCAGACGACCCAGGTAACTCGAAATCACTTCCAATACGCCGTTACACTGCACTTATTCGCCGGCACTAACTTGATCATCAGAGGGTCCTATGATGGTCACCACCCCGAGACATCCTTTGCAGATAGCTCGGCGTCAACGCCAACCTATTGAGATCCACACGCTCAACAACTACTAAACCAAATCTCAACCGTCAACGACCGTCATCACGGGATCGACGGAGGACAACATCTGAAGGAGATCATGCCCTCCATCACTAGTGTTTTGCATGTGCGATGCACGTTGTTATAAAATTCAAAATTGATTCAGGTGATTAATTCCATCGCTTGAAGTGGCAGGTTACAATTGCAAAAAAATAAGGATTGAATATACATGGAATTAAGCCAAAATACACAATTTTATATAACTCTAACCCAGATATAGATATTAGATTAGATTACATAATTTCTCGGCAAAAATCTAGTAATATATACTGTAGAAGATAATTTGAGAAAAAAGAGAGAAGAAAATGCATGTGTAAAAATCAAAAGAGAGACAATATTCTTTGATTAGTATTATGGAGGAAACTTGCACAACTTTCTATTTTGGATGGGCCAAGAAGGTAGATGGCCGATAAATTTTGTAAAAAAGCCGGAAAAAATGGACATATATGATATATGCTAAGAATATTTTTATGTAGAATGTTAATATATTCAAATGAAAGTTAATACAAATTGTTGCATATGCTAAACATATGTTTAATTCCATAAAGGGGGAAATATTGAAACCAAAAAATTAGAAGTGATGGGCTGAGCCAACAAAGCTAAGCAAACATCTAGAAACTATTAAGAGGCTAAACTTAATTAGTTAAAATAATTAAAAAAAACTTGCCCAAACCCAACATATTTAAATTCTGTGAACTCAAGTTATGTGGCTTCGCAGGATGGCCTAATTGGCGGTGTCCGGGGTGATTTATCTGGAGGAAGGTTGTCTGTTGTGAGTGTCGAATTTTAACGCTCAATTCCGTGTTTGGAAATTAGAAGAGTCTATTTGAAATTTTATCAGATATAATTTTAAATAAATTTCAATAATTAAATCAAAGCATATGATATAAATAATGATATTATTAACATTCTTGCATTGTGATGTCTTGTCGCTAAGTGGCTAAGTAGCCACTGATCTATGAGACCATGACAAGGACGAAGACGATTAAGATATTGGACCAGCAGCCGTCTATTTAATTACCCTCTTTTAAAACCTCCAACGCGCGAACATTTATGACAGATGAAATGCAAACAAAACAAAAGTTTATTGAGTTTGACCGGTCCTGAGTTCGTGACTTGCCATAAGCGCAAGCATTTAAGGTTAATTACACCCTATCGTCTCAGTTTCTGATCTGTACGAGATTTCTTGTTGGGTTGCTCTAAATCACATCACGGAAAAGGGAAGATCATATTGCAGATGGAGACAACATAAAATTAATTTTAAGAAAATATCATGTTATATTGATTTTGGATACAATTTTGATAGAATGCATGTAAATCAATTTGTACAGAGATATAATCAAGTACTTGAAGACCAGAACATAGGCAATTTAGGTAATGATTCAAATGGATGGAGGTTTAATGTCAAATTGACATTAAACAAAGCGTAAACGGGTACTTTTCTTTTGGGGACCAAAGTCTAATGCTTTTTTTGAGCATGGGCGCACGCCTAGTGCTATTTGAAGCAAGGACGGGTACCTCTTTTGAAGTATCCGTTTTAGCATAGTGGTGTCGGGTACTTCCTAACGGGATCCAGTCACGTTGCCTTGATAGGTGAATACTTCTTTGCAAAACGGAAACTTCTCTTGGGGTTCCCGTTTGAGCTAAGAAAGGACGGATACCTTGTTTAAGGTATCCGATGTTGAGGGTGGATAGCTCAATTGAGGTGTCTAAAATTGGCTTGTAAGCGGAAACTTCTTTTGGGGTTTCCGCCTAAGCAAAGTAAGGACGAATCCCTTATTTGAAGTATCCGAAATTGATTTTTTTGATGGAAAATACCACATGTTCATATTATTTTCAAATCTTTTGTGGAACAAAGCATATGCATTATGTTCATGAATTGGTAAAGAATAAAATTGGTTTAAGTTTTATATGCGGAGAATAGAATTTTCTCTATTATAAAGATTTAGTATTTTAAGGAAAATAGCTTTCTTTTGTCTATTTTCAATATGAGAGAAGTAGGGGTTCACACTTCTATATTTACAAGATTTCGTCGTTAAGACTTGATCTCAAGAAAGTGGGGTTTTCAGCTCATTTTCATGTTAAGAGAAATGGGTTTCCCCATTTCTATAGAATAGAACGCGGAGTTTCTTTCAGGTCCTTTGATTCCGGTTGCAAGGAATACACTTGTAAAAGAACTCTGTTGAGGTTAAAATTTACGCCCCATTGCGAAGATTAAAAATCAAAAGTCAAAGTCAAAATCAAAATCAAAAAGTCAAAATCAACACCCAGACAAGTGGACCCTAATCCAACCAATCCAGGCCCAAAACCAAGCAAGTGGGTCCACACCCAAATCGTCTCAAACTCAAGCTAAGCCGGCCGGCCATCGAAGAAAAAAGAAAACGAAATTTGTAATGAATAAATTTTGTATGCAAAAAAGTATAAAATGTAATACAAATAAGCAAAAATCCAAAATCATGTAAAGCCCATGGCTTATGTGTAAAAAGATATGCACATGAATATGGGAGAAACAAAAAGCAATTATGTAAAGCCCAAAAGCTAAGTTGCAAATTGTAATGGGTATTTAAACACAAGCATAATAAGAAATGTTAAGTTTTTCTTCTCCCGCAAAAATATTAGGGTTTGTGCCTCCCTCGTCTTTCTCTCTCCCTCTCTCTCCCTCTCTCTCCTTCTTCTACTCCAAATAAATTAAAAGAAAAATCCCTCATTTTCTTAAAATAAATAAAAAAAAACATATAGATCCATTAATAAAATATCTCTTTCTTCCATAAAATCCCATAAAGGAGAGCTTTTGGGCATCCTCCTTCATCCATGCAACACCCTAATTTGATTGTACCTTTTTTAACAATATTAATTGGTACTTTGAGTTTCTTTTAATTATTATTGTTTGGGTTATGATTGGTGTTTGGATAGTATGTGTGATTATCGAACCCGATCCGCTTGCGTGAAATTCGTTATGAATTGATAGCTAGATAGAATATATTTTATTGACATTTATCCATAAACTAAATCTATATGAATCTCAAATAATAGATATATAATATTTAAACTGTATGTATTTTTGGTAGCCATACGTTATGGATATTTTATATCTAACCTTCAACTATTAGTGTGTTTTTATCCTATTTAAATATCTCGTGATATTTTATTGACGGTTATCTATTATATATAAATTCTAAATATCCTAAAATATTGTGTATGAAATATTTTATTTGAATATTTCGTAGCCTTTAAATTATGGTTTAAGTGGGCTATTAAGATAATATGTATGTGTAGATGGCTTCTGGTTATATCTTGAGTTTTCGTAGAGACGGATGGGGGATCATAATATCTTTATAAAATATTATTTAGTTAAATGAGTTATACAGACACAAACCCGCCATAATATATATATATTAAAATAAAAACTCATCTCCCCCTCCCCCTCTCTCTTCCTCGTCTTTCTCTCACCCTCGTTCTCAAGCCCGACCCCATCTCCTTCTCTTCTTCTCCCTCTTCTCTTCACACCAAAAACCCTAGCACCCCTGTTCCCCTCCGAAAGACGGCCGAGACATGGAATGCCTCGCCTGAGATTCGGAGCAGATGCTATTTGGTTTTATCCGTCCACCTCTCCGAAGATGCCAAGTTGATTTATGGCACAGTGTATCGGAGGTTTAGACGGATGCGGCCGATGTAGCAGACTTCGTCAGATTCCCCCTCACGGTGAAGGGTTTTTGATTGTGGGGACGCTCTTCCCTGCAGGTGCAAGCCCCTGCAGTTAATTACGCTACCGCATCGCGGTAACAACTTTCTCCTTCTCCAGAATTTCACTTCGTGTCGTGTGTGTTTGTTTTGTTTGTGGTTGCCCGTGGATTGTATACGGAGACTGAGTAATGCCGTCGCCCGTAGGACGTGGATTAGTCCAAATCCGTATTTACTTAGATTTGGGTTTGGTGTTTTAGTTTAAGGATACATTAGTCGCATTGCGGCTAAGATCAACTTAAACGTTCGTCAAGGATACGTTAATCCTGTTTTGGACTAAGATCGACTTGACGTAGTGACCGATTTAATATCTGGCCGTCGGGACTCGTCACCTCTCTGACGTCGTTGAAGGATTACAACGACAGATGTCAGAGGAGTTCAGAGATGTACCCTTGAACCAAGGTTGATTTGAGGTTTTATCATTTATTTAATTGTCTAAGGATACGTTAGCCGTATTTGGGGCTAAGATCAACTTAGACGGGACCGTTTAGATCCGACAAAAGAGCGTTTGGGCCCTATTGTGCCAGTTTAGGAACGTGGTGGTCTATCGCCAGTTTAGGGACGTGGTGGTCCATTGTTAGTTTAGGGACGTTTCGGTCCGATATTAGTTTAGGGACGTTTCGGTCCGATATTAGTTTAGGGACGTTTCGGTCCGTTTGGATGTGTGGTCGTTGGGACCCGTCACCTCTTTGACGTCGTTGAGGAATTACAACGATAGATGTCAAAGGAGTTCGGAGATGTACCCTCGAGCCAGTCGTGAATTGGTTTAGGGGAGCCATTTTGCTCAATCGATTTAATTTAAGGACTTACAGCCAGGATTGGGTTAAGTCCAAATTTTTTATTTATTTTGGGCTTTGCCTGACTAGAAAATCAATCCAAACAGGGCTCTGCCCCTTTATTATTTTGCAATTTGATTTGGGCCAGGCCCTTCTAAATAATGAGTTGCATTTGTGCAGAACCTCAAGAATTTTCCAAACAGGGCTCTGCCCCTTTATTATCTTGCAATTTGATTTGGGCCAGGCCCTTTTAAATAATGGGTTGCATTTGTGCAGAACCCCAAGAATTTTTCAGATTTAAGAACAAAAGTGCATAGCACTTTTGATCTAAATTTGGATCAAAGGAAAACAAGTTTTTCTTCTTGTTTTCCCTGATTTCACAGAACCAAGGGTTCACAACAAGTGCAAGGCACTATTTATTTGTTTTTATTGAATTGTTCACTTTTTAATCCTCTGTTCTTCAGAGATTTTTCTCTTCTTCAAAAGAAGTTTTTACCCTTTTTTTTATGTTCTTGATTAATCTTCAAGAGTTCTTTCTCTTCTCTTTTTTTTTATGCCAGAAGTTGATTCTTGAAGTTGATACCAATCGAATGAGGTCTGGGGTCCTATTTATAGTGCTCACAAATTTGTTGAATTTGTTAACAAGATCTTTTCTGAGTGATTTTGGGAATTTTCCCACTGCTGGATCTTTGATCCAAAGGTAGAAGAAAATCTTCTGGATTAGGAAAGAACAGAAAAGATTTCATTTAAATTTTCATTCTGTTTCTGCGCAACTCCCCAATGAATGACACGTGTCGCGCAGTGGAAGGCTTGCGCAACAGTGCTTGCGCAACTGCGCAGACACGTGTCGCGCAGCGGTGCACTTACGCAACAGTGCTTGCGCAACTGCGCAGACACGTGTCGCGCAGCGGTGCGCTTGCGCAACTGCGCAGACACGTGTCGCGCAGCGGTGCGCTTGCGCAACTGCGCAGACACGTGTCGCACTGTGGACCGCTTGCGCATTGCGCAATGTACGGAATTTGAAGCGTTGCTTCAGAAAATTTGAATTTTCAAAATTCAAATGAGCCTTGCTCAGATTGGGGGAACAAATGCCCCCCCACCGTTGTGCTTACGTGGCGCGACGTGAGTGCAACGGTGGCGAGATCTTAGCCGTTGGATCAAGGGGGTCAGTTGAAGGGGCGCAGGCGCCTATAAATAGGACCCTTGGTCCTTGGTAATTTTCTTACCATCTTCAATAATTTTAACTCTCAGAGCCTTGCTCTTGATTTCTCTCAAGAACTTTCAAGTTCAGAACTTAGAATTTCTAGGTAAAAAAAAAAAAATCAGATTAATTCAAATTAAATTTAATTGACAGAGCCTTGCTCTTGTAGATCTTGGATCTAAAGAAAACCCCTTTGGGGTTTTTTCAACAGAGCCTTGCTTTTGGGATCTTTGATCTAAAGAAAACCTCATTGGGGCTTCTTCACCAGAGCCTTGCTCTCAAGATTTACAGAGGTCCTGTTCATGGGTTTTGACCCATGAACAGAGCTTTGCTCTTGGATGAACTGAAATTTTTTTATGAGTTTTCATGGATTTTTCAGGATTTAAAAAAAAACTTCAATTCTTCTAAGTGTTGATGGATTTTCGATTATTACCACAGAGCCATGCTCTTTTAAGGAATCTTGTTCCCCTGAGACTAGAGTTTGACAAATGTCACTCTGTGACAGAGCTTTGCTCTAAAAGAGGAGATTTTCTCTTTATTTCTAGGGACTTCCCCACCAATGGGTGTATCCTATTGGGAACTTTTTATGAATTGACAGTCCCATCTAATGATAGGATTGTCTTATTAAATGATGTACATCATCCAGATTTTGTGGGTCCCCCTTTGGTCCCCTACCCACTGTATCACAGTGTGGAGCAAGATTTTTATTTTTTTTTAAAATGCCAAGCGTTAGGCCACTAATGATATATATTTTTTTGTCTTTCCACAGAAGACATGTCTGACGACTTGTCTTTTCTCTTCGTTCGCTCGGAAGGAGGGTTCCCCCATACGCCAGTGGATCGGGTGGTGTTCGCTCTTATTAAAGATCACGATCCTGAGTGCAAAAAGCTCCATCTGTGGGGAAGGTGGTATAGCCAGATCATCCAAGGCCGTCGCAGTTTTAGTTCCGCCGCGCCCTCCGAGCCCATTGTTACGATTCCTTATGCGGACGAACCCCCGGTGAAGTATGCCGTGGAGGTTAAGAATTGGAATTCTGATGACCTCCTTCAGCCTGCAATCGGCGCCATCCCCGTGCAGCCGCCGCCGGCGATAGATATTCTGGGGAGGCGAATCTGTCAGGGCGAAGCACGCCCTTGGGGACAGGCTTATAACATTGGAATGATCCCACGACCCCCCGCCGGATATTTGCAGTGGGCCCGGTACATTCTATCGGCGAAGAGGACCCACCTGACGAAGATTGGTCTATACTCGGCCGTCTTCGTCTCGCTCTTCGAGTACCCCTCTCCTCCAACGTGGTGGATAAAGGCCTTCGTTGAACAATGGAATATCCCCACCCATACCTTCCTGATGGCGGATAAGGAAGTCTCTATCTCTTTGGAGGAATTTGCCGAAATTTCAGGTCTGCCAATGAGGGGAGAGCACTACGAGGAGTTGCTTCCTCCTGACGAGTACGTCTTTACCACCAAGCAGCTGGTATTTAACTTAACCCCAGAGAATGCCATTCAGCATCAGCATCCGGGTTTGGTGAAGGTGTTGGAGATCTATGAGGAACTCCATTTGGAATCGGGAGACAAGGGCGTCAGTTTCGCAGCTTTCATTGCTCGCTTTATCCGCCCGGAGTTCTTATCAGAGCAGAGCGAGAAGTTCGCTCAGCTTGACGACCCCTTTGGTTTCGGTTTGGATCGCCGACCCGTATCGGAGAATAACCAGAGGGATTTCTATCTTCCTAATGCTGCCATCGTCGCTTTCTCGGAAATCGCCGTCCCCGGCATGGATGAGGAAACCTTCTTTATTGGGTTCTTGGGCTTGTGGTTATGCAACTTTGCGCTCCCTATGCACCCGCGCTTCATGCGGCCCTCTGTCTTTTACCCGGCGCATCGGATGGTGGCCGGTCTGCAGTTGTCGGTAGGAATTGCTGGGTTAGCTTACCTTTACCATGGACTCAGCGTAGCGGCGGACGCCAATGATCCTGGGGCACAGCCTGCTAACTTCCCGATGCATTACTTTGTTTCTTGGATGGAGATGCACGTGTGAGGGGTGTTTGGCGCCCACAAGACTCCTCCATTCTTCGAGAAGTACAGACTCCCGAGAGTCATACGGTTAGTCGGGGCTTCAATTGTGTTCGCATCCCCGCGGGATTCTAGGGGACTCCTCCTGCGCCCACATTTGGTCGGAGCGACGACTTCTTTTGTGGATAAGGTTATCACCATAGGCTCGGAGACTACTAAGTCGGTGGTGCCCCTACGTGACGAGTTTAAGGGCGGGGCTTCTGTACTGAAGGCTCGGGAAATCCTCCATCTCTACTCCATTCGGCCGGGCTACCTGGTGTTTCGGCAGAATGAGACGGCTTTGTTTATGAGGTATAATCCGCATCGATTTGCCCAGCAATCAAGCTACAATCAGGGGATCCCGATGGAAGCCTTCTTGGAAACGCCCGTGGTTGGCCCAGCGGGGATAAAGAATGCGATGCATCACTTTATACGGCTTAACACGGGTTCCTATTTCTTCATTAGTGAACCCAGCTGTGTCCCTAAGATGCTCAACTCATATGTGGCCTGGTATGCGCACGCTATGGGCCCAATCATTTTAATGGAGAAACGCCTGCTGGTTGACCGTAGGGGTGCGCCTCCTGGCGGTGATCGCAAGGCTCCCTTGCAGCCAAGGACCCAGGTCACCCTCCCGATAAAAGATGCCGGAGCTGCCCGACCACACGTGTTGGCCCCTCCGCGTGGATTGCCACTGTCTACTATGGTGGATGCACCAACGGCGCCCCGTGTTCCGACAAAGACGGTCAAAGTGGTATCGCCAGAGTCGGGCGCAGGAGCGGATATCGGGATTCGCCGCCCGAAAGTGACTGCCAAGCGCAAAGCTGGTCCGAGTGGATCTAAAGCTGGCGGACAGAAGAAGAAGAAGTCCGCCCTATCCCTCGATGCGATCCTTAGCCTAGAGCCTGCGGCTCTTCCCAACGAAGGAATAAGTGAATATGGCAGCAATGAGGGCTTCTTGGTAGACCCTGCAGACACTAATTTGGCTGCCGCCATTGCAGCTTCGGAGCGATCGGCGAGGCTCGAAGCGATGTTAAGTAAACTCGCTGAGTCAGGTAATCATCAGCCACTTTCTTCGTTATTTTATTGCACTTATTATTATCTTTAACTGATATTTACTCTCTTTTCAACAGGTGTTTCTACCGAAGAGGCTATTGCTGCCTCTCTGAAAACCTTCCAGAAGGAGGAGGATAGGCGTGCCCTGGCAGGTGTTGGTATGCTCCACCCCTTTTCTTTTTTTTTTTTATAGGGAAAGTTTGTTATTTCTTCTGGTGGTCGATTTAACCTTCTTTCGTTTCTTTACAGGGGCTATATCAGTTGATGCGGGGATCCTTCCCGAGCTCGCCACCGAAGCCCCGGCCCCGTCGAAGCTGCCGCAAGAGCCTCGGCTTGACGCAACGACGAGGGATGCTCTGAAAAATCTGGAGGCATCCCTCTATACGGATGAGGATGCTTCACTCAAGGAAGCTCTGATGGCATCCGTCTCAACGGCTCGAGAGGAGCGGAAGCGGCTGAGACGTGAAGCAAAGGCGCGGAAAGCTGCTTTGGCCACGGGAGCGGGCCCTAGCACCATTCCTCGCGCTAGTACTCCTTCCGAAGAGCCCCCTGTTGCCCTGTCTACTGCTCGTCGGCAAGTGGCGCGCGCGGTTCGGAGCGCCAATGATAAATCTGCTTCAGGTAGTACTCCTTTCAGAACCTTGTTGTATGAATTGTAAAGCTATTGGCTCATACGTATCCCATCTTGCAGGGTCAAGTCCAACTGAGGGGGAGGCGGAGACGACCGTCGAACCCAGGGGAGCAGAGGAAGCGGTACTTGCTGAACCCGAACCGACAGTGAGCAACGTTGTCGGGATCATGGGGCCTGGAGCCGAGATTGAGGGACCTGCCGCGGAGACGGTCATTGATGTCGCACCTGAAGTGGCGGCAGATGAGATGATTGTCTCAACCGAGCCGAAGGTGGTAGAGGGCGAGGTGCTTGAGGCTGGGGACCTCGTGGTGCCGATGGACGAGGCAGCTGCGATCGCCGATCCTGAGGGAGCAGCGGGTGAGGCGGCCATGATTCCTGAAGACGGGCTAGGCGCTCCTTCTCAGGAATCTGGCAATGTTCCTATCATAGCCCTCCCTGCCTATGGTCCCCCGCCGCCTGTAGAGCTTGCGAGCATAACAACGGTTCCCCTCGAGTCGGGTGATGAAGCTACAGGCGGTGGCCTTCCGTCAGTGGAGGAAGGGATTGCCTCGGTTTCTGCTGGTAGCTTGTCGGGTAAATTTTGAATGACCAATGTTCTTCGTTTATATATATACCTCACAATCTCTTTTAACCAGTTTGTCTTTGTTTTAAACGCAGGTGCGGCTAGTGCCGATGCTCCATTGCCTGAAGGCACACCGTCAACTACTGCTTTGGTGGTGGTCGCTCCTCAGCCTTCCCTTGTGCCATCGCGGATGTCGGAAGGTATGAATTTACGACTTATGCATTAATCTTTTAACGTATAGCTTATGTACTAACGTTATACCACTATGCTCTTTTCAGGAGTGTTCTTCGATCATCTATACCAAGTGTTGCTCCCACACTTCTCCTTCCCATCCGAGCTCGCTTCTCCCTCTAGTGGTACCGGTAAGGGCTATCTTGATCTCTTTCGAGGGAATATAGGATCGTATCTGACTTTTCCTCTTCCTGATTGCAGTGCCTCGAATCGAAGGAGGGGACACCAGGCCTGCGCTGCCACCGGCGCCTCCGGCTTTGCCATCCGTTGCGACTGGTACAGCATATTCCTTTCCCTTTTTATATGATCTTTCACCGACTTTTCGAATCATTGTTTGACCATGTTTCGTTTTGCAGCTATTGTTCCAGCTCTGATCCCTTTTGAGTCTCGCGTTCTCTCACCGGCGGGTCCTTTCTTGAGACGCCCGTCTTCAAAGGGTGCTGTGATGAGCCTGGGTATGCTGAGCGGGTACATCGAAGAGCTCAACATGGATGCCCCCCCTTCTGCCGTAGATTTCGCTGTGGATGTTAACCCAATGTTGGCGGTGCTCGTAACTTTTCATAACGAAGGCGTCGTCGAATCGTGGGTTAACCACTGCAGAGAGATCGAGGCTCGCCTGCATCGGTTGGAGTCGACGCGCCCTTCTCCCGAGGTTTTGGCCGCGAGCGCCCAACGGACAGCTTGGCTTGAGCAAAGCGTTTCTTATCTCCGCCATTTGGAGCAGGAGGCAGCTTTACGGCTAAAGGCGCATCGGGAATCTTCAAACGCGACCGCTCGCCTTCGTGCTGAGGTTAGGACGAATGCTGCTGAAGTGAAAGTCATCTTTGAAGGTCTTCTCAAGTGTATATCTAGTGGGCTAGCGCTGAAGCGGAAGCTTGATGCCGCTGAGCGCGATGCCCGAGGCCAAGAAGCAGCTCAGCAGGTTGTTGGGGAAGAGCTCGCATCCTTCACGCAGCAGCGAGCTCAAGTAGAGGCTGAACTGGCAGTGGTAGTTGATCAGGAGAAGGCGTGGAAGGAAGTACGCGAGCAATTGATAGAGTTGTTCAAGAAGCTTCCTTCTCCCTGAATATTTTTGTATCGTTTACACCCCTGTAATTTGTATATAGCATATACGCATTTTTTATTCTTTATACAATCCGCCTTGTATTTTGATTGAATTTATGAATAAAGACACATTCTTTCTTGCAATGTCTGGTACTATTTCTTCGTGTTTTTTTTCCTTTTTGTTATGGTGTTTTCGATGAACCTGATCGGTGGGCAACTTAACTTCTCCGAGAGGTAGCGATGGCTTAGGTTGCAGGTTCAGGTCTGCCGCCTAAGGCTTTCAACTCTATGAGCCGTGAGGGTCTCATAGAGACTTTTCTCCCTACGGATCGGGAGGATCTCGTAAGTGGATTTTCTCCTTAGGAATCGTGAGGATTCCCAAGTGTGGTTTTCTCTCATAAGTCGAAAGGATCCTATAAGAGAATTTCTCCCTCTTACGAGTCGAGAGGGCTCGTAAGCGGTTGTTTCCCTCTTTGTCGAGAATCGACTTCAGAGAGTGAGACCCGTGAATAGTATGCAAGAGACCATTTAGGATTGACTTGCAGGGTCCCATTGTTCAGGAAGCAAGTTTTTGAATCCTTACTGCCCGAGATGTGAGTCAAAGAGGTTCTCGTCACGGAGTGTTTGTATCCGTGAGTTGAGAAATTTTGCGAGGGATTATTTGTTTCCCAAGCGCCAAGGATTATTTGTGTCCTTGGGGTTTGAAACGAGTCGATGGTTCCCACGGAGGCGCTGGTGGCTCTGCGAGTCGACGCGGATCAGAAGGCTCTCGTCAAGGAGTGTTTGTATCCGTGAGTCGAGGATTTTGCGAGGGATTATTTGTTTCCCAAGCGCCAAGGATTATTTGTGTCCTTGGGGTTTGAAACGAGTCGATGGTTCCCACGGAGACGCTGGTGGCTCTGCGAGTCGACGCGGATCAGGAGGCTCTCGTCAAGGAGTGTTTGTATCCGTGAGTCGAGGAATTTGCTGGGATTATTTGTTTCCCAAGCGCCAAGGATTATTTGTGTCCTTGGGGTTTGAAACGAGTCGATGATTCCCACGGAGGCGCTGGTGGCTCTGTGAGTCGACGCGGATCAGAAGGCTCTCGTCAAGGAGTGTTTGTATCCGTGAGTCGAGAAATTTGCTGGGATTATTTGTTTCCCAAGCGCCAAGGATTATTTGTGTCCTTGGGGTTTGAAACGAGTCGATGATTCCCACGGAGGCGCTGGTGGCTCTGTGAGTCGACGCGGATCAGGAGGCTCTCGTCAAGGAGTGTTTGTATCCGTGAGTCGAGAAGTTTGCTGAAGACACTGGTTTCTTCGGAGTTGGACTGAACCGTCGAGATTTGGCTTCGTCTTTTGGCGGAGCCCGTTGGGAAAGTATGGTTCCCTCTTTGTTTACGCCCTTGGATTGTATACAGGGATCGATGTGATCTTAACTGTAGGGCCAAAGTTTTATCATTTCTTCTTTTTATTTTATTTTATTTCCGTGATGCTCTATCATTTCAGCTTTTATATCGCGAAGGTCGCGATTGCCCAATCATTTCGGCTATTTTTCGCGGTGCCCAATCATTTCGGCTGTTTATTTTATTTTTACTCGCTGCTTTTTATTGCGAGTTGCCCAATCATTTCGGCTATTTTGCATGCATACATTTTACTTGCTGCTTTTTATTGCAAGTTGCCCTATCATTTCGGCTATTTTATATGCATGTGCGGCCTATTGGCTTTTTGCCATAAGCCTGAAATTAGACACCGATTTCGGCATCAGCACCGCTACAACTGGGATATTGCCAGGAGCGAATCATCATTTGCCTCCGTCGATATCGAACAAAGGTGGCTTAGCGAACAGGGTTAAGGCGCTGTCGACTAAGGCTTTTAACTTCATGAGCCGTAAGGGTCTCACAAAGGTATTTCTCCCTACAAGTCGTGAGGATCTTGTAGGTGTATTTTCTCCTTAGGAATCGTGAGGATTCCTAAGTGTATGTTCCTCTGTAAGTCGTAAGGATCCTACAAGAGGGTTTTCTCCTTGTAAGTCGAGAGGACTTATAAGGGTTATTCATCATGCGAGCATATCCCCAGTCTCGGATGAGACTCGATTAGGGAAATGTTTATTCACGCCCGTGGATTGTATACAAGGGTCAGTATTGAACCACTTGTAAGGCAATATTGGAAGTTTGTGGGGGTTTCCTTAAGCACAGGTTTAGGTCTCTGTAACTTAAGACTTTCAAGTCTTACGGGCCGTGGGGGTCCCATAAGAGAGTTCTCCTTACGAGTCGTGAGGATCTCGTAAGTGTATTTTCTCCTTAGGAATCGTGGGGATCCCTAAGTGTGTTGCTCCTTTGTGAGTCGTAAGAATCCCACGCAGGTGGTTTCTCCTTATAAGGTCGAGAGGGCCCTATAAGTGTTCTTTAACGAAGTTGCGCCCTTTCGGATTTTCACAAACATTCGCCGGTAGTCCTGCTGTTTTTACTCACGGAGCCCTTTCGGGTTTTCATCCGTGCCCATTTTGCTTATGGACATACCCTTTTTTTTTTTATCTCGTCAGCCTAAGGATGCTGCGGTAGTAGTTTAAAGACGTTTCGGTCTGCTATTAGTTTAAGGATATTTCGGTCCATTGTCGAGAAGGTTGGCTATTCTTTATGAAGCTTGAGCTTAGGAAGATAGCGAGCGGACTTAGTCGTCGTCATCCATCATTGACCTAGGCTGTGGCTCATTAAGCGTAATATTTCTTTAGGAAGCAACCGTTTATCGGCCTGAAAGGCCTTTCACCGTGCATGTCCATGAGTAGATAGGCCCCACCCTGGTAAACTTTATCTACGATGTACGGGCCTTCATAGTTTGGCTCGAATTTTCCCCGCTTGGCGCGATTGGGGATCATAGGCCTTTTTACCACTAGCACAAGTTCGCCTTGATGAAATGTCCTCGGTCGGGTCAATCTTTCGTATGAGCGCGTCATCTTTGCTTTATAAGCTTCCAGATTTTGTTGTGCTAAAAGCCGGATTTCATCAAGGGCGTCAAGCTCTTCAAACCGAAGGTGAGCATTTTCTTCGTCTGTCAGCTCGTAGTGGACTGCCACTCGTAGAGAGGGTAATTCTATCTCGAGAGGGAGTACTGCTTCCGTCCCAAA
Source organism: Agapanthus africanus (assembly GCA_030015575.1). Classification (NCBI taxonomy): domain Eukaryota; kingdom Viridiplantae; phylum Streptophyta; class Magnoliopsida; order Asparagales; family Amaryllidaceae; genus Agapanthus; species Agapanthus africanus. The sequence continues at coordinate 127,349,810 of JASDDO010000014.1, read as the reverse complement.
TACCAACGCGTACGGTGTTGTGTTTGTGGCCGTTTTAAATGTAGTTCGATACGCCCAAAGAGCTTCTTGCAATCTTTCATGCCAATCTCTCTTATTTCGCGACACTGTTTTCTTTATAATCTTCGTCAAGGTCTTGTTGAAGGCCTCAGCTAGACCGTTAGCTCGCGGGTTATAAACTGAGGAATATCTCCAGTCTATATTGTACTGCTGTGCGAAGCGGCTAATTTTGTGACTTCGGTAGGCTGGCCCATTATCAGAGATGATCCTTCTCGGGGTTCCAAACCGGTATATGACATGCGTTTTGAAGAAATGAAGGATGTTCTCCGTCTTCACTTCCCTCAATGGTACTGCCTCTGCCCATTTGGAGAAGTAATCAGTCGTCGCCAAGATGAAACGATGTCCCTTGGACGACGCTGGTTCGATGGAGCCGACTATGTCAGTTCCCCACATTTCGAATGGCCAACTAGCCACTGTTGGATGCAGTGGATTGGGATGCTGATGGATGAAGTCCCCATGAATTTGGCATGAGTGACATTGCCTCGCGTATTCCAGGCAATCCTGCATCATCGTGGGCCAGTAGTAGCCCATCTGTTTTATCTTCAATTTCATCTTAGGGCCTGCTTGGTGGGAACCGCAGAGTCCATCGTGGACTTCTTGGACAACCCTTCTCGCTTCGTCAGGTCCTAGACATCTCAGCCACAGAGAATCGAATGACCTCTTGTATAGAGTATCGTTGACGAAGGCGAAAGACAGAGCTCGTTTCACGAGCTGATGTCTTATGGACGCTTCTTCAGGCATTCGGTGGAACTTGAAGTAATCCACGAAGACTTCTCTCCAGTCTTCGGTCTTCTCATGGTCTTTTATTTGTAGGGTCTTCTGCTCAGTTGCTCCCTTTTCTTTACATGATTTTGGAGGTATTTCTGCCGGGGCGAGCACTCGACGGCTTTGTATCACGATTCTAACGTCATCGAGGTTCTCATCGGCCAATTCTTTAGCAAGCTTGGCCAGTGCGTCCGCTTTGCTGTTTTCCGCTCGCGGTATGCTTTCCAAAGTATAGGAGGGAATTTGGGTTAGCAGTTGCTGCACCTTTTCGCCGTATTTTATCAATTCCGGTTTGCATGTTTGGTAATCGCCGTTCACTTGACTGACGACTAGCTGGGAGTCCCCATATATGAAGAGGTTTTCAATTCCCATGTCGATGGCAATCTCCAAGCCTGCTATCAAAGCTTCGTATTCAGCTTCATTATTCGTTCTCGGCTCTGTTAAGGAGAAGGCGAAGCGCATTATTCCTCCTTGTGGAGTCACAAAGATGAGTCCTACCCCCGATTTGATCGTTGGCGTACTTTGTTTGTGCTTTTTCATGGAAGATGCCCCATCGAAATAAAGCTCCCAACGGGTATCACCACCGTCGATTGCGTCAAACGCATGTTTGTCCGGCAAATCGCAATTCAGAGGAGAATCGGCAGGTATCGGGTGCTCAGCAAGGAAGTCGGCTATGGCCTGACCCTTCACTGCCTTGAGGGGTCGATATGTTATCGAGAACTCCATTAAGAGCAAAGCCCATTTAGCGAGTCGTCCCGTCAAGATGGCCTTTGCCATTAAATATTTGAGAGGGTCCACTTTTGAAATGAGATGGACTTCGTGCGCTAATGCGTAATGTCTAAGCTTTGTTATTACGAAGATCAATGCTAGGCAGTGTTTTTCAATGGGGGAGTAATTGCTTTCTGCCCCCAGCAGAACTCGACTTAAGTAGTAGAGTGCTCTTTCTTTCCCTTGATCGTTCTCTTGTGCCCATAATGCGCCTAAGGAACCTTCGAGGGCGGTTGTATAAAGAATGAGAGGCTTCCCCTTAACCGGGGCAGCCAACACCGGCGGGTTCTGCAGGTATTGCTTGATCTCGTCCAGTGCGCCTTGGCATTTTTGATCCCAAACGAATGGGGTTCCCTTCTTCATCAGGTGACTATAAGGACGGCACTTTCCTGAAAGATTGGCTATAAATCGCCGTATGTATGCGAGTTTCCCTTGGAGAGACCGCAGCTGTTTGAGAGTCCTTGGCGGAGGCATTTCCATGATCGCTTTAATCTTTGACGGATCTATTTCAATACCTCGGTGTCGAACAACGAATCCCAGGAATTTGCCCGAGGAAACCCCGAACGCACATTTAAGAGGATTCATCTTCAAGTTGTATTGCCGAAGGCGTTGAAATACAGTCTTCAGATGCTCGAGATGTTCCTCGTATGATTTGCTTTTAACCACGAGATCGTCGATATAGCATTCAACGATTTCGTGTATAAGGTCGTCGAAGATCTTTGTCATGGCCCTCTGATAGGTGGCACCGGCGTTCTTCAAACCGAAGGGCATCACTTTATAACAAAATATACCAAGAGGGGTCCTGAAAGCTGTGTGCTTCTGGTCTTCTGGATGCATTTTTATTTGGTTATACCCCGATGAGCCGTCCATGAAGGAGAAAACCTCATGAGTGGATGTATTGTCTATCATCAGTTCAGTGACTGGCACTGGGAAATCATCCTTCGGGCAAGCTTTATTAAGATCCCGGAAGTCTACGCATATGCGCACTGTCCCATTTTTCTTCATCACTGGGACAATGTTGGCGATCCATTCAGGGTATTGAACTTCCTGGATAAAGCCAGAGTCTATCAGCTTTTTGACTTCGGCATTGATGCTCATTTCGAGCTCGAGCCGCATTCTTCTCGGCGCTTGTTTAACTGGGTTGACACCCGGGGATATCGCCAGTCTATGTACAGCAACTTCTGGATCTAGTCCTGGCATCTCGGAATAGTTCCATGCGAAGCAATCTTTATGCTGCACAAGGACGTCTTTTAACGCAGCCACCCTCTCTTCAGACAGCAGCTCGCTGACGAATGTCGGTCGCGGATCATTTACCGTCCCCAACTCGATTTTCCTGAGGTTATCTGCAGTAGTATGTATTCCATCCTCTAGTTCTTTTGGAGCCGGGGGAAATTCTGAGATTACCTCATCGCTGCTGTTTTCAAAGCACCGAGGAAGGCTGTTCATGTCCTCGGACTCTTCTTTTAATATTGTTATCACGTGGCAAGTGCGGATTTTCTGCCAATCCCAATGCGGAGTTGGTTCTATCCTTGTGTTTTCGGGTTCGTGCTTTTGCGGCGGCGCTACCCTCCAGTTGTCAGACAACGCGAATTTTCCAAGCTGATATTGGTCCTCAACCCAATTCTTAAAGGTGAAGCAATCTTCAAGCGGATGCCCTACTACTCGATGGTAAGAGCAATAATTTGGGTTGGAGACTTCGCCTGCTTGCTCAGGGTGTTTAGACTCTGGCAGTATAAGCATTTGATGTTTTAGAGCAAGATCAAGTATTTTCCTTGTTTTGTTCCGAGGAAATGAGTATGCTCGACCCATTTTCTTCATGAGGGCTAGGTCAATAACGCTCGACTCTCGGATGCGTGGTTTCTTAGCTCTGCTTTGTGGTTGTTGAGCGCCTTTCTTGCCTTTCGACTCGTTTCTGCCTCCGCGTCGAGCCCTTTTTGTATCAGGTCGACATAGGGCAGCATCTTCGTTCTTTACTGCCTGTTGAAGGAGGCGCTGTGTCTTGGCTTTCTCATAGATTGCCATTTCACGATTGTGATCATCTCGGGCTTTTTGACCCGCATCCCTTATAAGTTTGCCCCTCTGGTCTTCAAATGATGGACTGGGCGGTTTTGTATCAGGAACTTTTGCTGGCTCAGGATTAGCGTTTTCCTTTTGAGCATTTGCTTCTTCATCAGAATTGTGCACGACGTAACAGTCGCGGAGCAGCTCTCGTTTCCTGGAGCGAATGTATCCGAGCCCGATCGTCTCCAGCCTCCCATTGGGTAGCTTGTGCTGAGTTCCGGGGACGTTCCAAACCCTGTCATAGAATTTGGCCTTTCTAACGGTCTGTTCGAAAGGTATTCCCTGGCGCTTTAGCAGTCTCCTCAAGCCTTCCGTATAGTATCGGGGTAGACGGATGGGCTGGAGTCTATCCAGCGTTGGATCCGCACCGTGCCAAAGTTCTTTCTCCCGTTTGTTTTCTTCGAAACGATAGAATAGGATTTCCTTCTCGCGTTTTCGTCCGGGAGGGATATAGAATGTCTGCAATTCTTCTACGCTGTTGGCGTCGAGTGCATCCAGTTCTTTGTAATGTTCAAGCGGCACCATGATTACCTGCAGACTTCGCTCTTCATCAGTCGAAACCTGTATTGAAGGCCGAGCAGGGAATACAGCATGAACTTCATCCTCTGAATCACTGCCGAAGATCAACGAAGGAACAGATGGTCCTGGCCTGGTGGATTAGGATGGACCCGAATAAATTATGTCCTCTTCTTCCTCGGTATCACTGCCGAAGACAGGGATGGTTGCGTTAGTTTTGTTCTCCGGCCTGTGACACCTCTCCGTGTCTTCGAAACTCGGTAATAAGTATTTGGCATCTTCGTACTTGCGAACTTCATTCACGGAAAACGGATTCAACTCTCCCGCCACAGTGTACTCGAGGCCATCCCTAGAATACTTCATGCATTGATGCTGTGTAGAAGGGATGATATTGTATTCGTGTAGCCATGGTCGGCCGAGCAGAGCATTGTAGCACGTCTTGGCGTCTATAACATGGAACTTGATGTCTGTGACGAGCAACCCGAAGCATAGCGTCAATATCACGGATCCGAGAGTTTTTGATGATTGGGAGTCGAATCCGGAGATGGTGATCTTGTCTCGGGCGAGATGTTGGACGCTCATGCAAATTTCTTTTAACACCCGCACATTAAGTAGATTGACAGATGATCCGTTATCGACCAGGATTTTGCCTATCTTTATGTCATGGCAGTATCCTGAGACATAAAGGGGGCGATTGTGTTCACACGTCCCGAGGAGAAGGTCTTCATCACCAAAAGCAACGTCGGCTGTGTGCACTTCCTCTAATTCGTCTTTCATCTTTTCTTCGGCTAGGAAGGCTTGGAACTGGTCCGGCTCTTGTAGGGCCTTAATTAAAGAATCCCTCGCCTCTTTTGATAGTAATAGGGCATCGAGAATGCTGAGTTGTGATGGTAGTTTCCTCAGATGCGCTAAGACATTGTAATCTACTTTATTCCTCTTTGGGGGATTCTTGGCGGTTAACTCTTCCGCGACTCGGTCATCCAAGGAGACCTTCTCTTTCCCTTTGTCTTTTCTGTTCAAGGGTCCGAGGTTCTTTTCGGGTAATGTTCGATTGCGCAGCTGTATATTCTCGCAGGCCATCGGTTCTTCTTCTTTTCCCGAAGTGGATTCTTTGAAGAGGGGACCAAGTTCTAGTTCCTCATCAGAGTCGCTCCCAAATGTAGGCACTTGTGACCCGGCAGTGTTAACCATGTGACAATCGCCGGCAGTTCTTTCAAGTTCTTCAGTCGTATTTCTTTGCTCTCGGCGAATTTTACGTTTTTCCCGTTTAAAGCGTTGTCGATTAGCGACGTATCCTTGCCACCATCTATCGAAAGCCTTGCATTCTTGAGTGGGATGCGAGACCTTCTGATGATATAAGCAATAAGAGTGGTGCATTTCTACCACGCCAGTCATTTCTCCTTCAGAAGATGGTAGCTCTTCAGAAGATGGTAGCTTCATGCCCATTGATATGGCCTTAGCAAACCTCTTTTTTATCTTGAATTGGCTTTTGTCAGCGGTGGAGGTATTTTGCTCCAGAGGGATCATCTCAACCCTTTCCTGAAGTCGCTGGCGCTTGGCCCTTTCGAATATAGCCGTCTCGCGTTCTCGATCAGCTTTACTTTTCAATCGAGCTTCATTAAGAAACGCGCTAATCATCTCGACCGATAACCCTGGAGCTCTTGATTCAGCATTTGCCCCCAGCGTTTCAGTGCCAGAGGTCCCTTCATCGCTCGTGATCGAATGGGAGATCATATGACAGCTCGCCACATATTCCTCGGGTTCATCCGATGAACTTTCTTCCTCATCTTCTTTTTGAAAGACGTGATCAAGGAAATCTTGGAGCGTAATGGGAGTCCGCGCCTTTTGGTTATATTCATCCAGCGCGTCGATCTGCTTTTGTAGGTCCGTGCGCTTGTCGCCAGGCTTCACGGGCTTCTTAGATTTCTTCTTCTTCTTTTTCGAAGATTTCGACGGCTGGCTATGAACGCTTGAACTACCACCATCGGTCTTCGGAGTCGGACGTGGCTTCAACATCCCCTCAATAACCCGCGGTTCCAAGGGGTTCTTCCACTTGACCGCTGGACAGGTCTGAAGATCGTTTAGCATCCTCTTTGTCTTGGCTGATAATACAACCTCCCAAGGAGCTTCTTCAATGACGGAGCATGTTGCCCCCGGCGTATTCGTCCCCTTAGAAGTGTGGGGCTGCGGGGGATTCACCTTCCACTTGTCAGATAACGCAAATTTGCCCTGACGGTACTGGTTCTCAAGCCAATTCTTGAAAACGTAGCAATCCTCGATGGGATGGCCTAGCACTCGATGGTAAGGGCAGTAATTGGGTTCGTTGATGTCGTTCGGTTGCAACGGACGCTTTGGATCTGGAAGATTTATGAGTCTGTTGCGCAACGCCAGCTCGAATAGCCTCCTCGTTTTATCACGGGGGAAGGAGTAAGGACGTCCCATCCTATCCTCAAGGGGTACGTATGGGCGTGTATTGTTTGGATGAGCAACCGGCTTTGAGTCGCTCGGTTGTTGTTGGGCATTAGCGACAATGATCGCTTTTCCCTTTCCTTTATCGTTTCGGGAATCCGGCTTCGGGAGAGGGGGTTTATGGCCCATCTGGTCCATCTGCGCTAGCTTGTCGATCAAAGCCTGGAAGGTAGTCGGCTTGAAGAACATCATGAACTGCGAGATGGTTGCCTGTGGATCAAGGGTTCCAACAAACATTCCCACCGCTGGAGCTTCTTCTATGCGTTGTTCACACTTCGACCATAGATTTCGCCACCGTATAGCATACTGAACCCATGTCTCGCCGGGTTTTACCCTGGCATTGATCAGTGCCGTCATCGGGGTACGCTCACTGGCACTTGCAAAACGTTGGGTGAAGAGTAGCTCCATCTCCGCAAAGGTTTTAATAGAGTCGTTGGGAAGCTCAGAATACCATTCAAATGCCGTGTCTGATAAGCTTCCAACAAACTGGCGAAGCAAAAGCTTGTCGTCGCCGCCGGTATTACCGCAAAGAGCCCTGAATTGGGCCACATGTTGATGGGGATTGCCGGTCCCTTTGTAGACATGAAACTTGGGGATTGTGTAACCCGGCGGGTACTTGATTTGGTCATACCAGCCTGGATACGGCCGTCCCGTTTTTACGACGTGGCCGGCCGCTTCGGCCGCGTGATGAACCTTTATTTGCTGGGCTATATATTCGTCCAGATCAGTTTTAGAGATTGTATCCTCTTTAGCCGTTGATAGAACGGGCTGAGAGTTTGATGTCTCTCCCCTATCATCCCCAAGGACGATCGGTGGTTCTTCAGTCGGGGGATCTTGTTGTATCATCATCCCTATCATGTCCTGGAAGAGGAGGCCCATGCGCTGTATATTGGCTGCTTGTTCAGCAGCCTCTTTGTCTCTCTTTTCCAGTACTCGGCGGAGGAACTCGGCGTCGGTTTCTTCCTCTTGGCGTTCATCTAAGAACGTCCCAGGGTTCTCTTTTGGTTCCGTGAGTGCAGCCATTGTAGTCATCATCTCCTGGAGCTTTTGTTGCTGCTCCTGAGCCTTGGTCACTGATCGGGTAAGCGGTCGGTGACCCGTAGAAGTACGACTTTCTTCCTTTCCAGAAGCCATATAAACTGTATGAACAATTATGCCCCCTGACTTGGGGCGTTTGAGTTCACCGCTTTTAAACTTTGTCAGTGTCACAAGAGCTTTCTCTGGCCTTTTTCTTTTGTGGACCATTGAGATTGAAGGAGCCGTTGAAGTGGGCATCCTAGCATTTGTTGCCCCCTGCTGTTTAATGGGGCGGTTTTTGTCCTTTTCCACCTTTGCCTTTTTCTGGCGACGAAAGTGGTCTGGGTCAATCACGGAGTCTTGAACCCTCCACCAAACTTTATAAATTTTTGACGACAGCCGTTGAGGGGGCTGTTCCTGCTTTGTCTCCGGATCTTTTTCCATAGGCGGAGGAGATCTTTTCAATGTAGCAATCGGAGAGTTCTTTCTCACCTTCCTCAGCAATTCAAAGCTGTTCCCAGTTGGAACAGCAACGTTGACCTCCACCACTGGAGCAGGTGGGGTTAGCCCTGAGGGGGAGTTGCCCCATGCTTTCCTTATTCGTTGCCAATGGCGACGTCGCGCACGACGAGCCGTTGGGACTGGCTCGGAAATCGAGATGGTTTCTTGTTGCCCCCTGTTTGGGTGTGGGGTAACTGCCGACGTCAGCTTATCGAAGACTGATGCTTTTTGACCAGCTGGGGGAGGAGTGGGAACCGTCAATCTTGTGAAGACCGACTCTCTGATGGGAGAAGCCGCTTCAACGACTTCCAAAGCAGCGGCCGTTGCCCTCTTTGGGACAGCCAATTTAGAGTTCTGATTCAGCCTGGTGAAAACAGAGGCTGTTGGTTTGGTAACGGACGACCCATTGGCAGGGGTCGTGGTAGCAGTGAGCCGGTCGAACATCGACTTCTTGTTCGCTTCCGGTGCGGAGATCGGCATAAAGAAGTTTGTAGGTGGGACCATGGTCCCGAAAAACAGGCCGGTGGTAGCCTGGGTCACCTGGCCTACTGGCAGAGTAAGGAAGGAAGCCCCTTGGGGCCCATATGTCACACCTCCTGGTGAAGTGGAGCGTCCATTGCAGTGGCATTTCGAGCAGTTGGTGCAGTTGAAGGCCATTGAATCTTGAGTTCTGCGCCAGAAAAAAGACCAAATCTTAGCAACTTGAAATCCGAAGACAACCATTTAACAAACCGCGATTGGTTCGCGAAGACGACACACGAAGTGTGGAGTGGAAAGAGGAAAAGGTCCCACCGGGCGCGCCAGAATCTGTTCCCCTCCGAAAGACGGCCGAGACATGGAATGCCTCGCCTGAGATTCGGGGCAGATGCTATTTGGTTTTATCCGTCCACCTCTCCGAAGATGCCAAGTTGATTTATGGCACAGTGTATCGGAGGTTTAGACGGATGCGGCCGATGTAGCAGACTTCGTCAGATTCCCCCTCAGGGTGAAGGGTTTTTGATTGTGGGGACGCTCTTCCCTGCAGGCGCAAGCCCCTGCAGTTAATTACGCTACCGCATCGCGGTAACAACTTTCTCCTTCTCCAGAATTTCACTTCGTGTCGTGTGTGTTTGTTTTGTTTGTGGTTGCCCGTGGATTGTATACGGAGACTGAGTAATGCCGTCGCCCGTAGGACGTGGATTAGTCCAAATCCGTATTTACTTAGATTTGGGTTTGGTGTTTTAGTTTAAGGATACATTAGTCGCATTGCGGCTAAGATCAACTTAAACGTTCGTCAAGGATACGTTAATCCTGTTTTGGACTAAGATCGACTTGACGTAGTGACCGATTTAATATCCGGCCGTCGGGACTCGTCACCTCTCTGACGTCGTTGAAGGATTACAACGACAGATGTCAGAGGAGTTCAGAGATGTACCCTTGAACCAAGGTTGATTTGAGGTTTTATCATTTATTTAATTGTCTAAGGATACGTTAGCCGTATTTGGGGCTAAGATCAACTTAGACGGGACCGTTTAGATCCGACAAAAGAGCTTTTGGGCCCTATTGTGCCAGTTTAAGGACGTGGTGGTCTATCGCCAGTTTAGGGACGTGGTGGTCCATTGTTAGTTTAAGGACGTTTCGGTCCGATATTAGTTTAGGGACGTTTCGGTCCGATATTAGTTTAGGGACGTTTCGGTCCGTTTGGATGTGTGGTCATTGGGACCCGTCACCTCTTTGACGTCGTTGAGAAATTACAACGATAGATGTCAAAGGAGTTCGGAGATGTACCCTCGAGCCAGTCGTGAATTGGTTTAGGGGAGCCATTTTGCTCAATCGATTTAATTTAAGGACTTACAGCCAGGATTGGGTTAAGTCCAAATTTTTTATTTATTTTGGGCTTTGCCTGACTAGAAAATCAATCCAAACAGGGCTCTGCCCCTTTATTATTTTGCAATTTGATTTGGGCCAGGCCCTTCTAAATAATGAGTTGCATTTGTGCAGAACCTCAAGAATTTTCCAAACAGGGCTCTGCCCCTTTATTATCTTGCAATTTGATTTGGGCCAGGCCTTTTTAAATAATGGGTTGCATTTGTGCAGAACCCCAAGAATTTTTCAGTTTAAGAACAAAAGTGCATAGCACTTTTGATCTAAATTTGGATCAAAGGAAAACAAGTTTTTCTTCTTGTTTTCCCTGATTTCACAGAACCAAGGGTTCACAACAAGTGCAAGGCACTATTTATTTGTTTTTATTGAATTGTTCACTTTTTAATCCTCTGTTCTTCAGAGATTTTTCTCTTCTTCAAAAGAAGTTTTTACCCTTTTTTTTATGTTCTTGATTAATCTTCAAGAGTTCTTTCTCTTCTCTTTTTTTTTATGCCAGAAGTTGATTCTTGAAGTTGATACCAATCGAATGAGGTCTGGGGTCCTATTTATAGTACTCACAAATTTGTTGAATTTGTTAACAAGATCTTTTCTGAGTGATTTTGGGAATTTTCCCACTGCTGGATCTTTGATCCAAAGGTAGAAGAAAATCTTCTGGTTTTGGAAAGAACAGAAAAGATTTCATTTAAATTTTCATTCTGTTTCTGCGGAACTCCCCAATGAATGACACGTGTCGCGCAGTGGAAGGCTTGCGCAACAGTGCTTGCGCAACTGCGCAGACACGTGTCGCGCAGTTGTGCACTTGCGCAACAGTGTGTGCGCAACTGCGCAGACACGTGTCTGCGCAGACACGTGTCGCGCAGTTGTGCACTTGAGCAACAGTGTGTGCGCAACTACGCAGACACGTGTCGCGCAGCGGTGCGCTTGCGCAACTGCGCAGACACGTGTCGCACTGTGGACTGCTTGCGCATTGCGCAATGTACGGAATTTGAAGCGTTGCTTCAGAAAATTTGAATTTTCAAAATTCAAATGAGCCTTGCTCAGATTGGGGGAACAACCCCTACTTTCTTCATCCTCTTGTTCTCACTACCACCATCTCGATCTTCTTCTTCTCTCGCCTCTCTTCATCTCCCTGAAGCAAAGAACCTAACTCCGAGAACCCTAACTCCATCTCCCACATCCCCTCTATCCATATCCACCTCCAGCCTTCATCTTCATCGCCTTCTCCTTCCTCAACTCCATCGACCCATAACCGAGCATCCACTACAACCGGCGCCTCCTTCCTCCAGCCAAGAACTGAGAACCCTTCAACCCTCACCCGCAGCCACCACCAACCCGAGCACCTTGCCACCGTCACCGATTCCCTACAACGTCAAAACCCTCGACTTCAACTCCTTCATCGGGAACCCAACAGTAACCCATCTTCCACCTTCAACTACAACAGTCGCTTTAACCCGATCCAACTTGGACCGAGCAACTGCGACCACCTTTGCAGAAACCCTAGCCGAGCCTAAACAGATCCTGAGCCAAGTCTATCGAGATCCCTAGTCGAGCATCAAAGCTTGGATTTTTATATCGTATCGTCGTGTTCTATCCGTCTCCAGGCAAGTATTTTTATACTTACTACATGCTAGTTACGGCAAATTTATATCGTGCCATAACATTTCTATTATTAGCGTATCATTTTCTGTTACCAGATATTAAATAATAAGTTTAGTTTATAATAATTTATTTAGATATGTTTAAGTAACATTACATGGCAATATTGAAAAAGTATTATTCTAAGCAGATATAATGAACTTATAGTAGTTGATATGATCATGGTCGTTATTTCATTTATCGCATCTAGATAAAAATTATAATTAATATATCTTAAAAGGGGACATTAATCCGACTCAACATTACTTCGAGTCATCTCAACTCAACTTAAATCTGACATAACTTGTTTATTTTATATCATTTTATGATTACACGATACATTGTTCTACCCATATTACCTGATTATACATTGAGATGTGATTTTGATATATCTTATCTGATTGATTACGTTATCCCTGACATGCTTGTAACCTGTCAGACTGTTACTATTTTTGTTATCATGTTAATACATGTTGCTTGTAATACTTACTGATACCAACAATCCTGATATGTTGTCCTGATGAACGTGACCTGTTGTCTTGATAGACATAACATGTACCTGCATGTTCCTGTGTTGGAATTAGGCAGATATTATTTTCATACCTGACTTGGAAAACGAAATCTGGGGAAATCAAAAGTTTAACTGAAGTGTAATTCAAAAGGATATTACATATTTCCGTGGTTCCGGGGGTTAACAGAACAAAATCATTCTTGATTTATACGTCTTACATCTATGGTCCCGAGGGGTAACAGAATATATCTTGCGTCCGTGGTCCCGGTGGGTAACGGGATATATTCTGTTGAGTTACAAGGAGGAATACATTAATTGATTTCAAATACATGTAGGATAGATAATTTAGCGATATGGATCCATAGGGTACACGTGATATGATTGCCTCATGATATCTTGCTTGTTACATCACATGTTACTGATATTGCTTGTTGTTTATACTCATGACATCTTGCACGCGACATACTATATCGTATACTGATATAATATTATTATGATATTTATTACGCACTGACGTCTGGGTTTTGCATGGCCCAGATCCTTTGACTTTGGCACAAGAGGATCGTGAGTATTTCGATAAGATTGTCGAGCAGTGAAGAGCAGTTCACTGATTTAGTTTTGTCGATACTTTAGATTTCTTTCTAGTATTGAACTTGTCGGTTTATCCTTATAATCCCATAAGGGACACTATCAAATATTATTTCCTTTAGTTATTTGGATCATATTGCTTCCGCTATTGTTTCTTATTATTATTTCTTATGGCTTTTGGACATATGATAGATAAATTTATTATTTTCTTGTTCTTGATTACTGATTGACAGTCGTAATGTGACTATGGAATGATATTTTCTTACCGTAGATAGCATGGTTAGTATTGTTACATTCCCATATTCGAGTATATTGGGAAGAGGGGCGTGACAGTCCTCTTCCTCAAACCCAAAGAAAGAGGAAGAATAAAAAAGAAATCATCTCCCAAAACACCACTACTTCAAGATCCAAGACATAAAAGAAGGAAAAGGAGATTCTTTTCCCTCATATAAGATCCCAATCTCAACTCCTCAAGAAACAAGAGTGAATTTTTGACGAAAATAGAGAGAAGGTTGAGGCTGACCCCACCAAAAGGAATGTCTTTGGGCTTCTCCCTTGGGGAAACTCTTGGGGATGCGGATTTTGATCCGTACTCCTTATTTGAACGCGGATTTCCATCCGTGTGTAAGTCGATGTACAACACCCCACGATTTGCGAGGAGGCGGAATAATGAAAAACGATCTTGTTCTAGGCGTAAACATCGACTAACCGAGAATCTTTGCATAAACAATAACTAACAAGAAACCATAGAAGTGTTAACTACTATGTTAAGTGATTATACTTATAGAACCGAGTCATTCGTCTTGTCGTTCTCCACGTCCTCTCCGGCCTTCTCTAAGTAGTAGAAGATCCACCCGAGAGCTTTACTACAAGCTTCACCTCAAACTAGAGGTAACTAGGTTTCTTGAAGTGCTAATCCAAGTAACCTAGGTGATATAGAGAATGGTTAAGGATTAAGTAGTCTAATCTAATCCTTGTACTCAACACATGAGAGGGGAGGATTAGGGTTTGAAGAGGGAGAGCTTGAGGAGAGAGAAAGTGAGCAAGAGAAATGAGATGAGAAAATGAGCTATCATAATATATATCAAGCATTATGATTTATCCAACAAAAGAAAATGAATGATTAATCATCATGCTTAATAAATATCTAAGGGTGATTCATCTCCATGAGTCATTAAGCATTTATGATGCATTAATGACATGGATGAATCACTCATATGACTCACTAATCCCATTTAATGCATATGCCACCTTAACCCCCAAGTCACCATCTTCTAGAAGCTTCTCGTGCAATTACGAGAACGCCCCTCCTATCCGTGAAAACACGGAAAAACTTTAGACTGTATAAATCTAATAACCGGATACTAGAAACTGGCTTAAACCAAAGCCGACTAGTAAAAACTGCCCGGATATCGTACGTGCGTAAACACACGTATGCGTCCGAACCCTTGTCGTAAAACCATATGACCTCTATATCGTTTCGCCTGGAGTAGGGAAACTCTCTGTGTGGGACTCTAGAGACTCGACTACTATGCTGGCAGTGGGTTTAACCACAGACCGCAAGTGGCACTAGCTGTACGTAACGGTCCCCAGGTAGATGTCGATAAGAAGGCCGATGAGGAAACCCATCCGAACTCCTACTGAGTCTGATGTGACAATCTCCGTACAGTCCGGTCTGTTCGTCTAAGACTATCGCATATCGGGCCTAGGGGGGCGGCAAGCGTCAGTCCCCTAATAGCGGTATAAGTCGTATCGGAGCGAAGCCCATTACACTCTGAGAAACTACTGGAACCTACCAGCAAATCTCGCTTGCCCTGGCCAGGGACTTTGCGTAATGGCTCTCTGACACAGCGCGATATCAGCCCCCAATACCGGGAGAGACGAATCCTGTCTAACCGCCACTGCCTCCAAGTGCTCGGGACTGCACCCAACTGCTACCTGTTTGCACGACTCCTTTGAGCCGTGGTAGGGTAGCAATCTAAGAACAGTGGGACACACTCGAGGCGAAGTAGTAGTGTCAAGTCTGCGGACTATGCTGTACTCATGTCACCAGGGAACTGTTAACTGACGACTGGTATAAAACCAACCAACAGTTCCCTGTGAGTCCTGTCCGGTGTACCCATAACCTAACAAGCACCTGCATACTATCTCCAGTACGACGTACCGACGGCTGTGGGACAGACCATCTCCCCAACTGGGATGAGAAGCGTACACACTAGTCTACTCCGGAGTATCGATGCCCTGTCTCGATAATCCTACGACTAGGGACCTGAATAAGGATGTGCTTGTAGACTACCCAGCCCCCACTAGTGTGACTGCCATCACAACGCTGGTAGTCAAGCAAGATCCTAAGAGCTCTATCAATACGTTTACTCACATATTAAGATAGAAAAACCAAGTAGCATACTACCATATTTTGCAAGACTGTTATATACATGTGAATATCCCAAGCTTCCATTAAGTAATATACAAACTAGTATGATACAGTAATGGTCTTCTAGGGCATAAACACTAACAATCTCCCACTTGCATTAGGGCCATGTACTGGCGTATCGAAGACCGATGATCTCGAGTAGCCTCTCGAACTGAATCTGAGGTAGGTTCTTAGTGAATGGATCAGCAATGTTATCCTCTGTATTTACTCTCTTTACCTCGATCTCCCGGCGATCTACGATCTTCCTGATCAGGTGATACCGCCTTAAGATGTGTCTGGACTTCTGATGGAACCTGGGTTCCTTCGCTAAAGCTATAGCGCCGTTGTTGTCGCAATACAGAGGTATTGGACCAACACTGGTAGGAACCACCTGAAGTTTTGTGAGGAACTTCTTCATCCAGACAGCTTCTTTTGCGGCATCGCAAGCAGCTATGTACTCCGCTTCCATCGTTGAGTCAGCAACGGTGTCCTGCTTGGAACTCTTCCAACAGACTGCCCCTCCATTAAGGGTAAAGACATAACCCGACATGGACTTGGAGTCATCCTTGTCATTCTGGAAGCCGGAATCAGCACAGGCCTCCATCCTGAGGTCTTTTCCGCCGTAAACCTAGAACATCTCCTTAGTCCTCCTCAGGTACTTGAGAATGTTCTTTACTGCTATCCAGTGATTCTCCCCTGGGTTTGCCTGATACCGGCTTACAACGCTCAATGCGTATGCTACATCTGGTCTGGTACATAACATCGCATACATTATAGAGCCTACCGCAGAAGCGCAGGGTATAATCGACATGCGTTAATCGACATGCGTTCCCTTTCCAAATCAGTCTTGGGAGACATCTCTTTGGAGAGAGTGATTCCGTGACAAGCCGGTAGGTTACAGCACTTGGAATCTTCCATACTGAATCTTTTCAATATGGTGTCTATGTACCTGGACTGTGAAAGTCCCAACATCCTCTTTGATCTATCACGATAGATCTGGATCTCCAGAATGTAGGTGGCATCACCCAGGTCCTTCATGGAGAATTTCTGTGACAAGAATCTTTTGACTGACTGTAGCATAGGAATATCATTTCCTATTAGGAGAATGTCATCCACGTACAAGACGAGGAATACAACAACTCTCCCTACAATCTTACTGTATATGCATGGTTCATCTGGATTTT
Source organism: Agapanthus africanus (assembly GCA_030015575.1). Taxonomy (NCBI): domain Eukaryota; kingdom Viridiplantae; phylum Streptophyta; class Magnoliopsida; order Asparagales; family Amaryllidaceae; genus Agapanthus; species Agapanthus africanus. The sequence goes on along the minus strand of JASDDO010000014.1, from coordinate 127,333,462 downwards.
TGATAAAGTCGAATTCTTTGACAGTATCATCAAAACAGATGTTCCAACTCCGCGATGCCTGCTTTAGTCCATAAATGGACTTAAGCAGCTTGCATACTTTACCGCTGCTCCCACTCTGAATGAATCCCTCTGGCTGATCCATATAGATGCTCTCTTCTAAATTTCCATTTAGAAAGGCCGTCTTTACGTCCATCTGCCAGATCTCATAATCGTGGAAGGCAACAATAGCAAGAAGGACCCGAATGGATTTGAGTATAGCCACTGGAGAAAAGGTTTCGTCATAGTCCAAACCAGGTCTTTGACGAAAACCATTTGCAACAAGTCTAGCCTTATAGGTTTCAACCTGTCCATCTACACCAATCTTCTTTCTGAAGATCCACTTGCATCCTACGGGTTTTACCCCATCTGGAGCAACGTCCAAAATCCATACTTTGTTAGTGTACATGGACTCCATTTCGGTCCGCATTGCATCCATCCATTTTACCGAGTCGCCGCTCTGAATAGCTTGCTGGAAGCTAGTAGGGTCGTCATTATCAATGACGCAATCTTCTCGATCCCCGTCTATAAGAAAACCGTAGTATCTCTCGGGCGGATGAGACTGCCTATTACTTCTGCGGATAGGCGCTGGTATGTCCCTTTCTTCTGAAACTTCTTGTTCTACCAAACTTTCAGTAACAGCTTGTGGTTCTGGAATTTCTTCCAGTTTTACTGCGCTCCCACTCTTCTGATTTTCTAAAAATTCAGCTTCTAAGAAGTGGGCATGACGAGAAACAAAAACCTTTTGTTTCTCTGCGTAATAGAAACAATATCCCTTAGAGTTCTTTGGATATCCCACAAATTTACACTGTACTGAGCGTGCCTCGAGCTTGTCCGGATACTGCTTTTTTACAAAAGCTGGACATCCCCATGTCTTCAGGTACTGAAGATAGGGTTTCTTCCCACTCCACATCTGATATGGTGTGGTAGGCACAGTCTTGGTTGGAACCTTGTTCAAAAGATATGTCGCTGATTCTAGCGCATAACCCCAGAATGATCGCGGTAACTCAGCCTTACTCATCATGGAACGAACCATATCCAATAGGGTTCGATTCCTCCTTTCCGATACACCGTTGTGTTGTGGTGTGTATGGAGGAGTAAGCTGAGAGAGAATTCCTTTCTCTTTTAAGTAACCCAGGAACTCGGCACATAAGTATTCACCACCTCGATCAGATCTCAGTGTCTTAATACTTTTGCCTGTTTGGTTTTCCACTTCATTCTTGTATTCCTGGAATTTCTCAAAGGCCTCGGATTTATACTTCATCAAGAAGATATGTCCATACCTAGAGAAATCATCCGTAAAAGTAATAAAGTAGGAATAACCACCTCGCGCATGTGTAGACATGGGACCGCACACGTCACTGTGTACGAGTCCTAAGAGCTCGCTCGCTCTTACTCCGTGTCCAGTAAACGGAGTCTTTGTCATCTTTCCCATGAGACAAGATTCACAAGTGGCATAAGATTGATATTCGAACGGATTCAAATATCCTTCTCTATGTAACTTCGTTAATCGTGTTTCATTGATGTGACCTAGTCTACAATGCCATAAGAAAGCCTGATTTATTTCTGGAGACTTTCTTTTAAGTGTGTTCTGGACATTGAAAACCTGAGCTTGACTCAATACGTATATACCGTCATCTAATGTACCGGACCCAATCAGAACTTGATTTAGGTGGATGTGAACTACATCGCTTACGAATGTAAAATCATATCCCTCTTTTGAAAGTAAGGACACTGATATGATATTACAAGTCAAACTAGGTACATACAAGCAGTTACGTAGAATCAATATCTGCCCACTTGTTAAACCTAGGCGATATTCTCCCACGGATTCAGCGTCCACGCTCATTCCGTTTGCAACTCTGAGAGACAAATCACCTACCCTTATAACTCTACGGTTTCTCAAAACATGTAACGAATTACAGATATGAGATCCTGCTCCGGTATCTAGTATCCAGGAAGTAGAGTTAATTGACAAACAGTTCTCAATTACAAACACACTTGAGGCTGAAGCCACAACATGCTTCGTATCCTGGCTACTGGCTTCCAAAGCCCTGCAATCCTTCTGCTAATGTCCGTTCCCATAACAATAGGAACATCCCTCATTGCTTACACCAAGTCCCGAAACTTTTGCTCTTCCCTTTCCTCCTACTTTACTGACACTGTATATGGGCTTTGTAGAGGTCTTCTTCTTTTCATCCTTTGCTTTCACCCTGGATGTAGAAGAAGAAGGTCCCCCATTAAGCAGAGCTTGTGTCTCCCTGGTTTCTTTCAGGGTGTAAGTAGAGGGTAGGGACTGTGGAAATAAGTCAGTATATGACCTGTTTCCCAACGTGGTCTCCAGGTCCTTGAGCTCATCAATGTAGCTAGTCATCGTAAGGACGTTGTCCCTTACAGATGACCCGTCAGCCGACCTCGCTTGAATTAATTCGTTCGAGGCCTCATATTTTGCGATATGAGATTGATCTCCATATAAATCTTTGTTATGGAGAAAGATGGAAACTGAGTCCATCTTCTCGTGCTGCTTCTGGTATATACCATCAACTGAAGCCAACATAAGGCACTTGGCTTTCGCTTTATCCTTTTCCTTTTCCTTTGTCTGACAGATATCCATATCCGCGACGGTGGAAACTGGACCTGGGACGGTGGGATCTTGAGTAGTAATAGGGTGGTCCAGCTTGTCATAGGCAATGGTCATCTGGACAGACCTTTGCCAGTCATTAAAGTTAGATTCAGTCAACTTGTTATCTAGATGTAACCTAGTCATGGTCACAAGGTCGCTGCAATGAGAGAGAGAGAAGAAAACACTTTAGCATGATGCTCTTGCAAGTTTAGATTGGTTTTTAATTTATCTAAACTGAATGGCTCCCACTGTTTCTCGAATCCTTTCTCAAACCATAAAAGAAGAATTAGCCAGGACTATTCTCACTGTACAATACTTGCTTAACCGTTCAGCCAGGCTAGTGTCGGTACTTCGAGGGAAGTTTTCCAACGCTTTCGCGAAGTTCTTTAATTAAATAACCTCTTTTCTCTGGGGGCGTAGCCCCGCTGACACCTTTCTCGGCACCTACTTGCTTTACAGCATTGATCGTTAAGTGACGAATCTCCTGATAAGTAGCATATACTCACAGTAGGATCGGGATCCAAATATCATCGTATGATAATGCTGAAGGAATCCTACCAACATTCATCAAACTCCAAATGGTATGCAACGCTAGCAAGTTTCAGTTTCTTTAGAAACTCCCGATGTGGATTTTTGCCCCATGTTCTTATGACCTTGACGAAGGCCAACAAATCATAAGTCACATGTCAAGTTCTGCCCATCATTATCTTGTTAATTTGAACCCACCCGTACATACCCTTGACGAAGGCCAACAAGGTAATACGACTGTCCCAAACCAACTCATCTATCTATGCAACAAATGAATACCCTAGCAGCTACCAAACACTATGCCTTGACGAAAACCAACAAACATAACTTGAATACTACTGACCATCCATAAGAAATGACGGAGGGCTACGACTGGTTTTGGCGAAACCGTGAACGTAGTGAACTTGATATAATCGAAGGAACCTGATAGCTTTTTAAAAGGAGTGGTTAAAGCTCCGCAATTAAAAATTCTGCTCTTTTTAAAATAACCGAGTGGTTTCTTTTAAATTTGTTCCAACGATTCAACTTTGGTTTATTTTCTTTGCATTATAAATAATGCGTCCCATCATTAACCTATCATTGCAGAAAACAACGAAAATACAATGTCCTCTTATGCCATCCGCATTCGCCACTGGGTCCCGTCATCACCCGTTAGGTTACTTAACTAACGACAGAGCGGGGGCTAGGCTAGCGCGGGTGTAAAACATAAGTGACGTCTAAATAGCTATCATATATAGATATTGTACATTCGTCAGACGCAATAATAGGCATTCCAGATCTCATATGAACTTTATTGGATTTGCAAGCAATCCGCGTTTGTTTAGAGCCTGCAACAAAAGACGGATTACACAGTTGTGATGAATAGCCATTACCCCACCCTAGACCCCTACGGGTACGGCAAACTACCCGCCAAATACCCGAAGTGAAGCGGTCTCCCTCAATAAAGTGAGTAGGCCACTAAACACTTCAAAGTACCCGATAGTTTGTGCACCCCATCTTGGGTCTATCCTAGGAGCAAAAACAGTAAAATGAAATAATACAACGGTGGCTACAACCGCAACCTGGATGCGCCCCGCAAAATAATATTACAACATATTACAGTTATATCGAATGAATGAATATAACAACCCATCTCAAACCCCGGCTAATCATCACAACAGTCCAATACAGTTCACATCCACAAACAGTAAAAAACCATTACAGAAATGTGTAACCCCCTGCCAACCGACATACTAGCAGTTAGGGGAGGTTTACGAACACAATATACAATCACAGATATAATCAAATTAGCAAACATCGTAAAATTTCGATCGAGCAAAACACTTTAGATTCTACTCCAATACTTCTCTGTGCACCTGAGACTTGAGCAGAAAACTAAACATCCCAGAAATACCATTATTAACACATAGGAATTACTGAGAAATTTGGCCTGACTCGGGCCTAACTCGGCCGCGAATCCGCGACGGATCGCATGGATCCGCCGCGGTTCCGCGGTGAGTTAGCCGAGTTAGGAGTCCAAATTTCTGCAGCATCCATATAATTTCATGCTTGTTATTCTGAAGGTTCCTGAAAAAATTTTAAGGCCTGTTTAAAATTCGACAGAAACTGTGTTAAACGACGATGTTTCCGGTTCTTTTTTGCGTTCGAAATTCTTACGACTTTGCTAATGAGTTAATTATTGTTTAGCGAGGCTTTGATACCACTGTAAGTCGATGTACAACACCCCACGACTTGCGGGGAGGCGAAATAATGAAAAACGATATTGTTTTAGGCGTAAACATCGACTAACCGAGAATCTTTGCATAAACAATAACTAACAAGAAACCATAGGAGTATTAACTACTATGTTAAGTGATTATACCTATAGAACCGAGTCCTTCGTCTTGTCGTTCTCCACGTCCTCTCCGGCCTTCTCTAAGTAGTAGAAGATCCACCCGAGAGCCTTACTACAAGCTTCACCTCAAACTAGAGGTAACTAGGTTTCTTGAAGTGCTAATCCAAGTAACCTAGGTGATATAGAGAATGGTTAAGGATTAAGTACTCTAATCTAATTCTTGTACTCAACACATGAGAGGGGAGGATTAGGGTTTGAAGAGGGAGAGCTTGAGGAGAGAGAAAGTGAGCAGGAGAAATGAGATGAGAAAATGAGCTATCATAATATATATCAAGCATTATGATTTATCCGACAAAAGAAAATGAATGATTAATCATCATGCTTAATAAATATCTAAAGGTGATTCATCTCCATGAGTCATTAAGCATTTATGATGCAATAATGACATGCATGAATCACTCATATGACTCACTAATCCCATTTAATGCATATACCACCTTAACCCCCAAGTCACCATCTTCTAGAAGCTTCTCGCGCAATTACGAGAACGCCTCTTCTATCCGTGAAAACACGGAAAAACTTTAGACTGTATAAATCCAATAACCGGATACTAGAAACTGGCTTAAACCAAAGCCGACTAGTAAAAACTGTCCGGATGTCGTACGTGCGTAAACACACGTATGCGTCCGAACCCTTGTCGTAAAACCATACGACCTCTATATCGTTTCGCCTGGAGTAGGGAAACTCTCTGTGTGGGACTCTAGAGACTCGACTATTACGCTGGCAGTGGGTTTAACCACAGACCGTAAGCGGCACTAGCTGTACGTAACGGTCCCCAGGTAGATGTCGATAAGAAGGCCGATGAGAAAACCTATCCGAACTCCTACTGAGTCTGATGTGACAATCTCCGTACAGTCCGGTCTGTTCGTCTAAGACTATCGCATATCGGGCCTAGGGGGCGGCAAGCGTCAGTCCTCTAATAGCGGTATAAGTCGTATCGGAGCGAAGCCCATTACATCCTGAGAAACTAATGGAACCTACCAGCAAATCTCGCTTGCCCTGGCCAGGGACTTTGCGTAATGGCTCTCTGACACAGCGCGATATCAGCCCCCAATACCGGGAGAGACGAATCCTGTCTAACCGCCACTGCCTCCAAGTGCTCGGGACTGCACCCAACTGCTACCTGTTTGCACGACTCCTTTGAGCCGTGGTAGGGTAGCAATCTAAGAACAGTGGGACACACTCGAGGCGAAGTAGCAGTGTCAAGTCTGCGGACTATGCTGTACTCATATCACCAGGGAACTGTTAACTGACGACTGGTATAAAACCAACCAACAGTTCCCTGTGAGTCCTGTCCGGTGTACCCGTAACCTAATGAGCACCTGCATACTATCTCCAGTACGACGTACCGACGGCTGTGGGACAGACCATCTCCCCAACTGGGATGAGAAGCGTACACACTAGTCTACTCCGGAGTATAGATGCCCTGTCTCGATAATCCTACGACTAGGGACCTGAATAAGGATGTGCTTGTAGACTACCCAGCCCCCACTAGTGTGACTGCCACACAACGCTGGTAGTCAAGCAAGATCCTAAGAGCTCTATCAATACGTTTACTCACATATTAAGATAGAAAAACCAAGTAGCATACTACCATATTTAGCAAGACTGTTATATACATGTGAATATCCCAAGCTTCCATTAAGTAATATACAAACTAGTATGATACAGTAATGGCCTTCTAGGGCATAAACACTAACACCGTGCTTCATCCAAACAGAAACATAGGCTCCGTCTATATTTCAATAAACGAAAACCGAAAAAATCTAACGCTTATACCGCCGAAATTTTGTCGAAATCCGCACACTTGGTCTTTTCAAGAAAACAAGTTTAGAAAAGAAAACAAAAGATAAAAATATATATAACTAAAATAAAATAAAATAATAATAATAAATAAATTCAAGCCGACAAAAGGGCACCCGACCCCAGCACCCCTCCTTCCAAAAGCCGTCGGGTACCCCAAAAGGGGTACCTGCTCAACTTTAAGGGAGCCGACCCCTTCCCAAAGGTAGGAGCCGAGAGTCGACTACCTTTAGAGGAGCCGACCCCGGCTCCCCTCCCAAAGGGGGAAGCTATCCTGGGTGCCCATGGGGTATTTGGACCCGGGGGTATCCAGACCTTTATCTTTAATAATTTTTTTATAAAAATATAATAAAGTATAAATAAACAAAAAAATGAATGAACAAACATGCATTCTTTCTTTTCAAACACACGCATTCCATAATGAGTTCGCATGATTGCAAGACCCCTTAATCAGAAGTTCTCTCGTCTCAAAGCGAGAGATAATTAACGACAATTTTTTCTGTGGCTGCCGGAAATTAGAATCTCCATAATTAATAAACCCCCGCCCACCATTGAGTGGGGGGAATCTCTATAATGCCTGATAGCGAGTGCATCCATCCCAATGGGTGACGAAAAACGCTTTATAGATTCTGGAACGCCTGGTGGGACAGTCTCTCCTCCCATATCTCGGGTCAAACGATCATGCGAACTCAGTAAACATATGCATTGATATTTGTACTAAAATCATGCTCTTTCATGTAGCAATCAACAATTAACGATAAAAAACAATCAAGATTGCTCAATGATATCTCAACAAACGAGTTCAACTTCCAACTCGACCACCGTCACATACACGATCAAGACAACTGCCGAAGTGACTCTTTCATCAAGTCTCATGCAGCGGTGAACGAAACCTTCAGTTTAGTTCGGGTCCATCATATTCTTCTCAGTCTCTACCAACGCTTTTACCGTAGAGGCACCAGCGAACCAAATAGCAAAACCGGCCTCAAGAGGGAAAAGGTCAAATGTTCTGGTTGCAAAGACACCCCAGCCAGCGTACGAATTTGTGTTCAATTGGCTACCTGTCGCTCTAAATGGGGCCAAAGCTGTCGACTCAAAAAAGGCAACAAGATGTCTAGGGCTGACCAAGGCAAGGCCTATGACAACCGTGTACTTGAGCGTACTCTCTAGACTCTTAGTCAATCAGTCTACAACGGCCGCCAAAAAAACAGATGCTCGTCAAGTCCTCAAAATAGAGAAGGTAAGGCAAAAACGACTCAGATCCCGGGTCAATAAAAAGGCCAGGACTCCTGCTGAATTGGACTTTATGAGGTTCTAAGAACATGAAAGCACTCTTAGAAAGGGTGAATAGGAATATACTACCAATATACTCAAATTAAAAAATCTACACCTGCAAATAGAGAACACAATTGCAAAGCTTAACAAATGACATACCAATATGATAAGTGGCTAAGAAAACTATAATTGTGAAACGAAAACTATATAATAAGAGTAATATTAAGAGCAATCAATGAGCATATAGAGCAAGAGATATTGAGCATGCAAGTTCTAAACTAATAAGCAAATAAGAGATAAGAAATTACAAACTCAAACACGGGAGATTTATAGTAGTTCGGGAGATCTCTTAGTCCACTTTCTTTAGGTGCACGAGCCCGTTCCACTAAACACGTTTCCATCGAGACAACACGTTGCACACTCGCAACCGGTACAACACGTTTCCACCAAGACAACACGTTGCACAACCGCAACCTTCTAACACATCGCACACCCGCAACCTTCTAACACGTTACTCGACACACAAGCGACTCTTCTCTCAATACAATCACATGTACTCACACTTGAGCACCTCTTCTCTCTTTACAAAGACGCTCTCCTCTCTTACAATGGTAATCTTGCACTCAAGATCCCAAACATAAAAAAAGATTATAATTGAAGCATAATACTCTTGATAGAGTTTCTCTCAAGCCCACTTCTAATACACTGAGAAATATGGATATGGAAATAGAGCTATTGAATGTGTGTGAGAATGATTTGGATAATCAAATGAAAACTCTTTTCAATTCTCATATGAAATGAGATTTTTCTTTTCAATATCACTCAAGAATAAGCAAGTGAAAATCTGTGAGTGATTGGGGCTCAAAAAACCAAAGCAAAAGTCTATTTATAGCCCTAAAGAAAAAATAGACATTATGGGTCAAATTAGGTATTTTTCAGTGTCGACAAACGTCTAAAGAACAATCGGACAAACATCTGAAGGTTTAACAAAATAAATCCCAATGGCTATATTTTCAAAAACTTTTCTTCTTCAGACGTCTGTCGTGCCCTTCTTCAGACGTCTGTACCACTACTAAAGTTCACAAAAATATCTTTATTTAAAGATCGAGTGATCATATGTTTATATACAACAGACGTCTGGAATACAAACCAACAGACGTCTTAAGAACAAAAAAAGCAACTCGAGACTTTCAGCCAGACGTTTTTCAAAGCAGCAAACGTCGATCTATTTGTGCTTCAGAAGTTTGTAATATAAATTGACAGACGTCTGAAGTACACAAACATACATAAATATCCTTACTTAAAGAAAATGGGGTTGATCATGAAACCAATAAGCAGACAGACATCTGAAAAACAAATGGGCTGACGTCTGAAGTTCAAAAACCTAGTTTTTCAGATATTTCTGATATTTGAAAACTAACAGTAGACATATGTCTGTAGTTGTTTTGGGCAGACGTCTGTCCTGGCACAAAAATTGAAATTTAGGATTTTAAGAAATAGAAAACTTCGAAATCGAAAAACCCGATGTTTGTAAAACGTTTGTGCATGTGTGTGTGATTGTTTCAAGAGCTCTAATTGATATAACCATAATCTATAGAGTACTTACAAGGATTCCAATGTCGGTTCTGCAAATCTTCAAATTCTCAAATCCTTGTTGTCTCTTCATCTTGAGCTTTCAAAAATTTGGGGCATGATCTTCATTTGATCTTCAATTGAACTTTAATTGATCATCGCCACTCTCAAGTATCTTGAAGTTGTTCCATTGATCTTCAAACTTGGACCATCGGACTTCGACGCTTTAATCTCGGACTTCGGCACTTCAATCTCGGACTTCGGCTTCTTTAGCTTTCCTTAGCTTGAATTTGACTAATTGAGAAGCACTCGTCTGAATCCTCCAACCTCCATTAGATATGACGTTTAAGCTCGATTTCCTCCATCCTTCTTTATAGAGCTTCGTCTCGAGATATCCGATATCTTGAAATGCAATCTCAAAGACCAAGCTCATCATACACAGTGTTATGAAATAAACAAGATATAAAATCATGTATATGAACATTCATTGTTTCGATATCAAAACTATGAACAATATATCAATATCAAGATATAATCAAAAGCAAAGTATGTGATATTGATATACCATACATAGATACATGTTATATGAAAACCAAGATATAGAAGACATATATATGCATATTCATATTGTGAATCATCAAAACAATGAATGTGAGTAATATATCGATATCAAAGAATATAACATAAATAAAGTATATCGATATTGATATATTACTCGATATACACAAGATATAGGATAAGCAAGCTAAGCATCACGTGTATACAAGTTTAGTGTCGATAAGGTAAATCAAGAGAAGCATGTGACACTAAACGACTATTCATGTTTAAGCTATCATCAAAACAAAGCGAGAATGGATAAAATAATATCATCAAAATCCTTAAGCTAACAGAACATGGTTACCCCGCTATGAAAGTCGAACCAACCATATAAATCTGCAACTCTTTTGGATCGCTAAAATTCGTTTAGGAAATTTCCATGATTGCGAAGATACCCGAGACAAAGCACAAGTCGGTTTTTTATCGGCTTTCTGTCACTCCAGCTGGGGGCAAAGCTGTCAACTCATAAAGGGAAACAAGACGTCCTAGGCCGGTCCAGGTAAGGCCCATGACAGCCGCAAATTTAAGTGTCTTCTCTAGACTCTCTAGCTGTAGGCCTGAGATGGCTGCCAAGGTAGAAGATACCTACCAAGCCCTTAAAACCGAAAAGTTGAAACAGAAATGGCTCAGATATAGAGCCAATAAGAGGGCTGAGGTGCTTGTGTCATGCCCCGCTTCCAAAAAGATAGTAGCAGAAACGTGACGAGGCCCGCGGCGTATTTTTTTCCGAGAAGGTCATTTCTTGCATCAAATACGTTAAGCGTGTATAAGCAATATAAAGTGACAATAAATAACAAGTGAAATAAAATCCAGCTACTATATATTACATTCAAAATTCCACAGAATTTCAAACTGATAAAGGATGTCTTAAAACAAAAATACAACAACAAGGAAGTCTTAAACAAGTGGCATACTGAAATAAAGCTGAAATGAAAAGCTGAATCGAACTAGTCGTCCGCTTGTGATGTAAGTTGAGAATACTCCTTCTCAATCGGTTCTATCTTCTCCGTCTCTAAGTCACTTGACAAACATTTCAAGGAAAGAAAGTAACATGGTGGGATGCTCGTCGGTGAACTTGCGCTCGTCAAGTTCCCAAGAAATATGGGATTATATCATAAGTGTATAATGACAGATTATATAGGTGGAAATGGAAATCATGAAGCAGTGAACGAGTGTGATATGGAAATTAAACATGGCAATTAATATAAGTGTAACGACTCTGATTTTACTGTACGAAAATTTTTAAGTTAATGTACAGAAAAGAGTTCCTTAGCCTGAATACAAGTTATAAATTGAATTTGTTTAAAAACATCAAGAAAGCACTTATAGCTCATTGGTAAAGCCTTACACTGCTGTGACATAGCCCCTGTGTTCGAATCCCATCAGCCATATATTATTTTTCTGATTTTTCTTTTAAACTTTTTGGAAGCCCAAGATCTTACACGTGCACTGCACAAAAAAATGAAAAGTCGAAGAAATTTAGCATGTGCAAAATTATATTAACAGCGAGTAGAACACGTGGCAAGTATCCGACGGCTCTCCTACATTGTTTGGCCGGTGAGATGTTGATTTGGGCCGGCGGCATCGGCCCCCCCTAGCCAATAATCCCAGTACTCTGCACACAAGACCCTTGGCCTATGCCCGTTACCCCTGCACTGTTTGTTTTCTCTGCAATTTAACAGAGAATTCAATTTCCCAATTAATCCAATTATAAATGTATTTTAATTCATTCTTTCAATTCCAAAACCCTAATTTCACACTATAAATACAACCCTAGCCCTTCTCATTCTGAAAAACCTAGTCAAAACTATCAAATTTTTCTAAGTACAATTGGAGTGGAAGTAGAGTTAACCCGAGGTCAACTTTAGTTAAAAAAACGGTGGAAGGTGTATTTATTCAATCCACCCCCTTATGAATTCTTTTCTTCATTATATATATATATATATATATATATAGAGAGAGAGAGAGAGAGAGAGAGGACGGGTTATCAGCTAGCTAGCTGATATTAAACCGTCAGCTAACCTATTACATAATCCAATTCGTCCGTTAATCGACGATTTAAAAAATGGATGGCCGTTAAATATAGTAAAAATGTCATTTATTTGGGACACTTGATTGAAGACATGGATAATGTTAAAGTGACTAAAATTTTATACATCCAGATCACTCTGTATGTAGAATAAGACGGCCGGAGCGGACTGTTGATTAACAGGTATTTTGCGCTCAGATAAGATCTTTTGCAAGGCTACTCTTCCCCCGAAGACGAGGAAGACGAAGAGGAGCGAAACAAGTATTTTGCGCTCAGTTATGATGAAGCTGAAGACTCGAACGAAGACGAAGGCGGCGCCGAACAAAAGATCCCGCGCTCTCATCGATACCATCCCTCTCAAAAGCCAGCTCCCAATTCATCTATCCTCCCATCTGCGCTCGATGCGTTCGCTGAGGTATTTCATAATTGAAGCCCTAAAGTTTGAATTTTTTGTTTCTAGGGTTTGTAGATTTAGGGTTTGGTTTTGATGGGTCGTGCTTGATTTTGGGTTTTGGAGATCGCGGGGCCGCCTGAGTTCTTGAATAATGCGGTTGGATATGGAGAGAGGAGAGAGCAGAAGGAGGAGGTTGGTTTTAGGGGGAGGAGTAGAGGGAGGAGGGAGAAGAAGGATCATCTTCCTGCTGGTCAGTTTTCTGCTAGAAAAATTCGATTTTGTTTTGAAAAAATTGTAGCTTTAGTTGAATTAAAAAGATTGTTTATATTTGCGTTATGCATTAGATGCGTTGGATATGTATATTTTTAATGAAAAATTGTGCCTTGGTGTTTAGTTTAACGAGTCTAGGAAATAAATGGAATATACCCTATAGCACATCTATCATCTTCTGCAACTTTGGAAGTCCTTTTTCTCAATGTGGAAAATTTTGGAGTATTCAAGCTGTTCTTTAGGATGATGCCTATCCCATCTCTTGTTAATCATTTACTTGGCCAGAATTTTGGCACTAATTAGGAGTAGGTTGATGTCAACTGATAGATCTTCCTGCTTGTGAGGGGCCATGATTTGAGATTTTAATAGAATTGCTCAACCTGTTTTGTCCAGATTGTAAGTGGTGTGCGATGTGTGAGATCTTTTGGAAATCTATTACTTTGATGGAAAATTGAGCCATGATTGGTGAGAGTTCAAAGTTCAAACCAATTCCTAAGTTTCAGTGTTTAATTGAAGGCGTGCAAGGAAGAAAGCACTTTTGTGGGTAAGTGCTACGCTTGGCTCTTGACTTTATATTGGACTTAGAGACTATCATTTTCCTCCCTCTCTTCGACATTGATCCTGTCTAAATGAATTTGGAGGACAACAATGTACTTGGGATTACACATAACCTCTTTCTTGTCCATGGTTTTTTTTTCTTGGGAAAAAAGGTGTGGGATTTTCTTTCTTTCATTCTTTATTTTTAGGGTTGGGGGGGGGGGGGGTTAATTGAACAAAATTCCCTTGTGTTTTTATAAACTCTGTACAAGCTAATTAACGTAAAACCTCTAGGAAGTTTGAAAGCCGTGATGTTGTTTAATCGTTTCTCTTCAAGAAATCGATGCTATAACAAAAACGGTTTTCCAATTTTAACTTCAGAATTTGTTTCTAAAGTTTTGAACCTTTTGGTCAATGAGTGAAGAGGGTGTTTGCAATTGGGTTATAAATTTTATACAGGACAAACTATAGGGGAATTTGTGCAATTAACTATTTTTAAGCCAAGATTTTTACTCTAGTTGAAGAGAGGGTTTCCCTTAACTTGATGAGCAACATATGCGATGGCACTGGTCAAGATTTGTAGACTGTAGAGCTTGTATACTTTAGATTATATGTTATGTGCTCTAGATCTTTTGGAGATGTATAATTTTGATGGACAATTGTGCCTTGATTGGGGAGAGTCTGAATCTTCTGCTATGTTAAGGCGTTAATTGATGCGTCTAGGTACCAAAATGCAATTCCCTATTGCAAAATTAATTGTCTTCCCTCTTCCTCAATTATGCATAATTTCTGTCCTAGTTAATTTCTGTCCTAGTATTATGCATAACCTCGTTCATGTCCATTCGTTTTTTCTGTACTCGGATTTGAACCATATTTAACAAAGGGGTGATGTGGTGACATCTGGTTGGAAGCATGCTGTATTTCTAATCTGACAAGATAATGCTTATCTGAAGTTTAACTTGAGATCTTCTGATTTTTAATTGGAAAAGCTACAATTTTCATTCAGATATACTTCATTTGGGGTAAACATTCTACGAATTTGTTGTGAGTTATTGTTCACGGGCCACATTTCATGCAAGAAATCATTGTGAAGGTTTATTTTTTAATGCAGAAACCATCTAAAGGGTATATTTACATTTTTTTTGGGAAAAGAAAATGTATTGTGTGAATTTTCAGTTGGTAATCAAGTGTCCTTAATTATTGATTAGAAAGGATAAAACAAGTCTTTATAATATAATAAAATATATTTTCCTCTCATGTTTTATATTATTTTATAACATATATGTGGCCCTGTAGAAAGTTGCCTAAAATGCGAAATGTAACGTTATGGAAACAAAAACGGCTATAGATATGGAATGAGGTTTGATAGGGTTAGTTTCTTTAGAACTGATAGGTGAAACGAATTACGAAATGTGATGGAATGGATAGTTATTTTTAAAAGCTAAGATATTATAGCTGATTTCAACTATTGAAACAACCACTTTTCAATATTACGCAATGAGAACAAGTCCATGCAATTGTTGGTTGTGAAGTAGCGATTAAAGATTTTAAAAGGCTATTGTTATTTGTTTCAATCAATATGCACCAAAAATATATTCATGCTGTGATTGTTATTTAGAATGCCAAATTAATCGTTTTGGAATGAAACAGTTCCATGTTTCACATGGAAAATTCCAATACAGAAAAAGTAAGGGTTAGATAGTTTCCCGGTAACTGGGATCCGGTAGATCTTGCAGGTATTGGATAGTCATATGGCAGCGCCAAAGGGGTGATAACCGGGGGGGGGGTCTCTTAGGTTAATTTGGGTGGAGACTCACTCCGGGGCTGGGTCTTGCGATAGTACCCATGGGGTTGCAATGAACCGCAGCCCTATTTTATTAATTTGGTATTTAATTTAAGATTATGTCTCGAATGGCAAACATTGTTTCCTAAACAAAGTGCTCAATTGGATGTGTCTAGCTAGAAGATAATTTGTTTTTAGAATTTTACTTGAGGTCACCTTTTTAAGTGTTAGACGGGTGGAAAAGGATAAGCATCAAAGTGGTTCTCCTTTGAAAGCTTTGGATATAGTTCAAAGGTAATATTTTATTAAAGAATTCCCCCACATATGGTAAAAAGGCCAAATTTCAACTTGATATCATGAACTTTGACCACTTTTCTTAAAACTACTACGAACTTACCATAAACTTTTCTTTATACAGAAAACTCTCTAACCGAGTTAATATGTGATTAACAAAAAAGATAAGATGACTAAAATACCCAGTATATATCAATTTAAAAAACTATTTTCTCTCTCTAAGAATTAATATTAGTTGGGTATTAATTCAGTCATTCTTCTCTTTTTTGTTAATCAAATGTTAACTCCATTAGGGAGTTTTCTGGTTCAAGGAAAGTTCGTGGTAGCTTTGCATCATCTAAAAAAAAATTCGTAGTTTTGGGGGAAAGTGACTAAAGTTCATGGTATCAACTTGAAATTTACCTTAGTTAAAATTCATAAAGAGTATATTGAGATAAAGTGGTGTGTGACTTTGTCTGATTAATAATGTTGAAAATATTTGACTCTGCAGTTTCACTTACAGTTTTCTCATGTGATTTTGCCGTGTTTTCAGTTGTATTTTGCATATTTTTATTCATATGCATGTTTCTTAACATCGAAAATTACCATTGTTGCTGCTTGGTGTAAGGTTCGGGGTGCTACAAAGCCTACATATGCCTTGGTCATTCTTATAGCATTATACACATGAAATGATTCTTAAAGTTCTACGATCAATGACATTTTTGTTTTACCAACTTAGAGGTGAGTAAAACTAGTAAGATAACTGCATCCTTGTTCTTTATGCAGTTTGATCTTCAATTGCCAAATCTTGAGTAATATTCTGCAATATGCATTATTCTGGTCACATTGATGAAACGGTTACTACTAGACAACAGAATTGATAAGTTGGTGCTGATAGTAATGTGCGCGGATAAAAGCAGGGAAATTGTGGCTTCTGTTTGATTTTCACAATCAGAAGTAGGATGAACCAGTAGAATAGAGAAGGTTATAGGAGGACAAGCGGAGTAAATACGACCAGAGAGATCAATCTTAACCAAATACTCAAAAGTTCATCATGTTCTCTGTTTACCTAAGTATCTCTAACCTGTTATATTAGGCTTTTATATGTCAAGATTTTTAAAGAGAACAAAAAAAGAGAAAGGAGAAAAGAGGTGGGGCGAGGCGGGCGGGGCTACCTTTCTTCGATATGCTGTAAAAGCCTTTCTTTTCCAGATTTCTGTATGGGCGAATTAAAAGAAATACTCTCGAAGGGATCCTCTATTCCTAATTTTAAAGATAAAATTGTACCGATCCTGGTATTTACCTAATTTTAGTTTGATTGTTGGAAGTTGACGAGATGATGATGAACTGGAACTGATGGAAAACATGTGGACGTGGATACAGAATGAGTGATAGTGTCCTGCAATTGGATCATGAGTAAAATTACTGAAGTGGCTGAGGGTAATTTTTTTAGTTGACTTAGGCGTCCAGTCAGTTTTAAATTGGTGTGAAATCAAGCATAACAACCCTTCTTTTAGGTTAAATCTGTCTGTTAATTACCATGGAATAGATACCAAGGTTATTGATTAAAAAAAATGCAAGCTCATCATCTAGCCCTTTTATTATGGAAAATGATATCAGCTGGTCTAACTTAAAATGCTGGATCTTGTTTTTGCAACTTTTCTTTTCAGGAAAAGAATTTTATAAGCTTTAGTTTATGTTATACTTGAATGATCAACTGTTGCAAGTAATGCTCAACAGTCATAGGAAACAACTGATTTTGCGATATAAGGTCATATATTGATCTAAAGATTAAAGCACTCAGAACTTAGTTAAAGCCCACAGACTGAATCTTATGATAACCGAATCATCAGTGGGATGTGTAACTTCCTGAAGCAAGGCCGATCACTTAACACTATAATTTGGAGTGGTGTTTGATCCTGGCTTCATGTTCAATTCACAAATTGGAGTGGTGTTTCCTCAATGATACTGCTTCTTAAAATCCTTGGCCTCACTGTTGCAGTAATAAAAACCCTTTTAGTTTTAGCTACTCATTCTGGTCCTTCATTGGTGTATTTAGGTGGCATGCTTGTTTTCATGGAGTTTCTAATTGAATTGATGTTATTATATCCAGGTGTTGTTGTGGAAGCAAAGGCTTAGTTGGTTGGAATTCGGGATAGAGTTAGAAGTGATGTTGAGGGAAGCTCTCCTGCTCCTGCAACAACTAACACAACTGTGGAAGGTAAGCAAATAGTTTCTGCCTCAAACCCAGAAGCTAAAGACACTGCAGATCTTCTAAGTTACCTCCTTTGCTCTTTGTATACAAACCGAGTTCTTGAAGACAGTTGTATGTGATATATCTTGAATCAATATTGCAAGTCAATAGTGGATCTTTTATATCAAGTGATCCTTTTGCATGTGAAACACCATAATTTAGATAACTATATATAGGATTCCCACCCCCAGCCCAAACCACCACACAAAGACAGACAAAAAGAAAGAAAAAACCTGTGGGTGGTTTGGCAATTTTTTTTAAGTAAAAGCAATATTGTTATACTTCCTTTTGGGTACCCTTTAGAAGTTCCTCATAAGGTTTCATGTGTGTCACACCCCACCCCCAATACAGGGAGTATTGTCCGCTCTGGCCGAAACGCATCATTCCAATTTGTAAACAATTAATTATGATTTTTACAAGTTTCAAACGCGGGAAATTTTCAGTTTTAACGGGTGTAATTGGGGATGATCGTTCAAGTCAGTAACGATTATATTTTTCAGTAAAATTTTAACACAATGTTCATTATCACATGGGCCAGCTTGTATGATCAATTTCCGTCAGTTTAATGGAAGGTTTTCGTTCAGGTTTTGCATTAAACACTTGTGTCATATAAAGTTTCACGAATTGTAAACACGGAATTTATAAGATTTTGAATCGTAACAGAATAATCTAGCATGTAGCCGTGTTTAGTAGTAAGGGATAACATTAACTACACTGTATTACATTATTTTCGCTTCACTATCTCTGACTTTCATCCTTGTATTTAATCATATCCTTTTAATATCTTCCAGCGATATGACGTCCCCGAACGACCACTCGGACTCAAGTTCTCAGGATCGCACAGAGAGGATATTTAGTGCACTGACCTCCCCCGCAGAAGCTCAGGAGAGAAAGACGGACCTACTCGCCGAGGGACTCAGGGCTATTACCGCTGTAGGGGGACCCTCCGCCCTCATTACCGCCTCCGAGGGCACTGCTCCACCAGCTTTTTCTGCCAGGGCTGGCACCGTATCAGATTTTCGGAGGCTACATCCAGCTGCATTTACGGGCCTAGCCGAGCCACTCGAGGCCGAGCAATGGCTGGTTAATATGGAGAACCTACTGACGGCCGCCAGGGTACCAGAGGAAGATAAAGTGAATGTGATAAAGATCCAGTTGGAAGATGAAGCCCGTACTTTGTGGTCAGTGGAAGAAAGCAGACTAGAAAGGCCAATCGAATGGAGCAGATTCAAGGAGTGCTTCTTGGACCACTATTTCCCTTCCACCGCCAAGACAGAGATGGAAGAAAGATTCATCCTACTGAAGTAGAATGGCCGTCCCATGAACGTATACGCGGCAGAGTTCAACTGTCTGAGCCGATTTGCTCCGTACATGGTCGCTTCAGAGGCCACCACGGCCATGCGCTTCTTACAGGGACTCGATTTCGAGCTGCAGCAGTTGATCGCGTCACTCGAGTTGCAGACTTTTGCACAGGTACTCAACGCGGCGCGAATTCAGGAGAAACTGATCAACAAATTCAGGAAGCCCCCAGTTCCAGCACGCACCCATGCACCGACTCGAGGAGTCATACCAGTTCACAGGCCAGGAACGACACAGATGAAGCGTCCGTTCGTGCCCCAGCATCGCCCCCAGAGCAAGAACGTAGTTTGCGGCTACTACAACAGAGATGGACACACCCAGAAGGACTGTCGCCGCGCCAAGGGTCAGTGTTTGATTTGCGGATCCAGTCAGCACAGAGTTAGCGGTTTCCCCGAGCGAGCAGAGATACAGGGAGGGTCTGGACCAAAGCAGCAGAGATCACAGGAGCAGAGACAACCCTACACAGGCCGCGGTCAGGGACAGGTTTTCACCTTGACCGCCGACCAGGTAGAGGCTTCAGGCGAAGTTGTCACAGGTATTCTACTCGTACATTCCATGCCAGCTAGAGTACTATTTGATTCTGGAGTATCGCACTATTTCATATCTGCGCATTTCATTGATACACACTCCATACCACATGAACCATTAACCAAGGGCTGGGAAATACATACAGGTAATGGTGTTATAGTATCTAGTCGAGAATGTAGATCATGTTCGGTTGTAGTGTGTGGTAGGGAATTCTATGCGAATTTCCTTTTGATCGGGACAGGCAGCTATGACGCAATTCTCGGGATGGATTGGATGAGTACCTTCTATGCAGTTATTGATTGCCGAGCAAGGAATGTGATCTTCCGCATTCCCAATCACCCAGAGTTTATTTTCGAAGGCGGGAGCGAATCTCTGGAGCCAGCCAAGTATAGAGCCAAGCCAAAGGAGCTGACAGCTATGGAGATTAATGATAGGCCAGCCCCAGAGATTGTTCGGGACTTTCTGGACGTGTTCCCTGAAGATCTACCAGGTCTACCACCTCCATGCGTCTTGGAATTCTCGATCGATTTGACTCCAGATACAACACCAGTTTCCAATGCCCCGTACAGAATGACACCGGTTGAGTTGGCAGAATTAAAGAAGCAAATTGAAGAACTTCTGGAGAAGAGATTTATCTGGTCCAGCGTTTCACCGTGGGGTGCACCCGTTCTGTTGGTGAAGAAAGATGGATCGCTGCTGATGTGTATAGACTATCGGGAGCTGAACAAAGTCACAATAAAGAACAAGTACCCAATTCCGCGCATCGACGACTTATTCGATCGGTTAAGTGGGGCTAATGTATTTTCGAAGTTGGATCTCCGTTCTGGCTATCATCAGATCAGAGTAGCAGCCGAGGATATATGCAAGACGGTTTTCAGGACCCGATACGGACACTATGAGTTCCTTGTGATGCTGTTCGGTGTTACCAATACTCCAGCGATATTCATGGATTTGATGAACATGGTGTTTGCGAAGTACTTGGACACGTTTGTCGTCGTATTTATCGACGATATACTAGTCTACTCGAAGACCCGGGAGGAGCATGTCGAGCATTTGCGCATGGTTCTACAAATTCTTCGGGAAGAGAAGCTGTACGCGAAATTGAGCAAGTGTGAATTCTGGCTCGACAAGGTTCAATTCTTGGGACACATTGTTTCGGGCGAAGGCATCTCAGTGGACCCTGCAAAAATAGAATCTGTCAGAGATTGGCGAACACCGAAGTCAGTGGCCGAGATCAGAAGCTTTCTGGGATTGGCAGGATATTATCGGAGGTTCGTCCAAGACTTTTAAAGAATCGCTGAACCGTTGACGATACCGTTTGCGAGGACAGAGAAATGTACTCGGGCATTTGAGACACTGAAGCACAAGTTAACCACGGCGCCCATTCTTACAGTACCAGATGATTCCGGCGGTTTGGTGATACATAGTGATGCCTCAGGGAAGGGCTTAGGCTGTGTTCTGATGCAGCACGGTCGGGTGGTTGCTTACGCCTCTCGACAGCTGAGAAATCACGAGAGGAACCATCCTACGCATGACTTGGAATTAGCTGCAGTGGTTTTTGCATTGAAGATCTGGAGGCACTACCTGTTGGGCGAGAAGGTGGAGGTGTACTCGGATCATAAAAGTCTTAAGTACGTCTTCACTCAGAAAGAACTAAATATGAGGCAACGCCGATGGCTAAAACTGATGGCGGATTACGACTTGGATCTTCAGTATCACCCGGGGAAAGTAAATGTTGTACCAGATGCTTTCAGTCGCAAGCCAGCGGTCATGATGTTGACCAGTCAGAGGAGCATCAGTGAGGATTTCCAGAGACTCGAGCTTGAGGTCGTCACACCGAGCGCAATCAGTCAATTCTAGCAACTACAGGTGCAGTCTTCCCTTGTGGATCGCATCAAGGCTGTACAAGCAGATAATCCTCGATAGCAAAAGTTCAGAGCGCAAGTAGAAGCCGGACTGAGAACGGACTTACTCATACATGAAGACGGTTCTCTGAGATTCGATAGCAGGCTCTGCGTACCCAAGGGGAATGTTCGAGAAGGGGTACTGGCTGAGGCGCATAGTTCAGCTTATTCTGTGCATCTGGGAGGTACGAAGATGTATCGAGATCTTAAGCAGCATTTTTGGTGGAACGGGATGAAGCGAGAAATTGCGCGGTTCGTATCCAGGTGTTTGGTATGCCAGCAGGTGAAGGCGGAACATCAGAGGACAGTAGGACTGTTACAACCGCTTCCGATACCAGAATGGAAGTGGGAGCACATTACTATGGATTTCGTGACGGCCTTACCACGGAGCCTTAGGGGCAACAACGCCATTTGGGTTATCGTCGACCGCCTCACGAAAGCTGCACACTTACCTTTCCGAGTGGGACAGTCGACAGAGTCACTGGCAGAGAGATACATGCAGGAGATAGTACGATTTCATGGGGTTCCGGTCAGCATTGTGTCAGATCGAGACACCAGATTTGTTTCGCACTTCTGGAGGAGCTTACAGGAGAGTTTGGGTACCCGTCTCAAGTTCAGTACAGTTTATCACCCGCAGACGGACGGTCAATCCGAGCGTACGATTCAGACGCTCGAGGATATGTTGAGAGCCTGCATGTTGGATTTTCAGGGTTCATGGGAAGATCATCTGCATCTAGTTGAGTTCTCTTATAACAACAGTTACCAGGCTAGCATTCAGATGGCTCCTTTCGAAGCACTTTACGGACGGAAGTCTCGATCCCCAGTTTGTTGGGATGATGTGGGAGAACGAAGATTACTGGGTCCTGAGCTCATTGTTCAGACAGTCGACAAGGTCCAAATGATCAGGCAGCGCATTAAGACGGCCCAGGATCGACAGAAGAGTTGGGCGGATACCAGCAGGAGAGCACTAGAATTTGAAGTCGGAGATCACGTATTCCTGAAGATTTTCCCTACCCGCGGAGTTATCAGGTTTGGAGGTAGCGGGAAACTCAGTCCCCGTTTCATCGAACCTTTTGAGGTGCTAGAGCGTGTAGGAGAGGTGGCCTATCGACTTGCCTTGCCTCCATCACTAGCTGGTGTGCACAATACCTTCCACGTGTCTCAGTTGCGGCGTTATGTTCGGGATGAGAGCCATGTTCTGGACTATTCAGAGTTAGCTTTGGGTACCGACCTATTTTACGAGGAGCAGCCCACCACTATCCTCGACCGCAGAGAGAGTGCTGAAGAATAAGGTCATCCCGTTGGTCCGAGTGTCTTGGGACGGTCGTTCCTCAGGAGAATCTACCTGGGAGCGTGAGGAAGATATCCATGCACGTTTTCTACATCTCTTTGTTTAGTACTGTTGTTTCGTTGCCTCTTTTTAAATTTCGAGGACGAAATTTTTGTAAGGGGGTATGATGTAAATCCCCGTTTCCGTCAATAAAATCTTTCTATATTTTTCCTAGTCCTCCGAATGTTATCCTATTTTTCTCGTATTATTTTGTGTGAAATTAGTTGCTTAGGTTTTAGTATTTAAATTTTCCAAAACAAAATAAAAACTCAATATATATAAATCCACAATTAAAATCAAAGCCCAAAACTAAATAAATATATTAACAAAACCAGCCCAGCCCAACAGAACAAAAAAAAATATAAATGAATTAATCCCCAGCCCACACTTCTCGGCCCGTGCTCTAACCCACTACCCACGCAAACCCGACCCGACCCGCCTCAAGTCTTCTTCCCCACTAAAATTTTCCCGCTCATTTTCCCACCAAGCTCCCCACGTCGCCAACGTTCCCCGCCCCGCTCGCGACCACGTTTCCACGCTCGTCGACCACGACCGCGCGCGCTCACGAGCTCCTCAAACCCTTTCTCGTCTCTCCAACCCCCTCCCTGCTCACTCTCGTTCTCCTTCCTCTCCTCTCTCCAAAAAGAAACACCCTGCTTCATCCCATTACACCCCGCCGATGACGACGACGACTATGATCAGCTCGTCAACCTCCCTCGCTTCTCTCTCCAAAACCCGAGCCCCTCCACTACCTCACTCCCTCGCTGCAACCCACACCAAGCTCCAAGCACCCGAGCCTCGAACCCCCTGCTGCACCATCGCCAGAGCTACCTCCGCCGACCATCGCCGACCCCAACACATCCCCAGGAGCTTCACAGCACTCCACTCCGCCTCCAGTGATCACGAGCCATCCCCCGGGCAACTCCGACGACGAACCTAAGTCCGAGCCGAGGCCGTGAACCCAAATCGTGCCGTTCGTTGCGCGTTCGTGCCGTTGCTGCTGCCGTGCGTCATCAACGCGTCTCCAGGCAAGTACCCTACTTGCTACATGCTAGATAATTCTGTTACGATTCAAAATCTTATAAATTCCGTGTTTACAATTCGTGAAACTTTATATGGCATGTCACGCCGCTGAACGCTTCATGAATATGATTTAACAAAGTTATATGACTAGGAGGTCAACTCTGCCTAAATTGGTATAGAATTCCTTGCGGAAAAAACTATGACCAAGCGACAGGCTTGTTGTTGGCATCCACATTATTCTCCTGATGGGAAAAACAAGATCCGGAAGTAGAACTAAGACTGATTTTCTTCAAGGAACTACAATCAACTCTTGAGGTACAAATAAAGCGAATAATCAAGCATAACATGTTCCTGCATTCAGCAAATTAAAATCTACACTCTGCAAAATGTACGGCCGACTCATAATTTAGTTTATCCTTAATTTGTAGAGCAATTTTTTTAAATATATTTTTATGTTGATTGAATATATGCACGGGACCTAAGGATAAATGCTTATTGCGATTTCATTCCTGACATTATTTCCAGAATGTGCATTCAATGTTGTGTTCCAAAGACCTGTTCGCATACTCGAGGCATGGTTTGCCCGATATGTGGGGACCGCCCTCCTGCGGACCCACTGAAAGAGCCGGATAAGAAGATAGGATCAACTATCAAAGATAAGGAGAAGAACAAGAGAATGAAGGGACAATCAAGCCATGCTTCTTGGAAAAGCGAAACTGAGATGCATCCAAGGCAGCAGTTTGATTAGAAGATGAAAGCCAACTCAAATTGCTTCAAGGTGTGTACTATCTCTTAGCTGATAAAATATCTCTTTATATCTTGAGTCAAGTTTATCAAAAGATGAGATGACATTTGTATGATTGCTTTATAATGAATGCTTGTGACAATTTTGCAAGATTGTACTCTATCCTTCTCTTTCTTCCTTCTTGCCTCGTCGGTATGTTTTTTGTGCACACTGATTTAACCCCTCTAAGTTCTCATCTTCGTTTCCCTCTTCCTCCTCGCTTTCCTAACATCCTTCTTGGCTACTGGTTTAAAATTATTTTAGTCGCAAGAACTTTCGTAGTAAGAGCAACTCTTCATTTTAGCAAGCTCCGCTTCTCGTCTTTTCCATGTTTCCGGGTGTCATGGATATGTATCTTTTGTTAAAACTTACTTGACTCTTCGGTATTGATGTAGTCATTTCCCTCTCTTTAATACGTCTCGTATATTTCATTCTTTTAGCATTGGATAGATATCAGAAAGTAGACCGTGAGAAAGATCACTAGGGAAGAAGAGGAATATGCGATGAGAATGGGCGCAGCAAAAAGGAAGAAAAAATGTAGCGATGAATAGAAGGAAAAGGAGAGCAATGTTGTTACAGATATTGATTGCCCTCTTATTTCAGAGGTTGCTTAGTTTTGAGGTAGGGTGATGAAATTTTATAGATGATGGTGAAGGGAAGATGTTAGGATCACAGAGGCAGAGAAAGGAGTTTGAATATGCGTAGTTCTATGTACGGTGACTTTATGGTATATTTGCTGATTTGAGTTTAGGAGATAGTTTTTGGTTGCTGAATTCAACTCATATTGAGACTAGCACTTGCTGATACAAAGCAACACTTTCCAAAAGCCCAGTCTTTTGTTCTATCTTTTGGGGCAGTTTTTATTTTTTTATATCTCCTGGATGGTTTTTGAACTTTGGTTTTGTTTGGAGTATCACTTGTATATTTGGAGTTTGCATTTTTGAATTTAAATTGTACTGCCCCTGTCCAAACGTAAGGATATTGATAGTGTTTCTTACTCAAATATTGAAGACATTTGTATTGTTCCGTTGTTATTTCAATGGTAGGCTGAGGGATCTTCCACCTTTTTATATAATAAAAGAAAAATATTTAAAGACGCAATATGAGCTTGGATTGCATCTTATCTGGAAGATTCTTATTTTTTTTTTATTTTGGGGAATTGGACCGTAAGCATAATTCATGCATACATCATACACCCCCAAAGGTTCTGTGGATTTGTGTCGAACATGTTAAATTGTGGGCATTTATCCTTTCGGGGACCAATCCTCGCAAAGAAGTGCTATGACACATCAAACCCATCGAGTTATGCTTGAGGTCCTGAAGATTCTGATCGATATAGTTCTAGTTTATATTATTACTTTTATATTTTAACAAAACTCTGATGAAACGCTCAGGCATTACATTTTAGCACAAATCTAGAGCGGAATATTGGTTCCAATTATAATCAAAGTTGATCCAATCAAGAAGGAACATGCAATAAACGAAACAGTTTAAAAACCAGTTCTTAATTACATTTTATCCATATATGGTTCAACAAAGAAGAATCTTAACCATTCGATTTGTTCTCTTCTTGATAGAGTATCTGCTGCTAGATTGACATCCTCCGGCTGTTTAGGCCCTGTTTGGATATGGAGCTGGAGAAACCTATAGTTAATTTTTAAGTGGAGGTGGGGATGTAAACTATGGTTTGCAAGCCTCAAACTTCAATATAGTTATCTCAATTTCAAAATGATAGCCAAACAAGCAAAAATTAAGATTTTGGAGTTTGGCTTTTGCTAACTTTATGAAACTATAGTTCAGAAAACTAAACTCCATTCCCAAACAATATTTTATAAAAGATGTCCTGCGGCATACATGGTAGGAGCCTACTCTCGTTTCAACGAATAAATCAAGAGGAGTTATACAATTTCGATTTTTAATGATCCCAATCTAAGTGGAGCCCATCACGGATTGAACAAGTAGAGTTCATATTGGATAGAGCAATTGGATAGAGC
The DNA here is from genome assembly GCA_030015575.1 of Agapanthus africanus. Taxonomy (NCBI): domain Eukaryota; kingdom Viridiplantae; phylum Streptophyta; class Magnoliopsida; order Asparagales; family Amaryllidaceae; genus Agapanthus; species Agapanthus africanus. The sequence goes on along the minus strand of JASDDO010000014.1, from coordinate 127,306,672 downwards.
AATGATTCTCGATTATTGGAAACAGGAGAGAAATGGACCCAATAAAAGCCTGACACATCATGAAAAGAATGGCATAATTAATTAAGCCCTTGTATTCATTCAGAAAAAAATTGACGTGCTACAAAAGCTCTCAAATGAGGTGCATCCATTTAAAACAACCACAGCACTACTCGGCTAAAAAGCAAACTAAAGCACATAAGATCATCAGCATTATGAACCTCGTCGGCGGATTAGTTTGCTTCATGGCCTAACTCCTCATAGTCGCATTGATCTTTTTTAGAATTTTCTTTTAGTTTAGAGGAATTTCAGAAAATGTATGGTTAGATGGTTTGAGAGAACCAAGCAACCGGTTAGGTAAAGCTTGATTCGATTGTATCTCATATTGGTTATGCTTTATTAGAACTCCATAGTTTCTCGAATCGGGTTCTGATAATTTCAAGACCATGATTCAAAAGTCCATTGCCATCGTCCTAAGTAAAAGACAACTGAACGGGTCGGGTCAAATCAACAACTTAACCACACCACTAGCACATGATCCACACACCCAATTAACCAAACCCTCTGGAAAATTCTCAAAGCATATGCCATTCGTATCTCTTCATCTCCCGTCTCCCCATCTCTCATTATACATTAATTTCTTTCTGATTGCAGTTGGTACCTTGTCCCCTCACCCCACTCTTTATAATAACGTCCCCCTCATCATCACTCAACCAAAACTCTTTTTTCTCTCTCTAAAAGAAAGATGAGATCTCCCAATGTTTTCTCTCTCCTTCTCATCCTTCTCTCTCTAGCCTACGCCTCCCTCTCCACCACCATCACCACTCTCAAGGTGGGTCAGCCACACTTGTACCCATCCTTGGTGCGTATGTAATATTACATAATTAATTTGTTTTTCCATTAATACAGGACAGCGACGATGACGACAAGCAGTGCGTGTACACGGTGTACGTGCGCACGGGGTCGATATGGAAGGGGGGGACGGACTCGGTGATCAGCGTGGCGCTGGCGGGGGCGGACGGGTGGGGGGTGCAGATCACGGATCTGACGGCGTGGGGGGGACTGATGGGGGCGGATCACGACTACTTCGAGAGAGGGGACCTCGACATCTTCAGCGGGAGGGGCCCGTGCCTGTCGTCGCCGCCCTGCTGGATGAACCTGACGTCGGACGGCAGCGGGAAACACCACGGCTGGTACTGCAACTACGTGGAGGTCACCACCACCGGGCCCCACATGGGCTGCTCCCAGCAGCACTTCACCGTCGAGCAGTGGCTCGCTCGCGACGCCTCCCCTCACCAGCTCTACGCCGTCAGGGACTACTGCCCCGAGCCTCAGCCGGAGGGCAGCGGGCGGGTGGTGAGGGCGCGCGCCGTGAGGGCTGGAGCTTAGCTGTTGGGATTTATTGATTTCTTTTCTTTTAATCGATTGACATGTGATGTACCGCATGTATGGATGCGGTTGATAAATTTGATGAATGTGAGGTGCATACGGAAAACGATTTGGTGTACTGGTCTTATATGCCCTGTTTTATAAGAGAGAAAAAATAAGAATATGCATCTCACTAAACAATCTTTTGGGATATCTAAAATACACATCTCTTTCCTTTGTGTCCGGATGTACTAAATCCGGCACACAGAAAAAATTAATCAGGTGATCAATTTATTGTTGTTATGGATTGAAAATGTTGTTATATGAATGGACTTTGGATCCTTTGCTATGAGAAGTACTATCCATATGATTCCTGTAGTAAATCCATTTAACCAGGGACCATCCTATTTACATCCATATGGACTGTGAAGTCTACTCGACATGATGACTGGAGTTGGGAGCTTCTGTATGAATCTACAACATTGTTTATCTCAACCAAATTAATATTATTATTGAGCACATGGATCCTGTGTGACAAATGCTTTAAAATGGATCCTAGAGTGTCTAGGATTGAGCCAGAGGTCTCTTAACGCCTGTCATCCACAACAATTTGTTTGTTGTGTGTGGCCTCTACTTCAGTTATTATTTACTTACCCTTGCTTATAAATTTCTTTTATTGTAAATGTTAAAATCATGTTTTACTCATTTCTCATGACATACTTCATTAGACTATGTATAGGATCTCCTTCGTCGATCTGTTGCGAGCGTTGGTGAACGGCTGAGATTGGTGTTGAAGGTTGCCTCCTTGAGCGTGTGGATCTCAGTGGGCTTGTTGTGAGGCGAAACCGAGCTATCTGCAAAAGAAGTCCCGGGATTGTTGTACCACCGTGGACCCTCCGATGATCAAGTTAGCCGAGGAATTTGGGCAGAGTGGTGGCTTATTCAAGTAAAATTGCGTTACCTAAGTCGTCTGGCAGAGGGGTTTTATAGTGGTCGCATGGAGCGAGCTAGCGCGAGATCTTCGCCGTCGGTTACGGCCTTGGTGTTACGCCTGTGTGAATGACGGGATCCCCTCATTAATGACGAGATATACTCGTTAATGGGGGGATACGGCGGCATGGAATACGGGATCGTGGGGTGGCGGATATCTCGCGTCTGACGAGATCCGCGGAGCCGTGGCGGAGGCGCTTGGGCTCTGCATTCTTGGTTGCTCGGTAGAACCGGAGAGTCTTAGCTTGGCGGGAGGCTCAAGGCGAGCGGGAGGCCGAGGAAGCTCGGTTCGGTGATAACTCAGGGGCGAGCCGGGAGGGTTGAGGAAGCTCAGCGTGTAGGAGGGCTCGGAGGCGAGCCGATGGTTATTTGTAAGGCGAGCATAGGAGTGTTCTGGGAGGCCATCGAATGTCGGGTCAATCCACGAGGCGAAGGCCCGGGAAATGCCTTCAATGCATCGTGTTTGCTCTTGTCTCGTGAGCCCCCGGACACGTCATCTACAACGTGTCATGATCTGGGGAGTTCCCATTTATGAGTATCATCATTAGTCCCCTACTCTCGTCCCGACTTATTTATGGGTCAGGTCGAGAGGTCTGGATCGGTTTTCTTGGCTCAACATGCTGTCAAGAACTTGTCGGCGTGGATTTTCGGGTCGACTCGGCGTAGGGCGGTTGCGTCGTTAATATCTTTGAGCCCGCGTGTCGTATCCCGGACGCTTGGATCTCTGCGCGTATCTTGGATGGCGTTAGCGGATCAGGGGAAATGATCGTGCATTTAAAGAGGGGTGCTGATTCGCTTGTACGTCTGTTAAAGCACAGGCCATGCGTCCGGCGCGGATTGGCGGACGTGACAGGCTGTTGCTGTCCCCTGCGCCCGAAGAGACGTCTCCAATGGTCGTTCGACACGTGGGGCTTCGACGGCTGGCAAACGCGAAGCTTCATTTAGACGGGAAACGATCTGAGCCGTCGGATACTTCCCCAAAGTAGTATAAATAGGAGTGGGATCCCCCTAGGGTTCATACTTTCGCCAATATTTTTCTTTACTGCGAGAGATTGCTCGGCGCTCCATCCTTTAGATCGGATCCTTCGTGCCCATTCCTCGAAGAACTCCTTCCTTTGACTCAGGTTAGATGTTTTCTTCTGAGGAGTTTATTGAAATAGTTAGGGTAGAGTCTAGAGAGTCTTCCACCCCTTCGGCTGCCGACGGCCAAGAGGGTTCCCTTGTTGCTTCCTCATCGTCGGGCCCGTCCCGTAGAGTTAGGGCTACCCACGCCGCTAGCCGTCCGGCTGCGACGAGGTCCCTAAAGTGTGCATCGGGAACGCTCGCGATGCGCCCTCTGTCTTGAGAGATCTGGACGAGCTTACCGAGATTCGGTCTCGTTTCCATATCCCCTCTAACTATTTGCTCCGTTTGGCAAAGGGGGGCGAATGGGCGGACCAGGTGCAGGGGAAGGAGATTGCCCTGTATTTGGAGGCGTTCCTTGCAGGAATGCGTCTGCCCTTTCTAACCGAGGTATGCGGGATACTTCGTTGTTTCCAACTCTCGCCGGGCCAGCTTGCGCCGAACTCGTGAAGAATCCTCCTTGAGTTTCTGGTCCGGCAGAAGCTTGAGGAGATCCCCTTCAGCTTGACCTTTCTTACTTCCTTTCTTTGCTATAAAAATCACCCCGACACCAGCAAGAATGAGCCGAGCTGAGTGTATTTTTCCTTTAAAAAACGCAAGGGTGGGATGGCCGGGTCGGGTGTGGTGGTCGTTCCTTCTTCCATCCATGAATGGAAGGAGAAGTTTGTATTCGTCGGGTCATCCGAGGGTGAGGATTGGCCTGTGCCTATATAGTGGCACAGGGCCGACTGCCCGCGGGCGAAGCAGTTGTCTTCTCCCGAGGCGAGGGCGGTGTCCATGTGGGAGCCGATCCAGCGGCCGACGTCCTGCTTTCCGAGCAGGTCCTTAGCTGGGTTCGGCTCAGCCCCGCGCGCTTTGTGGGTAAGTTAGGAGATTGGACGACCTGTTTAGACTTGAGTAATTTACTTTTTACCCTTCTTGCATCACCAACTTCTCTATGCTTTCTCCCTTTACAGGACACATGGACCGGTCCAAGATTCTAGCTGCCATATCCACCACGGCCCGGAAGAAGGCTAGGGGCATGGTCTTGTCCCGAGCAGGCCTGAGCTCGCCCCTGAAACCGTCCCCACCGGCGAAGTCCTCCGCAGCGCCCCGGGCCCCCTATGACCGTCACGGGGGCATCCAGAAGCACACATGAGACCCGGAACCCTGGGCGAGGGAGGAAGAGAAGGTGACCAAGGTCCCCCTCAAGAGGAAAAGGACGGTCTCCCGCACGCCATCGACTGATATCCCCGAGAGGATTCTGGTGCAGGAGGGGGACGTCTGCTTCGTGGTCCCTTCGGGGCTTTCCATCGCCGGCAGCTTGCTCGCGGACATAGAGCAGTCGGCCGGTGGAAAGATTCCGCGGGGGACCCTGAAGGCCCAAGTGGCCGCCATCGCTCAAGAGGCTGTTCAGGTCGGTATTCGTTTAATTGTTGTCTTAATTGCCCCTTTTTTAGCCCGGACACCTCTAAATCCATCTGTTTCTTCCTTTAGGTCCTCCAACATTGCGCCATCATAGTCAACATGGAAGCCGGGGATATCGCCCCGGCCATGAGGAAGGTGGGAGAGTCGTCTTTGGAGGCGGAAGATCTGCGCCTTCAACTGCTGCAGGAGAAGGAGAAGACGGCCGCCCTTAAGACCCGGTTAGCCGCCAGGGAGCTCATGCTCTCCAAGAGCCAGGAGTCCTACCGGCTCATGGGCGAGTCCCACCGAGCCGTGGAGGGAAAGTTGGAGGAGCTGGGTAAGTGCTACGCCTTAATGAAGAAGGCGAAGAACGCCAGCAAGAGGGAGACCGAGGCTGTGCTTGAGGCGGCGAAGATCGCCGAGTTTTGGGCCCGCAAGTCGGTGGACGCGTACAAGGCGTCAGACCAGTTCTACACCGACCTCGGCGAATCCTCCACTATCGTTTGGCATGCAGCCCTTGATGTCGTCAAGAAGTTGATGCCGGAGTTTGCCGACGGTGAGCTCCGTGCTCAGGTCCCTCTCTCGGTGGAAGCGCTGCAGGCGGGGCGTCTACGGAAGCAGAAACCCCGACCCCTGAGGGCGGTGCCGAACAAGGCGAGGTCTCGGCGGAGCCTGCTGCCTGAGCTCCTCTTTTTTTTCTTTTAGATCCGAAAATTTTGTAAGCCTCCGGGCAATTTTTGTAAGGCTGAGGAGCCCCGAATACCCTTTAAAGGCTTTTAGAACATAAATAAAACTGGGTTTATCTTCCTCTGCTGGCAATGTTTTTCTTGTGTGAGTACTTGAGTTTGTCGGTTTCTTCCTCGATGCAAATGTTAGGCCGTAGGTCAGTGACCGACCTTTTAGATGACGATCGCGTATCGAGTGTAAGCCAATTAGTGGCCAAGTACAGGAAGGCCGGTGTCCTCCCGCCCCCGAAGTCGAAGTGACGATCATTCACTTAGGATACATCGGGAGACTCCTCCGAGTAGGAAGGGGTGTAAGCCATTCCTCAGAGTCGGTTCTTAGCGTTAGGTGAACAACAGCCAGGTCAGAGTTGGTCAGCGTAGGCAAGTTCTCCCTTGACGCGGTTCCCAGACTTCCGTTTTGGGATGGTAAGAGTTCACCACTCGGGGGTTAGCCGAGTAGGGATCCGTGCGGTTGCTCTTTGGTGGGGCGTTGATCCTTGGCGTCGGTGGGTAGGAGTGTATCCGCCAAGGGTCGACCGAGCAGGGAGGCTGCTCGGTAGCCTCTTGAGGAGGGCTTCGATTCTTAGTATCGGTGGGTAAGAATCTACCCATTAAGGGTTGACCGAGCAAGGAAGCTACTCGGTGGCCTCATGAGGAGGGCTTCGATCCTTAGCGTAGGTGGGCACGATGTGCCCACTAAGGATTGACCGAGCAGGGACGCTGCTCGGTGGCCTCGTGAGGAGGGCTTTGATCCTTAGCGTAGGTGGGCACTATGTTCCTGGTAAGGATTGACCGAGCAAGAAAGCTGCTCGGTGGCCTCATGAGGAGGGCTTCGATCCTTTGCATTAGTGGGTAGGAATCTACATTGACCGAGCAGGGAAGCTGCTCGGTGGCCTCGTGAAGAGGGCTTCGATCCTTAGCGTTAGTGGGCAGGATGTGCCCGCTAAGGATTGACTGGGCAGGGAAGCTGCTCGGCGGCCTCATGAGGAGGGCTTCGATCCTTAGTGTAGGTGGGCACGATGTGCCCGCTAAGGATTGACCGAACAGGGAAGCTGCTCGGTGGCTTCATGAGGAGGGCCTCGATCCTTAGCGTAGGTGGGCACGATGTGCCTGCTAAGGATTGACCGAGCAGGGAAGCTGCTTGGTGGCCTCGTGATGAGGTCTTCGATCCTTAGCATTAGTGGGTAGGAATCTACCCGCTAAGGATTAACCGAGCAGGGAAGCTGCTTGGTGGCCTCGTGAGGAGGGCTTCGATCCTTAGCATTAGTGGGAGGAATCTACCCGCTAAGGATTGACCGAGCAGGGAAGCTGCTCGGTGGCCTCATGAAGAGGGCTTCGATCCTTAACGTTGGTAGGCAGGATGTGCTCGCTAAGGATTGACCGGACAGGGGAAGTTGCTCGGTGGCCTCGTGAGGAGGGTTTCGATCCTTAGCGTAGGTAGGCACGATGTGCCCACTAAGGATTGACCGGGCTGTGAAGCTACTCGGTGGCCTCGTGAGGAGGGATTCGATCCTTAGCTTTGGTGGGCAGGATGTGCCCGCTAAGGATTGACCGGGCAGGGAAGCTGCTCGGTGGCCTCGTGAGGAGGGCTTCGATCCTTAGCGTAGGTGGGCACGATGTGCCCGCTAAGGATTGACCGGGCTGGGAAACTGCTTGGTGGCCTCGTGAGGAGGGCTTCGATCCTTAGCGTTGGTGGGCAGGATGTACCCGCTAAGGATTGACCTGGCAAGGAAACTACTCGGTGGTCTCGTGAGGAGGGCTTCGATTCTTAGCGTTGGTGAGAAGGATGTGCCCGCTAAGGATTGACTGGGCAGGGAAGCTGCTCGGTGGTCTCGTGAGGAGGGCTTCGATCCTTAGCGTAGGTGGGCACGATGTGCCCGCTAAGGATTGACCGGGCTGGGAAACTGCTCGGTGGCCTCGTGAGGAGGGCTTCGATCCTTAGGGTTGGTGGACAGGATGTGCCCGCTAAGGATTGACCGAGCAGGGAAGCTGCTCGGTGGCCTCGTGAGGAAGGCTTTGATCCTTAGCGTAGATGGGCAGGTTGTGCCCGCTAAGGATTGACCGGACAGGGAAGCTTCTCGGTGGCCTTGTGAGGAGGGCTTCGATCTTTAGCGTAGGTAGGTACGATATGCCCGCTAAGGATTGACCGGGCTGGGAAGCTGCTTGGTGGCCTCGTGGGGCGTCGGTCACTCTCCCTTGACCCGTAAACCCTGGGAGAGAGACCGTCACGGACAACACGTGGCAGAAGCGCACAGGCAAGGCGCGTCGCTCCGTAGTACGCGTCATTCCAACTCCCATTGACCATTTGGGGCCCGTGAGGGACGGCATGGTCACCACGTGGCAGCTTCGCATTGGGAAATTTATAAATATCCCGTGATTCGCATTTTTGCGCGGAAAACTTCGGCCTTTAGGGATTCGCTTGGGGCTTATAAATAGCAAAGGCATTTCAGCCAAATAAACCCACCTTTCGCTTCCGAAAAATGGCCGGGTTTATTTACAGCATCAAGGAGATTATTTTCTTTGACGACGTGTACTTTTATGACCCGGAGTGCACCGAGGAGACGTACCAAGGGGTGATAGAGCACGTGGAGAGCCATTTCGGACGCTTACTCCCTCGGTGATCCGCGCTCCTCCAATTGCTCATGTTCGCGATTTCCAGGATGTCCCCGGGCCTGAACAATGCCTTGTCCGAGCAGCTGCAGGACGAGGCGATGGACAAGTTGCACACGCTTCGTCACTTCTGCCTGATCTCGAAGAGCAGGCGGGATCGCTCGGCGGCACTTCTTCTGGAGTGTTTCCAGAAGAGGCTGATCGCCGACTCCTGCCCGGCGGGTGCGGTCTCTTGCCTATCTGTGGCGTCTCAGGTCCGTGGGCACCATGATAGGGAGCGGGCCGCAGAAGCTAAGGCTCGACTGGCGGAAATCTCCTCGGAGTACCACCAGCAGTGCTTCCTTAATCCCCGTCCCCCTTTACCGTAATATTTTTATGTATATTTTTAGTGTGTAAGGCTGAGGAGTCCATAATACCACTCAATGAACAAAGTTCTTCTTTTCCGATGTGCTTTTGTCTCCTTTTATCCCTTTAATATTTTTGCATATTTTCTCAAAAACGAATCAGGGGATCTCGGAACCGTGAAAGAGAACAAAATTTATGGAAGAAGTCTCTTATAACTTGGGAGACTTAATAAAAATTACATTGCTTCGAAAAGAAGAAAATATATTCATTTTTATAGTTTGAGTTTCTCAGCGTTGTAGGGCCGAAGAAACTTGCGTCCCCCCACGTCTTATAAGCGATAGGTTCCACCGGGCAATACTTCGGAGACGAGGAATGGGTCGTCCCACTTCGGGGAGAACTTGTGCAGCCTGCCTTGGTCTATAAATTCATTCCGCCTCAGGACTAAATCTCACGTCTTGAAGGCACGATGCTTAACTCGTGCATTGTAGTAGCAAGCAGTTTGCTGTTGATAAGGGGGGCTTTGATCTGTGCCCGGTCCCGCTTCTCTAGCAAGATGTCCAAATTAGTCCGGAGTGCCGAGGTGTTTACTTCGTCATCGAAGTGTTCGACTTTGTAACTGGGTAGTCCGATCTCTGCTGGAACTATTGCCTCGGTACCGTAGCATAGGCTGAAAGGGGTCTCTCCAGTAGGCGTCTTCTTTGATGTGCGTAAGGCCCATAACAACCATGGTAGTTCTTCGACCTAGCTGTCCTGCCTTCCTTCTAGATGAGTTTGAAGACCTCGGATGACGTCCCGGTTAGCAACTTCGGCCTGCCCGTTGCATTGAGGATGCGCGACCGCGGCAAACTTCATTAGTATGTGTTATTCGTTGCAGAACCCTCTGACTTTGTCTTTTTCGAAATTCGTCCCGTGGTTGGTAATGATGCACCTCGGGATCCCGAATCGGGAGATTACGCCGTTCTGCAGGAATTTGATGGTCGTAGTGGCGTCCGGTTTTCTGATGGGGACAGCCTCAATCCACTTCGTGAAATAGTCTACCGCGACGAGGATGTATTTATGCCCGCCCGTACCTGTGGGGAGTTGACCCACCATGTCTATCCCCTATTGGGCGAACGGTCAGGGAGAGATGAGGGCCGTTAGCTCGGTAGCCGGAAGACAGGGTATGCTGCCATGAAGTTGACAGCTTTTGCATCTTCTGACGAGCTTTTGAGTGTCTTGGTGAATCGTCGGCCAATAGTAGCCTTGGAGCAGTGTATTTTGTACTAAGGTACAAGCCTCTTGATGTGCTCCATCGACCCTTTCGTGTATCGCACGCAGGACGTAGTCGGCTTTGTGGGGGTCGACGCACCGGAGCAGAGACTGTGTGTATGACTTCTTGTAAATGTTTCCATTGCTCCAGACGAAATGGAGGGCTTTAACTCGAAGGCGGCGCGCTTCCCCTCGGTCCTCTGAAAGTGTACCCTCCTTCAGGAACTTTACGAGGGGCTTTCTCCAATCCCGGCCTTCCTCCTGAGTAGTGTATACTTGAAGCGTTGCCTCTCTGTCTTCCACGCTGGGCTGTGGCAAGACTTCGAAGAGGATATTCCTCTTATTGTTGGCCGTATAGGAAGATGCTAGCTTGCTCAGGGCGTCGGCCTGGGCGTTCAGGTGCCGAGAAATCTGCTCCACTTGAACTTCGTCGAAACTTCTTCGTAGTCTCTTTACCTCGGCTAAGTACTTCACCATAAGCGGCTCTCGGGCCTCAAAGCACCCGGTCACTTGGCCGACGACCAGGGCGGAGTCACCGCGAATTCGTATTGTCTTCAGCCTCACTTCGGATGCGATTCGCAACCCGGCAAGCAAGGCTTCGTATTCCGCGGCGTTGTTGGACTCTCTGAACCCAAGCTTCAAAGAGTACTCCATTTCTGTCTCGTTCGGGTCTCAAATGATAAGGCCGGCACCGCTTCCCTCCTCGGTAGAGGATCCATCGACGTAGAGGACCCAGTCGGGGACGGAGTCGGGCACTTCTTCGATCGAGGGTCGGAACCCGGGGACGGGCGTTGACGCTGCTTCCTTGTTAGGGATAGTACACTCAACAACGAAGCCTGCCGGAACTTGCGCTTTGATGGCTTGCCTGGGACGGTATTTGATCTCGAATTGGGATAACTCCCACCTCCATTTCTCCAGACGACCAGACGACTCGGGGAAGGCGAGAATAGCCTCTATGGGCCGCTCGGTGAGGACAGGGATGGTGTGTGCCTGGAAGTAGTGTTGTAGCTTCCTTGAGGCGACGATAAGCGCCAAGACAATATTTTCTATGGTCGGGTACCTTGTTTCCGCATCTTTAAAGACATGGCTCACGTAGTAAACCGGCTTCTGTACTCCTTCGACTTCTTGGACGAGCACCGAGCTGATCGGATACCGCAAGGTACAGTAACAGCACGTCTCCTTCGATTGGCCGGGTTGAGCAGTGGGGGAGTTTCTAGATGCACTTTGAGTTGCTCGAAAGCGTTTTGACACTCTTCCGACCATTCGAACCTTGGGATCTTTCTCAGCGCTTTGAAGAATGGGAGGCACTTTTCTCCGGATCTCGACATGAAGCGACTAAGACCAGCCACTCTCCCTGTAAGTCGCATGATCTCCACGTTGCTCTTTGGCGTGGCCATGTTGAGAATAGCGCTGATCTTCTCCGGGTTAGCTTCGATTTCTCGGTGGGTAACCATGAACCCGAGGAATTTCCTACCAGTGACTCCGAACGCGCACTTGACTTGATTCAGCTTCATTTTGTACTTGCGGAGGGTGTCGAATGTCTCGCCAAGATCCTTGGCGTACTCATCCGATGAGGTTGATTTCACGAGCATGTCGTCGACGTAAACCTCCATGTTCCTCCCGATCTGCGGTTTGAACATTTTGTTAACCAGGCGCTGGTATGTAGCCCCGGTATTTTTGAGGCCGAAGGGCATCACTTTGTAGCAATATACCCCCGGTCCGTGGTGAACGCGGTCAGTTTTTCATCTGCCGGGTTCATACGGATCTGGTTGTAGCCGAAGAAAGCGTCCATGAAATTGAGCAATTCGTGGTCTGCTGAGCTGTCCACAAGCTGGTCTATCCGAGAGAGGGGATAGTTGTCTTTCGGGCATGCTTTCTTCAAATCTATGAAGTCGATGCACATGCGCCACTTCCCACTCTCCTTTTTAACCATGACCATATTCACCAGCCATTCTGAGAAGGCCACATTTCGATTGAAGTTGGCTGCAAGCAACCTATCGACCTTGTCCTCGATCGCCTTTTGTTTGATCGGAGCGAAACTTCGCTTCTTTTGTCTGACGGGTCGAGCCGTCGGGTCGACCCCGAGCTTGTGTGATATTACCTTGGGGTCGATCCCGGGCATGTCAGCAGGCTCCCAGGCGAAAATGTCCGAGTTTCCTCGGAAAAAGTGGATCAAGTCTTCATGCCGGGCTCCCGTCAAAAGGGATCCGATTTGGACAGTTCGTTCCTTGTTCCCCTTGACGAGGGGGACCTCTGTTAGTGCTTTCACCAGGGCCCCTCGGATTTCCTTCTGTTCGTCACGAGTATCCAAGGACCCCTAGAAATCATTTGCGCTTCCGAGGTCGTCGCTTTGCTCTTCAGTGGTGGATGTCGCCGTGAAGCAAATCTTGGTGATTTGCTGGTTCCCGTAAGCCCGGCCTATCCCACCTTGATCCAACGGAAACTTGATCGCGAGGTGGTAGGTCGAGATCTGAGCCCGAAGAGAGTTTAGCGTCGGGTGTCCCAAGAGGATGTTGTAGGACGAGGGGATCCTGACAATGATGAATTCCATCGGTACGATCTTCGTACGGCCCGCTTCCCCAATGTTAAGGAGGAGGGTAACCACTGCCTCAGCCGGGATGGAGTGGTTGGTAAACCCCGACAGGATGTGGGCGGTTGGCCGTAAGTCGGACTGGCCGAGCCTCATACGCTGGAAGTAGTAATAGAAAAGGATATCTGCCGAGTTTCCTGAGTCAACCAATATCCTTTGAACCTCGTAGCGATGGACCCGTACCGTAATCACGAGGGGGTCGTTTTGAGGCAAGGATATACCGTGGAGGTCTTCATCAGTGAAGATAATGAGCTCCACGGTCTTGCATTTCTTCCGGGGCTGGTCGCTTGTTCCTTCGACGGGTAGGAGGCGGCGAATCTCGCCGGCCCCATGTGCACACCCCGAAGAAACGACCATGATTTGGCCGATCATTAATTCGCTGGAAGGGGGATGGTTGTCGTGCTCCCTGTCTGCTTGTCGTTTTTCCCGCAGGTATTTCGCCAGGTGGCCTAAGCGGATCAACTCCTCGATGTAGCCGCGGAGTTGTTTACAGTTCTCGGTCGGGTGTCCCTGCGACCTATGAAAGACGCAGTACGGGCCTTGGGTTCGTTTAGCTGCTCTATTGGTGACCGGAGGGAGCTTGAAGAATCGCTCGCCCTTCGCCTCCTCTAACAGCTCGGTCTGAGAGATGTTGAGTTGAGTATACTCCTGGAACTTCGGGGAGTATGGTTTTGGCCGGTTGACCTTCTTCGTCTTTTCTCCGCCCTTCTTCTTTTGGTCGGCCTGGTTACCCCAAGGTAGGTTTGCGTTTACCTCAGACTCGAGTTAGATTTCTCGCTCGGTCCAAGCTTTCACCCCGGCCATGGTCTTAGGGTGCGCTAATGCAAAGGAGCGGAGCCACTCTTTGTGCCTAAGACCCGACCTCAGAGCGGTGATGACAGTTTCGTCCCGGTGCTCGGGGAGTTCGAGAAGAGCGTTGTAGAAATGAGTGACGTATCCTTTAAAGGATTCCTTGTCCCCGTTCTTTATGGTGAAGAGGTAATCGACAGTCCGCTTCTGTCGTCTGTTCCGGACGAAATGTCCGAGGAATTGGGCGGCCGGCTCATCAAAGGTAGAGATGGAGCGTGGAGTGAGTCCTCGGAACCAGTCTCGACCAGCCCGGATGAGAGTGGCGGGATATGCTCAGCATTGGGTGGCGTCTGAGTTATCCTGGAAGCTCATGACCGCCGTGAATGCGTCCAGATGGTCCTTCGAGTTAGACTTCCCATCGAAGAGGGCCACCTTGGGAGGTTTGTTTCTGGACGAGACGCGTGCAGCGAGTAGTTCTTCGGTGAAGGGCTTTGTAAGCGAGTCTGCGGCATACCTGGCCCCCTCGCTCGACGGGTGACCCTCCCAATGTATACCCTCGATCTTCTTTTCGAGGGCATCAAGACGATTGTGGTACCCCAAGGATTTGGCGTGGTCGGAATAGTGGCATTTCCCGCTTGTGGCCTGCACCTGGCTGCAACTCCGGTTCCGTTCTATCAAATTCCTCAGGTCCTCTGGCGAGGTCCTTCTTGAGTCTTCGCTGCGAGTGCCGTTCTTGCGATCCCGTCGTGGGAGGGGGTGTCGGTCATGCCTGGGTGCAGGCGAGTTGACTGATACCTCCTCGGGAGGGACGGGAACGCGACGGGCCTCAGGGCTCTTTCGCGAGACCGCGGCGTAGGGCCATATGGCGTCCATAGGGTCATAGAATCGGTCGCCGTGGGGGACCTGTGGTCGCCGGAGTGAGCAAGACGTTGTTCAGTGGTGTCGGCGTGGGCTGCTTCATCTCCCCCTCTGCGGAAGTCGTGATCCCGGGCGGGGGAACGGCGACCTGGGGGCTGGGCCTGCTGTTTGTACGCGGACAAGGGCATCCACTATGGACGCGAGCCTATCGATCTTTGCCGAGAGGGCGTGGATGGCATTCGGTGGCGGAGTAAATCCGTCCGCGCTTCCGTTGTGTGGAGGGCGGCGGCTTGTGCTGGGATCCCCACGGTCTTCGCTCTCCATATAGTCGAGAGCGGAAGATCAACTTTTGATGGGTGGAAAAATTTCTAGCTTCCCACAGACGGCGCCAACTGACTGAGGTTAGGATCTCCTTTAGATGTTGTCCTCCGTCGATCTATCGCGAGCGTTGGTGAACGGCTAAGATTGGTGTTGAGGGTTGCCTCCCTGAGCGTGTGAATCTCAGTGGGCTTGTTGTGAGGCGAAGCCGAGCAATCTGCAAAAGAAATCCCAGGGTGGTTGTACCACCGTGGACCCTCCGACGATCAAGTTAGCCGAGGAATTTGGACGGAGTAGCGGCTTATTCGAGTAAAATTGCGTTACTTGAGTCGTCTGGCAGAGGAGTTTGTATAGTGGTCGCATGGAGCGAGCTGCGGCGAGATCTTCGCCGTCGGTTACGCCCCTGGCATTACGCCTGCGTGAATGACGGGATCCCCTCATTAATGACGAAATACACTCGTTAATGGGGGAATACGGCGGCGTGGAACGCGGGATCGTGGGGTGGCAGATATCTCGCGTCTGGCGAAATCCGCGGAGCCGTGGCGGAGGCGCTTGGGCTCTGCGTTCTTGGTTGCTCGGTAGAATCGAGGAGTCTTAGCTCGGCGGGAGGCTCAAGGAGAGCGGGAGGCCGAGAAAGCTCGGTTCGGTGATAGCTCGAGGGCGAGCCGGGAGGGCTGAGGAAGCTCAGCGTGTAGGAGAGCTCGGAGGCGAGTCAATAGTTATTTGTATGGCGAGCATAGAAGTGTTCTGGGAGGCCATCAAATGTCGGGTCAATCCTCGAGGCGAAGGCGTAGGGAATGCCTTCAATGCATCATGTTTGCTCTTGTCCCGTGGACACGTTATCTACCACGTGTCATGATCTGAGAAGTTCCCACTTATGAGTATCATCACTATCGAATGTGGTTTTATTTGAAACCCTTCTTTTTGAATCGGTTTCTTTTCTTTTTCATCAAATGATTTTATGCTAAGCATTCCCATCTTTTGTTGTCAGTGCTACAAAATATGCCATGGACTATAATCCTATAAATTTGAAAGACTGATACTGTATATAATGACGTGTATGCTTCATTTGCATGCATATTTTATTATTTTATAGCATTATAATATAGAAAAGAAAAGGAAGGAAAGAACGTCCGAAAAGAAAAGGCCGCAATATAAGACTTTTTTCGGAATTGAAAATATATAAAAATATAATTCATTTTGAGGATTTGGGATTTTTTTCCCAACTGCGGAGTAGGATAAGAGGAGGTGCAGGTTACCGCTCTGGGGTTTGGCAAGACCAATGCCAAGGTTAGGATTTTGGGGTCTAACAAAGTTGTTTGGATTCAATTGGATTTTTAATCGAATCGGATCTAGATTTCGGGTTCCGTGATCGTCTATATCTTAATTATTGTTGTCTTTTTGATCGGCCATGTGTCCGTCTATTTTATTCTTCAGTATTTATTTATTTATTTATTTGATGCAACGAAACCTACCGGTCCCGTGTATCCCTCTTGAAGCACTAAATATGACAAATCTGTGATCCACAGCAAGACCAACCTTAGGACTTTTTAAGATTTTCCTGCACACAAGCACCCAATTCATACAATACACTGCTCAACATGCAAACATGTACATATAGCCATGCACATTCTTCTGCCAGCCTATTGGTTTTTTTTCCTTTTTCCTTCTCTTTTTTGGCGCTTTACCATAAATAAGTCTTCGTTTGTTTACCTATTTGATTATATTAAATTTGTTTTTTTAACATTTTGTTCATTGATCTAATAAATACAAAAATAACGGATTTCCAATGGTCAGACATATTTCCCGGTTAGATCAATAGATAAATCATATCATTTTGGTGAATACACGTTTTAGTTTTAGATAATTGATCTTACACTTTAGTGAAAAAATTGTTTTCTATCCACTATTAAATTCTTTGTTTACATTTGAGTCATGGAATAGTTTTTATTGGCTCGCTACTCAATATTAACATTATTTTATTCCATACAGGTAAGCTTATATGGTGGAAAAATTCCGATCGGTCCTCTTTTTTAAAATCTCTTTCTATTTACTCTCACTATTTAGATTTAACCAACAAATTATTGAAAAAAAATCACGTCTCGCAAAAAAGTAAAGAAAAATGCAAGAAAATAGAAAATTTTGATATTTCTGGAAAATTGACTATTTTCGATCGCTAGCATGTAAAATATGAAGATTTTGAAAGAAACCAAAAAAAATTAAGGTTTTTAAAATTTCACTATCTTCTTTTGGTTACGGCGTTTATAATATTAAAGAATAAAGAAAAATAATATTAAAGAATAAAGAAAACAGAAAATATTTTTTTTAAATGTTGCAATTTCCATTTGCAATTATTGAAAAGCCTAAGAATTTTTTTTAAAGAATTTATGATTTTCTTATGTTATATGACAAGCAAAATATTAAAAAACCATTTTTTGTGATTTTTAAATATTTCTTGACTTCCGTATGCTACAGCGTGCAAATATCAGAAATTTAAAGAAAACAAATTCTTTTTTTGGTATTTTGTAAAATTTCAGAATATTTCATATGCTGCTAAGGGTTCCTAATAACAAAAAATTTAAGATTCGTTTTTATTCCATTGCCATTCGTAATATTTTAAAAATATAAAAAATAACTTTTTTTGCAATTTTCTTGTGTTATAACATGTAAAATATAGAAAAACCGAATAATATAGAAAATATTGAGACTTTTAAAAATTTTACAATTTCCATGCATTCTAACGAGCAAAAATTATTGAAAAACCGAATAACAAATTCTTGAGATTTTTGAAGATTTTGCAATTTCTGTATGCCATAACAAGCAAAATATTAAAACCCAAAAAAAGAAAATTTCACGATTTTCATGAACTACGACGGGGAAAATATCGGAAATTTAAAGAAAAACAAAAAAAATTAAGATTTTGTAAAATTTCATGATTTTCGTATATTGCAAAGGGTCCTGATAGCATAGAGTTTGTCGCTCAAACCAGAAATCTTTATTTTATTAAGTTCTTAGAGTAATCGGTGGCCTTTTTTTTACTTCACATGACTTTTTGTCTTCATAGTATCCGGATGTTCTCCAAAAGTAAAAATAACTAAAATATTGAAAAACAGAAATAAGAAAAGAAATATTTGAGATGATTCTTTTACAACGAATGCAGAATGTGGGTGGCCGTATCCACAAGAAAGCAGTGATGGCCCACTTTCCTCGTCGGATCCACTAAAAGTCATCTTTGAAATTTCATGATTTTCATATGCCATACAGCATGCGAATTAATGAAAGGAAGGAACAAAACAAATTCTTTTTTGGTTTTTGAAAATCTTTCAATATTCAAGTGACTTGTCATGCAAAATATTGGAAAATGAAGAAAATAGATTTTTTTTTAATTTCTGATAATTTTCATTTGTTATAGAAAAATGTTGAAAACAAAAAATAAGAAAAAATATGGGATTTTTGAAAATATAGCAAATTTCATGCCCTATAACAAGCAAAATATTTTTAAAATCCAAAGAATATTTTGAGATTTTTTAAACTATCACTATTTTTGTATGTTAGCATACAAAAAATGGGAAACGAGGCATGCAGGGACAATGCAGGCCTATAACTGCAGTGTCCAGACTGCAGGCCCCATGGAGATTAAAGGATTTTTTACACATATACCCCTGGACCCTATATGTCTGCAGTCTGAACACTGTAGTTATAGACCTACGGTGTGTTGGCTATAGTGCCCTCAATACAATTATCGTAGTTGCAGGCAGGTGATTATGATGATTGAGGGATGACCTATACCGATAGAACAGTTTTACTCGAGATGATAGTATGCTATCTGGTTTGTCTTTATCATCATATATATGTTGATAAAGCCCATAAGATTCTTGCTTGACTACCAACATTATGATGGCGATCATATACGTGGGAGCTGAGGATCTATAAGCACATCCTTAAATGTCCCTAGTCGTGGGAGTATCGAGACTGGGTATCGATACTCCAGTGTAGACTAGTGTATACTGATCGAGATCCCGACGAGGGGCGGTGGCCAGGTCTCACAAGCCATTGTTGTTAGTTTGTTCACATAAAATATTATACAGGTGCTCATTGGGTTATGCGTACACTGGACGGACTCGCCGGGAACCTGCTAGTTGGTATTATACCTATTGTCAGATAGCAGTTCCCAGGTGACATGTGTACAAGTTAGTTTGTCGACCTGAGATCATCATTTGTCTCGTGTGAGTTCCTACCGTGCTTTGATTACTACTCTACTACGGCTCAAAAGATTCGTGCAAACAGGTTTTAGTTGGGTACAGTCCCGAGCGACATGGAGGCAGTGAGCGGATCGTCGGGGATTTGTCTCTCCCGGTATTGGGGGTTGATGTCGCACAGTGCATGGGTGACCATCACCAGAAAACCTTGGCCAAGGTATACGAGAATTACCGATCCAGGATAGATAATTTCTCAGGAGGTGATGGGTTTTCATACCGACACGAATTATCGCATTGTTAGGGGCCTGAATTTATCCACCCCCTAGACTCGATATGCGATACTCATAGACGAACAGACCGGACTGTACGGATATTGTCACTGTCAGGCTCAGTAGGGTTTCAGGATGAGTTCGCTCATCAGCCTCTCTTTTGGTCAATACATAGGTAGCCCGTTATGTACAGCTAGTACCACTGACGTGCTTGTGGTTAAACCCACTGCCAGCATATTGACGAGTCTTCAGAGTCCCCCACAGAAAGTTTCTCAAGTTCGGGCGAAACGTTGTAAAGGCTGTATGGTTTTATGGCAGGGTTTGATCATATACGTGCACTTGTGCACGGATCATGATCGGACGGATCATACTAGTAGGCTTTGGTTTAAGCCGGATCCTAGTATTATATTTGTTGGATTACTTTCGTCTCATTGCATTCGCATTCAGTCGGAATGCGGATGCAGGTATGTATATACTGGTGAGGGGTATCCTTGTGATCCGTCACGAGTTTATTTTAGATGTTGCCATTCTCTTTGGATTAAACATTTTGGTTTAAATGTTTAGTGGTGGAAATTGTGAGTGGAAATCATGATGAAGGGCATTAAATGAGGCATGTGCATGGATGATGACTCATGGTCTTATTTTTTATACAATGTCACCTTTTTTGATTGATTATTGTATTGAAATGATATGAGGAGAGAGGGAGGGCAGCCACTAGGCTTGGGGTTGGTCTTGAGTTTTCATTCTAGCACTCTCACATTTTCATACAACACAATAACAAAAAGGGGAGCTTTTCTTCATTTTCTTCTCTAGCTCACATCTTCCACCATGGCTTTATCTTCAACTTCCATCTATACAATCTCATGTGTTGAGAATCAATAGATGTTTAGAGACAAAGTTATTACACACATTCTCTAATTCACCTTGGACATGTCGGCTAGCAAACTTCATGTCCGAGTTGCTTCGGTTTGAAGCGGGAGCCCGTAAAAAGACTTCTTGACGTGGTGCCCTTTCGACGAGGAGATCGGAGATCGAGCGAGATCGGAGATGCCGCGAGGAGCTAGGGATGGTGGCTAAACACCGAAGGACACGAATCGATCGGTATAACCATTTTAACTTCTTTGTAGATTGCTAGTTTAGTGTTAATGGTACGATCCGGGTAAAGGTTATGGTAGCGTCAAGTTTTAAAAAGTTTTTGTTCCGCATTTGACATCGAAAAGACGGCCGGGGCGCTGCCGTAACCCAACATGATATCAGAGCCACGCCATTAACCCTTACTAGCTTGTTCTAACATGTTTAAAATATCAATCGAACGAAATTCCAAAACCGCATTTCCATTCATGAAGTTTCTGTCGATTTTTTAAACTGGTCGAAAAATTATTTTCAGTGTGTCAGAAAATTGTGCAGGCTTTTTTAAGAACACCGAAGAAATTTGAGAGCACGTTCTCATCATCGAACCGTGGAACCGCGGCGGAAACATCATGTTTGTCGCGGTTGCGCGGCGGTATGGTGGCAACAGTGCGCCATTTTTTTTCTGGGTGTCTTTCATGTGGAATTGTGGTTTCTGGAATATTTTGTTTTGGCCCAGATTTGTTTGAGTGCTGGGTTTTGCACTTGGGGCCCACTTCGGGAAATTTTGTCGATCGAAATTTTAAATATGATAGTTCACAGTACTTACATTACTATCTGCGACCGTGAATGTCATTCGAGCGGTAAATCTTATCTAATTGCTATAGCTCTTTTAGACGGGTTTGCGAACGTGACATTCACGTTGATATTCTGTGTTGTGCTGTGATGTTGCGGATTTGTCGTGGTGGATAGTTTGAGTGCAATGGTGGTGCAGTTTGGATTTATTTGTACATTTGATATCGCAGGGCGAGCGTCCGACATGTGGACTGTTCTTTTGGTGCACGACCGGGTTGAGGTCGATATCACCGTTGTACATATTTTCTTTTCTGTACTAGGATTACCCCGCGGTGGAGTGTGCGGATAGCCGGGTTCTAGAGGGTAACGGGCCCGCATCTCATGGCTTTGAGACGGAGGGGGCTTCACTCTAGAATTGGCGGACTATTCGCCGCACTCGTAGGGGGTATAGGTTGACCCAAGAAGGGGTGCTCAAGTTACCGGATTCCGTGAAGTGCTGGGTGGTCCATTCACTTTGCTGAAGGGGGCTGCCTCGCTTCAGGTTTTGGCGGGTAACTTTCTGCGCTCATAGAGATCTAGGTTTTCATTGCACAGGCTATCCATACGACCAGGGGAACGTCGGGTTTCAGTTGTGGCTCAAAGGAAACCCGGGGCTCCCAGTTTATCTGTATTGTTCTGTGATGATTATTACTTTTCTGTGATGTTGCATTTATCATGCTTGGAGCGATTATTGTATATTGTTATATATATATACCAGTAGATGTTGTATATGTTTTGCACCCGCGCTAGTCCAGTCCCTGCTCTGTCGTTAGTTAAGTAACCTAACGGGTGATGACGGCACCCAGTGGCGAATGTAGATGGCATATACGTACATCATATTTTCGTTCTTTTCTGGTGTGATTAATTGATGGGACTGCATTGATTCGGATCAATGCAAGGAAAACAAACATATTCGATGTTGTTGGAACAATTTTCAAAAAGCTGTTATTGCTAGGGCGTTTTCTTTTATTTTGCATGGTGGTATTCGGTTATGAATATCCAGCACCTCATTCGACGAGGTAAGGGCCGAGATCCTTTCATCGGGAGTGACCCCTTGGACAGAGATTTGCGTCAGGGTAATAACTTCATTATAGTCGATTACTTTTTGCTTTGCATCGCGGTATTCAGTTGGAATATCCTGCACCTCATTCTACGGGGAAAGAGCCGAGATCCCTTCACCGGGAGTGACCTCTTTTGCAAAGGTTTTCGCCACTATATTTATAAAATGCAATCCGGTTTCTTCAACGATATCAAGTTCATTACATTAAAGGTTTTTCGCCAAAAACCAGCCGTAGCCCTCCGTCATTTCTTATGAGTATTATTTAGTATTCGTGCTGCGTTTGTTGACCTAGTCAAGGTGTAGTGTTCGGTAGCTAAGTGGTGCTTATTTGTTGCATTTTAAATGCGATTGGTTAGGACAGTCGTGCGGCCTTGTTGACCTAGTCAAGGGCACGTACGGGTGGGTTTAATGCAATCCAGGATAATGACGGGTTGAACTTGACTAGTGGTTTATGGTTTGTTGACCTAGTCAAGGTCATAAACCGCTTGGGGTAAAAATCATATCGGAAGTTTCAAACATACAGGAAACTTGCCAAGTATGTGCATACCTTATACAGTGTGATAACTTGAGTGGCTTCTATCAAGTTATCATGCGATAATAGTTGGATCCCGATTCCCACTGATGAGTTGGTTTACTCCTTGGATGATCCTGACTAATTCTTCTTTCAGGTTTGGAGGAGAATTTGAGAATACAGTGGGAGATTTCCTGATTAGATAAAGTGATTAACCATTCTGATCTAGGTTAGAGTACACGCAGAGTGTTTCTTTTCTCTCTCTCTTTGACTGCGACCATGGCCCGACCCTATACTATAACTCAGTAACCAAGTTAACCGAACTTTCTTAAAACACTGGCTTTTGGATTGTCTGAGTTGCATAGATCATTGCCACTCCTTCTTTTACCCTTTGACTTTCTCCAGAACACCCCGTATTATTACGAACATTCACTTCCATTGGATAAATCCATCGTATGGTTATATACGAACTCGAAGGAACTTGTTCAAGATTCGAGAATGGATTCTGGTTCTGGAGAGATTGAATATGATTATTCAGTTGTCTTTTCCTTTTACCTTCTCTCAGATTATGAGGGCTCCTAAGATTAGGAGAGGGTACACCTATTGCGCTTATTGGATAGTCTTCTTCCAAACCATAGGCAGGTGCCGAAAGGTAGGGAATGAAGAAAAGCAATTAGCCTAACTTGGGTGTACAGAAGGTAATAAGTAAAGATAAATAAAGGGATTAGAAAAGGGGCAAAGTAAATTGCGACTGCTATCATTCACGACCAAACCACGTATTTCATCGCCACTCCTACTTCACCTTTGTATTTCTCCAGAACACTCCGTATCACTACGAACATCCACTTCCATTGGATAAATCCATCGTATGGTTATATAAGAACTCGAATGAACTTGTTCCAGTTCGGGGATTGATTCTAGTTCAGGAGAAATAGGAATAAGGTTTATTCAGTTGTCTTTTTCATCACCTTCTCTCAGCTTGCGAGTACTCCTAGGATTAGGAGAGTACACCTATTACGCTTATTGGATAGTCTTCTTCCAAACCATAGGCTGATGCCGAATGGTAGGGAAGACAGAAAACCATTTAGCCTAAGGGGGTGTACAGAAGGTAATGAGTAAAGACAAATAAAGGGATTTGGAGAGATGGCAAAGAGATATACGGTTACAGTCATGAATCTGGATAATGGAAGAGGCATTAATAGGAATACCCGGATGCCCCTTCGAAACATATTCATGTTTCAGTTTCACTGTGTATTGTTACTAGAAAACTGATTACCCAATTAGCCCTTGCTCCAGAGTATGTATTTACCAGGTTTGATTCTCACATCTGTATGGTCTTACAGATGATGAGTGGGAGTAAGTTATTGAGAATTAGGTGATCATCCTCATTACATCGGAATTCGTTGTAATTGGTGATATTTGAGGAGATTACCTGGGTTTTTGCCGGACGGCAAATATTTGGTTTTGAATATCCGTTGTTATGCATCAATTTTAAATTGATATATCTGTACGTTTATTTTATAAAGTGAGATATAACTTTTTAAAATTATGTCCATGATATTTACCTATATCAGTTGATGGTTAGGTAAGGAGTATTCAACAGCGGTGTAATTCTTCATAACCATAGTACCGTTTTCAACCTACGACGCACATGGTTTGAGTTATTCAACTCAGGGGACTTGTACAAAGTATTGTATATTGTCCAGTGTCCATTAAGACAGAGGGGTTGGTCCTCGTTCTATATTCTGTTTACTTGTGACTTCTCTGGTTTTTAGACAAGTGTTTCGTAGAAATACAAGGTTTAAATTTTGAGAATTTATAGGTACAAGAATAAAGTAGAGAAGCATATGTTGCAAGTATCGGGATTCTTCAAGGTTATCGAAGATGTAGATACTTATGTTTGGTATTCAGTTGATAGTAATGGTTTTGAGAAACTTGTTTCTCTTTCAGGTTACTCATAATTGGATGCACTCCTAAGTTGAGTAATATTGATCGACCTCTCTCTATTTAGTTGACATGCACTGGAGACAGCTGCATTATTTGAATCTGTTTCCAATTAAATCAGTGCCTCTGTTTCTATATTGTATATAGAATGGTTCATATCTTAACGATGTTAAGGTATTTGGAGTTATCCGGCTTATGCTTAAAACCAGACTCTGGATAACTCAAGGCACGTTTCTGTAATGGCTGTTTGTGGGTTATCCCAGGCTATGACGAGGGGTGACTTTCTACCATCTGGAAGATCAATAGTGATATTGTTCTTGACTCGCCACAGTTTTAGTAAAATGGACTTTTTCAGAAAACAGTAGTAGGAGTATGGTAGAACTGGAAGTGATTCCAGAACCGCAAACGATTACTGAAAATTTGATAAGAACCTAAAGATTCAATCGGGTTTAACATTCCGTTAGCCACTCCGCAGATATGGTGGGTAACCTCAGGCACCCGAGAGGTACTCTGGAAGCCTTAAGAACGGTGATAGGGAGGTTCTTGTTTACCCAAACTTGACACTACTGTTGTTCCAGACTATGAGGCCCGGCATGAGGATGAGTATATCGTCGTTCTAAACTAGCTTTAGAAGTGCACGTGTATATGACTCTACCAGAGGGTTGTCGTAGTCAGTAGGAGCAGCGGAAGCGTAGTGAACAAGTAGCTTATGTCTATTTATAGACTAAAACAGATATAGCGAAAATAGATCATCTAATTTTGATGTGATAGTCATAGGCTTTGACTTCATCAGAATAGGGGATGGATCTGTTAAGAAGGTAGTAGTGTAACATTTCAGAAAATATAAAATATTATTTTTGGAATTTAATATTAAAATAATATTTTTCCCGAAAACTGCCCGATTTGCGAGATTGGGGTTTTCGAAAAAAGGGTATAAATATATACCAATAATTATGAAATGAATAGAAATTAAAATGATTTATTCATTTAAAAATATATTTAAAGGATTTGGCATTTTAAAAATTTATTATATGCAATTTTGATAAAAACCCGATTAGTGCACTGCTAATCGCGATTAAGCCAAATCCGTATTTCTATAGTTTTTCGTGGCCAGTGCACCATGTCATGTTATGTGGCGATTACATGTCGTGTTCTTGTGTTATTTTGGGTATTTTGTGACTTGGGTTTTTAATAAAAAGAAAAGGGTAAAAGAGAAAGGGGTATAAGTGTAATATTGAGAGAGAGTGGGTGAGAATAATAGAGGAGAGAGAGGGGGGCTGTCTCATTCACCTCCCCATTTCATTTCCTTCTCTTTCTTCTTCCTCTCTTCCCTCCACCTTCACCCCATGATATCATCTCAAATTCTTGATCAAAACCCTAATTCCCATTCACAAAAATTGATCCCCTCTACACCCTCTACACATTGGACCAAGAAAAGTGAGATTTCGACCACCTTGAGGAGCTAGGGTTTTTCTTGGGTTGCCCAAGTGAGGTAATTTCATCACCCTTAGCATAATATTTCATTCAATTTACCTTGCATGCAAGTTTAGAGGTGAAATTGTGATGTTTAGTAAGCTTTGGGAAACTCTAGTAAAGGGTTTGAGTGTTGGTTAAAATTGGTAATGTTGTGGCTGTTAACTAGACTTGGGGGCTGTTTAATGACCTGGACCAGAGCCTAGAAACCCCAAAACACGGATTTAGAAACCCCGACATAGGATAAATGTGTGAATTGTGAGGGTATTTTGGAATCTGGAGCAACCCGGGGACACTAGAAATGATTTTGCAATTACTGGGAGTCGTGCAGGCATCTAGGAAGCTACCACTGAGACCCAAGACCAAACCCTAACATCCAGGCCGTAGATTTATTCAATCTGGCCGCAATTTGCGGCCAGAGTAGGGTAGAATTGTGCCAGTTTGGTTCCAGGGCCTTATCTGCAGTAAATTTGATCCTCCATGTATGCAGAATTGACCAATTTGGCTTAGGGTAAAATCTGGGACCATTTCCATGAGTTGATGCATTGTTTTACGACTTCATTTTGACTTGATTTTGGTATTTGGTATTGTGTTCCCATCGTGTGGCGTTTGGACGTCCACGACCAGGGTTTTTGGTCATGTTTTGCACGCAAAGCTATAGGTTTTGACCTATGAGCGAAATGTGTACCGTTTTGGTTTTCCGCCTTGATTTTTAACACGCATTGCGACTGTTTATCATTGTAGGTATCTTCACGTGGATTCCGAGGCTACGGAGTGTGGCGTCATCGATTTCGGCGAGCGAAGACCAGGTGAGTGGATCTATATCCACGGGGGAAGTCGGGTGGATGGCGTATAGCACCCCCGCAAAGTTTTGGTGGAAACCGATTATAGAATATGGTTAAGGAAACAAAGATTAGGAAACTAGGGTTAGAATGAAGATAGCTATGAAACCATATTAGAAACTAGAGGATAGTTAGAGGTGATATGTTACTACTATTATAGGATGACGTTTAGCGGTATTGCCGTTTAGGGTACTGTAAGACTAGATAGTCGATGGAGATGTGTCATCCGAACCATTCCTTTTTCTAAACCAAAGAATCGTATGTATCTTTTAAATATATATCTTGAGGGATGTTACGGATTTTCAAATGATATCTTTTTCTTAAAAACACCGTAACCCCTATTTTCAAAACTACGATTCGCTTCTTTAAAAATCTGATTGTATGGTTCGGGTGTGTATGTTAGATTAGATACTTATACTTAGTAGAGATAGAATGTTTATGTAAATTCGATTTGATGTGTGATATAAATGCGATGAAAGAATATAAGAAGGATATGATGATATGATGATATATTGGTATACGGATGTGAGTCGATCGAGATGATTTATACCCTGCCGGCCCCTGATATGAGATTATTGTGGATGTGAACTGGGACATAGGTATATATATATAGAATGTTGTGAATCATGAATGATAGACCGTATGTGATATTAGGCCGTACCCTCATTTGTCCTATAGAATGATAGGATCCCTATTAGCTTAATGCCGCCGTACGATAATTTTCCGTGCGTGATGAGTTTGATTTGATGATTGATCCTTACCTTTGACTAGAGGTTGTCGTACGATGGATTATACCGTACGCGTTGATGTCTTGGCTGGATGCCGATTGATAGATTCCCAGACTCGGTCATATTAGATACGTATACCCATCAGCATTTGCATATTATTTACCTTATGCTGCATTCATATTATTTCCATCGCATTGCTTATACCTGTGCTAGTACACTTGCACCATTATCGATGATGCGTATGTTACACGTACACAGATTTGCTGGCTCACACACTTCATCATCGATAATTGCCATGTCACTACACAGTAGGGTTGCTGCATCATGATATGACTCTTCGCATAACATGCTTACGTATACATTGCTACATCCATACTTGCGCATATATACATTGTATATTCATATTGTGCATATATACACTGACATATCCATATTTGTGCACATACACATTGTATATCCATATTGGTGCACATATATATTGGTACATCTACACTTGCGCATATTCATATTGTACCTATATAGATAATTGGTTTTATTGTAAAATTGGGAACCGCATGTTATATTTTAAAAACTGGAATCATTTTAAAAGAGCGGTTTTCCCTTAATATGTCATATCACTATTCCGCGTTGCATGATACACGATATGCTTACATTTCTATTATATGTCGCATGCATCATGCTCTATAATTTTACGCATTGAAATATGCTGCTTTCATGAGATTTCTGGATTTGAGAACCGTGGACATTTTAAAAGAGATTATGTGTTGTTTTAAAAACTTGGTTTCTCCTGAT
Source organism: Agapanthus africanus (assembly GCA_030015575.1). NCBI lineage: Eukaryota > Viridiplantae > Streptophyta > Magnoliopsida > Asparagales > Amaryllidaceae > Agapanthus > Agapanthus africanus. The sequence goes on along the minus strand of JASDDO010000014.1, from coordinate 127,278,825 downwards.
ATGATATTTCAGTGCGTCCACCATGTATTTTCTCGGTTCTGAGAGCGACATGTGAAACCCGATTCGAGGAGGCGGATGAGGCTGGTTGCGGGTACATGGTGGACCCGGTATGGTACCCCGGAGCAAGAAAGGGATGCTGTGTATACAGATGGTGAGCCTGGCAGAGGGACTACTACTTACCGGTGATAGTATTTGGGCTCGGCGGATATCTGGAGGATACCGACCGGAGTCGAGAGATGATATGGGCCGATCCGGACTGACGGAACCCGTGGGCCGATCCGGACTGACGGAGCCCGATATATGATGATTTACGTGCCGATGCTGGGCACGGTTTTCATGATATTTTCGAGTGTCGATACTAGGCACTCAGGTTCCATGATTTTGATGTGTCGGGAGGGACACCGTTGATATATATCCTCATCCTTTCATGCACACTCCTTTATGATATTTACGTGCATACAGACATTGATTTTGGGTGGACGAGATCCACATGCATACATACCTTGATTATGGTTGGACGAGATCCATATACATGCATTGATTATTACTGTTGGATGTTATCCGCATGCATATAGGTATTGACTACCTTGTTGGCACATATAAAGACCCGGTCACCCTAAATATCATAGTATTACCTTTATGATATAGTTGACCTAGGAGTCGTTGTTTATTCGATTTCTATTTGTTGATATTTTTCTACTCACGAGTTGGCAACCCACCCCAATTGTACCACAGTTCTTGCAGGTTGACCGCTTGGATCAGTAGCGGCTTCGCTGGCACACAGTTGCATTCGGGTGTTTTGCATTGGTAGGTGGGACACTTATATCGTACCCACTCTTGTATCTGTATTTCATTATTGTATCTAGTTAACTCCATCAATCAAAACTAGTAAATTGTATAAGTAATGAGCCTTAGTGAGATTGTGGTTGCGAGACTTAGAGCGAGGGGTTTTTCGCTACTTGTGGTTTGATGTTTTGCTCATTATTTAGCTTTTTGTGGTGAACTTCGCCGTTGGGCGTCGTATACTTATCTTTTACTGTATTGCGTGGTTGTGATCCGCCGTTTGGCGAAGAGCTGGCTCCCGCTTGGGGATGCCATTATTCTTATTATGTATTTGTGTTTTTAGATCAAAAAATACAAAGGAGGTGCTGCCAAATTTTTTTTAAAAGACGAAACATGTTTTCAAACTAGTAAATTTCACTTGCATCATTCATGTTCTTCTCTATGCATTAAGAAAACTTGATTTCATTATACCTTTATTTCAAAACTTCACCTCCTTTATTTTCTTTAAAAGGTTTAGATTTCTGGGTTTCAGCTTTATTCCCCTCCGAATGGCGGCCAGGATATGGACGTCTTGCCTGAGATTCGGGGCAGATACTATTTGGTTTTATCCGTCTATCTCTCCGAAGATGCCAAGTTGATTTATGGCACCGTGTATCGGAGGTTTAGACGGATGCGACCGATGTAGCAGATTTCGTCAGATTCCCCCTCGCTTGAGGGGTTTTTGATTGTGGGGACGCTCTTCCCTGCAGGCCTAAGCCCCTGCAGTTAATTACGCTACCGCATCGCGGTAACAACTTTCTCTTTCTCCAGAATTTCACTTCGTGTCATGTGTGTTTGTTTTATTTGTGGATGCCTGTGGATTGTATACGGAGACTAAGTTATGCCGTCGCCCGTAGGACGTGGATTAGTCCAAATCCGTATTTACTTAGATTTGGGTTTGGTGTTTTAGTTTAAGGATACGTTAGTCATATTGAGGCTAAGATCAACTTAAACGTTCGTTAAGGATACGTTAGTCCAATTTGAGACTAAGATCAACTTAACTGGACCGTTTAGATCCGACAAAAGAGCATTTGGGGGCTCTATTGTTCCAGTTTAGGGACATAGTGGTCCATTTAATATATATGGCCATCGGGACCCATCACCTTTCTGACGACATTGAAGGATTACAACGACAGGTGTCAGAGGAGTTCGGAGATGTACCCTTGAACCAAGTGTAAATTGATTTAAGAGAGCAGCCATGCTCAGTCAATTTAATTTGAGGACTTAAGGCTAGAATTGGGCTAAGTCCAATTGATAATGTTCAACATTTTTATTTATATTTAGCCTAGTAGGCCTTTATTAGGGCTCTGCCCCTGTTAATATTGTACTGCATTTTATTCTGGCCTGCTAGGCCTTTTAAGTTGGGCTCTGTCCCCTTTTTATAATGCCGAACATTTATTTTGGTTCATTGGGCCTCTTAATTGGGCTCTGCCCTTTAATAATGCGCTGCATTAATTAGTCTGACAGAGCGCCACGTGGCTTGTCAGGCGCTTTGCACCAATTGAGGAGCGTAAGGCGCAAGTCCATGTGGAGGTGATACGTGTCACGCTCTGGTGAGCGCAAGCGCAGTGCGCTGCGTTGTTGCGCTGCTGACATGTGGCACGCTCTGGTGAGTTGCGCCAATTCATGAGAGCAGTGCTCTGTTTTAAAAGCGCATAGCGCAAGTTGTTCTGGAGCTGACACGTGGCGCTCTCTGGTGACTTGCACCAACCCAAGAGCGCAACAGTGCAGATTTATAAGTGCAAGATACTGTTTTAATATCTTGATCCAGATTTGGATTCAAGAAAAGAATCTTTGAGATTCCAGAACCAATGGTTCATAAAAAAGGCAATGCCTTTGTTCTTATTATTTTTTTTATTGAAGATCCTTGATCTTGTTCTTAGATCAATGATCTTTTCAGAAGAAATTCTTCTTTTTTATTCAAAAGGTTTACCTTTTTCTCTTTTTGAGTTCTTCTCAAAATTTTCTTTAGAGGAGTTCTCTCTGTGTTTCTTTCTCCTTTTGTTCATGTGTTTTCGACTTGGAGTCTAGGGGTCTTTTTATAGTGCCATTTGGTTTGTTAAATTAGTTAAAGAGATCTTTCTCTGAGTGATTTGGGGATTTTTCCCCACCGTTGGATCTTTGATCCAAGAGCTTCTGTTTTACAGAACGCAATCTTCTTGTTTTTAACAAGATTGAGAAAGATCTTTCCAGAATTTTTCTGTTTGGCGCAAGCGTACCTACGCTTGACACGTGTCGCGCAGTGCAACTGTGCTGCCACGCGTCGCGCAGCGCGTCGCGCAGCGCAACTGCGCTGACACGCGTCGCGCAGCGCAGAGCGCAAGTTACCTGAAGCGTTACTTCCTTTATAAAGCCTTGCTCTGATTGAGTGCGCTGCCACGGGCACTGCGCTCCCTGCGCTGGCGTGTCTGATTTTGACACGTGGCGTTCTGCGCGTAGCGCGGGGGATCTAAAGCGTTGCTTCATTTATTTTAATTCTCACTTTAATTTTCAAAATAGAGCTTTGCTCTGATTGGGGGAAACAGAAGCGTTGCTTCATTTCCCACCTTGGAATTTGAACAGAGCTTTGCTCTGATTGGGGTAAACAAATGCCCCCCCACCGTTGCGCTTACGTGGCCCTTCAAACGTGAGCGCAGCGGTAGCAGAATTCCAACCGTCGCGGCAACTCTTGGAAGTTGAAAGGGCATTTGATGCCTATAAATAGGACCTTTGGTCCTCCACAGATGATCATCATCTTTTAAGATTTTTACTTTCAAAACTTTAGAGCCTTGCTCTTACTTTCAAGAACTCCAAGAGTTAGAATTTCTTTAGAAAACATTTTTTAGGTAAAATTTTAATTAAATTAAATTAATTTTCATTGATAGAGCCTTGCTCTCAATAGATCCCTGATCTAAAGAAAACCCGTTTAGGGTTTCACTCAGCAGAGCTTTGCTCTAAAAGGGTCTAATGAGAACTAAAGAGAACCCTGTTAGGATTCCATCAATAGAGCTCTGCTCTCTGAAAGATTTCATTTATAATTTCTTGATTCATTAATGGAGCTTTGCTCCTTTTAAATCATATAGCAGAACTCTTAAGAGTTGCTGATTTTGTCGATCTTCTTTTATAGGAGTGATGGACGCCCACATGTACGACCTCGACGAGATTATTTCCTACAGGGACATCCGCCGACTCGGCCGTTCCCAAAATCGAGAATTTACTAATGCTAAGTGTGCCGAGATCATGAGTCGCTTCGACGCATACACCGGTCAATTGCTTCCTCGGCGCTCCCCTCTCCTGAAGCTTATTGTGGAAGCAATTTGGGAAGCACTTCCTCTACTCTGTACTGGTGTGCCACTTGGGGCATTGGATGCTGCCGAGGATAAGGTGCACTCGGTGTATCTGATGAGCCTAATCTCAAAGAGGAGGCGAGATAACCTTATCGATCTTCTGCACCAAACTTTTCAACAGTTTGCAATACTTGCTGCATATCGGAGGGATGAGGACATCAGTGGGGATCCCGACGCTCGTGCTCGCGAAAGGAAGCACACTAGGATGGTTTGCCAGGCTTGGAAAGTATTGGACAAGGTTACTTTTGAGTTTCTCAATCCATGTCCTGGATTTGAGGTTTTGCCATTGTAATCATTTGGATAATGTCTTTGTTTATTGTCTTTATTGATGTAAAAGATTTCCAAGTATGAATGACAAATCTTTTGCCTCCTTCCTTTTATTTTTTGCTTTATTACTGGTACATTCTTTAAATAAGCATAGCCTGTAAGCGATATAGAATATTCTGTCTTGAACGTCTTGGGGAGTACTGATGGCTCAGGAAGCAGGTTCAGGTCTGCTGCCTAAGGCTTCTCAACTTCATGAACCGTGAGGGTCTCATAAAGACTTTTCTCCCTACGAGTCGAGAGGATCTCGTAGGCGTATTTTCTCCTTAGGAATCGTGAGGATTCCTAAGTGCGTTTCCTCTTATAAGTCGTAAGGATCTTATAAGAGAATTTTCCCTCTTATGAGTCGAGAGGACCCGTAAGCTGTTGTTTACCTCCTTGTCGAGATTCGACTTCGGAGAGTGAGACCCGTGGATAGTATGCAAGAGACCGTTTTGGGCCGACTTGCAGGATCCCAATGCTTAGGAAACAGGTTTTTTTTATCCCCGCTGCCTAAGGCTTTTCCTCACGAGTCGAGACGAATCGAGCAATTCTCGCAAAGACATCAATTTCCTTACGAGTCGAGACGAATCGAGCATTTCTCGCAAGAATGTCCTAACGTCACAGTTAACCTCTGCTCTTTAAGACAGAAGTCCGTTAGGGTCTGTGGTACTTAGGGTTTTGGCCGTCATACCGTCGCGTTGGCTGATATATTTCTCGATATGCAATCTTGCTGTTCGAGTAGCCTTGCGATTGTCGTGTCTCTGATCCCTTCGGGGGCTGGACAAGACGTCTTCAAGTAATCTTTCAGGTAGTATTACCGTCGAAAGAGCAAGCGCAGGGATATTCCATGTCACTTTTTACTTGAGGTTAGGCTCATTTTGGAGAGCCCCGATGAGTCATAACCACTCCGCGCTGGTGTGGGATGATCTCCGATAGTCTTTCAGGCTTTATATGACTTTCCGTCAAGACCCTGAAGCTAGGAATTTTGGCCTTTGCTTCGTTTGCTGACATTGCGTCCTCTATATCGAGACGAATGTCGCGGTTGTCTCTAGGTTGTTGGTCAACCGTCGAGGTTTGGAACTAGGGAATTTGTCGTGGCTCCGCTGTTTGATGATGTTGCATCTGCTGTGTCGAGACGAACGCTGTGGTGGTGACCATTCCGCACTGGTGTGAGACGATCTCCGGTTGTCTTTCAGGCTTTATATGACTTGCCGTTAAGACCTTGAAGCTAGGAATTTGGCCTTCGCTTCGTTTGCTGACATTGCGTCTTCTATATCGAGACAAATGTCGCGGTTGTCTCTAGGTTGTTGGTGAACCGTCGAGATTTGGAACTAGGGACTTTGCCGTGGCTTCGCTGTTTGATTGTCGCGTCTGAATCCTGTTGGAGGAAGAACGCTGGGGTGACATCTCGCCTGCTGTATCGAGACGAACGTCGAGGTGGTGACCATTCCGTGCTGGTGTGGGATGATCTCCGATTGTCTTTCAGGCTTTATATGAGTCGCCGTCAAGACCCTGAAGCTAGGAATTTGGCCTTTACTTCTCTTGCTGTGGTGTGTCCGAATCCTGTTGGAGGAGGGACGCTGTAGTGACATTTCGTCTGTTGTGTAGAGATGAACGATGAAGTGGTGATCACTCCACGCTAGGGTGAGATGATCTCCGATTGTCTTCAGGCTTTATATGAGTTGCCATCAAGACTTGGCTCCGTTTCCTGATGGAGCATGGGGAGGAAATATGTGTTTCCTTCTTTGTTTATGCCCCTGGATTGTATACAGGGATCGATGTGATCTCATCTGTAGGACATAAATTTCATTCATTTTCATTTTTTTTAATTATTTTATTTCCGCGATGCTTTATCAATTCAGCTTTTATATCGCGAAGGTCGCGATTGCCCAATCATTTCGGCTATTTTCGCGGTGCCCAATCATTTCGGCTATTTATTTTATTTTTACTCGCTGTTTTTTATTGTGAGTTGCCCAATCATTTCGGCTATTTCGTATGCATACATTTCTACTTGCTGCTTTTTATTGCAAGTTGCCCCATCATTTCGGCTATTTTCGCGGTGCCCAATCATTTCGGCTATTTATTTTATTTTTACTCGCTGTTTTTTATTGCGAGTTGCCCAATCATTTCGGCTATTTCGTATGCATACATTTCTACTTGCTGCTTTTTATTGCAAGTTGCCCCATCATTTCGGCTATTTCATATGCATGTATGGCTCGCTGTTTTTTTTTATCGCGAGTGTGGAACTTGGAATCTGACGCCAATCTCAGCATCAACATCGCTACAACTGGAATATTTCCAGGAGCGAATCATCATTTACCATGAAAGGACTTGGAATTTGATACCGGTTTAGGCATCAGCATCACTACAACTGGGACATTGCCAGGAGCGAATCATCATTTGCCTCTGTCGATGTTGAATAAAGGTGGCTTAGCGAACAGGGTTAGGATCCCGTCGACTAAGGCTTTTGACTCATGAGCCGTAAGGGTCTCACAAAGGTATTTCTCCCTACAAGTCGTGAGGATCTCGTAGGTGTGTTTTCTCCTTAGGGATCATGAGGATTCCTAAGTGTATGTTCCCCTGTAAGTTGTAAGGATCTTACAAAAGGGTTTTCTCCTTATAAGTCGAGAGGACTTATAAGGGTTGTTCACCGTATGGACATATCCCCAGTCACGGGTGGGACTTGGCTAGGGAAATATTTATTCACGCCGGTGGATTGTATACAAGGGTCAATACCGAGCCACTTGTAGGGCAATATCGAAGGTTGTGGGAGTTGCTTAAGAACAGGTTCAGGTCTCTGTAACTTAAGACTTTCAAATCTTATGAGCCGTGAGGGTCCCATAAGAAAGTTCTCCTTACAAGTCGTGAGGATCTCGCAAGTGTAATTTCTCCTTAGGAATCGTGAGGATCTCTAAGTGTGTTGCTCCTCTGTGAGTTGTAAGGATCTCACGCGGGTGGTTTCTCCTTACAAGGTCGAGAGGACCCTGCAACTGTCTCTTAATGAGGTTGCGCCCTTTCGGGTTTTCACAAACACTCGCCGGTAACCCTGCTGTGTTTACTCACGGAGCCCTTTCGGGTTTTCATCCGTGCCCATTTTGCTTATGGACATACCGTTTTTTTTATTTCGTTTTTTTATTCCTTTTTTTTAACGAGGTCGCGCCCTTTCGGGTTTTCACGAACACTCGCCGGTAGCCCTGCTGTTTTTACTCACGGAGCCCTTTTGGGTTTTCATCCGTACCCATTTTGCTTATGGACATACGGTTTTTTTATTTTTTATTTTTTTATTCTTTTTTTTTATCTCGTCAGCCTGAGGATGCTGCGGTAGTAGTTTAAGAACGTTTCGGTCCTCAGCTAGTTTTAGGACATAGTGGTCCGTCATTAGTTTACGGACATTTCGGTCCGCCGTCGCCGTATTTGAGGCAAATCTCTAGTTTACTGACTTTTCGGTCTATGGGGATTTCCCTATGAATGAGCATGATTCCCCCAGCATATCCATCTTTCTCGGAGCATGTGGTTGTGGCGGGCTTACCTTCCAGTTTTCGGACAACGCGAACTTGCCCTGTTGGTATTGGTCTCCAACCCAGTTTTTGAAAACGTAGCAGTTTTCGATTGGATGGCCCAATACTTGGTGGTAAGGGCAGTAGTTAGGATTGTCGACATCATTCAGTTGTAGCTGGTGTTTCGGCTCCGGTAGAGTGATAAGCTTGTTGTGCACTGCCGTTTTGAACAGTCTCCTTGTTTCATCCTGGGAAAATGAGTAAGGACGTTTCAACCTCTCATAGAGGGGCTGCCGCTTGTTGTTTTGGCGAACAACCGGTCTAAGACCAATCGATTGTTGTTGAGTGTTGGCGATGAAGGCCGTTTTTCTTTTCCCTTTATCATTTTTGTTCGCTCCATTGTTTGTGGATCCGAGATTCTCTCCGGGTATCGTGCAATCACACGGCTGAATGTTCCCGCAATTCCTTAATTCTTTAGAGATGGACTCCTTGAAGAAAGGGCCGAGGGCTACTTTTTCGTCGGATTCGCTCCTGAAGGTGAGAACTCGTGATCCCCCGGGCTCATCCCTATGACAATTGCCGGCAACTCTTTTATGCTCATCCGTCGTATTTTTTCGCTGTCTACGAGCTTCCCGCTTTGTTCTGTTAACGTGTTGCCTGTGAGCAACATACCCTTGCCACCAATACTTAAAGGAGTCGCAGTCTTCAGTAGAATATGTAATCTTCTGATGATATAAGCAGTAATCAGGATGCATCTCTACTCCACCGAGAGTGTTTTCTTCAGAGGGTGGTAGCTTCATTCCCATTGATATGGATTTAGCGAACCTTTTCCTCGTCTTGAATTTGTTTTTATCGGCAGCGGATGTCTTTTGATTTGACGGGAGTGCCTCGGCTCTTTCGTCTAGTCGCCGGCGTTTGGCTTCTTCCAATATAGCCATCTCACGCTCTTGATTGGCTTTAGCTTTCAGACGAATCTCATTCAGGAAGGTATCGATCATCTCGTCTGACGGCCACAGAAGTTCCGGTTTAGAATCTGCCCTCATTTTCTCGGCGCAAGGAGCCTCTTTATCGTCTATCAATGAGTGAGAGATCACGTGACAAGTTGCCCCCGGTGCGTCCGTCTTCTTTGGAGTGTGCGGCTGTGGTGGGTTTACCTTCCACTTTTCAGACAGCGCAAACTTGCCTTGTAAGTATTGGTCTTCAATCCAGTTTTTGAAGATATAGCAATCCTCAATCGGATGACCCAACACTCGGTGGTAGGGGCAGTAATTGGGATCATTGACGTCGTTTGGCTGCAACGGGCGTTTTGGATCTGGCAGATTGATGAGCCTGTTGCGCAGTGCCAGCTCGAACAGTCTTCTCGTTTTATTTTGAGGAAACGAGTAAGGACGTCCTAGCCTCTCCTCGAGGGATACACGTGGACGCATATTGTTTCGACGGACAACCGTCTTCAAGTTGCTTGGCTGTGTTGAGCATTGGCGACGACGATCGCTTTTTCTTTCCCATTCTCATTTCGAGAGTCCGGTTTTGGAGGAGACAGTCCATGGCCCATCTGGTCCATTTGGGCTAATTTGTCGATCAAGGCTTGGAAGGTGGTCGGCCTGAAGAACATCATGAATTGCGAGATGGTCGCTTGCGGATCAAGAGTGCCCGCGAACATGTCTACCACAGGTGCTTCTTCGATGCGTTGTTCGCATTTCGACCATAGGTTCCGCCATCGTGTTGCGTATTGAACCCACGTTTCGTCTGGCCTTATCCTAGCGTTGATCAGCGCTGTTATCGGGGTGCGTTCACTAGCACTCGCGAATCGCTGAGTAAACAACAACTCCATTTCAGCAAAGGTCTTGACGGAGTCATTTGGGAGTTCGGAGTACCACTCAAATGCCGTCTCCGATAAGCTACCGACGAACTGGCGAAGCAACAATTTATCATCACCGCCGGTATTGCCACAAAGAGCCCTGAACTGGGCAACATGTTGATGTGGATTCCCCGCCCCTTTATATACATGGAACTTAGGGATCGTATATCCCGGCGGGTAACTGATTTGGTCATACCAGCTCGGATAGGGTCGTCCGGTCCTAACAATTTTCCCAGCCGCTTCACTCGCCTGATGAGCTCGTATTTGCTGAGCTATATAGTCATCCAGTGCGGCCTTGGAAATGGTTTCTTCCTTGGCTGCTGACAGAGCCGGAGGTGGATTAGATGTCTCTCCTTTATCGTCTTCAACAATGATCGGAGGATCTTCAACAGGAGGATCTTGCTGGATCATCATACCCACCATGTCCTGGAACAGAAGGGCCATTCGTTTTATATTGGCTGCTTGTTCCGCAGCCTTTTTATCCTTCTTTTCCAGTATCCTGCGAAGCAATTCAGCGTCAGTTTCTTGCTCCTGGCGTTGATCCGAGGACGTTTCGGGGCTTTCTTTTGGCCCAGTGAGTGCGGCCATCGCATTCATCATTTCTTGGAGCTTCTGCTGCTGCTCCTGAGCTTTAGTCACCGATCGCGTAAGCGGTCTATGACCTGTAGATGTACGACTGTCCTCTTTCCCGGACGCCATGTAGACGGTATGGACCACAATGCCCCCGGACATAGGGTGTTTGGGCTCACCGCCTTTGACATTTGCCGCAAGCGTCGGGATTTTCTCCGGCCTTCTTCTTTTGTGGGCCGTCGAAGTTGAGGGGGCCGTTGCCGCGGACACCCAAGTAGTTGTTGTCCTTTGCTGTTTGACAGGACGGTTCTTTTCTTCCTGGGCCTTCACCCTCTTCTGCCGGCGAGAGTGATCTTGGTTGATTACTGAGTCCTGGACCCGTCGCCAGACCCTGTAAATCTTGGAGGACAGCCGTTGAGGGGGATGCTCCGGCTTTGTTCCCGCAGCACTCTCCGCAGGTGGAGGAGATCTTTTCAGCGTGGCAGTTGGAGAGTTCTTGCGTACCCTCCTAAGTGGTTCAAAACTGTTCCCAGTTAGAACAGCAGCATCAATTTCCACCGTTGGAGCCGGCGGAGTCAATCCAGAAGGAGAGTTGCCCCCAGCCTTCCTTACTCGGCGCCAGTGGCGACGTCGAGTGTGACGAGCTGTTAGGGCTGGCTCGGCGATAGGGATAGTTTCGTCTTGCCCCCTGTCCGGATAAGGCGCCGCTGGTGCCAGCCTCGTAAAGACTGATGTTGTCTTTTCAGTAGCGGTATCCAATCTGTCAAAGACAGACTTTCGAGCAGGAACGGGAGCCGGAATAGTCAGTCTTGAAAAGACCGACTCTTTAGCAGGAGAAGCCGTCTTGACGACTTCAGGGATAGAGATGGTTGTCTTCTTCGCAATGGCCACGTCAGGGGTTATGGGCTTCTTGGCAGGCCCATCAGAGTTCAGGTTCAGCCTGGTAAAGACCGAGGCTGCCGGCTTGGCAGTGGACGACCTGTTGAGAGGAGTCGTGGTAGTAGTGAGCCGATCGAAGACCGACTTCTTTTGCGCTTCCGGTACGGGCACTGGGATGTTAACGTTCACCGGCGGGAGCATGGTCCCGAAGAACAGACTGGTGGTAGCCTGAGTTACTTGTTCCACCGGCATAGCAAAGATGGAGGCCGCTCGAGGTCCGTAAGCCACACCTCCAGGTGAGGCGGAGCGCTGGTCGCAGTTGCACTTGGAGCAGTTTGAGCAGTTGGATGCCATTGATACTTGATTTCTGCGCCAGGTAAAAGACCAAATCTTAGTAACTTGAAACCCAAAGGCAACCATTAACAAACCGTGATTCGTTCGCGAAGACGACACACGAAGTGTGGAGTGGAAAGAGGAAAAGGCCCCACCGGGCGTGCCAGAATCTGTTCCCCTCCGAACGGCGGCCATGACATGGACGTCTTGCCTGAGATTCGGGGCAGATGCTATTTGGTTTTATCCGTCCACCTCTCTGAAGATGCTAAGTTGATTTATGGCACCGTATATAGGAGGTTTAGACGGATGCGGCCGATATAGCAGACTTCGTCAGATTCCCTCTCGCTTGAGGGGTTTTTGATTATGAGGACGCTCTTCCCTGCAGGCGCAAGCCCCTGCAGTTAATTACGCTACCGCATCACGGTAACAACTTTCTCCTTCTCCAGAATTTCACTTCGTGTCGTGTGTGTTTGTTTTGTTTGTGGATGCCCGTGGATTGTATACGAAGACTAAGTTATGCCGTCACCCGTAGGACGTGGATTAGTCCAAATCCGTATTTATTTAGATTTGGGTTTGGTGTTTTAGTTTAGGAATACGTTAGTCATATTGAGGCTAAGATCAACTTAAACGTTCGTTAAGGATACGTTAGTCCAATTTGAGACTATGATCAACTTAACTGGATCATTTAGATCCGACAAAAGAGCATTTGGGGGCTCTATTGTTCCAGTTTAGGGACATAGTGGTCCATTTAATATATATGGCCGTCGGGACCAGTCACCTCTCTGACGACATTGAAGGATTACAACGACAGGTGTCAGAGGAGTTCGGAGATGTACCCTTAAACCAAGTGTAAATTGATTTAAGAGAGCAGCCATGCTCAGTCAATTTAATTTGAGGACTTAAGGCCCGAATTGGGCTAAGTCCAATTGATAATGTTCAACATTTTTATTTATATTTAGCCTAGTAGGCCTTTTTTAGGGCTCTGCCCCTGTTAATAATGCACTGCATTTTATTCTGGCCTGCTAGGCCTTTTAAGTTGGGCTCTGTCCCCTTTTTATAATGCCGAGCATTTATTTTGGTTCATTGGGCCTCTTAATTGGGCTCTGCCCTTTAATAATGCGCTGCATTAATTAGTCTGACAGAGCGCCACGTGGCTTATTAGGCGCTTTGCACCAATTGAGGAGCGCAAGGCGCAAGTCCATGTGGAGGTGACACGTGTCACGCTCTGGTGAGCGCAAGCGCAGTGCGCTGCGCTGTTGCGCTGCTGACACATGGCACGCTCTAGTGAGTTGCGCCAAATTCATGAGAGCAGTGCTCTGTTTTAAAAGCGCATAGCGCAAGCTATTCTGGAGCTGACACGTGGCGCTCTCTGGTGACTTGCGCCAACCCAAGAGCGCAACAGTGCAGATTTACAAGTGCAAGGCACTGTTTTAATATCTTGATCCAATTTTGGATTCAAGAAAAGAATGTTTGAGATTCCAGAACCAATGGTTCTTAAAAAAGACAATGCCTTTGTTATTATTATTTTTTTTATTGAAGATCCTTGATCTTGTTCTTAGATCAATGATCTTTTCAGTAGAAATTCTTCTTTTTTATTCAAAGTGTATACCTTTTTCTCTTTTTGAGTTCTTCTCAAAATTTTCTTTAGAGGAGTTCTCTCTGTGTTTCTCTCTCCTTTTGTTCATGTGTTTTAGACTTGGAGTCTAGGGGCCTTTTTATAGTGCCATTTGGTTTGTTAAATTAGTTAAAGAGATCTTTCTCTGAGTGATTTGGGGATTTTTCCCCACCGTTAGATCTTTGATCCAAGGGTTTCATTTTTACTGAAGGCAATCTTCTTGTTTTTAACAAGATTGAAAAAGATCTTTCCAGAATTTTTCTGTTTGGCGCAAGCGCAACTGCGCTGCCACGCGTCGCGCAGCGCAACTGCGCTGACACGCGTCGCGCAGCGCAACTGCGCTGACACGCGTAGCGCAGCGCAGAGCGCAAGTTGCCTGAAGCGTTGCTTTCTTTATAGAGCCTTGCTCTGATTGAGTGCGCTGCCACGGGCGCTGCGCTCCCTACGCTGGCATGTCTGATTTTGACACGTGGCGTTCTGCGCGCAGCGCGGGGGATGTAAAGCGTTGCTTCATTTATTTTAATTCTCACTTTAATTTTCAAAATAGAGCTTCTCTGATTGGGGGAAACAGAAGCGTTGCTTCGTTTCCCATCTTGGATTTGAACAGAGCTTTGCTCTGATTGGGATAAACAAGCTTACTTGAATTCCGTTACGCCTCTAGACGTTGCGTGGTTCAAGTGCTGGTCATGAGCTACTATTTCGGGTCGTGACAAGTAGGGTGAGATGTCCTTGTATTTGGATGACATGCACGTTGTAAGAAGTGAAATTCCTATACTACGACCGGTTATACTGTGGTTGTCACACAGTGGTTTCTCCACAAACGATATGGATATTATATCAGGCGTTCTGGTTACTAGATCTATGGTTTTAGATCTAGATTTGGGAAGTGTCCCAATCTGGGTACTTAGACAGTATTCTAAAGGTGTTTTAGAATGGACGACTCCTGGCACGGTGGTGTACCTGCAGGTGATGGAGTCACTCTCTCTAAAGGTGTCTTACAGACTAAAGGGGAGAGGGCTGTGCATGATTGGTATATCACTTGTTTAGGCAATTGATTCAATCATGAGATGTCAAGTACCATACCAGATGTTGTTTTTGCACTAGATGCAATAAGTAGTGATATTAATCCAATCCTGGAGAAACATTCGGAAGCAGTTTTAGAATATAAGTGGATGTTCTAGGGATTTGATAACGGCAGCCTCCTTCGGGAGACGGTTATTATTCCAGGCTTTCAAGGTGACCTGGATGACAGAGTGACTGTCAGAGTTATAGTTTTCCCTCTGACGAGGGGCAGTATTTTGGACAGGTGGTCCAAGCGGATACTGAGGGAGGTGTGGCGCTGGATATTGATTAAATTCAGTTGACGATACAGTCTAATAAGTTTACTGGATTTGGAGTTCATTTATGAACTGGGTCCCATCAGATATCCAGACAAATTCTAAGACAGGTATTGCTCATTTCGGAAGATAGCTTTCTCCGTGAAGTTGAGATATTGAGAGACACAGAAACAAACATTGGAGCGGATCCACTCACTAAGAATATTTCTCGAACACATTAGTTTCACAAACAGGCTTTGTGAGACTGATTAGTAGAGAAGTTGGGTGTTCGGTATTACACGGGCTGTGAGTATGCGGCATCGCAATAATTGGCCTTAAGTGCAAGTGGGAGATTGTTGGCTATAGTGCCATCAATGCAATTATCGTAGTCGTAGGCAGGTGATTATGATGATTAAGGGAGGACTTATACCGATAGAACAGTCTTACTCGAGATGATAGTATTCTATCTGGTTTGTCTTTATCATCATGTATATGTTTATAGAGCTCATAGGATTCTTGCTTGACTACCAGCATTATGATGGCGATCATATACGTGGGAGCTGGAATTCTATAAGCACATCCTTAAATGTCCCTTGTCGTGGGAGTATCGAGACTGGGCATCGATACTCCAGTGTAGACTAGTGTATACTGATCGAGACCCCGACGAGGGGCGGTGGCCAGGTCTCACAAGCTGTTGGTGTTAGTTTGTTCACCTAAGATTGTATACAGGTGCTCATTGGGTTATGAGTACAATGGACGGACTCACCGGGAACCTGCTAGTTGGTATTATAACTATTGTCAGATAGCAGTTCCCAGGTGACATGTGTACAGGTTAGTCTGTCGACCTGAGATCGTCATTTGTCTCGTGTGGGTTCCCACCGTGCTTTGATTACTACCCTACCACGGCTCAAAGGAGTCATGCAAACAGGTTTTAGTTGGGTACAGTCCCGAGCCACATGGAGGCAGTGAGCGGATCGTCGGGGATTCGTCTCTCCCGGTATTGGGGGTTGATGTCGCACAGTGAACAGGTGGCCATCACCAGAAAACCTTGGCCAAGGTATACGAGAATTACCGATCCAGGATCGATAATTTCTGAGGAGGTGATGGGTTTTCATATCGACACAAATTATCGCGTTGTTAGGGGTCTGACTTTATCCACCCCCTAAACTCGATATGCGATACTCATAGATGAACAGATCGGACTGTACGGATATTGTCACTGTCAGGCTCAGTAGGGTTTCAGGATGAGTTCGCTCATCAGCCTCCCTTTTGGTCAATATATGGGTAGCCCGTTACGTACAGCTAGTACCACCGACGTGCTTGTGGTTAAACCCACTGCCAACATATTGATGAGTCTTTAGAGTCCCCTACTGAAAGTTTCTCAAGTTCGGGCGAAACGTTGTAGAGGCCATATGGTTTTATGGCAGGGTTCGATCATATATGTGCACTTGTGCACGGATCATGATCGGATGGATCATACTAGTGGGCTTTGGTTTAAACCGGATCCTAATATTAGATTTGTTGGATTATTTTCGTCTCATTGCATTCGCATTCAGTCGGAATGCGGATGCAGGTATGTATATACTGGTGAGGGGTATCCTTGTGATCCGTCATGAGTTTACTTTAGATATTGCTATTCTCTTTTTGGATTAAACATTTTAGTTTAAATGTTTAGTGGTGGAAATTGTGAGTGGAAATCATGATGAAGGGCATTAAATGAGGCATGTGCATGGGTGATGACTCATGGTGTTATTTTTTATGCAATGTCACCTTTTTTAATTGATTATTGTATTGAAATGATATGAGGAGAGAGGGAGGGCAGCCACTAGGCTTGGGGTTGGTCTTGACTTTTCATTCTAGCACTCTCACATTTTCATACAACACAATAACAAAAAGAGGAGCTCTTCTTCATCTTATTCTCTAGCTCATATCTTTCACCATGGCTTCATCTTCAACCTCCATGCATACAATCTCATATGTTGAGAATCAATGGATATTTAGAGACAAAGTTATTACACACATTCTCTAATTCACCTTGGACATGTTGGCTAACAAACTTCATGTCCGAGTTGTTTCGGTTTGAAGCGGGAGCCCGTAAAAAGACTTCTTGACGTGGTGCCCTTTCGACGAGGAGACCGGAGATCGAGCGAGATCGGAGATGCCGCGGGGTGATAGGGATGGTGGTTAAAGACCGAAGGATACGGATCGATCGGTATAGCCATTCTAACTTCTTTGTAGATTGCTAGTTTAGTGTTAATGGTATGATCCGGGTAAAGGTTATGGCAGCGTCAAGTTTGAAAAGTTTTTGTTCCGTATTTGGTCTTGGAAAGACGGCCGGGACGCTGCCGTAACCCAACACGGTGTCCCTGCAAGTCTCTCATAACCTATAAAAAATTTGTAAAAGCTAATAAAACAAAAAGAAATGAGAAACTTTAAAATTTAGTGATGTGTGATATAAAAAGTAAAATATTATTAAAACTAAAGAAAACTAAATTTTTTTGATATATATGAAATGTTCACAATATTTGTGTGTTATAACGAGCAAATTGTTGATAAACTGAACAATACAGAAATATTGAGATTTTGGAAATTTTGAGATTCGTGTGTATGGCACAAATATTGAAAATTTGAGGAAATAAAGATTTTTTCTTTGAATTTTTAATAAATTTGTAGTTTTATTGTGTTTTTAGGATTAAATATATTAAAAATTTGACAAAACAAACAATTTTTGAATTTCTGAACATACCCTTTCCACCGGCATTCCTTCATGCTCTCATTCACTTAGCTCTGTATAAAGGCAAGGGGAAGGGCATTACAGCTTCGATTCGATCATAGTTGAGATTAACTGTTCTCGTTAGTACAGTTAGAGATGAGATTAAGCTTTCACGAGTCAAATGCTTTTTATTTTATATACTAATACAAAGTTGGGTTAGTCAAAAGAATCTTTTGCAAGTCAAAGCATTAATTTTAGGATTTCCTTTTTGACCCTTCTATTTATTTATATTTACTTCTTTATTTACTTGCAAATGGCCCATTTACAGGGGGCCTAAGAACAAAAAAAATATCAATGGACTAATTTTGAGAAAAAAAATATTAGTTTTTGTTTTATTTTATTTTATTTAGCTTATTTGCTATGAATTTTCCATGATTAAAACAAATCATGTAATTTATTTTCCTAATTTTTCAATTTTAATCTTTGAAAAATGTTCATGATTGAGTTTTTCAATGAAGATATATGAATCTAAGTAAAAAAATATTCATAATTAAAAATGTTCATGATTGGGTTTTATGGCTGATAATAATTGATAAGAATTTGGAAAAATAAAAAATATGAAAGGAGAAACAATAATACATGTATCTAAATAAAAAAAATAACAAAAATTTCATATACTTTTTTTCAAACATAATGAAAACAAGATTGTTTTAGAAAACATTATTGATAGAAATTATACCCTCTTTAAAATTAATGTTAATATTTCACAAATCGAATGACTATCGTTATTTAAAAATTTACTAGATAATAAATTCATGGAAAAAAATTATTTAGTTTAGCCAAAGTATTGATATAATTTATTATTTGTATTGGTTCATAACCACAATACATAATATAAACTTGACGTTTATATGTATAAATTATAAATTGAAAAAAACCAGAATATGGTATCTATGTATCTATCATTGATTATTCTTGGTATATGCTAACAAGACAAAAGGTATATGGCATATATTTTGAAAAAATACCGAAGGATTTTGGTATTTAAATGAAATTTAGTCTTTATCCAGTCATGAAATGTTAAACTGAGATCTAAGTTTGACACTTTGACATATGATATTTCTTATAAAGAAAAATATCAAATATATCTTGATACTCAAATGCTACGATAGACTATTTAGAAAATGAAAAATTAATGCACAACAAATTCATATCTAAATTAGAATAAGATTAGAAAACTGTTCGATGACACTAAAAAAATACAAATATTTTCTTTCTTCGTTAATATTTCTTTGTGCCCAACTTTGCATAATGTTGTGCGTGTGTGTGATTTGTGTGTGTTTGTTTTGTCATGTATTGTTAAACACTTAAGTTTGGTGCGATAAGAAAATATTTGCTTTGGTTTTAGGGTAGTTTTAGGGTAAGTAATTATTTTATTTTACAATATAATGACAGAGCATTTTTCTATAATTTTTCTTCATAAAGTAATAAAATTGCAAGAATATTTTTAAGTTTTAAAATTTACGCAAAACTATATTAAATATATTTACATTGGTTTTAGATTAAATACTTATTTTATTTTGCAAGCGCGGGTATAAATCTAGTTGGCATAAAAAGGTGTGGCATGTACTTCATTGATCTTAGTGTCTGTAGTTCGCCTATTTTGCATAGTAGCGAAATGATGAAAAGAAAATCCAAGCCCCCGAACTCTGCTTCCCGATGTTGAAACTAGTTATCATGACTTTTGTGTGCTATCTATAATATCCAATATTGAAAAATCGAATATCACAGAAATTTTTGGATTTTTGAAATTTTCATAATTTTTTTATGCTGTATATAATATGCAAATATTGAAAAATCAAAGAAAATAGTTTTTTTAAATATATTTTTGTAAATTTCGTAATATCTTTGTGTTATATCAAGCAAAATAATAAAAAAAACAAAAATAACGGAAAATTTTGAGATTTTTGAAAATTACACAATTTTCTTATGGTAGCATGCAAAAAATTGTAAATTTGAATATAAAAAATAATTTAGGTATTTTTATAAATTTCTCGATTGTCATATGCTATAGTATGCAAAGTATTAAAAAACCGAAAATAACAGAAAAATTTGATTTTTTTGAAACTTTTATGGTTTTCGTGTGTAATATCATGCATAACATTGAAAAGAGCACAAAAAAGGAAATTTTTTAGATTTTTGAAAATTTTGCGATTTTTTTTGCAATATATAATGGAATATATTGAAACACCGACGCGAACAAAAAATATTTTATTTTTTAAAATTTCAATTTTTTTTTATGCTATAGCAAGTAAAATAATGGAAAACCGAGAAAAAAAAGGAAATTTTAAGAATCTTAAAATTTCATCATATTCGTGTGCTATAACGTGCAAAATATTGAAAATATTATCAAAAAAGAAATTATGGAACTTTTGTATATTTTGTGATTTTTGTATGCTAAAGCATGTAAAGTTTTTTTTTCATTTTTACACAACGCAAAGTATTGAAAAACCGAAGGAAAAATTGAAATTTAAAAAAATTTCACGATTTTTGTATACAATAATAAGAAAAATATTGAAAAGTTAAAGAAATTGCCAAAATATTTGTAAATTAATTCTTCATTTGTTTTACATATGAAGTTCCTAAATATAGGATATTATAATTTACAAATCATATAACAATAAACTTTTAAATTAATATGATTTTTCTTGAGTTTGGACTCCACACCCCCGTATTGTGCGAGTAATGGCAGAGGCAAAATTATGGTTCAGTGGGGTCGAAAATACATTGCGCTATATTGAGTATGGTTGAGTGGGGTTAAGTCTATTTATTCAAAACTGAAAAGACTTATTCTTCTATGCTGAAAAGCCTTATTTAAAGCTGAAACCGCTCATTAGCATCCATGGCATCAGATTTCAGTGGGGTCAATTGAATCTTCTGGAGCCCCGTCTATGTGCGTGAGGGCCTTTGCTAGTACATATAAAAACACCATTGATGTAAGAAATGATTATAAATACCATAATTAAACTTTTCAATTTGCAAATTAAATACTTTATTATATATTGTTAATTCTAAGGTTCCCAGACTTGCTTGATTGTGGATGGTTTAGTTGAAACTATTATCATCGTGTAAATCATTTTCAGAACCGAATGCACAATTATTTTCGATAGGTGTACAAATGCTAAGTTTGTGCATAATTTTGCTATCTATTTATCTTATTTTGCGCAAGTCAGCATACATTGAGACCATAGTTTGAAGCATTTGCAAATAAAAATCATAAATCTATTTGTTTTTATATTTTATAAAGAACGAAAAAAACAATGTAAGTAGAAGGATGAGGCAGGGCAAAAGAATCTCTCTCTTTAAAATTTCACTTGGGAAGGTTCCTTAATCAGTGAAGCTAAATAGAAGCCGAATGCATTGCTCTCAATTTTTGCATAACCTTTTCATTATTGCACCTCTTCGTTAATCAATATCTTCAGTCCTTTCACATCATCATCGCCCTTTGTGTATGTGTGTGTGTTTTGTTTTTCAATTTCATATCAGTGCATTTCTATGATTAAACAAGATAATTCCAAAGAAATTGCCATCAACTTCAATCAATTAAAGTGGGTCCTAAGGATTGGGTCAAGGGCAGGCCTAGCAAATGAAGCGAGTTGGACCGATGCACTTTGCGAATCGTCCGACTCGTTTCATTGACGCGACGAGTTAAACTTGTCTCGCTTAACCGGAGAGGCGAGTTCAAAAGTAGCCGTTGTCGACCCTGCTCGTCTCGCCGTATCGTCTAGACGAATTGCGAGACGAGGTGAGGCGATTCTTGCAAGTCAGACGGGTCGACTCGCCTGACTCTGGGTTTTTTTACTCTTTTTTTTTTGAACTACAGATGTCTGGGACCAGACGTCTACGGTTCAAAAATTTCTTAGAGATTTTTGTCCCAGACGTCTCTATTTAAAAATAGAGACCGAGTTAATTGAAAATTTTCTTTAGCAGACGTCTATAGTTCAAAAAATTCTTAAGAAGACATCTGCTTAGATGTCTCTGCAGTAAAAATAAAGATTTGAAAAATGGAAAATTCCTTCAGCAGACGTTTGTATTTCAAAAGTTTCTTAAGCAGACGTCTGAATGAATTTTGAAATCAGATAGAAAATTTAAAAAGTTTGAATCCAACGATTATGTTACAATTAAATAATACAATTTTTTTTTACATTAGAGACCGAACCCATACGGGCTACCTACGTATCCTTTCTAAATATTGAGCTCAATTGTCATGCCCCGCTTCCCAGAGTACGCTAAGACGGGTACGTGACATAGCCAACCATGCTACTTGTGGATAGGAAGTATCCATCCACAGTCACATTACGGCTGTAGAGATATCAAGAACAAAAATAAAACTATCTAATACATGTCCATAAGCCAAAATAAAATGAGTCAAGAATAATAATAATGCGGAAGCAAAATATCCAATACAAGAATAACTGGAATGTATGTCCCATAATGCGGGCTCACATCAGAAATAAAATGCTGAAAAGTAAAAGAACTAACCACTATTGAAATCTTACTGCTCAGCCTGCTGGCTGAAGTACTCCTGCTCGGACTGCAGTAAAGGTACGGAATCTGGGCCATGCAAAACCCAGACGTCAGCGCGTCATGTTATCAAGTAATAAGATATAAACAGGGTAATATGCCAGTATAATCATAAGTGGTAAAGCAGGTGTAACAGCAATATAAAATCAAGGCAGTGAAGGGTAGTGTGCAGTGAGTAAGCTAAGCTGGTCTGTTGGGTTATCTACTCTCAAGTGTTTGAAATCAATTTGATGAATCATCGATGTAACTCAATAGTATCCCGTGCATGCCCGGGACCACGGTCTAAGACTCTCGGGCTGAAACCGAGACGTGCCGCTAGGCACTAAAGGGTGGATAGTATCCCGTGCGTGCCCGGGATCACGGTCTAAGACTCTCGGGCTGAAACCGAGACGTGCCGCTAGGCACTAAAGGGTGGATAGTATCCCGTGCATGCCCGGGATCACGGTCTAAGACTCTCGGGCTGAAACCGAGACGTGCCGCTAGGCACTAAAAGGAAAAGGGTAAAGACGAACGATGTCAGCAGCATCATCCCGAGGCGGGCATACCCTCAAAAACTGATCAGTATAAGCAAGCAACTGTCGAGTTACAAGTCAGGATTTCATCATTGATTTCCCCATACCCCCAACTTATATGTGTTTAAGTCAGGTATTAAGTAATCAAGAACTAATGCCAACTCAGGATCAGGTAGGTGCAGGTTTGTCTGGATAGACAACAGGAACGGTCCGTAAGGACTACATGTCAGGTTTGTTGGCATTAGACACAAGATAAGGTAACAGGTAAAGCCATGGTATATCAGGTCAAGTCGAGTAGTGCATTAGATGTCATGTCATGTCAAGAGTGCACGGTACCATGTCATATCAAGTAATATGTGTAGCAAGTCACGTCAAGGTGTACAAGATATGATGTGGGTGTTCATAATCAACTAGCATAATCATGGTTATAGATAAACAAGCACGGGTATCAACAGCACAATAAATTGGCACATGTAATAGGTTAAGCAGTATGTGCAGATTAAACTACTTAGCTGTACGGTTATCAGTTTGTGTTTAAGAGATAGTTTCAACATTATATGAATACAGTATGACAACTGTGGATGCTAAAATCATGTTAATAAGTATTAAGTAATTTAGGGATGCAATGACATGTATGATATGTTCAATGTATGCAATTATAAGTAAAACCGGTTAAAGATGCACACGGATGTCCGATAGAGTAAAACTAGAGAAAAGGGTATCATGGACTAGGTACAATAGTTATTATGTGATTAAAATGTAACTGTGGTTACTAGGTTTAATAAAGTAAATGCAACGGGTAGGTTTCATGTTTTGAAACTAAAATGATACAACGTGACATCGAACATGTAAAAGGGAAATCATGGTAATAAAGTTAAACTGCAGGTTTAATGTGCCATCAAATGTATATATAATAGATTAAGTAGCATGTAGCAAGGTAAACTTGCCTCGACGGATCGCGACACGGGAAACGGAACGTCTCGCGTCGGCGGGAAAAGTCGCGACGCGCGCACGGTACACGGAATGAGTCCAAACGACGAACGGTGGAATCACACGGGTCTGAGGTCCTCGCTGGGTCGTCGGGATCGTTGCCGGCAGGGTCGGATTCCGGCGAACCAGAAAACAGTAACCATCAAGAATTTCTAGAACTGTATGGAAGAAAAGAAGAGAAGAAGAGAAGGAGTATGGAGGAGAGGAGGCTCACAAGGGTCTGTAGAGGGGTCGTGAGGGTCGACGGCATCGACGGAGCTCCGGCGAACTACTTTGCAGAGGCCACCGGCGATGCGAAACCTGGCACATAACATAGAAATGAAGGGAAGAAAGAGAATGAAGGAGGAAGGAAGAGAGGAGAGGGAACAGCGCTTACTAGGGTGCACGAGGGCCAAGAACACGAGGACGCAGTCACCGGCGGCGATCTCCCGGCGGTGCAGATGCGTGCAGGGGGTGCACGGGCTGCGCGGTGCAAGTGCAGGGTGATCGGGAAAGCAGGGAGTGGTGGCGGAGGTGATGAGGGTGAGGAGGCGACGAGGTCTGCATGGCGTGGGTGCTAGAGCAACGGCGAGAGAGGAGACGGCGGCTAGGGTTTACTGGGGATGGGTTTTCTTTTTTAAAGAACGAAGAAGAGAAGAGAAAGAATATATAAAGGGAAGAGAGAGAGAGAGAGATACGCGGGTAGAGAGAGAGAGAGATTCGAGAGGAGAGAGAGAGGATCGAAAGGAGTGAGAAAGAGAGGAATGCACAGTGAGGAGAGATGAAGTTGGCTGTATTTGCATGAGAGATACAGAGAGAAGAGAGAGAAAGAGAAGGGAAGAGGGAGAGAGAGAAGGAGAAATGGGGAGAGAAAGAGAGAGCTGTGGGCCTAGGGGAAAGAAACGGGGGTTTGCGATTGGTTGGAAAGATTAGGAGAAAAAAATATGAAAAGATTTTATAAAAGATTTTCTGGGTGTCAAAAAAAATGATATCGTTGGCTTAGGCATTTTAATAGGCTGAAAATATTTTTTTTGGCTGATTTAAAAGATTTTAGAAAAAAATAGGATTTGGTGGGATGCAAAATATTTCCGAATTGCGCTCGGGTTGGGTCCAAAAATTTGGATTTGAAATATGAAAAATATTAGCAAATTCCAAAAATTGAAATGAAGGATTTTGTAATGAAAAAGCATACCCCCAAGGACGGACGCACGTATGTGCGCATAGCCGTCCAAACCCGTCCGTTTCACTGAACGGGACGAGAACACGATGCAAGGACGCTACCACAGGGTTAGGGGTATTGAGCAGGCCATGTCAAGCATTTTTAAACTACTTTAAGTAACTTAAATGATTATATGTAAGAATATGAAATGTTAGTGTAATCTATAATTAGGAAACAACGAGCTTAAGTAAACGGGTCGAATATAAAGTAAATTACCATTTTGCAACCAAACATGATAAATGAACTAAATACCACAAACAACACATACGGTAACTGGAATTGGTATAACTGGGCTCGGTTGTTACATTATACCCAACTACAAAAAGAATTTCGTGCTCGAAATTCCAAGAACACAAAAAGGATAAACGACCAATAATTACAAGGAAAGATGGGGAAACTTCTGCCGGATTTCATCTTCCCGTTCCCAAGTGGACTCTCCATGTGAGCGATTACCCCAAGAAACAAGTACAAGAGGGATAACCTTGTTCTTAAGAACCTTTTCCCTTCGATCCACAATTGCAACCGGTCGCTCCTCAAAAGTCAAGTCTTCTCGTACAGTCAGCTCCGAATGATCCAACACATGTGTTTCATCTCGAACATACCTGTGGAGTTGAGATACGTGAAACACGTCATGAATATTCGTCAAGGATTGCAGTAACGCCAAACGATACGCTACCTCACCAACAAGCTTCAAGATCTCAAAGGGTCCGACGAATCGGGGACTGAGCTTTCCTCGACTACCAAAACGAATCACTCCTCTAGTCGGTGATATCTTCAAGAATACCAAATCACCCACGGTGAACTCTAGAGTTCTTCTCGATGTATTTGCCCAACTCTCCTGTTTGTCTTGTGCTGCTTTCATATGATTCCTGATAGTGTTAACTTTCTCAACCGTCTGCACAACCAAATCTGGTCCCAACAATCTTCGTTCACCGACATCGTCCCAGCAAACAGGTGAACGACACTTGTGACCATATAAAGCTTCGAATGGAGCCATTTGAATCATTGCCTGGAAACTGTTGTTGTAAGAAAACTCCACCAAATGTAGATGATCCTCCCATGAACCCTTGAAGTCCAACATGCAAGCTCTCAACATATCTTCAAGAGTTTGGATCGTTCTCTCCGACTGGCCATCTGTTTGAGGATGATAAGCCGTGCTAAACTTCAATCGAGTCCCCAAGCTTTCCTGTAAGCTCCTCCAAAAGTGTGATAAGAACTGAGTGTCACGGTCGGACACGATGCTCACCGGTACTCCATGCAATCTTACAATCTTCTGAATGTACCTATCTGTCAAAGTTTCTGTTGATTGACCAACCGAAAAAGGAATGAAATGAGCTGCCTTGGTCAAACGATCAACAATCACCCACACTGCGTTGTTGCCTTTTGGACTCCGCGGTAGAGCTATCACGAAATCCATGGTTATATGTTCCCACTTCCACTGAGGAATCGGAAGTGGTTGCAATAAACCCGCAACCCTTTGATGTTCCGTCTTAACTTGCTGACACACCAAGCATTTTGCCACAAAGCGGGCAATCTTCCGTTTCATGCCTTCCCACCAGAAATGCTGTCGTATATCTCGGTACATCTTCGTGCCTCCTGAATGTACGGAATAAGCTGAACTGTGCGCCTCCTGCATAAGCTCTTCGCGAATATCTCCCTTTGGCACACACAAACGGCTTCCACATCTTAACGAACCGTCTTCATGGATCAGTAAATCTGTTCGAAGTCCAGCTTCAACCTGTTCTCGAAACTTTTGCAATCTAGGGTCCTGCGGTTGCGCTTCTTAAGTATTCTCGATCAACGATGAATGTACCTGCAGCTGCATCAACTGTCCCGAAGAATGCGGTAGCACAACCTCCAAATCGAATCTTCGAAAGTCTTCATCGAGTTCCTTTTTGGCGCAGTCAATAACCGAATTGTTGGTAACCGACGGAGCGCATCCGGCACGACACTAATTTTCCCTGGATGGTACTTACGATCAAGATCGTAGTCAGCCATCAGCTCCAACCATCTACGTTGCCTCATACTAAGCTCCTTCTGCGTGAACACATATTTCAAGCTTTTATGATCAGTGAAAACCTCTGCTTCATCGCCTCAAAAGTTGACGCACACTTATCTGTCCATACAAACGGTACCTCCTTGCGCGTAGGCTTGGTCAAGGCTCAGCCAAACGGGCAAAATTCCCCACGAACCTTCTGTAGTATCCTGCCAGCTCAAGAAAACTTCTGATCTCTACAACGTTCTTCAGAAACAGCCAGTCTTGAGCCGCTGCAATCTTCCCTGGATAAATGGCGATTCCATCTCCAGCTACGATTTGCCCCAAACTTTACTTCTTCAAGTCAAAACTCGCACTTGCTCATCTCTGCATACAATCTTTCTTGCATCAATGTCTGCAGTGCGATCTTCAAGTGTGCCACAAGCTCTTCAATACTCCTCGAGTAGACCAGAGTATCTTCAATGAATACCACTATAAACTGGTCCAAGAATGGTGAAATGATTCGGTTCATCAAGTCCATGAATATTGCCGGTGCATTCGTTACTCCGAAGAGCATCACTAATACTCGTAATGTCCATACTGAGTTCGGAACGCAGTCTTGCAACTATCTTCTTATTTAACTCGGACCTGATGATGTCCGAATCGCAAATCCAGCTTCGAGAATACCCCGCGCCACTAAGCTGCTCAAATAATTCACCAATTCGAGAGATCGGGTACTTGTTCTTAATAGTCACCCGATTTAATTCTCGATAATCGACGCACATCTTCCTTGTGCCATCTTTCTTCTTTACTAGAAGAACTGGAGCTTCCCAAGTTAAATTGCTGCGGCGAAACCAACCCTTCTCAAGTAATTCAACAACCTGCTTCTGACTTTCTCCAACACCACCGGTGCCATTGGGTAGTACGCTTTAGAGACTGGCGCTGCGCCAGGAACAAGGTCAATCGCGAACTCCAAGTCTCGCTTCGGCAGTAACACCTGATATATCCTCGAACACATCCATGAAATCTCGAACAACAGCCAGCGCTTCATCTTTAGCAACCTTCATCGACGAAAGATCATTAATTGTCGGCCTAGCCCTAACCTTGACTGGCCTGACAGAACTGCTTCCTTCAGACAATCTCTGTGTGTCCGGAATCTGGAAATTCGCTTTCTTCACTCTACACTCAGTGTGGGCGTGGAAAGTGCCAGAAATTCCATTCCCAAGACTACATCAAAGCTGCCAGTAACAACTTCCCAGACCTCTGCAATAGCTCCCGTCCGCCAACAACAACGAAACCATCCTTACACCCTCTACTAGTTATGATTTTCCCATTCCCAGTGTGTATGTCGCAACATTAAACAGGATCGTGAAAGTCATCGAGTGTACAGCAATAAACTTGGACGACATAAATCAATGGGATGCACTAGAATTGAATAACGCTAATGCGAGAAAACCATGAACAAATAGGGTACATGAAACGACTTCCTCTGAAGGTTTAGCCTCTTCAGCCATCAGGGGAAAAACTTGAGCCTGATTAGCTCCCCGAATTAACTGCTCCTGATCTGGAAGCTGCTCTGGCGGTGGCTCCCGAGTATCCTCCTTCAATCTTAGCCTTGACGGACAATTATCAATGGTGTGATCCACTGACCCACAAATCAGACAAAGTTCAAGCCTTTTACGACAATCTCTTCGATAATGACCCGGTCGTTGGCAGAAGTCGCACAACATCCTTCCCTTTTTCTTGGGTAACACTGGCCTCCGAACATTCTCTTCCTTATGAAGTTTCGACAGACAAACATGGATAGTGTGATCCGCCGATCCACAAACCAAACAGAGTCCCCGTTTCCTTCGGCAATCTCTTTGCACATGTCCGTGTACATGGCAGTAGTTACAAATCACGCCAAACAGAGTCCCCGTTTCCTTCGGCAATCTCTTTGCACATGTCCGTGTACATGGCAGTAGTTACAAATCACGCTCCTCTTCCGATCAACATCAATTGTTTTCTTCATTGGTGATACGACGCGTCGGTTCACCGGAACACTTCTACGTACGGACGTTTGATTTAGTGCAAACGCCGGCTTCAGCTCGGTCTGCTGCTTGTGGTCCTCAAGCAAGTCACGAATTACTCTAAGCAAGGTAGCATCATCCATACACCTCTGGTACGATTGTTGATTCCTGGCTTCCATGATACTGCAACCAAACACCAAAGAGGATTAGTACGATAACAGATTCAACATATAGATCAAGGATATGAATCAAGACTAGAACTCCAAGTTACTTAAATAGAGTACCGCATTGTAATTATGCCGCGATATCATAGCTACAATTACATAACTCCACTCAAGTCATCTAAGTTCTAGAGATAACAAGGAATCAGGTTTCGTGTCGATATGCAGAGGAGGTCTGCATAATCGTAAAAGTATAATCAAAAGGAGGTGAAGATTCAAGAACGGTAAAACGGCAAGGTGGCATGACATGTTTCCTAATTACAAGTATTCTGATTCATGTATTGGGTCAAATACCCAACTACAAAAAGAATCAACCCGATTAACCTATCTCTCTGATACCAAAAGAACCATGTCACGCCCCGCTTCCCTGACTACGCTAAGACGGGCATGTGACATAATCAACCATGCTACCTGTGGGTAGAAAGTATCCATCCACAGTCACATTACGGCTGTAGAGATATCAAGAATAAAAATAAAACTATCTAATACATGTCCATAAGCCAAAATAAAATGAGTCAAGAATAATAATAATGCAGAAGCAAAAGATCCAATACAAGAATAACTGGAATATATGTCCCATAATGCGGGCTCACATCATGAATAAAATGCTGAAAAGTAAAAGAACTAACTACTACTGAAATCTCACTGCTCAGCCTGTTGGCTGAAGTACTCCTGCTCGGACTGCAGCAAAGGTACGGAATCTGGGCCATGCAAATCCCAGACGTCAGCGCGTCATGTCATCAAGCAATAAGATATAAACAGGGTAATATGCCAGTATAATCATAAGTGGTAAAGCAGGTGTAACAGCAATATAAAATCAAGGCAGTGAAGGGTAGTGTGCAGTGAGTAAGCTAAGCTGGTCTGTTGGGTTATCTACTCTCAAGTGTTTGAAATCAATTTGATGAATCATCGATGTAACTCAATAGTATCCCGTGCATGCCCGGGACCACGGTCTAAGACTCTCGGGCTGAAACCGAGACGTGCCGCTAGGCACTAAAGGGTGGATAGTATCCCGTGCGTGCCCGGGATCACGGTCTAAGACTCTCAGGCTGAAACCGAGACGTGCTGCTAGGCACTAAAGGGTGGATAGTATCCCGTGCGTGCCCGGGATCACGGTCTAAGACTCTCGGGCTGAAACCGAGACGTGCCGCTAGGCACTAAAAGGAAAAGGGTAAAGACGAACGATGTCAGCAGCAGCATCCCGAGACGGGCCTAGCCTCAAAAACTGACCAGTATAAGCAAGCAACTGTCGAGTTACAAGTCAGGATTTCATCATTGATTTCCCCATACCCCCAAGTTATATGTGTTCAAGTCAGGTATTAAGTAATCAAGAACTAATGCCAACTCAGGATCAGGTAAGTGCAGGTTTGTCTGGATAGACAACAGGAACGGTCCGTAAGGACTACATGTCAGGTTTGTTGACATTAGACACAAGATCAGGTAACAGGTAAAGCCATGGTACATCAGGTCAAGTCAAGTAGTGCATTAGATGTCATGTCATGTCAACAGTGCACGGTACCATGTCATATCAAGTAATATGTGTAGCAAGTCATGTCAAGGTGTACAAGATATGATGTGGGTGTTCATAATCAACTAGCATAATCATGGTTATAGATAAACAAGCACGGGTATCAACAGCACAATAAATTGGCACATGTAATAGGTTAAGCAGTATGTGCAGATTAAACTACTTAGCTGTACGGTTATCAGTTTGTGTTTAAGAGATAGTTTCAACATTATATGAATACAGTATGACAACTGTGGATGCTAAAATCATGTTAATAAGTATTAAGTAATTTAGGGATGCAATGACATGTATGATATGTTCAATGTATGCAATTATAATTAAAACCGGTTAAAGATGCACACGGATGTCCGATAGAGTAAAACTAGAGAAAAGGGTATCATGGACTAGGTACAATAGTTATTATGTGATTAAAATGTAACTGTGGTTACTAGGTTTAATAAAGTAAATGCAACGGGTAGGTTTCATGTTTTGAAACTAAAATGATACAACGTGACATCGAACATGTAAAAGGGAAATCATGGTAATAAAGTTAAACTGCAGGTTTAATGTGCCATCAAATGTATATATAATAGATTAAGTAGCATGTAGCAAGGTAAACTTGCCTCGACGGATCGCGACACGGGAAACGGAACGTCTCGCGTCGGCGGGAAAAGTCGCGACGCGCGCACGGTACACGGAATGAGTCCAAACGACGAACGGTGGAATCACACGGGTCTGAGGTCCTCGCTGGGTCGTCGGGATCGTTGCCGGCAGGGTCGGATTCCGGCGAACCAGAAAACAGTAACCATCAAGAATTTCTAGAACTGTATGGAAGAAAAGAAGAGAAAGAGTATGGAGGAGAGGAGTCTCACAAGGGTCTGTAGAGGGGCCGTGAGGGTCGACGGCGTCGACGGAGCTCCGGCGAACTACTTTGCAGAGGCCACCGGCGATGCAAAACCTGGCACAGAACATAGAAATGAAGGGAAGAAAGAGAATGAAGGAGGAAGGAAGAGAGGAGAGGGAACAACGCTTACTATGGTGCACGAGGGCCAAGAACACGAGGACGCAGTCACCGGCGGCGATCTCCCGGTGCAGATGCGTGCAGGGGGTGCACGGGCTGCGCGGTGCAAGTGCAGGGTGATCGGGAAAGCAGGGAGTGGTGGCGGAGGTGATGAGGGTGAGGAGGTGACGAGGTCTGCATGGCGGCGTGGGTTCTAGGGCAACGGCGAGAGAGGAGACGGCGGCTAGGGTTTACTGGGGATGGGTTTTCTTTTTTAAAGAACGAAGAAGAGAAGAGAAAGAATATATAAAAGGAAGAGAGAGAGAGAGAGATACGCGGGTAGAGAGAGAGAGAGTGATTCGAGAGGAGAGAGAGAGGATCGAGAGGAGTGAGAAAGAGAGGAATGCACAGTGAGGAGAGATGAAGTTGGCTGTATTCGCATGAGAGATAAAGAGAGAAGAGAGAGAAAGAGAAGGGAAGAGGGAGAGAGAGAATGAGAAAGGGGGAAAGAAAGAGAGAGCTGTGGGCCCAGGGGAAAGAAACGGGGGTTTGCGATTGGTTGGAAAGATTTGGAGAAAAAAAATATGAAAAGATTTTATAAAAGATTTTCTGGGTGTCAAAAAAAATGATATCGTTGGCTTAGGAATTTTGATAGGCTGAAAATATTTTTTTTGGCTGATTTAAAAGATTTTAGAAAAAAATAGGATTTGGCGGGATGCAAAATATTTCCGAATTGCGCCCGGATTGGGTCCAAAAATTTGGATTTGAAATATGAAAAATATTAGCAAGTTCCAAAAATTGAAATGAAGGATTTTGTAATGAAAAAGCATACCCCCAAGGACGGACGCACGTACGTGCGCGTAGCCATCCAAACCCGTCCGTTTCACTGAACGGGACGAGAACACGATGCAAGGACGCTACCACAGGGTTAGGGGTATCGAGCAGGCCATGTTAAGCATTTTTAAATTATTTTAAGTAACTTAAATGATTATATGTAAGAATATGAAATGTTAGTGTAATTTATAATTAGGAAACAACGAGCTCAAGTAAACGGGTCGACTATAA
Organism: Agapanthus africanus; assembly: GCA_030015575.1. Lineage (NCBI taxonomy): Eukaryota > Viridiplantae > Streptophyta > Magnoliopsida > Asparagales > Amaryllidaceae > Agapanthus > Agapanthus africanus. Next base: position 127,246,529 of record JASDDO010000014.1, on the reverse strand, counting down.
AGTAAATTACCATTTTGCAACCAAACATGATAAATGAACTAAATACCACAAACAACACATACGGTAACCGGAATTGGTATAACTGGACTCGGTTGTTACATCAATAATAGGGAATTAGGTCTACGTAGTTTTTTTTCTACTATTACAGTTCATATTCACCACTCGCCGCCGCCGGTTGTGCTTCCTTCTTAGGTGTTGGACTTTCCAGATCCTTTAAACTTCTCAGGTAGATAATCCGATTCTAAACTGATTGCATTTTGTTTTCTGACATCTGCCACTTCCCAATCTTGCGAGCAAATCATGCACTCCATGGTGTCGTATGCCAAACTTCATCTCTTCTCGCTTAATATCTTGTCACCTGTACTAAAAGCACTTTCTGACGCTACTGTGGACGCTAGAATAGTTAGTAAATCACGAGCCACAGTAGAAAACACCGGATACAAATGTCTGTGGATTTTCCACCTGGTTAAAACATCAATCTCATTTATAGTATAATCTACGTGTAACTCAGACTGTAAATATATTGTTAATTCATTTAAAGATGACGATGGTGAGGCCACGGGGCCTTATGCCTTTTTCAACTGTTAAATAAATGCAAAGGCTGGAGTCGAAGCATGTGAACTGCTTGCGGCCGGTGCTCTAGTATTTCTACCAGTAGAAGATTGTGCAACATATAAAGCAAACACTTCATTTGAAGTATATTTAACGGTATCAATATAAGCATCAATATCTATAGTATGTCCCATGCATCTATGGAATCCGTTTAAAATATCCTTCAAACCTTCTAATTTAATTCTAGGGTTCATTATCGCACACAAACTGTAAACAATTGGAATTTCAGAGTAATATTTAGAAATCTTAGCTAGCATAGCAAGTATAACTGCTGAAATATCTCATTATTACAATGACTATAAAAATATTGAGCTAAATTATACAATTCAGAGACAATAATATGAGAAGTTTGGTTATAAGTTGCAGAAAAACGTTCGGTTGCTATTTTAAAAGTCATAAGAAAATTTTTGAAAAATTCTGCAATCTCAAAATGATCATCTGTTAAGTGGTTTTCTACAGCCATTTGCTCATTCCACATGTTACTGATAATTCCGATAGTCTTTGATGCAGTACGAATTATGTCATATATACTATTCAAACCAGTGAAAATATCTTTTCTAAGAGATGGCCTGTCACGTCCCGCTTCCCAAAATACGGAATATGATGGATGACAAGGCCATCCATGCTCCTACGGTCAAGAAAATATCCTGCAATAATCACACTTCGGCTTCTAGTATCACATGGTAATCAGTAATCATAGCATAAGTAATGAGAAATATAGTCACTAATTCTATCAAACAGATATAAAACTAACCAGGTAGAGTCAAAGGGAATGATAGCGCTGACGTCGCTGATCTAGATGTCCGCAATATTCTCGAGATAAGGAAAGTCCTGATCCGAGCTAAGTCCACTTCTCACTTTGAGCATACATACTCAGGTCGTCAGAGCGACACAATAGCAATATATATACATATATAATGTGCAACGATGATAAACATAAAGCAGTGAGTATAGGGAAATGACGCAAGCATGAAATAACCGGTACGGGTCAACAGTAAAGTATGTGTATCGAAGCAGTAATCAATGCAATGTCCATGTCACTAAAGCTATCAGTCTCTAAGTCTCAAGATCCAAGTCACTAAATTTCTCGTCAATCCAAGTGTGAGTGTTAACCACCCAAGATGTATCCCCGACCCAAGGGTAAGCCCCAGGGGCAAGGGAACACTGGGCCCAAATCACGATCAGTAAGAATCAGAAACAATATCAGCAACAAATCCCGAAATCACTAAATATGCCGGTAGTGGGACTCCTGAGATTCCGTTGATCGAATTCACACTCAAACTATCCCACACCCCGCTGTCTACATTAATCACCGACCATGAATCTAAATAATAGTTGTTCCATGACAAGTATACGCGAGAATTGAAGACAGGGTCTCCATCGAGCATGTCTCGGCTGGTATCCAAGATAAATGGACAGTGCTCGATGTATTATCTATGACACCAATATAAGTGCTTCCATACCCATCCCATATTAGTTATAATTACACTTATATATGTCCGATAGGCGTTGACAATGCAATAACTAATTGGTTCCGCTGATTGTGTACAAGTACGTATCACTTCCATTATTAAATCACGTTTTTATATTAACGTACTTGTCACAATTCAATTACTAACATTTATCACTTGGTAATGTAACACGGTCACTAGGGTATTGATGCAAATGAACACTAATTACAAGGGTATAACAGTCATGCAACATGATGGAATACAGTAAATGCACTACTGAATACATGTGAGCAACCGGTGTCGGTTGGATTTGAAAAATCACATAAAATCACACATGCATAATTTGTCAAAACAAAATAAAAGGAATAAACAGTGTATTAAATTATATCTACAAAAAAATTGGTTTTGAGTCAATCGGGTTTCAGGTTTGTGAGTTATGGTCATTTCATTTTAAGTGTCCACTGCTGGAAATCCAGTTTCAGAACTGGAAGTCCATTTCGTAACACGTTTTACTCTCTGTTGGGAGTATAATTAAGCGACGATACTGTTCAACTAATTGTAGGACTATGAGTTAACTTTACAACGCCGGAGACAGATCAACAGTAATCATCTTGGGTTACGAGTTATGATCAGATTACTGATGAAGGGTGTAAGCTGAAATGACAGAAATCTACCGTACATGTCATCCGTTTAAAATATGATTTAAATACAAATGATGCAAGAATTTAGTGAAACCGGTACCAATGGAAATATAAAACAATTTTCTACGCAGAGGTAGTTGGCTCCACACACTATCACAATTAAACATTAAGATTTCAGGTGTATAACTGCATGTCAAGGGGTAAGTTCCTGCTCTGGACTGCAGTCCAAGGTCAGGTAAGTTCTTTGTTTTGGATATTCAGAGGATATATCTAACAGTAAACCTATATGTCGTGTTAAATATTATGCAGTACCCTTCGCAAAGAACCCAGGCATGCTGCGATTGGATTTTTCTGGAATTAATTATGAATTTAACGATATCAAGTGTTTGGTAAAACACGAGTTTCGGTATAGACGCTAGGGCGTCACTTTATGTGTGATAATGATATCGATTTGCCACAAAATTTCTACATGGTGTTTGTTAATAATATTAGGGTCTAAATATCATGATTTTCTCTATATTTGATTTAGTTATCGTTTATAGTTCACATCAAACACTTAGGGTAGCATCCGGTACACGATCGAAACACTAGTTTTTTTTAACCAATTGATTTTAAATATTATCCATATAGCCTCTGTGTAATACTGACTCAGTAATAAGCCCTAATCAAGCCCCAATAAATAAAACGATACTATGGTTCGCTATGCAATTTCAAAGGTAGTTACGATCTAAATATAATTATATACACACACACACGTTTAAAAATAGCATGATAAACAAGTGAGAGATTTCACTTGCCTCAAGATGAAAATGGCACAGCAACGACGACAACGATCATACGCACGGGCACGGCACACACGGCAGCACAAACAGCAACAGTAGCTCGCTAGGGTTCTGGCTATGGCTCGAGCTTTGCCTCGGCCTCGGCAATGGCGATGGTTACGGCGACGGCGATGACCACTACGACGGTGGCCACTATGGCGGCGGCGGCGGCTAATGTACAGCACAACAAGGGCCGCAACGGCGCAGCGAGCTTGGGTAAAGCGGCTTTGGGGACTCGGTTTCACTGTTAGCTCGGGGAGGCTCGACACTGTTGTGAAGGCGGGCACGGGTGTTGTGGCGACGACGGTGAGGTAATGGTGGTCCAGGGCTCCACGGCGGCGAAGGAGTCGGTGGATAATGGCTTCCAGCGGTGTTCCTGCTAAAATTTTTGGCAAAGAGCTATTTGTTCTCTTATAAAAAAGGGGGGAAGAGGAAAAGAATCCTCATAGTTTGGTATCATATGTTAAACACGTGGGCGCTTATATGCAAAGCATATAAGCGCCGAAAACAAATAACTAAGGGTCAAATTGGCCTCACGTGTTAAACACGTGAGCGCACATATGTAAAGCATATGAGTGCTGAATAAAATAAACTTAAAGGCCAAACCAGCCTCACGTGTTAAACATGTGAGCGCTCATATGCAAAGCATATAAATGATGAAAACAAATAATTAAGGGTCAAACTGGCCTCACGTGTTAAATACGTGAGCGCTCATATGCAAAGTATATGAGCGCTGGACATAAATAATCAATGGCCAAACAGGGCTCACGTGTTAAACACATGAGCGCTCATATGCAAAGCATATGAGTACTGAAAATAAATATGCAAAAACCCACACTAGGGGTCACGTGTTAAACACATAAGTTCTCTTGCCGCATTCTTTGGTAGCGATCACATGCAAAACATGTGAGCGCCCCAATTTAAATTGATCCCATCTGATAGAATTAAATTCTATGTGATAGTATTAAATTCTATTTGGGAAATATTTTCCCTGATCTTTCTAATATGGAGAGATCTTTTTCTAACAGAGAATCTTGGATTTAAGATCCAATGGTGATAAAATATCACCAATTAAACCATCTAATAGAATTAAATTCTATGTGGGAAATATTTTCTTGATCTTTCTCAAACTAGAAAGATATTCTCTATTAAACAGAGGACTTTTGGATCAAAAATCCAGTGGTGATTATAAAATCACCCATCGATCATTTGATAGAATAAAATTCTATCTTAGGAAAATATATTCCTAATCTTGTTAAACTAACAAGATATTCATACGATAGAATAAAATTCTGATATTGTTAAACTAACACGATATTCATATGATAAAATAAAATTCTAACAAGATATTCATATTATAAAATAAAATTCTATTTTAGGAAAATATCTTCCTAATCTTGTTAAAATAGCAAGATATTCATATGATAGAATAAAATTCTAATCATGTTAAAATAACAAGATATTAATAAAATAAAATAAAATTCTAATCTTGTTGAACTAATAAGATATTTATATGATAGAATAAAATTCTATCTTAGGAAAATATTTCCTAATCTTGTAAAAAAAACATGAAATCTTCTCTGTTAAACAGAGAGTGTTTGGATTAAAAATCTAATGGCGAATAAAATTCATCGATTGAAGTAAAAGATCATTTTGATTAATTATAAGATCAATCGTGATATTTCAATGAGAGATTTTCTCAACAAATTGATTCCTTTCTTTCTCCCATAAATAGGAGCAAAGAGATGACAAAAAGGGAAGGAAAAAGAAAAGAGGAGACCCTCCATAAGTTTCTGTAAAAATACAGAAAGCTCTAAAAAACAATAGAGAATTTAATCCTCTCAAAGAAGAAGATTTCCCTCCTAAAACCTTAGGTAAAGAAAAAAGAAGAGATTAAAAAATATCTTCTTTACCTATTAAAAGGATTTAACCCTTCTCAAAGAATTTAGTTCTTTCTCAGGATCTGAGATCCACAAGACAAGTCTCCCATAAGTTGAAAATTTAATTCTCATCGGGAAGATCTTGTTCTTGAGAATCGAAGATTCAAGAGCAAACATGGATACAAGAACATGATGAAGATGGAGTTCATAATACTCCGGGAACTTAGTTCCTTCAAATCAAGAACTTAGTTCTTAAAAGAACCTGATTCCAGACCCTCAAAATAGTGATCTTGGTGATTCTTAATGGTCAAAACACCATTAAAAGAGGTTTAAACTCTCAGAAAACATGGAGTTCATAATACTCCAAGAACTTAGTTCCTTCAAATCAAGAATTTAGTTCTTAAAGAGCCTGATCCCAGATTCTCAAAATAGTGATCTTGGTTATCGTTAATGGTCAAAATACCATTAATAGATATTTAAGTTTTCTAAAAAATATCAACAGAGATTAAATCTCCAAAAACATAGCGTCTCACGTGAAACACACGTGAGCGCCAGAGAAAATTAGTGCTTAGCACTATGGTAGCGCCTCACGTGAAAAGCACGTGAGTGCCCAAAGCTAAGTTACATAGAGCCTCACGTGAAAACACGTGAGTGCCCAAAAGATCCCTCCCCAACAAAAGGTTAGCGCCTTATGTGCTCCTCACGTGGGCACCGAAACCAGCGCCCAGCACCTCACGTGGGCGCCATACAAAAGTGCTTAGTACTTCATATACAACCAAAACGGCCAAGTGCTTAACACTTATTGGGCAGCGTCCATGTCTGAGTGTCTCACGTGATATACATGTGAGCGCTAGAGCTCCAAACAAGTGTTCAACGCTTCTGCAATAGAAAGAAAACTGAGCAGACCAAGCCCAAATTGGCTAAGTCCCTCTGGAGTCAATTGCAACTGAGCCCAAATGCTCTGCTGTTGGATCTTAACTAAAATTTGATGATCCTTAAATATTGCTAAGTTGATTTTAGTCTCAAATAAGACTAACGTATTCTTAGTTAAAAATAAATTGAGCCCAAACGCTCATATGTTTAAGTTGATCTTAATCTCAAACTAGATTAAATGTTCTTAAACCAAACAAAACATTTTTTGAACTAAAGGAACATATAACCTAAGTTCAAAATCCAAAACCCAGTCTTAGCCTAAATTGGCTAAGCTTATGTTTGTGATATCCAAACTGATATCCAAACCGATCTTCATCCCATACCTCCTAAGATAATCTTAGTCTCAAATATGACTAACGATTCTTAGGTCCATCACCCTCTTTCCCTCAAATACGGGATTTGGTTTAAGGGTACATCTCTTCACACCTCTAATATATGTCGTTGTAATTCCTCAACAACTTCAGAGAGGTGACGGGTCCCGACAACCAACAACTCCTTTCTCGTCCTAAGTTGATATAAAATTTCATCAAGATAGTGAATGATACACCCACACCAATGCACTTACAAATTGACGTGCATACCTCAAATCGGATCGCACCCCAAATTGGGTGTATTCCATGTCACCATCATTCATTCCGCCACGTAACAAATACACGTGCGCACAAGATGAATGACGGACCAAAATGTCCTTAAACTAATACTCGCCCTAAATACGGCGATAACGGACCGAAATGTCCTTAAACTAATATTCATCCCAAATACGACGATAATGGACTGAAATGTTCTTAAACTAAATCGCGTCCCCAAAACGGGAATGTTGGACCGAAATGTCCCTAAATTAATACTTGCCCCCAAATATGGCGATAAAGGACCGAAACGTCCTTAAATTAATATTTCGCCTCAAACATAGCGATAATGGACCGCGATATCCTTAAACTAAAATAATCGAGCCCAAATGCTCATATGTTTAAGTTGATCTTAATCTCGAACCATATTAACGATTCTTAAATCAACCCAAACTCAAATATAAAAATATATGGATTTGGACAAATCCACGCCCTACGGGCGACGACATAAATTAGTCTCCGTATACAATCCATGGGCAACCAAAACCAAAACAAAACACACGACACGAAGTGAACTTCCGGAGTAGGAAAAAGTGGTTATCGCAATGCGGTAATATAATTAACTGCAGGGGCTTGCATCTGCATGGAAGAGCGTCCCTACAATAAAAATCCCTCACAAACGAGGGAAAATCTGATAAAGTCTGCTACAATGGCCGCATCCGTCCAAACCTCCGATATACGGTTCTATAAATCAACTTGGCATCTTCGGAAAGGTGGACGGATAAATCTAAATAGCATCTGCCCCCAGGATTCAGGCCAGACGTCCCAACGTCCCGGTCCATCTTCCGGCGGTGAACAGATTCTGGCACGCCCGGTGGGACCTCTTCCTCTTTCCACTCTACACTTCATGTGTCGTGTTTTTCCACGATCAAATTATCACAGTATACATATGTTTATAGTTGTCATTGGGTGATGAGATACTAAAGCTGGCGTTTCGTTTCTTTCTAGAATGGCGTTTGCTTCCATCCACAACAACTCAGGCTGTGTCATATCTGGTGGAGTCAAATATGGGCCACTTGCAGTCTCAAACCTCTGTAATTTAGTTCTTCAAGAAATCAATAGGCTTACCTTCGGGTCTATACTCCCACCTCCCACCCTCGCTACCTCAACACCGAAGGAGGAAGCCCAGAAGAAATATGTCTTCCATGGACCAGATCCTCTAACTTTAGCTTTGCTGACGGAATCAGTCCTCAAATAATTGGAACCTGCCAAAGACCAAGATCGACGCAGGGGGAAGAATATTCAAGCTCTCAAAGGTAGCATGGGGCAAGCTCAGCAAGATTGCTTACCGCCGAAAGACGCAACCGGGACGTTGCGACGTCCGGCCTGAATTTTAGACGGCAGATGCTATTTGGGTTTATCCGTCCACCTTTCCGAAGATGCCAAGTTGATTTATGGCACCGTATATCGGAGGTTTAGATGGATGCGGCCGTTGTAGCAGATTTCTTCAGATTCCCCCTCGTTTACGAGGGGTTTTTGATTGTGGGGACGCTCTTCCCTGCTGGCGTAAGCCCCTACAATTAATTATGCTACCGCATCGCGGTAACCACTTTCTCCTTCTCCAGATATTCACTTCGTGTCGTGTGTGTTTGTTTTATTTTCGGTTGCCCGTGGATCGTATACAGAGACTAATTTATGTTGTCGCCCGTAGGGCGTGGATTAGTCTAAATCCGTATTTTCTTAGATTTGGGTTTGGGTTGGTTTAAGGACCGTTAATCTTATTTTAGATTAAGATCAACTCAAACGTTTGTTAAGGATACGTTAATCTAATTTTAGACTAAGATCTACACAACGGGATTTTGGATCTTTTAGATCCAACGAAAGAGTATTTGGACTCTATCGTTTTAGTTTAGGGACATTGCGGTCCATTGGGTTTAAGGACATCGTAGTCAATAGGGTTTAAGGACATCGTAGTCAATAGAGTTTAAAGACATCATAGTCTGTGTTTAAAGACATCATAGTCTGTAAAGTTTCTGGTTGTCGGGACCCGCCACCTCTCTAAAGACATTAAAGAATTACAACGACACATATCAGAGGTGTGAAGAGATGTACCCTTGAACCAATATTGGTTGAGAGATCTGTAATCAGGGTTTGGGACTAAAACCAATTAAAGAGATTGTGAGCACATGGGCTCAGTTAATCTGAATTGAGAACTTATGGCCTACTTGGGCTCAGTCCACTCATATTTGAATAAAATGTTGAACATTTGTTTGGGCTTAGTCCCTTTTGATTCAATAATGCTGAGCATTAATTTGGGTTCTGACACCCCCTCTTTCTTTTGTTTTTTATTGGGTGTTGAACACTTTTTACGGCACAGAGCGCTTTATGTAAAGAACACTTTGTATTCCCTCAGCACACACATGAGGAGCACGTGGTGCCCTTGGCGCTGAGCGCAAGACCTGGAGCGCTAAGGCGCTTCTTATGAAAAAGCGGACACGTGAGGAGCACGTGGTGCGCTTGGCGCTGAGCGCTAGATTTGAAGCGCTAAGGCGCTTCTTATGAATAGCGCACATGTGAGGAGCACGTGGTGCGCTTGGCGCTGAGCGCCAGACTTGGAGCGCTGAAGCACTTCTTTGGAAATAGCGCACACGTAAGGAGCACGTGGTGCGCTTGGCGCTGAGCGCCAGACTTGGAGCGCTGAAACGCTTCTTTTGAAATAGCACACACGTGAGAAGCACATGGTGCGCTTGGCGCCGAGCGCCAGACTTGGAGCGCTGAAGCGCTTTTTTGGCAGTTCTGGTCAGTTCTATACTCTGAGAATTAAATTCTCGTTTATAAGAGACTTTGTCTCATGGATTTAAGAACTAAGTTCTTCTCTTTATGAAGAGATGCTATGATCTCTTTTTTTTTTGTGAAAGACTTCGTCTTACAGATCTGTGATCTAGAAAAAGAACTAAGTTCTTATTTTTTATCAAAAGATGCTATGATCTCTCTTCTTTTTATTTACCTTGAAGAAGGTTCTTCTTCTTAGAGCTTGCTCTTTTTTTTTTTTGAGAACATGAAGTTTATGGGGGGGGGGGGGGTTCCTCTTTGTTCTTCTTCTTTCGATTTGAGAACTTATAGGGAGGTCTCTCTCTTACAAGACTTGAAGTCTTGGGTCCTTTATATAGGGAAGGCTCATTTGTTGAATTAGTTAGGGAGATCTCTCATTGAGATATCTCTTAATTGATTTGGGGAATTTATCCACCGTTGGATTTTTGATCCAAGGACTTCTATTTTACCGAAGACATTCTTCTTGTTTTTAAGAAGGTTGGGAGAATATTTTCCCATACAGAGTTTATTCTGTATCTTGGTGATTTTTAATCACCATTGGATCTTTGATCCAACGGTGCTCTGATTTACAGAGCACAATCTTTTTTATTTAGAAAGATCGGGAAGATATTTTTCCCCTACAGAGCTTATTCTGTAGCTTGGTGATTTTTAATCACCGTTGGATCTTTCTTGCTTTGATCCAACGGTACTCTGATTTACAGAGCACAATCTTTCTTGTTTAGAAAGATTGGGAAGATATTTTCCTCTACAGAGCTTATTCTGTATCTTGGTGATTTTTAATCACCATTGGATTTTTGATCCAATGGTGCTCTGATTTACAGAGCACAATCTTTCTTGTTTAGAAATATTTGAGGAGTATTTCCTCAATCAGAATTTAATTCTGAATTTTGATAATTTATCATCTTCGGTGGAGAACATTTAGTTCTAGCACCAGCGCTCTCGTGCTTTGCACGTGATGCGCTGCCTCAGAGTCTTTGACTCTTTAGCGTTAGCGCTCAGCGCTCTCATGCTTTGCACGTGAGGCGCTGCCTCAGAGTTTTTGACTCTTTAGTGCTGCTGCTCAGCGCTCTCGTGCTTTGCATGTGATGCGCTGCCTAAGAGTTTTTGACTCTTTAGCGCTGGCGCTTTTAGCGCTCAGCGCTCTCGTGCTTTGCATGTGAGGCACTGCCTCAGTTCAAATTTTGAATTTTGAATAGAGTTTTGCTCTCAATTGAGGCCAAATTTTGAGAACTCTCCTCCCTTTTTATAAGGGAACAAGTAGCTCTTGGCCGAAAATTTTGGCGGGAACAAATACCCCCCACTACTCTACCCACGTAAGTATGTACGTGGGTGAAATAGTACAGAGTTATGCATGGAAATAGAATTGAGGGCTTAGGGGAAAATTTTAGAGTCCTTGTAGCTTAAGACTTTTTCATCTTCATGAACCGTAAGAGTCTCAAGAAGGTTTTTTCTCCCTACAAGTCGAGAGGATCTCGTAGGTGTAAATTCTCCCTAGAAATCGTGTGGATTTCTAAGTGTTTATCGCCTCCGTGAGTCGTAAGGATCTCACTCGGGTATTTTTCCTTACGAATCATGAGGACCCGTAAGTAGCTTCTTTATTTCATTGGCGAATATGGCTTTGGCAAATGTGGCCCGCAGATGGTCCATCTTGACCTCCTTGTAGAGCAGCAATGGTTTAGGAAACAGGTTCAGATCTGCCGCCTAAGACTTTTCAACTTTATGAGCCATAAGGGTCTCATAAAGACTTTTCTCCCTATGAGTCGAGAGGATACCGTAGGTGTAATTTTCTCCTTAGGGGTCGTGGGGACTCCTAAGTGCGTTTTCTCTTGAGAGTCGTAAAGATCTCACAAGAGAATTTTCTCCCTTACAAGTTGAGAGGATTCGTAAGTGGCTGTTTCCCCCCTTTTCGATATTCAACTTGGGAGAGTATGGCCCATGGATAGTCCATCTTGACCTCCTTGCAAGGCAGTAATGGCTTAGAAGACAGGGTTAGGATCTACCGCCTAAGACTTTTCAACTTTATGAGCCGTGAGGGTCTCATAAAGATTTTTCTCCCTACGGGTCGAGAGGATCCTGCAGGTGTAATTTCTCCTTAGGAGTCGTGAGGACTCCTAAGTGCGTTTTCTCTTGAGAGTCGTAAGGATCTCACAAGAGAATTTTCTCCCTTACAAGTCGAGAAGACTCGTAAGTGGCTGTTTCTCCCCTTGTCGATATTCGACTTAGGAGAGTGTGGCTCGTGGATAGTCCATCTTGACCTTCTTGCAGGGCAGTGATGGCTTAGGAGACAGGATTAGGATCTGCCACCTAAGACTTTTCAACTTTATGAGCCATGAGGGTCTCATAAAGACTTTTCTCCCTGCAGGTCGAGAGGATCCCGTAGGTGTATTTTCTCCTTAAGGGTCGTGAGGACTCCTAAGTGCGTTTTCTCTTGAGAGTCGTAAGGATCTTACATGAGAATTTTCTTTTCGTGCACAGGGACACTAATTTCCCTGAGGTCAAGACGAATCAAGAGATTCCTGAAAAGACACTGATTTTCTTGCGGGTCGACGCGAATCGAGAGGTTCTCGTCAAGGACGCTGATTTGCTTGAATCGAGATATTTTGCCAAGGACACTGGTTTTCCTGGGGTCGAGACGAATCGAGAGATTTCTGCAAAGACACCGATTTCCTTGCGGGTCGACGCGAATCAAGATGTTCTCGTCAAGGACGCTGATTTCCCTGAATCGAGATTTTGCCAAGGACAATGACTTCCCTGGAGGTCGAGACGAATCGAGGTATTCCTGCAAAGACACTGATTTCCTTACGGGTCGACACGAATCGAGGTTCTCGCTAAGGACGATGATTTCCCTGAATCGAGGTTTTGCCAAGAACACTGATTTTCCTGGAGGTCGAGACGAATCGACGTATTCCTGTAAAGACACTGATTTCCTTGCGGGTCGACGTGAATCAAGATGTTCTCGTCAAGGACGCTGATTTCCCTTAATCGAGGCTTTGCCAAAGACACTGATTTCTGTGGAGGTCGAGACGCATCGAGGTATTCCTGCAAAGACACTGATTTCCTTGCGGGTCGACATGAATCGAGATGTTCTCGTCAAGGACGCTGATTTCCCTGAATCGAGGCTTTGCCAAGGACACTGATTTCCCTGGAGGTCGAGACGAATCGAGAGATTCCTGCAAAGACACTGATTTCTCTGCGGGTCGACGTGAATCGAGAGGTTCTCGCCAAGGACGCTGATTTCCCTAAATCGAGAGGTTTTACCAAGGATACTGATTTCCCTGGGGGTCGAGACGAATCGAGAGATTCCTGCAAAGACACTAATTTCCTTGCGGGTCGACGCGAATCGAGATGTTCTCGCCAAGGATGCTTATTTCCCTGAATCGAGAGGTTTTGCCAAGGACACTGATTTCCTTGGGGTCAAGACGAATCGAGAGATTCCTGCAAAGACACTGATTTTCTTGCGGGTCGAAAGAAATCGAGAGGTTCTCGCCAAGGACGCTGATTTCCCCGAATCGAGAAGTTTTGCCAAGGATACTGATTTCCTTGGAAGTCGAGACGAATTAAGGTATTCCTGCAAAAACACTGATTTCCTTACGGGTCGACGCGAATCGAGAGGTTCTCGTCAATGACGCTGATTTCCCTGAATCGAGATATTTGCCAAGGACACTGATTTCCCTGGGGTCGAGACGAATCGAGAGATTCCTACAAAGACACTAATTTCCTTGCGGGTCGAAACGAATCGAGAGGTTCTCGCCAAGGACGCTGATTTCCCTGAATCGAGAGGTTTTGCCAAGGACACTGATTTCCTTGGGGTCGAGACGAATCGAGAGATTCCTGCAAAGACACTGATTCCTTGCGGGTCGATGTGAATCGAGAGATTCTCGCCAAGGACGCTGATTTCCCTGAATCGAGAGGTCTTGCCAAGGACACCGATTTCCCTGGGGTCGAGACGAATCGAGAGATTCCTGCAAAGACACTGATTTCCTTGTGGGTCGACGCGAATCGAGATGTTCTCATCAAGGACGCTGATTTTCCTAAATCGAGGTTTTGCCAAGAACACTAATTTCCCTAGGGGTTGGAGGTCATTGGCTGACTTGCTCTGCTTTCCGCGATGTCAGTGTTGACGTACTTCGCTTTCTGCGGTGTCAGAGTTGACGTACTCTACTTTCTGCGGTGCCAGGGTTGACATTCTCCGCTTTCTGCGGTGTATGGGTTGACTCTAGGTTGTCTGTGAACCGTGGAGTTTTAGAACTAGGGACTTTGCCATGGCTCCGATTGGGGGTGTCACGTCCGTATCCTGCTGGAATAAGGAGGAACATCGTTGCTGATCTTTAGGTTGTAGATGTTGCCGTTGAGATCTTCCTTCCCTTTGATAGGGTCTGGTGGGGAAATGTGGTCCCCTTTTTGTTTATGCCCATGGATTGTATACAGGAGTCAGTATGGACTTACCTGCAGGGCAAAAGTTTCATTCTTTCATTCATTTTTTTATTTCTTTCCGCGATACTCTATCATTTCAGCTTTTATATCGCGAAAATCGCGATTGCTCAATCATTTCGGTTATTTTTCGCGGTGCCCAATCATTTCAGCTATTTTTCTTTTTACTCTCTGCTTTTTATTGCGAGTTGCCCAATCATTTCGGCTATTTTTGTATGCATATATTTTACTCGCTGATTTTTATTGCGAGTTGTCCAAACATTTCGGCTATTTTTGTATGCATATATTTTATTCGCTGATTTTTATTGCGAGTTGCCCAAACATTTCGGCTATTTCATAAGCATTTTTTTTCCGAGTATAGAACTCAAGATATGATACCAATCTTAGCATCAGTATCGCTGCGACTGGGATGTTGCCAGGAGCGAATCATCATTTGCCGTGAAAGGACTTAGAATTTGATACCGATGTAGGCATCAGTATCGCTACAACTGGGATATTATCAGGAGCAAATCATCATTTGCTTTTGTCAACTTAAACAAAGGTGGCTTAACAAACAGGGTTAGGATCCCGTCGACTAAGGTTTTTGCCTTTATGAGCCGTAAGGATCTCATGAAGGTGTTTCTCCCTACGAGTGGTGAGGATCTCGTAGGTGTGTTTTCTCCTTAGGAATTGTGAGGATTCCTGAGTGTGTGTTCTTCTATAAGTCGTAAGGATCTCATTAGAGTGTTTTCTCTTTATAAGTCGAAAGAACTTACAAGTGTCGTTCACAATATGAGGACATCTCATGCCATTGGTGGAACTTGATGGGAGAGACGTTTATTTGTGCCCGTGGATTGTATACAATGGTCAATATTGAATCGTTTGTACGGCAGTCTGGGAAATGTGATAGCTTAAGAACAGATTTGGATCCCTGTTGCTTAAGGCTTTGAATCTTACGAGCCGTGAGGGTCTCACAAGAGGGTTCTCCTTACGAGTCGTGAGGATCTCGTAAGTGTAATTTCTCCTTAGGAATCGTGGGGATCCCTAAGTGTGTTGCTCCTTCGTGAGTCGTACGGATCTCACGCAGGTATTTTCTCCTTACAAGGTCGAGAGGAACATGCCAGTGTGTGTTCATATCAGAATTTTGCATTCGTATATCGTCCATTCTTAATCACATTACACATAAATAGGTGCTTTTGATCCATGTCTGCTAAATAGTTGCAGGTTGCAGGTTCTCAGATCGTTACAGTGAAATTCATGAAAAATCGCTACAAATGTAAGACTACGACCAACAATAGATGAATCCGTATGATGCCGCCTACCAGTTCAAGGAACAAATGAAAATCATTAGACAGTTCAATGCACAAAGCACAAGGGCAGTACAAGATTCAAGACTTCAACGCGAAGCTCAAGGAAAAACTCTACATCATTCTGCACTGTTGGAAATCTGGAAGGAAATAGAAGAAATTTTGAGAAACCAAGTATAGAAAACAGAAGATAAAAGCAACACAGAGAAACGCTGAAGAGTTGGGCCCAAGAACCCACCAAATGGTCGCGGAACCGCGACCAAACAGGCCTTTCTGCCGCGGTTCTGCGGCCATAATATGCATGTGTCGGTGGGGTGTCGGTGCTTTGACTCGGTCTTTGGGGTTGTTTTGTAATTTCATGTATGGATCAGAATGTAAACCTAGGGTTTTTCCTATCTATAAATAGGAGGGCTCAAAGCCTAATAATGGTGTGCCTCTTTTGGTATGCCTCTTTTTGGTGTGCCTCTTTTTCGAGGATGCCTCTTTTTATTTCTAGATCTAGAATTTAATTCTCCATTGTAATGAGCCTTTAAGAGGTATCAATAAAAAGTAAGTTTTTTTATTTTTCTCGCATTTTTTTATCGTATTTTATTATCTGCAATTATTATTTGTTAATCTAGTTGTAGAATTTAATCTGCATTTTTTCTTATCTTGAATTTTATTGTTATCTTCCTAATGAGTGAGTAATTCCTCACTTGTTAGGGATATGAGAGGGAAGATTTGAGAGAAGGAAATCTCTCTCACTCCTTTCTTTGCCCAAATAATTTTAATTAAGGACCCTCTTTAAATCAACCATAATCCGTTCACTACGGCACTCTATCCTACATGATAGCGGTGATTCTCTAGTTAGACCGGTTGTGGTTGAATTAACCGGAGATTAGAGCTAAGAGCCAAGAACGGACGCACAAGAACCAAAAGGAAGAAACTAAGTTTCTTCCCAGTCGTGCTAATTCTCGTTGTTGCCGATTACCCTAACACATTTATTCACAACTAAGGCATTGAAAGAAGTGAGAAGATCCCTATTTCGAATTAAGCTAATTCTAACCCTAACAAGTTTTTAATCAACTTATTCTTATTCATAGATCTTAAAACAAACCACCAACTTTTTGGACTTAACTCGTTAGAACATAAAGAAAAGAACTCTTTCTCCCTGTGGATCGACTCGTACTCAACCGGCTAGCTACCAAGCGACACCGTCTTAATTGCGGTATTATTAAATTTTAAAATGCAAACGCAAAATCTTATCAATCAAATGGCGCCGTTGCCGGAGAGACGGTGGTCTCTTTCTTTGTATAATTTCGGATCAATAATAAAAAAATAAAAAAATAGAAAATTTAAAAAAAATTATAAAAATTGAAAAATTTTAAAAACAAAAAAAATAAAAATAAAAATCATCTTGTTATTTTTGAAAGGTTTTTGTGCAAGTGTCCAGACTGGGAGCAAACATTGATTTAGATCTGGAGCAAGCCCAGTGAACAAATACAAAAACAGAGGATCTGAACAGACAGAGGAGAACCAAATCAGCACAGAGAAAATTTTTGAAGATCCAAACCAGCTATTGAACCACGGAACCGCGGCATAAGCAGGGGTTTGACCTCGGAACCGCGGTCAAACAGATGACGTCGGCTGTTTGAAAACTCTCTGTGAGTATATTTTTTCTCCTCCTACCCCTAGAACTCCACTGAAAAAAATTTCCTGCAGGTATTGTTTGCACAGCAACTTCTTCTCCCTCTCCAATAAATTGTTTTTGTGCAGGATTCTTTGCGCTGCCAAATAAAAAAAAATATATTTTGCAAGTGTTTTAGATTTTTTGGTATGTTAACTGCTTTTCATAATTAATACGGACTTTTAAGGGGCTATAACACCAATTCAGATTGGGTGGGGATTTCATTACTCTTTCTAAGACCCCAAAAATCACTAAAAGCATATGCAACACCCTTGAGCTAATTAAAAAATATCTAGACTCAGCCAATTAAGGACTCTCGCGCTCATTAGGACAAAGGAAGGTTGTGGGCATTCAGTCGTTTATCTAAACCTGATTTTGTGGTGCTTAGGCTAGACAAGTAAGAAAGGTAATTTTTAAAGGCCCGTCTCACGGTGATTCATGAGCGGATCCCTCCTTTCTTTATTTGTGCTTACCTGGCCACAATTGGCGGTGTAAAGGCGATTTGAGAGATATCTCACAACTTGTCGCTTTGGAACAGTTAGGAGTAGTCTAGTTGACTTAGGAGACCCTAGCTCTAGCTTTCATTGTGCATGTTTAAACTGCGGTTGTTTGAAATTGTGCCATAGTTCCGTACAAATTTTGTAAAAACTCTTTCTAAAAAAAACACTTTCAAAAATTTCAAAACTCCAAAAACAAACAATTTTTTTTAAAAAAAAAAAAATTAAAAAAATAAAATAAAATAAAATAAAAAAATCACATTCTTTTTCTTCTCTTTTCTCTCATCACATCATGGGTACCCCACCTCGCAAAACTCTTGCCGAACTTTGGTACTCTCAACCAGACATTACTTCCTACGCTTCTTGTTTTGGTCGAATTTCGAACGACCCCTCCATGCCCAAAATTTCTTTGAAAGATCGAATAGACGCATCTAGGACAACCAGTTGGACTCCGCAATCCACCTTATATCAACCATTTCAACCTTCACCACTTTCTTACGTTGATACCCATTTTTCGAGTCCTGTTGTAACTCCGAAACCCATGTCTATTGCTGAACATATTGAACAATCTCGTAACCGATCTTTCACTCCTTTCACCACTGCGAATTATTTGGATCAACAATTCCATTCACCTTCTTATCCAAATATTGATCCTACTCCTGTCCAACCATTCAATTCCTACCAGTCCTTCCCGACTTTTGCACCTTCCCTAGACATTGCTTCTACACAGCCATTTGGAAGTTTCACGTATCCAAACAACTTTGAATTTTTTACTGAAACCCCATCACAACCCATGTCTAGTCTGGAACATTCATTGGAAGACTTTATGGTAGCGTCATGCCAACAGATGAGGGATTTGAATGCGTCCATGGCCGCCCTTATACAACTTAGTGACTCGGTAGCTAGTTTCCAACTAGCTCCAAATTTTTTAATGTATGATGAGGCGGTTGGAAAGATTGATAATTTGAGTGGAGAGAGTGAGATGTGCATCCTTCCAAATCAAACCTACCCATCCCCAATTGAATCCCACAATTCCGGTTTTGAATGTCTATCAAGTGTTCCAAATGATTCACCAGTTGAAAATAAAACATTTAATGAGTTGTGCGATTTTGTAGTATTTGATTTACCTGATTGTGAAGGGTCCTTTTCGAGTGAAACCATCACCAATCCTTTTGACCTCTACACCTCCATTCTAGAACCTGAATTGATTAATATCCATGCTTTTGATGAGGTGTCTAAAAAAATTGATTTTCACTTGATTAAGGATATAGACGCTGGGAATATTTTGAATGATAAACCCACAGATTTGGATGAGTTTCTCTCTCCAATTCATCATCCCGAGTCATTGACAGTTTTTCCCGAACTTCATATGCGTCTTGATTTTGATGAGAATTGCATGGATAAGCTAAATTTTGAGGAGAGTATTGAGGAAATTATTGAGAATGAAGCAGTATTACTTGAGGAGTCGGATTTTCCAATTCATTATATCCTTTTCATTGACTGCACACACCCTCCTGAATGTTTAACCGATACCCTTCTTCAATCACTTCCCTCCATCCTCGTTCCGACCTTGCAAGAAACCGTTACACTTTCATTTTTTATGTCTGGTTTACCAAGTTCGACGTACCCATGTTTTCTCACTAATCTTGAGGGATTTGACCTCATTTGTCAGTGGGTTGATAGATTAGCATAATCGCTTTTTACACATCGGTCATTACAAATTGTGCTAATTTATACACTCCATCTCCACCCTCAAGTTCGTATTCAACTTCTTTCTCCCACTTTCTCAGGTTCTTCTTCTATTCTTCTTATAATTTCAGTGAGTGTTGATGAATCACAATCCGATAATTCAAGTTTGATCATTCTAGAAAGTCAACTTGATTTGGATACTTTTGAAAATGAGGTAGATGAGTTTTTCGAGTCTCCTATCTCCATAATTTTTGACAAATCAAGTATGATAAATTCCGGCACAAAACTTACTGACAGTAAAATGTTTAATTATATCGATGAGAGTTTTGAAGAACTTTTCCCTGACGAACTTGCATTCCTAAACAACAAGGATTTTGTGATTAATCAACCTCCACCTATAGAAGTTGAACCACGACCCTTTCTTCTTATAAAATACGAGAATGCCAATATTCCACTCATTTCTGATCATTCACATTCTCGTTTTTATTTATCATCACCTCTTATCTCCTCACATTCACGTTCACGCAAACCCTTTTCATACCACCACTTATCTCTTTCCCACTTCTTCTTGGCTCTATATAATATGTTCTTCCACCGACCTATACATTACATTGATAGATTCTTCAAATGGTTGGTGTTGACTTTTGGTCTTTGCAAAACTTGGTATTGACCAATAATTTTGAACCCCCTCTTTAAAAGCTTAACATTGTTTAACTTAAGTTTGGGGGGTATAATTTGGCTCTCGAAAATAATTTTTTCTAACTCAAAGTGGTGAGCCAAAAATAAGTTTGGGGGAGATTTTCACGATCATATTTCATGTCCCCGTTAATAATTTTTTTCTCCCAAGTTTAAAAGTTTATGAGATTTAAAAAATGGCAACAGTAGAAACAATGTTTCACTTAAGTTTGGGAGGAACCTTTTTGTGTATATATATTTTGTTTTCTTTTTCTGTTAATAATAAAAATAAAAATTTAAAAAAAAGGGAAGTGCCGACAATTTTGACCCTCTTGGTGTAGCCTGACAGTAAGGGCATTGTCAAGTTTAAGTTTGGAGGTGTGCTCGGTAAGTTTTCTTCCTTCGCATTCATATGTATATTTTTGTATTTGCATACTTATTTTAAAACCCATAAAAATTGAAAAATTTTAAAAAATTATAAAAATTGAAAAGTTCAATTTTGGCCATATTTGACTTAAGTTTAACATGACGGTTGACTAGTTAGGAAAAACTAGATCCTAAACTTAGTAAATTAAAAACCCTAAAAATAACCTTTCTTAAAGTTTAACTGTAGAAAATATACGTCCTTGTAGTTTATTTAAAAATAGGCAAATTTTGAGTTCAGTTCTTGGGCTAAATCGAAATAAGGGAAGAGTATTGAAAGCTCTATTTGAAGTATAAGTCTGAAAAATAATTCTGAACCTTAAGTCCAAATTCTGAAAATATATACCCTATTATACGCACTTACACGCATCTTGAAACTTGGGATAGTAGAAGATACCTTGAAATGCTCTTGTCTAAAATCCTCAGTATGAAGGAAAATAAAATAAAAATATAAGTGGTGAATAAAGAGATAAAAAAATGAACACTGGTTTTGTAATTACTTAAGGTAGCATAAAAAAAATATAGCAAGGGTGCTTTATCACCTAGTGCCTTAGACCAACTGGTTTGGGAGTCACTGCTAAACCTTAGGTATTACAAGACGAAGAATTACGCCTAAATGCGCAAGCACATTTTATAATCGGTCGTCTAGTATCTCAAGAAGTATTAACGGTCGCATGAAGAATGGGTGAGCAATTTCATCTAAAATTCAGCAACTAAAAGTACTTTGGACATGGACAAGAGTATGATAGCTAGAATTGAATTTCCAAGTGTAGGGGTAAAAATTACACACACGTGGGGGTATATGATTGGGGTTTGAATGAGAGATGGGAATAAAAGATAGGGTTTATATCTTCAGTAGAGATGATAAAAGTTCCTGAGTTAAGATTGCACCTTAGAAGGAAAATTCAAAAGATTCTGAAAGCTTAATAAATTTGCAAAACATATACGATCTTAAGTTAAATGAAAAGTGAGTGTGAAAAATATGGGTTGATGATTTCTAAGTTGAAGATAATAGAATTTCTTGCTAGAATACTGAATTGAAGAATTAGAGTCAACATGCCAAATTGATCGGATTTTGTGGGTAGTATCCGCTGAAAACCCTCAGGAGACAGCACTCCTCCTACTAGGGATACCTAGAGATTTAACGGCTTGTTGCACGAGATCAGTGCAATTGCGTTCCCTGCGAAAGTGAGGTGAGGATTTTTCAAGAATAAATTGGCTTTGCTCGGGACGAGCAAAAGATAAGTTTGGGGGTATTTGTTCATATCAGAATTTTGCATTCGTATATCACCCATTCTTAATCACATTACACATAAATATGTGCTTTTGATCCATATCTGCTAAATAGTTGCAGGTTACAGGTTCTCAGATCGTTACAGTGAAATTCATGAAAAATAGCTACAAATGTGAGACTACGACCAACAATAGATGAATCCGTATGATTCCGCCTAACAGTTCAAGGAACAAATGAAAATCATTAGACAGTTCAATGCACAAAGTATAAGGGCAGCACAAGATTCAAGACTTCAACGCGATACTCAAGGCAAAAGTCCACATCATTCTGCACTGTTGGAAATCTGGAAGGAAATAGAAGAGATTCTGAGAAACCAAGTAAAGAAAATAGAAGATAAAAGCAACACAGAGAAACCCTGAAGAGATGGGCCCAAGAACCCACCAAATGGCCGTGGAACCGCGGCCAAACAGGCCTTTCTGCCGCTGTTCCGCGGCCATAATATGCACGTGTCGGTGGGGTGTCGATACTTTGACTCGGTCTTTGGGGTTGTTTTGTAATTTCATGTATGGATCAGAATGTAAACCTAGGGTTTTTCCTATCTATAAATAGGAAGGCTCAAAGCCAAATAATGGTGTGCCTCTTTTGGTGTGCCTCTTTTTGGTGTGTCTCTTTTTGGAGGATGGCTCTTTTTATTTCTAGATCTAGAATTTAATTCTCCATTGTAATGAGCTTTTAAGAGGTATCAATAAAAAGTAAGTTCCTTTATTCTTCTCGCATTTTTCTTATCGTATTTTATTATCTGTAATTATTATTTGTTAATCTAGTTGTAGAATTTAATCTGCATTTTTTTTATCTTGAATTTTATTGTTATCTTCCTAATGAGTGAGTAATTCCTCACTTGTTAGGGATAAGAGAGGAAAGGTTTGAGAGAAGAAAATCTCTCTCACTCCTTTCTTTACCCAAATAATTTTAATTAAGGACTCTCTTTAAATCAACCATAATCCGCTCACTACGGCACCCTATCCTACATGATAGCGGTGATTCCCTAGTTAGACCGGTTGTGGTTGAATTAACCAGAGGTTAGGGCTAAGAGCCAAGAACGGACGGATGAGGACCAAAAGGAAGAAACTAAATTTCTTCCCAGTCGTGCTAATCCCCGTTGTTGCCGATTACCCTAACACTTTTATTCACAATTAAGGTATTGAAAGAAGTGAGAGGATCCCTACTTCAACTAAGCTAATCCTAACCTTAGCAAGCTTTTTATCAATTTATTCTCATTCATAGATGTTAAAACAAACCACCAACTTTTTGGACTTAACTCGTTAGAACATAAAGAAAAGAACTCTTTCTCCCTGTGGATCGACTCGTACTCAACTGGCAAGCTACCAAGCGATACCGTCTTGATTGCGGTATTCTTAAATTTTAAAACGCAAACGCAAAATCTTATCAATCAGTGTGCATGAATTTTTTACGAGTCTGCGCCCTTTCGGGTTTTCACAGACTCGCCGGTAGCCTTGCTGTTTTTACTCACGGAGCCCTTTCGAGTTTTCATTTGTGCTCATCTTGCTTATGGACGTACCATTTTTTTTGTTTTTTATTATTATTTTTTTACGAGTCTGCGCCCTTTCGAGTTTTCACAAATATCGCCGGTAGTCTTACTGTTTTTACTCACGGAGCTCTTTCGGGTTTTCATCCATGCCCATCTTGCTTATGGACGTACCGTTTTTTTTACGAGTCTGCGCCCTTTTGGGTTTTCACAAACATCGCCGGTTGCCTTGTTGTTTTTACCCACGGAGCCCTTTCGGGTTTTTATCCGTGCCCATCTTCCTTATGGAAGTACCGTTTTTTTTGTCAGCCTTAGGATGCTGTGGTTTGTAGTAGTTTAAAGACGTTTCGGTCCGTTGTTAGTTTAAGAACGTTTCGGTCCACTGTTCATCCTGTATGCACGTGTATTTATCATGTGACGAGATACATAATTATAAAGTGGGATACACCCATTTAAGGTGTGATTTGGTTTGGTTGGGGTGTTTTGTGATCCATCCCTACCACGACTTCTTCCACTTGACGTCGACGCCTGGCTTTTTCGAGTATGGCCATTTTGCGTTCTCGATCAACTTTGCTCTTCTGACGGGTTTCGTTTAGCAGCACGTCAATCAGCTCATCGGACGGTTCCAAGGATTTTGGTGCCGATTCAGCCCCCAGCTTCTCTGCATCAGGAGCTTTTTTATCATCTATTGACGAGTGAGAGATCATGTGACAACATGCCACGTAATCTTCGGGTTCTTCTGATGCGTCATCTCCCTCGTCATTGTCATTGCCTCTGTTCTCAAGGATATAGTTGAGAAACTCATGGAGTGTGACTGGGGTCCGTGCCTTCTAGTTGTATTCCTCCAGCGCGTCAATATGCTTTTGTATTCATCAGGCGGCACGAGCTTCTTTGTCTTCTTCTTCTTCGAATACTTTGACGGCCGGACCTGGGTATTTTGCCCATTGCTACCGACTCTCGGTGTCGAGCGCGATTTCAGCATTCCCTCAATGATCTCGGGCTCTAGTGGGCTTTTCCACCTGATTGCGGGGCATGCTTGAAGATCCTTCAGCATTCTTTTCGTTTTTGCCGAAAGAACTACTTCCCATGGAGCTTCCTCTATGAATGAGCATGATGCCTCCGGCGTGTCTACCCTTTTAGGAGTGTGCTGTTGTGGCGGATTTACCTTCTAGTTTTCGGACAGCGCGAACTTGCCTTGTTGGTACTGGTCTTCAATCCAGTTTTTGAAGACATAGCAGTCTTCGATCGGATGGCCCAATATTCGGTGATAGGGGCAGTAATTGGGATTGTTGACGTCGTTCGGTTGCAGTGGGTGTCTCGACTCCGGTAGAGTGATGAGCCCGTTGCGCACTGCCAGTTCGAACAGTCTCCTTGTTTTATCCCGGGAAAATGAGTAAGGGCGTCTCAATTTCTCATCGAGGGATTGCCGCTTATTGCTTTGGAGAACAACCGGTCTCGGGCCACTCGGTTGTTGTTGAGCGTTGGCGACGATGGTTGCTTTCCCTTTTCCCTTCTCATTCCGAGGATCCGTCTTTGAGGAGGACGGTCTATGGCCCATCTGGTCCATTTGAGCCAGCTAGTCGATCAAGGCCTGGAAGGTGGTCGGCTTGAAAAACATCATGAATTGGGATATGGTCGCCTGAGGATCGAGGGTTCCCACAAACATGCCCACGGCAAGAGCTTCCTCTACGTGCTATTCATATTTTGACCACAGATTCCGCCACCGAATGGCGTATTGAACCCAGGTTTCTCTCGGCTTCACTCTAGCGTTAATTAGTGCGGTGATCGGAGTGCGCTCGCTAGCGCTCGCGAATCTTTGTGTAAACAGTAGCTCCATTTCTGCAAATGTCTTGACGGAATCATTCGGCAGCTCGGAGTACCATTCGAACGCTGTCTCTGATAAGCTGCCAACAAACTAGCGAAGCAGCAGTTTGTCGTCACCCCCAGTGTTACCGCACAGAGCCCTGAATTGAGCAACGTGCTGGTGTGGATTACCCGTACCCTTATACACATGGAATTTAGAGATCGTATATACTGGTGAATACTTTATTTGATCGTACCAACCTGGATAGGGTCGTCCAGTCTTGACGATTTGGCCGGCCGCTTCGCTCGCCTGATGAGCTCGTATCTGTTGAGCTATATAGTCGTCAAGGGAGGCTTTAGAGATGGTCTCTTCCTTGGCTGTTGATAGAGCCGAAAGAGAGTTTGATGTCTTCCCTCTGTCGTCTTCAAGGATTATTGGAGGGTCTTCGGCTGGAGGATCCGGCTGTATCATCATCCCGACCATATCTTGTAACAGAAGCGCCATTTGCTTTATGTAAGCCGCTTGTTCCGCGGCCTCTTTGTCTTTCTTCTCGAGCATTCTTCAGATGAACTCGGCGTCGGTTTCCTGTTCCTGGCGCTGCTCCGACGACGTCTCCAGGCTTTCTTTTGGCCCAGTGAGTGCGGCCATCTTCGTTAGCATTTCGTGGAGCTTCTGCTGTTGTTGCTCCTGAGCCTTTGTCACAGACCGTGTAAGTGGTCGATAACCTGTGAAGATACGGCTATCCTCTTTTCCGGACGCCATGTAAATGGTGTGCACTATCATGCCCCCAGACTTGGGGCGTTTGGATTTAATGCCTTTGAGCTTTGTCGTGGACACAAGGATTTTCTCTGGCCTTCTCTTTTTGTGGGCGGTCGAAGTTAAGGGGGCCATTACAGTGGGCACCCATATAGACGATACCTTCTGTGGTACGACGAGGTAGTCCTTCTCTTGCTGAACCTTCATTTTCTTCGGTTGGCGAGAGTAGTCTTGGTTAATCACAGAGTCTTGGACCCTTCGCCAGAATCTGTGGATTTTGGAGGACAACCGCTGAGGGGGCTGTTCCGGCTTTGCTTTTGTAACGTTCTCCACAGGTGGAGGAGACCTTTTAAGTATGACAATTGGAGAGTTCTTGCGCACCATCCTGAGTGGTTCAAAGCTGTTCCCAGTTGGAACAGCAGCGTTAATTTCCACCATCGAAGCTGGTGGAGTCAATCCAGAGGGAGAGCTGCCCCCAGTTTTCCTCACTCGATGCTAATGACGATGTCGAGCATGTCTTGCAGATGGTACTGGCTCAGTTACGGGGGTGGCTTCATCATGCCCCATGTTCTGGTGAACGGTTGCCGTTGGTGCCAACCTATCGAAGACTGACCTCCATTGAGAAGAAATGTCCAACCTGTCGAAGACTGACTTTCGGGTAGGGGGAGAGCTTGTAACAACCTCACCCGCGGTAGGAGTTGAAACGGTCAGTCTTGCGAAAACCGACCCCTTAGTAGGAGAAGTCTCTTTGATAACTTCATTTAATGGAGCAGGGATGGCTATCCATTTCGGGATAGCCCCTTCGGGTAATGCGGGCTTCTTCACGGGCCCATTGGAGCTTTGGCCCAGTCTGTTAAAGACCGAGGTGTTGGATTCGGGCGACCCGTTGAGAGGGGCCGCGGTAGTTGCAAGCCGATCAAAGACCGACTTCTTTGGAACTTCTTGCGATGGTACTGGAGCGTTGAAGCTCATTGGTGGGAGCATGGTCCCGAAGAACAGTCCAGTGGTGGCCTGAGTCACCTGTTCCACTGGCATGGCGAAGATGGAGGCCGCTTGGGGCCCATAAGTCACTCCTCCGGCGAGGACGGAGTAGGAGTTGTTGTTGCAGTTGGTGCAGTTGGAAGCCATTTTCTCTTCTGCACGGAGCAAGACACCAAAACTTAGTACCTCGAATCCACAGGCAACCATAGCAGACCGCGATTTGTTCGCGAAACATGACACACGAAGTGTGGAAGGGAAAGAGGAAAAGGTCCCACCGGGCGTGCCAGAATCTGTTTACCGCCGAAAGACGCGACCGGGACGTTGGGACGTCCGGCCTGAATTTTTGGGGCAGAAGTTTTCTTGCATGTTAGACTTCAAGGGTTCATGGGAGGATCATCTACACTTGGTGCAGTTTTCTTAGAATAACAGCTTTCAGGCGACTATTTAGATGGCTCCATTCTAAAGCGTTGTATGGTCGCAAATGTCGCTCACCTGTTTGTTGGGACAATGTTGGAGAATGAAGATTTTTGGGACCGGATTTGATCGTGCAAACAGTAGAGAAGGTTAATACTATCCGGAATCACATGAAGACAGCACAGGATCGGCAGAAGAGTTGGGCCGATATATCGAGAAGACCTCTAGAGTTCGCTGTTGGTGATCTGGTATTCTTGAAGATAACACCGACTAGAGTAGTGATTCGTTTTGGGAGTCTAGGCAAGCTTAGTCCTCGATTCATGGGGCCTATCGAGATTATTGAGCATGTTGGAGAAGTGGCTTATCGATTGGCGTTACCACCATCTTTGGCGAACGTTCATGACGTGTTTCATGTATCTTAACTCCGTAAGTAAGTTCGAGATGAAACACACGTGTTAGATCATTCAGAGCTGACTGTCAGAGAGGATTTGACCTTTGAGGAACGACCGATGTCGATTGTTGATCGAAGAGAAAAGGTCCTCAAGAATAATATTATCCCTCTCGTACTTATTTCTTAGGGGAATCACTCGTACGGAGAATTGACTTGGGAATGAGAAGACGAGATTCGACAGAAGTTTCCACACCTATTCTTGT
Organism: Agapanthus africanus; assembly: GCA_030015575.1. Classification (NCBI taxonomy): domain Eukaryota; kingdom Viridiplantae; phylum Streptophyta; class Magnoliopsida; order Asparagales; family Amaryllidaceae; genus Agapanthus; species Agapanthus africanus. Next base: position 127,218,737 of record JASDDO010000014.1, on the reverse strand, counting down.
AGATTCATGTTTGTTTATTTTTTCTTGTTCCTGGAATTTCGAGGACGAAATTCTTTTTGTAGTTGGGTATAATGTAACACCCTAGTTCATTTATACCAGTTCTATTTTGGGTATTTCTTTATTTATGGTCTTTTCTTGATTTACTGTGTTTTGGGTGTAAATAGTGTATTTGACATCTGTATTTGCATCCGTCCCGACCCGCATGTTGGAAACCCATCTTGATTCCTGTTTATGATTTATCCCGGCTTGTTACGTGGATCAGTGCACTTTCATATTTTTATATACTGCATACTGGCATTATATCTGGCATCTGCATTTTTTAATATAACAAGTAAAGTCAAATAAAATATTTTAAAAATATCTAGCATGCCCTGCATGATACCCCTAACCCTGTCGTAGCATCCGCTCACCTTGTTCTCGTCCCGTTCGATGTAACGGACCTGTTTGGATGGCTACGTGCACGCGCGTGCATCCGTTCTTGGGGGTATGCATTTTCGTTACCCGGATGTCCTGTTTTATTATTGGTCGATACGTATATTTCCGTATTTTAAAACCGGATTTTTAGATCCGACCCGGACACGTTTTGGACTATTTTTGTATTAACCAGAAAACTCAAATTTCTTAATATTTTATTCTAATAGATTTTTAACAGTTAATGTACTTAATAAGATTTTATTTAACAAATAATATTCTAAAAAGATTTTTAAAAAACTTACAGGCCATCTCTCTCTCCCTTTATATTATATTATTTCTTTATTTTAAACCCATTCTCTCTCCCTCTCTCTCTCTTCCCTTTCTCTCTCCTATCGCGAACACTATTCACCCGAGATCCCGTCACCTTCCTTCTCACGTTACTCTTACCTCCCTTCTTCATTTCTTTTCTTATTAAAACCCATGCACATTCTCTCTCTCTCTCGTCATTGTCTTCTTCGTTTCTTTTTCCCGAGCCCTCGATCGTCGCCGTCGACCTCGACACCTTCGCTTTCACCACCCTCGTCTCTTCACCCTCATCCACCTCCTCTTCTCCTCCTTCATCCCCGACCAAGCCTACAACCATCACCCAACCTACTGCAACCCACACCCAAGAACCCACGCCCTTGCTTCTGCTCTCGCCGCGCCGTCACCACCTCATCACCGTCACCCCACACCCTCGTCTCCACCTCCTCTTCCTCCTCCACTTTCCTTCTTGACCCGACAACCCTGCAAGAACCTAACCCATAACCCTAGCCTCCCCTGCACACACTTCGCCTCGTCGTCGTACCCTCATCCCCGACGACCTCACTTCGCCGTCGCCTCTTTCTTTTCCTCTTCTCCTTATCTCCTTCCTCCCTTCTCTTCTTTCCCTGCAACTCAAACCCAATCGCCCGACTTCAAGAACCCTAGTACCCACTGCCTTGCCCTCGATCCCTTGCCGTCACCTCACACCTTCGCAACCACCTTCTCGCCTTCTCCCAAACCCCAGCATCACACCAGAAACCAACCTCGAGCACCCACCTTCTTCTTCTTCTTTCTTCTTTCTTTCTTGATCTCGGTTCTTTTTCCGGTGATCACCCGCCGGAGCCGTGCTCGTCGCTGCCGATCCAGGCAATCCAGTAAACGTCCCTTGCCTGTGTAACTACCCTCTTTCCTTGCCTGGACCCGTCCCGCGTGCCGTGTGTGCGTTGCGACGATTACCCGACGTCGGACGTGCCGTACGCACCTGTCGTGTGTTCCGTTCAGGCAAGTTTATCTTACTACACGCTATAATACTTAACTTGCATCCATATGAATACAAATATTACCTGTTGATTGCATTATACATCTATATTAAAGTTTTACTGTTTTCAGATACCCGTATGCATCCATATCATTTAAAATATATATAGCTGCATTTACAGATCATATTAATTCATGTTATTGTTGCAGTAATACCACATGCTTAATAATGTGCATCCCACTTAGTCTTGGAACTGTAAATGTAATCCCTGATCGATATTTGTGTATCCATACCATTAATTATATCTAGTTGCATGCCATATTATATTGATTCATATTGTTGTTACATTAGTACCCCTTACTTGATAATATGCATCCTACATAGTCATGATGTAACCCCTGATAGATAATTGTGCATCCATGCTTTTATCGTACATCCGTACTTTTACCCTGATCCAATACTTGCTACATTTTACTGTTGGGCACCCATTTGATACACTGTGCACTATCTGACATGACTTGATATACCACCGCTTGACTTGATACCTGATCCTATTTCTAATGCAGACAATCCTGACATGTTGTCCCGATGGACATATCCTGTTGTCTGTATAAACAAACATGTACCTGCTTGATCCTGTGTTGGCATTAGCTCCAAATTTATCAATACCTGACTTGAACACATAACTTGGGGGTATGGGAAAATCAATGATGAAACCTGACTTATAACTCGACAGTTCGATACTTATACTGATCAGTTTTACGGGCTAGGCCATCCCTGGGATGATACTGCTGACATCATTCATCTGTACATGTTTCCTATTTAATGCCTAGCGGCATGTCTCGGATTCAGCCTGAGAATCTGGACCGTGGTCCCGGGCACGTACGTGATACTATTGAGTTACATCGACGATTTATTAAATTGATTTCAAAAACTTGAGTGTAGTTAACCTGGTAGTTTAGTTCAGATTACTCACCGCACGTCGCATGTGCTTATACTCTTCACTGTTCCTTATTCGTGTTACTGTTATACTTTTATTACTATTCATACTCGTGCCTGCATGCCTTGTTACCTCCTGATTATATTATTGTTGATATTATGACGCACTGACGTCTGGGTTTTGCATAGCCCAGATCCTCTACCTTTCTCGCAGGCCGACTAAGAGTACTTCAGTCGACAGGCTGAGCAGTGAGGACCCTGTTAGTATTTTAGTTTAGTTTAGTTTCAGCATTTTTTATTTTTTTCTGATGTGAGCCCATATTTGGGATGTACCTTCCAGATTGTTACGGTTTATTGGATTTATTGCTTCCGCATATTATTCATTGACTCGTTTATTCTGGCTCATGGACATGTACTAGACAGTTTATTTTATTTCTACTGTTCTTGATATCTTCTAGACAGCCATAATGTGACTGTGGAGGGATATTTCCTAGCCACAGGTAGCATGGTTGGCTCTGTCACGTGCCGATCTTAGTGCACTCTGGGAAGCGGGGCGTGACAGCTAAGATGCTTGTTTCCCCCAATCAGAGCAAAGCTCTGTTGGAAATTCAAAATTTAAATTTTGAAGCAACGCTTCAAATCCCGGACGCAACGCGCCACGTGTCAGGCGATGATACGTTAGCGCAGCGCCCAAGACAGCGCACCCAATTAGAGCAGAGCTCTAATTAAAGCAAAATTAAAGGAAGCAACGCTTCAGTTGCGCAAGCACTGCGCTGCGCGACACGTGTCAGCGCAGATGCGCTACCGCAGTTACGCTGCGCTGTGCGCTACTTGACACGTGTCACGCGCTGGGGGATTTGTGCCAAACAGAATTAAGATTTTAAAGAAATCTTTCTGTTCTTGTTAAAACAAGAAGATTTTCTTCTGTAAAACAGAAGCCCTTGGATCAAAGATCCAACGGTGGGGAAAATTCCCCAAATCACTCAGAGAAAAATCTCTTTAACAAATTTAACTAATTTATGGACACTATATAAAAGACCCTAGACCTCAAATCAAAGGCATCAACAATTGTGAGAAATCAAGAATTTAAAACAGAGAGAACTCTGAAGAAATTTCAGGAAGAAAAAAGGTAAAAACCTTTAAGATAGAAGAATTTCTTCTAGTAAATCATTGATCTAAGAACAAGATCAATGATCTTCAATAAAAAACGAATAAAAATAGTGTTTTGCACTTATGAACCATTGGTTCTCTGAAAACAAGAGAAACTTATTTTCTTTGATCTAAATCAGATCAAGAAAACAAACAGTGCTTTGCACTTTCTTATGAACCATTGGTTCTGGAATCTAAAAGATTCTCAAATTATTAAAATAGTGCCTTGCACTTGCAAAACTGCACTGTTGCGCTCTTGGATTGGCGCAAGCCACCAGAAAGTGCCACGTGTCAGTATCTCAACCATTTGTGCTATGCGCTTTGAAATAGAGCCTTGCTCTCTGAAATTGGCGCAACTCATCAGAGCGCACCACGTGTCAGCAGCGCACTGGCGCAGCGCACTGCGCTTGCATGACACGTGTCCTCACCACAAGCGCTTGCGCTTGTTCCCCTCCGAATGACGCGGCAGAGACGCGATAAATGTCTTGCCTGAAATTCGGGGCAGATGCTATTTGGTTTTATCCGTCCACCTCTCCGAAGATGCCAAGTTGATTTATGGCACCGTGTATCGGAGGTTTAGACGGATGCGGCCTGTTCCCCTCCGAACGGCGGCACACAGGACCGCGATGTCCTGACGCTGTGATTCGGGGCAGATGCTATATGGTTTTATCCGTCCACCTCTCCGAAGATGCCAAGTTGATTTATGGCACCGTGTATCGGAGGTTTAGACGGATGCGGCCGATGTAGCAGACTTCGTCAGATTCCCCCTCGCTTGAGGGGTTTTTGATTGTGGGGACGCTCTTCCCTACAGGCGCAAGCCCCTGCAGTTAATTACGCTACCGCATCGCGGTAGCCACTTTCTCCTTCTCCAGAATTTCACTTCGTGTCGTGTGTGTTTGTTTTGTTTGTGGTTGCCCGTGGATTGTATACGGAGACTAAGTAATGCCGTCGCCCGTAGGACGTGGATTAGTCCAAATCCATATTTACTTAGATTTGGGTTTGGTGTTTTAGTTTAAGGATACGTTAGCCGTATTACGGCTAAGATCAACTTAAACGTTCGTTAAGGATACGTTAGTCTGATTTGAGACTAAAATTAACTTAACGGGATCGTCTAGATCCATATCCAGTTTAAGGACGTAGTGGTCCATTTAATATATGGCCGTCGGGACCCGTCACCTCTTTGACGACGTTGAAGGATTACAACGACATATGTCAGAGGAGTTCGGAGATGTACCCTTGAACCAAAGTTGATTTAGAGTTTTATAGTCCATTTGAATGTTTAAGGATACGTTAGCCGTGTTTGGGGCTAAGATCAACTTAAACGGGACCGTTTAGATCCGGTAAAAGAGCATTTGGAGGCTCTATTGTTCCAGTTTAAGGACGTGGTGGTCCATATTCCAGTTTAGGGACGTGGTGGCCCATATTCCAGTTTAGGGACGTGGTGGTCCGATATTAGTTTAAGGACGTTTCGGTCCAATATTAGTTTAAGGACGTTTCGGTCCAATATTAGTTTAAGGACGTTTCGGTCCACGAGTTTAAGGACCCCGCAGTCCATATCCATGTGTGGTCGTTGGGACCCATCGCCCCTCTGACATCGTTGAAGGATTACAACGAGAAGTGTCAGAGGAGTTCGGAGATGTACCCTCGAACCGGAGGTAAATTGATTTGAGAGAGCATTTGTGCTCAGTTCAATTTAATTTAAGGACTTACGGCCAGAATTAGGCTAAGTCCAGTTGAAAATGTTCAACATTTTGTTTGCATTTGGCCTGTTAGGCCTTTACTGGGGCTCTGCTCCTGTTTAATAATGCATGGCATTTTTGTTTGGTCTATTAGACTTTTATTTGGGCTCTGCCCTTTTATAAATGATGCACAGCATCTTTTTTTTATTTGGGCTCTGCCCTTTTTTAAAATAATGCATTGCATTTAATTTGGCCTGTTAGGCCCTTTTTAATTGGGCTTGGCCCTTCTGTAAATAATGCAGTGCATTAATTATCTGATAGTGGCTTGTCAGGCGCTTTGCGCCAATTATTGAGCGTAAGCGCATGTGGAGGTGACACGCGTCACGTTCTGGTGAGCGCAAGCGCAGTTGACGCAGTGCGCTGCCCCAGTGCGCTGCGCTGTTGCGCCGCTGACACGTGACGTGCTCTGGTGAGTTGCGCCAAATCCAGAGAGCAAAGCTCTATTTCAAAAGCGCGTAGCGCAAGTTGGTCTGTAGCTGACACGTGGCGCTCTCCCAAGAGCGCAACAGCGCAGTTTGGAAGTGTAAAGCACTAAGAATCTTTTAGATTCAAGAACAGAAGTGCAAAGCACTATTTGATTTCTTGATCTAATTTAGATCAAAGAAAAGATAAGTTTTTTCTTGTTTTTCTTATCTCAAAGAACCAAAGGTTCATAAAAAAGTGCAAAGCACTGTTTATTATTATTTTTTTTATTATTATTTTTTTTATTAAAGATCATTGATCTTGTTTTTAGATCTATGATCTGTTCATAAGAGAACTTTCTCTTTTTCTAAAGGTTTTTACCTTTTTTGTTCTTGAGGAGTTCTTCAGAGTTCTCTTTCTCTCTCTTTTTTTTTAGAAAATGTTGATGCCTTTGAATTGAGGCCTAGGGTCCTTTTTATAGTGCCCATAAATTAGTTAAATTTGTTAAAGAGATCTTTCTCTGAGTGATTTGGGAAATTTTCCCCACCGTTGGATCTTTGATCCAAGGGTTTCTGTTTTACAGAAGAAAATCTTCTTGTTTTAACAAGAATAGAAAAGATTTCTTTAAAATTTCAATTCTGTTTTGTGCAAACGCCCCAGTGTGTGACACGCGCAGCGCGCAGCGCAGCGCGCAGCGCTAGCGCGTCGCAGTGCTTGCGCAACTGAAGAGTTGCTTCCTTTAATTTTACTCAAAAAAGTGCTTTGCTCTGATTGGGCACACTGCCTTGGACGCTGCGCTGCTGTATCAGCTTTTGACACGTGGCGCGTTCCGCGCAGCGCATTGAATCTGAAGCGTTGCTTCATTTATTAAAATTTAGATTTTCAATGTAGAGCTTTGCTCTGATTGGGAGAAGATGAAGCGTTACTTCATCTCCCGCCTTAGAATTTGAACAGAGCTTTGCTCTGATTGGGGTAAACAAATGCCCCCCCACCGTTGCGCTTACATGGCCCCAAACGCAAGCGCAACGGTGGCAGAATCCCAACCGTTGCGGCCGCTTTTGGACGTTGAAGAGGCATTTGATGCCTATAAATAGGACCTTTGGTCCCCCACAGATGCTTATCATCTTTAAGATTTTTATTTTCAAAAGACTCCAGAGCTTTGCTCTTATTTAAGAACTTTTAGAGCCCTGCTCTTGTTTCTTTTTAAGAACTTTCAAAGTTCAGAACCCAGCACCCCTTTTAGGTAAAATTTTAAATTCAATCAAATTAAGTTTACTTAACAGAGCCTTGCTCTCATAGATCTTTTGATCTAAAGAAAATCCTTTTGGGGTTTCACCAAATAGAGCTTTGCTCTCATGAATCTGTTTCAGGGTTTCTCAACCCATGAACCAAAACTTGCATTTTTTGGCAAAACATAGATCCCTTTGATCTAAAAGAACTCTTAAGAGTGTTTCATTGATCTTAGAGTTTGAAGATGACATTTTATTCCTCAGTGTATTAAATCGTTTTGCTTAATCAGTCTTTCTGATAATTCTGTTGATCCTCTTTCACAGGAACAATGAACACCCATATGTATGCTCTTAACGAGATCATCTCTTATGGGGACATCCGCCGACTTGGCCGCTCTCAAAATCGGGAGTTCACAAACGAGGAGTGTGTTGAAATAATGAGTCGCTTCGACGCGTATAATGGTCCACTGCTTCCCCGACGTTCCTCCCTCCTTAAGCTTATCGTGGGTGCCATCTGGGAAGCGCTTCCCCTATTCTGTTCCGGCGTGCCACTTAGGGCGTTGGATGCTGCTGAGGACAAGGTGCACTCGGTATACCTGTTGAACTTTATCTCGAAGAGACGGCAAGACAGTCTTATCGATCTCTTGCACGAGGTCTTTCAACAGTCCGCCATACTCGCTGCTTATCGGAGGGTGGAAGACATCAGAGGAGACCCTGACGCTTGTGCTCGCGAAAGAAAGCATACTAGGATGGTCTGCGAGGCCTGGAAAGTCATAGATAGAGTAGCTTTTGAGTTCCTCAATCCATGCCCTGGGTTCGAGGTTATTCCCTTGTAATTATATTTTTAGTTTATTGCTTCTATGATTGTAAGAACTTCTGGCGATATTAATGAAAATTTTTGTTTTTCCTAGCCTGTCTTATCTTTTGTTCTGAATCTTTTGCATGAATGAATGTGTCTCGAACGCTTGATCAAGTGTAAATCGGATATTCTTTCTGTCACTCTCTTATTATCAGTATACTGTCATAATTAGCTGGTAAGCACCTTGATTTCTCCATGCAATAGTAATGGCTTAGGCCGCAGGTTCAGATCTGCCGCCTAAGACTTTTCAACTCTATGAGCCGTGAGGGTCTCATAGAGACTTTTCTCCCTACGGATCGAGAGGATCTCGTAGGTGTTTTTTCTCCTTAGGAATCGTGAGGATCCCTAAGTGTGGTTTTCTTTTATAAGTCGTAAGGATCTTATAAGAGAATTTTTTTCTCTTACGAGTCGAGAGGACCCGTAAGCGGTTGTTTCCCTCCCTGTCGAAACTCGACTTTGAAGAGTGAGACCCGTGGATGGTATGCAAGAGACCGTTTTGGGTCAACTTGTAGGGTCCCAGAGCTTAGGAAACAGGCTTCTTTTATGCCTACTGCCTAAGGCTTTATCTCACGAGTCGAGCCGCCTCAACAATCTCTTCACAAGTCGAGACGAATCGAGCGTTTCTCGCAAGAACATCTTAACGTTGCATTTAACCTCTGCTCTTTACGACAGAAGCCCGTTAAGGTCGGTGGTACTTAGGGTTTTGGCCATCGTACCGTCGCATAAGCTGATATAGTCCTCGATAGGCAATCGTGCTGTTCGAGTAGCCCTGCGACTGCCGTGTCTCTGATCCCTTCGGGGGCTGGACAAGACGTCTTCAAGCAATCTTCCTAGGCAGTTTGACCGTCGGAAGAACAAGCGTTAGGAATTTACCATGCCGCTTTTTACTTGAGGTTAGGCTCATTTTGGCGAGCCCCGATGAGTCATAACCACTCCGCGCTGGTGTGGGATGATCTCCGATAGTCTTTCAGGTTTTATGTGAGTTGCCGTCAAGACCCTGAAGCTAGGAATTTGGCCTTTGCTTCGTTTTGCTGGCATCGCGTCTGCTGTATCGAGACGAATGCCGCGGTTGTTTTTAGTTTGCTGATGAACCGTCGGGGTTTGGAACTAGGGATTTTGCCATGGCTCCATTGGTTTGATTGTCGCATCCGAATCCCGCTGGAGGAAGAACGCTGGGGTGACAACTCGTCTGCTGTATCGAAACGAACGTCGAGATGGAGCTGGAATTTTGCCGTGGCTCTGTTTGTTTGATTATCGCGTTCGAATCCCGCTGGAGGAAGAACGCTGGGGTGACAACTCATCTGCTGTATCGAAACGAACGTCGGGGTAGAGCTGGAATTTTGCCGTGGCTCCGTTTGTTTGATTGTCGCGTTCGAATCCCGCTGGAGGAAGAACGCTGGGGTGACAACTCGTCTGTTGTATCGAAACGAACGTCGGGGTGGAGCTTGGATTTTGCCGTGGCTCCGTTTGTTTGATGATGTTGCGTCTGCTGTGTCGAGACGAACGTCGAGGTGGTGACCATTCCACACAGGTGTGAGACGATCTCCAGTTGTCTTTCTGGCTTTATATGGGTTGCCGTCAAGACCTTGAAGCTAGGAATTTAGCCTTTGCTTCATTTGCTTTGTCATGTTCGAAGCTTGTTGGAGGAAGAACGTTATTGTTGACATTGCATCTACTGTATCGAGGTGAATGTCACGGTTGTCTCTAGGTTGTTGCTGAACCGTCGAGACTTGGCTTCGCTTTTTAACGGAACCCGTCGGGAAGGTATGGTTCCCTCTTTGTTTGTGCCCTTGGATTATGTACAGGGATTGCTGTGCTATCGTCTGCAGGGCATGTTACATATATATTATTTTTTTTAGTTCTTTCCGCGATGCTCTATCATTTCAGTTTTTATATCATGAAGGTCGCGATTGCCCAATCATTTCGGCTATTTTTCGCGGTGCCCAATCATTTCGGCTGTTTACTTTATTTTTACTCGCTGCTTTTTATTGCGAGTTGCCCAATCATTTCGGCTATTTATTTTATTTTTACTCGCTGCTTTTTATTGCGAGTTGCCCAATCATTTCGGCTATTTATTTTATTTTTACTCGCTGCTTTTTATTGCGAGTTGCCCAATCATTTCGGCTATTCTGCATGCACACCTTTTACTTGCTGCTTTTTATTGCAAGTTGCCCCATCATTTCGGCTATTTCGTATGCATGTACGGCCTACTGGCTTTCCGCCGTAAACCTGGAATTAGACACCGATTTCGGCATCAACACCGCTACAGCTGGGATATTGCCAGGAGCGAATCATCATTTTCCTCCGTCGATGTCGAACAAAGGTGGCTTAGCGAACAGGGTTAAGGCGCTGTCGACTAAGGCTTTTAACTTCATGAGCCGTAAGGGTCTCACAAAGGTATTTCTTCCTACAAGTCGTGAAGATCTTGTAGGCGTATTTTCTTCTTAGGAATCGTGAGGATTCCTAAGTGCATGTTCCTCTGTAAGTCGTAAGGATCCTACAGGAGGGTTTTCTCCTTGTAAATCGAGAGGATTTACAAGGGTCGTTCACCATACGAACATATCCCCAATCACAGATGAAACTTGGTTGGGGGAATGTTTATTCGCACCCGTGGATTGTATACAAGGGTCAGTATTGAGCCACTTGTAGGGAAATATCGGAAGTCGTGGGAGTTGCTTAAGCATAGGTTTAGGTCTCTGTAACTTAAGACTTTCAACTCTTATGAGCCGTGAGGGTCCCATAAGAGAGTTCTCCTTACGAGTCGTGAGGATCTCGCAAGTGTATTTTCTTCTTAGGAATCGTGGGGATCCCTAAGTGTGTTGCTCCCTTGTGAGTCGTAAGGATCTCACGCGGGTGGTTTCTCCTTATAAGGTCGAGAGGACCCTATAAGTGTCTTTTAACGAGGTTGTGCCCTTTCGGGTTCCAACAAACACTCGCCGGTAGCCCTGCTGTTTTTACTCACGGAGCCCTTTCGGGTTTTCATCCGTGCCCATTTTGCTTAAGGACATACCGTTTTTCTTTTTTATTTCTTTTTATTTTCTTCTTCTCTCTCTTTTTTTTAACGAGGTCGCGCCCTTTCGGGTTTTCACGAACACTCGCCGGTAGCCCTGCTGTTTTTACTCACGGAGCCCTTTCGGGTTTTCATCCGTGCCCTTTTTGCTTATGGACATACCGTTTTTATTTATTATATTTTTCTTTATTTATATTTTTTTATTCACCTCGTCAGCCTAAAGATGCTGCGGTATTAGTTTAAGGACGTTTCGGTCCTTTGCAAGTTTTAGGACATTGCGGTCCATCATTAGTTTAAGGACGTTTCGGTCCATCATTGCCGTATTTGAGGTAAAGCTCTAGTTTACTGACTTTTCGGTCTATGGGGCTTTCTCCATGACTGACCATGTTGCCCCCGGCGTATCCATCTTTCTCGGAGCATGCGGTTGTGGCGGGTTCACCTTCCAATTTTCGAACAACGCGAACTTGCCTTGTTGGTATTGGTCTTCAACCCAGTTCTTGAAGACGTAGCAATCCTCGATTAGATGACCTACTGTTTGATTGTAAGGGCAATAATTAGGATTATTAATATCACCTGGCCGCAACGGATGTTTTGGACTCGGCAGATTGATGAGTCTGTCGCAAACTGCCAGCTCGAACAGTCCCCTTGTTTTATCTTGCGGAAACGAGTAAGGACGTTTCAGCTTTTCCTGGAAGGGTTGCCGCTTGTTGCTTTGGCGAGCAACCGGTCTAGGGTCGCTTAATTGTTGTCGAACGCTGGCGACGAAGGCCGTTTTTCCTTTTCCTTTATCCTTTTTGTTCGCTCCGTTGTTTGCGGGGCCGGGATTTTTTCCGAGTAGCGTGCAATTGCATGGCTGAACGTTCTTGCAGCTCCTCAATTCCTTCATTTTTGAAATAGATTCCCTGAGGGAAGGGTTGGGGTAGCTTCTTCGTCAGAGTCGCTTCCAAAGGTGATAATTTGCGATACCTTAGAGTCGGCCGTATGACAATCGTTGGCGGCTCTTTTGCGCTCATCTATCATATTTTTTTGACGTCTACAAGCTTCACATTTTGTCCTGTCGAAGTGTTGCTTTTGAGCGACACACCCTTACCACCAACAGTTAAAGGATTCGTAGTCTTCGGTAGGATGTATGATCTTCTGATGATATAAACAAAAGTTAGGGTGCATCTCTACCTCAGCGAGAGTATTTTCTTCAGAGGGCGGTAGCTTCATTCCTACTGATAGAGCTTTGGCGAACCTTTTCCTCATCTTGAATTTATTTTTACCCGCAGTGTATGGCTTTTGATTTGACGGGAATGCCTTGGCTCTTTCCAGTATGGCCATTTCACGCCCTTGATTGGATTTTGCTTTCAGACGAATTTCATTTAGGAAGACATCGATCAACTCGTCTGATGGCTGTAGAATCGCCGGCATTGATTTCTCAGCGCAAGGAGCTTCCTCATCATCCGTCGGTGAATGAGAAATCACATGACAAGTCGCTACGTAGTCTTCGGATTCATCTGATAAGTTTTCTTCATCGTTTTCATCCTCGACGAAAGAACAAGTTGCCCCCTGTTGGGGTAAAAATTTACACCCCGGTTGACCAAGTCAAAATCAAAGTCAACCCCAAGCCAAGTGGGCCCAAGCCCAGATCCAGTGGGCCCATGCCCGGGTCGAGCCCGAACATGAAGCGGCCGGCCTCCTCCCATGCCAAGATAAAAATTTTGTAATAAATAATTTTGTTGTATTTCTTTCAATTTATTTTCGGATAAATGTAAGAAAAATAGGCATGAAGCCAAATTTTTGTAAAGCCCATGGCTTATGTGCAAAAAGAAATGGCACATGAGCCATGGGATAGGCAAAATGCCATTTTGTGAAGCCCAAGGGGCTATGTGTAAAATGTATGGCCTATAAAGGCAAGGATAATGAAATATCCCAACAACTTTTTCTCTCTCAAAAAAAAGAAGTCTCAGATCTGAGATCTTTCTTCCTTCTCCAAGGTTCCAAAACCTTCTTCTTTCTTTTGAATTAAATCAAGAGTTCTACTCTCCTTTTTATAAAACAAATTAGTTTTTCACCACAAAACCCATCAAGGGGAACTCAGATCTTCCATTAGATCTCAAAAAGGAGTGATTTTTAAAATCCCATATCTCTTGATCTTCAAGATCCAGCCAACAGAGGAGGAAGAAGAAGAACCCCTTTCACTAAACCCTAAAAAAAAAGAAAAAAAACACTCAGGAGTCCAACTCCTCTTTGATTTCTCTTCAGAGAAATCTTTTTAGGTTAAAAGCCTCTTTTTCTTGCCGGCGCTCAAGCGCAGAGCGCCCTCGTGCCGACACGTGGCGCTCTTGCGCTCCGGCGCAAGCGTCCGAGCGCAAGTCACCCCGGTGTCGACACGTGGCGCTCTTGCGCTCCAGCGCATGCGCTCGAGCGCAAGTCGCCCTCGTGCCGACACGTGGCGCTCTTGCGCTCAAGCGCAAGCGGTCGAGCGCAAGTCGCCCTCGTGCCGACACGTGGCGCTCTTGCGCTCCAGCGCAAGCGCTCGAGCGCAAGTCGCCTACGTGCCGACACGTGGCGCGTTGCGCTCCAGCACTCTGCGCTCGAGCGCAAAGCGCCCACGTGCCGACACGTGGCGCGCTCGCGCTCAAGCGCCTAGGCGCTGGCCCCACGCATCCTTTGGATGTCTTTTCCCCCTTTACTTATATATACATGTATATATATACATATGTATACAAATGTGCACATACACAAACTCCGCGACACTGTCCCTGTTAGAAAAAAAATTTTAACGGGGCGCTGCCCCGCACCCCGCAAGGGGGCTGCTAGCCCCCTTGACCCCCAGCCCGCTATCCGGGTAGCGGGACCCCCGTAAAAACTCTGCGTGGCTCCCGATATATTCAAACGCCCCTCCAAAACAACACACACGCACACTGCACATTGAGTTCGCATGACCAGTTTAACCCGTTAATCGGAGGTTCCCTCGCCCCAAAGGCGAGGGGTAATTAACGACAGCTTAGTCCGCGGCCGCCGGAGATTCGGATCCCCACAATCATTAAACTCCAGCCTACCCTAGGCAGGGGGAATCTGTAGTACGCCTGACAAGCGTGCGCGTATTCCCATCTTAATGGGGTGATGAAAAACACCCTACACCCCCGGCGTGTCCGTCTTCTTTGGAGGGTGCGGCTGTGGTGGGTTTACCTTTCAGTTTTCCGACAGCGCGAACTTGCCTTGTAGGTACTGATCTTCGATCCATCCCTTAAAGACGAAACAATCCTCAATCGGATGACTTACCGTTTGGTGGTAAGGGCAATAATTGGGATTATTAAGATCGCTTGGCTGCGACAGACGCTTTGGACTCGGCAGATTGATGAGTCTGTTGCGCACTGCGAGTTCGAACAGTCTTCTCGTTTTATTCTGAGGAAACGAGTAAGGACGTCCTAGCCTCTCTTCGAGGGATGGGCGTGGACGCACGTTGTTTTGGCGAACGACCGGCTTTGAGTTGCTCAACAGTTGTTGAGCATTGGCGACGACGATTGCTTTCCCTTTTCCTTTCTCATTTCGGGAATCTGATTTTGGAGGAGACGGTCCATGGCCCATCTGGTCCATTTGGGCTAATTTGTCAATCAAGGCCTGGAAGGTGGTCGGCCTGAAGAATATCATAAATTGCGAGATGGTCGCCTGCGGATCGAGAGTGCCCACAAACATGCCTACCGCAGGTGCCTCTTCTATGCGTTGTTCGCATTTCGACCATAGGTTTCGCCATCGTGTTGCGTATTGGACCCACGTTTCGCCTGGCCTTATTCTAGCATTTATTAGTGCTATTATCGGGGTGCGTTCACTAGCACTCGCGAATCTTTGTGTAAACAGCAGCTCCATCTCTGCAAATGTTTTGACAGAGCCATTAGGTTGCTCCGAATACCATTCAAAGGCTGTTTCTGCTAAGCTGCCAACGAATTGGCGAAGCAACAATTTGTCATCTCCTCCAATGTTGCCGCATAAGGCCCTGAATTGAGCGACATGTTGATGCGGATTCCCTGTCCCTTTATATACGTGGAATTTAGGGATCGTATATCCCGGCGGGTAACTGATTTGGTCATACCAGCCCGGATAGGGTCGTCCAGTTCTAACAGTTTGCCCAGCTGCTTCACTCGCCTGATGAGCTCTTATTTGCTGAGCTATATAGTCACCAAGCGCCGCCTTGGAAATGGTTTCATCTTTGGCTGCTGCAAGAGCCGACGGAGGATTAGATGTCTCCCTCCATCATCTTCAACAATGATTGGAGGGTCTTCGGCTGGAGGGTCTGACTGTAACATCATCCCTACCATATCTTGGAAGAGGAAGGCCATTTTATTTATGCTGGCCGCTTGTTCCGCAGCCTCTTTATCCTTCTTTTCCAATATCCGGCGAAAAAACTCAGCGTCAGTTTCTTGTTCTTGACGCTCATTCGAGGACGTTTCAGAGCTTTCTTTTGGCCCAGTGAGTGCAGCCATTGCAGTCATCATTTCCTGAAGCTTTTGTTGTTGCTCTTGGGCTTTCGTCACAGATCGGGTGAGCGGTCGGTGGCCCGTAGAAGTGTGGCTTTCCTCCTTTCCAGAAGCCATATAAACAGTGTGCACCACCATGCCCCCAGATTTGGGGCGTTTGTGTTCAACGATTTTATGCTTCGCCATGTTCACAGGGGCTTTTTGCGGCCTCCTTCTCTTTTGAGTGATTGGAGTTAAGGGGGCTGTTGGAATGTGCACCCGAGTAGCTATTGGTTTTTGTGGCTTGACGGAGTAATCTTTCTCTAGCCGCACCTTCATCTTTTCTTGTCGGCGGAGATAGTTTTTATCAATTACCGACTCTTGGACCTGTCGCCAGACCTTGTAAATTTTAGAGGACAGACGTTGAGGGGGCTGCTCTAGCTTCTTCTCTGGAGTATTCTCCACAGGTGAAGGAGCTCGTTTCAACATCACAGTGGGAGAGTTTCTGCGCACCGTATTCAGCAATTCGAAGCTGTTCCCGGTTGGAACAAACAGCATCGATCCCCACCATCGGAGCTGGTGGCGTAAATCCAGAGGGGGAGTTGCCCCCATTCTTTCTTACTCGACGCCAGTGGCAACGTCGAGCGTGTCTTGCGGATGGAGTCACCTCCGTTGTTGGATAAGCTTCTTCATGCCCCCTGCTCTGGGTAGGGGAAGCAGCTTTGAGGACCTCGCCTGGAGCAGTAACTGGAATGGCCAGCCTCGTAAAAACTGACTTCTCGGAAGAAGGAACTTTTCCAATGATTTCGTCCGTTTGCGTCGGGATGGCTATCCGGTTTGGGATGGCAGCTTCGGGTATCGCAGGTTTGCGGACGTTCTGGCCCAGTCTGTTGAAAACTGAGGTATTGAAACTGGGCGACCTGTTGAGAGGGGCCGCAGTAGTAGCAAGCCGATTGAATACAGACTTCTTGGGAGCTTCTTGTGACGGTACATGGGCGTTGAAGCTCATGGGTGGGAGCATGGTCCTGAAGAATAGCCCATTGGTGGCTTGAGTTACTTGCTCCACTGGTATCATGAAAAGGGAGGCCGCTTGGGGCCCGTAAGTCACTCCTCCCGCAGGGACGAAGCGAGAGTTGCAGTTGCAGGTAGTGCAGTTTGAAGCCATTGATCTTCTGTTTTCTGCATGGAGCAAGACACTAAATCTAAGTACCTCGAATCCACAGGCAACCACAACAAACCGTGATTTCTTCGCGAACACGACACATGAAGTGTGGAGTGGAAAGAGGAAAAGGTCCCACCGGGCGTGCCAGAATCTGTTCCCCTCCGAATGACGCGGCAGAGACGCAATAAATGTCTTGCCTGAAATTCGGGGCAGATGCTATTTGGTTTTATCCGTCCACCTCTCCGAAGATGCCAAGTTGATTTATGGCACCGTGTATCGGAGGTTTAGACGGATGCGGCCTGTTCCCCTCCGAACGGCGGCGCACAGGACCGCGATGTCCTGACGCTGTGATTCGGGGCAGATGCTATATGGTTTTATCCGTCCACCTCTCCAAAGATGCCAAGTTGATTTATGGCACCGTGTATCGGAGGTTTAGACGGATGCGGCTGATGTAGCAGACTTCGTCAGATTCCCCCTCGCTTGAGGGGTTTTTGATTGTGGGGACGCTCTTCCCTACAGGCGCAAGCCCCTGCAGTTAATTACGCTACCGCATCGCGGTAGCCACTTTCTCCTTCTCCAGAATTTCACTTCGTGTCGTGTGTGTTTGTTTTGTTTGTGGTTGCCCGTGGATTGTATACAGAGACTAAGTAATGCCATCGCCCGTAGGACGTGGATTAGTCCAAATCCGTATTTACTTAGATTTGGGTTTGGTGTTTTTAATTTAAGGATACGTTAGCTGTATTGCGGCTAAGATCAACTTAAACGTTCGTTAAGGATACGTTACTCTGATTTGAGACTAAAATCAACTTAACGGGATCGTTTAGATCCATCTCCAGTTTAAGGACGTAGTGGTCCATTTAATATATGGCCGTCGGGACCCGTCACCTCTCTGACGACGTTGAAGGATTACAACGACATGTGTCAGAGGAGTTCGGAGATGTACCCTTGAACCAAAGTTGATTTAGAGTTTTATAGTCCATTTGAATGTTTAAGGATACGTTAGCCGTGTTTGGGGCTAAGATCAACTTAAACGGGACCGTTTAGATCCGGCAAAAGAGCATTTGGAGGCTCTATTGTTCCAGTTTAGGGACGTGGTGGTCCATATTCCAGTTTAGGGACGTGGTGGTTCGATATTAGTTTAAGGACGTTTCGGTCCAATATTAGTTTAAGGACGTTTCGGTCTAATATTAGTTTAAGGACGTTTCGGTCCACGAGTTTAAGGACCCCGCGGTCCATATCCATGTGTGGTCGTTGGGACCCGTCGCCCCTCTGACATCGTTGAAGGATTACAACGAGAAGTGTCAGAGGAGTTCGGAGATGTACCCTCGAATCGGAGGTAAATTGATTTGAGAGAGCATTTGTGCTCAGTTCAATTTAATTTAAGGACTTACGGCCAGAATTGGGCTAAGTCCAGTTGAAAATGTTCAACATTTTGTTTGCATTTGGCCTGTTAGGCCTTTACTGGGGCTCTGCTCCTGTTTAATAATGCATGACATTTTTGTTTGGTCTATTAGACCTTTATTTGGGCTCTGCCCTTTTATAAATGATGCACAGCATCTGTTTTTTTATTTGGGCTCTGCCCTTTTTTAAAATAATGCTTTGCATTTAATTTGGCCTGTTAAGCCCTTTTTAATTGGGCTTGGCCCTTCTGTAAATAATGCAGTGCATTAATTATCTGATAGTGGCTTGTCAGGTGCTTTGCGCCAATTATTGAGCGAAAGCGCATGTGGAGGTGACACGCGTCACGTTCTGGTGAGCGCAAGCGCAGTTGACGCAGTGCGCTGCCCCAGTGCGCTGCGCTGTTGCGCCGCTGACACGTGGCGCGCTCTGGTGAGTTGCGCCAAATCCATAGAGCAAACCTCTATTTCAAAAGCGCGTAGCGCAAGTTGTTCTGTAGCTGACACGTGGCGCTCTCCCAAGAGCGCAACAGCGCAGTTTGGAAGTGCAAAGCACTAAGAATCTTTTAGATTCAAGAACAGAAGTGCAAAGCACTATTTGATTTCTTGATCTAATTTAGATCAAAGAAAAGATAAGTTTTTTCTTGTTTTTCTTATCTCAAAGAACCAAAGGTTCATAAAAAAGTGCAAAGCCCTGTTTATTATTATTATTTTTTATTATTATTTTTTATTAAAGATCATTGATCTTGTTTTTAGATCTATGATCTGTTCATAAGTGAACTTTCTCTTTTTCTAAAGGTTTTTACCTTTTTTGTTCTTGAGGAGTTCTTCAGAGTTCTCTTTCTCTCTTTTTTTTTAGAAAATGTTGATGTCTTTGAATTGAGGCCTAGAGTCCTTTTTATAGTGCCCATAAATTAGTTAAATTTGTTAAAGAGATCTTTCTCTGAGTGATTTGGGGAATTTTCCCCACCGTTGGATGTTTGATCCAAGGGTTTCTGTTTTACAGAAGAAAATCTTCTTGTTTTAATAAGAACAGAAAAGATTTCTTTAAAATTTCAATTCTGTTTTGCGCAAACGCCCCAGCGTGTGACACGTGTCGAGCAGCACGCAGCGCAGCTCAACTGCGCTAGCGCATCTGCGCTGACACGTGTCGCGCAGCGAAGTGCTTGCGCAACTGAAGAGTTGCTTCCTTTAATTTTACTTAAAATAGAGCTTTGCTCTGATTGGGCGCACTGCCTTGGGCGTTGTGCTGCCGTATCAGCTTTTGACACGTGGCGCGTTCCGCGCAGCGCATTGAATCTGAAGCATTGCTTCATTTATTAAAATTTAGATTTTCAAAGTAGAGCTTTGCTCTGATTGGGGGAAGATGAAGCGTTGCTTCATCTCCCGCCTTGGAATTTGAACAGAGCTTTGCTCTGATTGGGGTAAACGGCGCTCTTTGATTGGCGCAAAGCGCCTGACAAATGCATTTCTTTTGCTAAAGGGCCAGGCCCAAATCAAAAAGACCTAGTAGGCCTAAATAAATTGCAAAGCAATAAATGGCCAGAGCCCAGGTAAAATTGATGCTCTGCACCTTTTATAAAAGGGCAGAGCTGATTGGTAGAGATTCTGTGTGTTCAAGTTTAGTTAATTACCGCAATCAAAACGGTTTCACTTGTAGCTAGTCGGTTGAGTACGGGTCGTCCGCAGGGAGATGGGAATCTTTTTCTATGTGCTTTAACGAGTTAAGTCCAATTTTCCAGATTTGTTTGTGATTATCTAAGTGTTAAAATGATATGTAAAGAGAGCTTGTTAGGGTTAGGATTAGGTTAGTTTGAGATAGGAGTCGCTCACTTCTTTCGTTGCCACTCTTAATATCAGTGTTACGGTAATCAGCAACAACGGGGATTAGCACGACTAGGAAGGAACTTGCGAGTATAAGCTAGGCTTTCCAACGCTTAAGTTCTTCCTTTTGGTGCTTGTCCGTCCGTTCTTGGCTCTTAGCCATAACCTCTGGTTAATTCAACCACAACCGGTCTCACTACGGAATCACCGCTATCATGTAGGATATGGTGCCGTAGGGAGCGGATTGTGGTTCAATTAACGGAAGTCGATTTAAGATGTTGGGCAAGGAAAGAGTGAGAGAGATTTCCTTCTCTCAAACTTCCCTTATCCTACCCTAACAAGTATGGAAACTACTCACACATCATAATGAAAGAAAATAAAACAAAGAGGAAGATAGAAAGAAAGAGATTAGAAGATAACAACTAGCTATTTGCGACCTCACCTTGGCAATGATCAAGCGTAAGCATCATGGTTGTTTTAAGGATAAAGAAAAAGAGAAAGAAAGAAACAACAAGAAATAACAACAACTAAGTTAACAAATGAAAATTACAAGCATTTAACATAAGAGCAAGACAAGTATGATAATAAAATGAACTTCTTTATTCATCATTCTTCACTCATAAAAGCTCACTACAAATTTTTCAATGGAGAAGAGATGAGAAGAAGAAGAAGATCAAGTATTCTAAAACCTGGAAAATACAAGATTAAGCACCATTGGCTTCACAAGGTTCTGGGCTATTTATAGGCAGGGAAAAGGAAATCTAGGGCAACAATCAGAACAAGTATGAAAAGACCAATCTGCCCCTGAAAATTGGTCGGCTGATGCCACCATACGGCCGCGGAACCGCGGCCTAGACCCCCTATTGGCCGCGGTTCCGCCACCCTATAGGGGAGTTGGGCTGTCGGCTTTTGTGTGCTGCCCTGGTCTTTTGTTCCCTTTAGTCTGGTACATGTTTTTTCTGATAATCTTTCCACATTTCTTCCAGAATCAAGGGTGATTGGATGTGGATCTTTTTGTCATGATTTTCTTGAGCTCCGTGTAGATTTCTTGGATCTTATGTTGCCATTGAGCCTTGTGCATGAAAATGACATTGATTTGCCATTTTGTCTCTTAAACTGGTGTGTGGCAACAGACGGATAAAGAGCGGAGATCCGTGTTTTATCTGTGAATGGCAGGAACCCGGATTTTGTCGTGTTTTTCCATGAATTTCACCGTTCAGAGCCGAAACCTGTATCCTGCAATTGACTAGCAAACACGGCTCAAGAGTACCTACCGATATGCAATGTGATAAAAATTGGGTTGTATGAAAATGGAAAAATCTGATATGAACAAATACCCCCAAACTTATCATTTGCTCGTCCCGAGCAAAGCCAATTTATTCACAAAAAAATTCCTAACCTCACTTTCGCAGGGAACGCGATTGCACTCAGCATGTGCAACAAGCCGTTAAACCTCTAGGTGTCCCTAGTAGGAGGAGTGTTGTCTCCTTAGGGTTTTCAGCGGATACTACCCACAAAATCCGGTCAAGTTGGTTTTGTAAAATAACTAAGATTCAAACCCTAAAGTTTTGTTTCAGAAAATAACAAATCTATTATCCTAAGTCTGGACTATCGAACCTTTATTTTTCACACCTCGCTTCTTATTTAACTACAGATTTTATATGTCTTTACGTGCAGTGCAAATAGTGTCGTTAAGTTCCAGAAAGGTCGAATAAAGTCCTCATGTCACACAATAAAGCCCAGATAAGAATTTTGAAAGGATCACATAAGTTTTATAAAGAGTTAAGTATTTTTCAAGTTTCGTTTTCCAGTAAGGTTTCAACTTCAGAATTTCTATCTTCCTTAACAGGAAATTAGGTCTTATTTTCACCACCTTTTTCTTGTTTTCATTTCATACACACCTCTGTGAACGTGCAATAGTCTTTATCATAGAATAAAACCTTCATATCTCCGCTAAATTTTTTATAAAAGCCTGTCTTTTATCAAGATTATTCTCACACAAAGAACCGTTAGGAATTTTAACTCGGAGAGAACACTTGCTTGACTTTGTTTTAATCTGGACTTTCTAGGCTTCTTAGCGAGGTTTGGGCCAATGCACCCAAACCAGTTGGTTTTAGGGCATTAGGTGTAGAAACACCCCAGCGGACTTAATTACTCAAGTTACCTAGGTCCAAAAACAAAAGACAGTTTGGCGTGAAAATCAGATGATTTAATACGAACGGAGATATAACCGGCAGTTTAGTTATTTTTTTTTTTGGATAAAAGACGCGTTTAGTGGGTTCGGTGTGTAATCATTCCAATCAAGTTCCAGATGGGTTATTTTTCAGACTTAGTTCCAATTAAGGCATCAATAACATTCCTTCATATTCACTCACTTCATAAACTATTCTTGATATTACTTATTTCAGAACAAACCTATTTGATCCTCAGAAAATCATTTATCTATTTAAAAGTCTTTAAACATAAAAGACTTGTCATCTAATTTCCAAAACTCACGACACGTGTAGTGTGATGTAAAGATGTATATCAGCTATAGTTAACTTCAAAGGAGAGTTATTTTTCAGGTTTTCAAAATCTAAACATAAGATTTAGTTATTCTTATTTTATCAAACAAAAACCGTCGAAATGTTGAATCAGAGTCCTCCCACTAGCTAACTTGACAGAAAAGTTTTTATGTTTTTAGAAAATTTTCAGATTTTTATGGATTTTATGGATTTTAATATGCAGATGCAAAATATACATATGAATGCGAAGGTAAGAAATGCGTACCGAGTGTACCCCCAAACTTAAACTAGACAGTGTCCTCACTGTCATCGCATGAAGAGATCATTTGAAGGGTCAAAATTGTCAGTTAGATAAATACAATATTTTTTTTTTATTGTTTTGTTTTAAAGAAAAGAAAAAGAAAGAGAATGGAAAAGATTATCCACAAATATATACAAAATGGTAAATACCCCCAAACTTATTTGGAACAGTGTCCACTGTTCTTGGCTGGATAACCGAAGTTTTGGTGGTAGGCAGAGGAAGATCATGCAGGGTAAACCGGCTCCTGTAAGAACAGGAGCTCCTCTGTTGGTTTGGCGCTAAGGTACGGTTTTAGTCGGTGTCCGTTCACTTTGAAAAATGAACCGTCCTTTGGATTCTCCAAATCCACATCACCCTGCGGATACACATTCCGCACAAAATACGGCCCTTTCCAGCGAGATCTGAGCTTTCCTGGATGGAAGTGAAGTCGGGTGTCGTAAAGCAGTACCTGCTGACCAGGTACGAAGGTTTTGCGCAAAAGGTGTTTATCGTGAAACACCTTCGTTCGATTCTTAACGACAACCGCGTTATCGTAAGCCTCATCCCTAAGCTCGCTCAGTTCGTTCAACTGCAGCTTCCGATGGCTGCCCGCATCCTCGAGAGACAGATTCAGCTCCTTTATCGCCCAAAATGCGCGATGCTCTATTTCGACAGGTTGGTGGCAGGCTTTTCCGTATACAAGCCGATAGGGAGACATGCCAAGGTCGGTCTTATAAGCGGTTCGAAAGGCCCAAAGGGCATCAGTGAGTTTCAGCGACCAATCCTTACGGTTCTTGGAAACCGTCTTCTCCAGTATCTGCTTGATTTGCCGATTTGAAACTTCGGCCTGCCCGCAGGTTTGGGGGTGGTAGGACGTAGAGAGCTTATGATTAATGGAATATTTCCGCATCAAGGCCTCGAAAGTCTTATTGCAGAAATGACTTCCATTGTCGCTAATGATCGCTCGGGGGTGCCCAAAATGGGAGAAAATGTTTTCTTTAAGAAACCTAACGACAACCTTGTTGTCGTTAGTTCGGCTGGGCACAGCCTCGACCCATTTAGAGACGTAATCAACAGCGAGAAGGATATACAAGTTCCCGAAAGAGCTGGGAAATGGCCCCATGAAATCTATCCCCCAAACATCGAAAATCTCCACAACCAAGATTGGTTGGAGCGGCATCTCGTTCCTCCGGGATATCCGGCCCATGTGTTGGCACCGGGAGCAAGTCTTGCAATAGTCATGAGCGTCTTTGAAGAGTTGTGGCCAGTAGAAACCACATTGCAAGATCTTCTCAGCTGTCTTTCTGGGGCCAAAATGCCCGCCACATGCTTGATCGTGGCAAAATGACAGCACACTCTTGAATTCCTCGTCAGGGACACACCGACGAATAATCTGGTCGGGACAGTACTTGAACAAATATGGTTCGTCCCAGTAAAAGTGTTTTACTTGGGATAAGAAGCGAAGTCTGTCCTGACTTGACCATTCAGTCGGTAGTAATTCCGTGGCCAAATAGTTCACAATATCTGCGAACCAGGGTTCGCAAGATACTGTCAAGAGCTGTTCATCCGGGAAAACGTCATTGATCGGAATTGGAAGCGAAGGCGAAGAAGGAAGTCGTGAGAGATGGTCGGCAACTACGTTTTCACATCCTCGTTTTGAAGCAAGAGGATCCAACGTATTAGCCGAGATTTTACATCTTTCTTCGCAAAAAGATAGCGCAGAGCAGAATGATCTGTGTAGACAATGACTGGAGAGCCGATGAGGTAGGGCCTGAACTTTTCTAAAGCAAATACAACAGCCAAGAATTCCTTCTCAGTTGTTGTATAATTGAGTTGGGCGTCGTTCAGGGTTCGGCTCGCATAATAGATTACGTGTGGCATCTTGTTGATGTGTTGTCCAAGGACAGCACCAATGGCAAAGTCGGATGCATCGTACATAATCTCAAATGGGTGCGTCCAGTCAGGTGAAGAAAGAACGGGAGCAGAAGTGAGTGAGGTTTTCAATGACTCGAATGCAGTCACACAGTTCGAGTTGAAGTCGAATGGCGTATCCTTGGCCAGCAAAAGAGTCAAGGGCCTAGCAATCTTGCTAAAGTCCTTGATGAATCGTCTATAGAAACCGGCATGGCCAAGAAAGGCTCGGATATCTCTGACGCATCGAGGAGGAGGGAGATTGGATATGACCTCAATCTTCGCTTTGTCGACCTCTATTCCATTTTGCGAGATGATATGTCCTAAGACAATACCTTCGCGCACCATGAAGTGGCACTTCTCCCAATTCAAAGTGAGATTCTTGTCCTTACATTGGGTATGGACAGCGTCAAGATGCAGCAAACACTCGTTGAAGGAATCGCCGAAGATGGAGAAATCATCCATGAAGATCTCTAGAAATTTTTCCACCATGTCTGAGAAGATTCCCATCATACACCGCTGGAAGGTAGCGGGCGCATTGCATAACCCAAAGGGCATGCGACGATATGCAAACGTGCCGAAAGGGCAAGTGAAAGTGGTCTTGTCCTGGTCTTTTTCGGCGATGGGAATTTGATTATAGCCAGAGTAGCCATCAAGAAAGCAGTAGTACTCGTGTCCGGCCAATCGTTCAAGCATTTGGTCAATGAAAGGTAGCGGAAAGTGGTCCTTTCGCGTTGCGGCGTTGAGTTTTCTGTAATCGATGCACACTCGCCACCCAGTTTGGGTGCGAGTAGGGATTAACTCGTTCGCCTCGTTAGTGATGACCGTTATACCTGATTTCTTGGGGACAACGTAAATGGGGCTAACCCACTGGCTATCAGAGATAGGGTAAATGATACCACTATCCAGACATTTTACGATCTCCTTTTTCACAGCCTCTTTCATGACTGGATTGAGACGTCTTTGTGGATCCCGGGCTTGTTTAGCATCTTCCATTAGATGAATGTGATGTTCAACGATCAGGGGACTAATCCCCTTGATGTCCGCCATGGACCAGCCAAAAGCTTGCCTGTTGCTGTGCAAGACCGTGAGAAGGGCTTTCTCTTGCTCTGGAGCTAGAGAAGCCGAGATGATGACAGGGAGGGTCTCGTTCTCACCTAAGTAAGCGTACTTAAGGTGAGACAGCAAAGGCTTGAGTTCGAGCGTCGGAGGTGAAACGATTGAAGGCAAGATTGGTGCAGAGGTCTCGAACTCAAAGGACTCCAGCAAAGGTTCAAAATAAGTGTAAGCGACCGAGTCGGATGGTTCAGGTAACTCATCCGGAAATTCGAAGGATTCAAACTCGGGTTGCGAGCGGCTAAGATCGTTCAAGAACGTGAAATACTCGTAGTCGTTGTCGGGCGCAGAAACAGCAGCAGGTTCGAGGAGGAACGCACTAGTGGCGTTAAGGTTAGCATGATCGAACAGAAACTCCTCGAATTCACACTCTTCAGGGGTGATCTCCTGGATCGAGCAGATGTCAAGTATATGAGCATTAGGTTCGGAGGGCTGATTCCCCAACCTAAAAATGTTGATTTCAATTGTCATGTTTCCAAAAGAGAGGTTCATCGAACCATTGCGACAATTGATCACAGCATTTGAGGTTGCAAGGAATGGGCGACCGAGTATCACCGGAATTTGATTCCGGGGGTTAGCTACAGGCTGTGTGTCTAATACAATAAAGTCAACGGGGAATATGAAGTCCCCGACTTTGATTAACACATCCTCTAGCTGGGTGATCGATCGGTCGGCCATTTGGAGAGTACAGTATGTGGGTTTCAGCTCTCCTACGCCTAATTGCTCGTATACTGAGTACGGAAGCAGGTTAACACTGGCACCAAGATCTAATAGTGCGCGGTTGATGTTCTTATCCCCAATGGTAATAGAAATCGTAGGACAGCCAGGGTCCTTCCGTTTTTGTGGTAAAGATTGGGTAAGAGCATCACTCACAGCACTAGCCAAGAAAACTTTCTTTGGTAGCTGAGACTTCCTCTTTTTCGTGCACAAGTCCTTTAAGATTTTAGCGTAGGATGGGACTTGTTGGACGGCATCTAAAAGAGGAATGTTAATGTTAACCTGCTTAAATAACTCCAGAATCTTCTCCATTTGAGGATTTTGTTTATTAGACCTCAACCGGTTTGGAAATGGGACGTTTTTAAAATTGGTTGAGTCTAATGCTTGTGGAGGAGATTGTGGAGTTGGAGCGGATCCTAGAACAGGTGTTTTCGTGGAGTGAGAAGTGGGTCCGTTCAGAGCAGAAGAAGAAGAAGAAGAAGGAGAGCCTTTTGAAGAATGGAGAATAGGCTCAGAAGACGAAGAAACAGGAGAAGAAGAAGAAGAAGAGGCGGCGGCCGGGGTGTCATCGTTGATCCGTGTGCCAATGTTGTTTTGCAGCATCCTTCCCGATCTCAATGTGGTCACGGCACTCATATTATGGTTCTGTTGTTCAAGAGCAACATGTACATTCTGTGGATGACCGGGATTTGGGAGTGGCTGGGACGGGAGCTTCCCCTTCTCTCGCTCGGTTAAGGCCGCATTCAGCTGTGCAATCTGGGCCTCGATGGTCTTGATACTTTGCCCGTGAGCGGCAGTGTGTTGCACTAAGGACTGAATGGAAGACTGGATGTTAACGGTGGATTGAGTTGATTGTTTAACGAACGCCTCCAGACTTCGTTCGAGCGAGGAAACCTTATCATTGTTTGACGGAACAAAGTTGTTTGGTGGAAAAGAATTGTTGGGTGCAAAGTTGTTCGTCTGATTTTGAAAAGGTTGGGGTTGGAAGGGCTGCTGAAACTGATGTTGAGTTTGTTGTTGCGCTTGTTGTTGCGGCGGAGGGGGCCTTTGGAAATTGTTGCCTTGGAATTGATTCTGATTCCAGGCGAAATTGGGGTGGTTCCTCCAACCGGGATTGTAGGTGGAAGAGTATGGATCATTCCTCGGTCTTTGCTGGAATGCAGCATTAACCTGATCCTGTCCTTGCGATGGTGGATTGTAAGGACACTCTTCGGTTAAGTGAGAAGGATCGGAACAACAAGCGCAGATGGTACGAAGGGGAAGAACAGGGGCAGGAGCAGGAGAAGAAAATTTGCTCTCTATTGCTTCAAGCTTTCTCGTTATTGCAGCCATTTCAGCTTTCATCGCAATAGAGACATCAAGTTGGTGAATTCCTACCCTAGACTGACCGGTAGAAGTGGAGGTAGAAGAAGAAGAAGTCGGTCTGGTGCATCCCATTGTAGCGTCTGTTCCGCAAGGTCGTCGAAGAATTGCCACGCTTCCTCGTCAGATTTCGATAGGAAGTGGCCCTGACAGATGGTTTCCAACAACTGCTTCGTTACTGGGTTCAGGCCCTCGTATAAGGTTTGGCAAAGTTGCCATTTCTCTATACCGTAGTGAGGACACTGAACAAGAAGGTCTTTGTACCGGTCAAAGCACTTCCAGAAGGGTTCAGAAGGAAGCTGAGAGAATTGGTTGATTTCATTGCGAATCCTTGCGGTTTTATGATTCGGATAGAACTTTTTGAGAAACGCTTTAACAAACTCGTCCCAACTGGTTATGGAGTGGGAAGCGGTGCTATACAGCCATTTTTCAGCAAGATCGCATAAAGTGAACGGAATGACTCGTAGGCGTATAGCATCGTCCGATAGCTGGGTGGTTTTCATCATGGCACAAACATTTTGAAATTTATTGATGAAGATATAGGCATCTTCAGATTCAAGCCCATGAAATCGTGGAAGCATGTTGATGAAGTGGGGCTTAATTTCAAAATTATCCCCATTGGCCGGTGGAAGAGAAAAGCAGGTGGGAAGTGCAGAACGGGTGGGATAGAAACGATCCTGGAGCGCGATTCGCTGCGGCGCTACAACAGGCGGTGGTGGTGGGTTATTGGTCTCCGTAGGAGGTGGAGCCAATCCAGGGGTAGTCAAAGAGATGTTTGGATTAAATCCTGACATCGCGGAAGAAGATGTTGGTGATGGTGAAGGTGAAGATGTATGAACAGAATTCCAGTCAACGTCGGAGTTGGCCGGCAAAGGTAAAGGTGAAAGAGGAGTGGACGGAGTTTCGACGTCTGAGTCGATCGCGTAGTCGGTAGCGACTAACGTAACGCGGACTAGGCGGGCGCTAGTATCCCGAGTCCAAGCGGACATACACTAAACGAGTTTAGTATATTCAAAGCGGAGAAGGTGAGGGTAAGAAAACGTCAATGGAGAAAGGCGATGGGTGGTAGGTGAAAATATGGATTTTGGCGACAAAGGGCAAGTTTTTATAAAAGTTTTTGATTTTTTTTTCTTTCTTTTTTTCTTTTTTATTTTTAGAAAGAGCTTTACAGAAATACGTACGAACTTACGGTTTTAAGCAATCACAAACAAGATATGCACAATCACCTAGATCTAGGATCACCTAGGTCTGCTAGACAGCTCCTAACTGTTCCAGAGGGCTAGAAATAGGACCTCAAACCGCCTCTTCTCCGTCAATTGCGACCAGGTAAGTGCCAGGTAAGTGGGAGGTTGTCCAACGCTTTCGCGAAGTTCCTTAATTAAATAACCACTTGCCTTCGACACACTTGCCTAAACATCGCAAAAGTCAGATAGGATAAACTGCCGATGCCTGTAACTAGTCCTCTGTCCTATTGAGCGCGAAGTCCTTAGGGCTGAGTCTAGTATTTTTTAATTTAACAATGGTCAATGCATATGCTTTTTGTGATTTCTGGGGTCTTGGGAAGGGTGATGAAATCCCCACCCAATCTGAATTGGTTTCAAGCCCCTTAAGTCCGTATTAATGAATGCAAAGCGGTAACAAATCAACTGCAAACAATTTTTTTTTTTAGCGCGGCGCAAAGAATCCTGCACAAGAACAGTTTATTGGAAGGGGGAAGAGAATTTGCGCAAAGAATGCTGCAGAGAACACAGTTTATTGGAGTCCAGAGGAGTGGGAAAGAAGCAAGGAACACTTACAGAGATTTTGAGATTCAGAGGGCACCAAGTGGCCGCGGTTCCGTGGCCTAAGCCTTCTTATGCCGCGGTTCCGCGGCAGGAACAGAGAGTTGGGCCTTCAAATTTTGTGTAGGTGCTGGTCTGGGTCTCCTCTGCTTGTCTGGATGTCCTGAATATTTATTTACTCACTGTATCTGCTCCAGAATCTTTCAGTATACCGTTTTATTCGTTTTGGTCCGTCGCGGTGTAGCCGCGAGATGTGGGTCTATCTTCCCACGTCTTTGGCACTGAACTTGAACTTCGTATATCCCACTTCTATGGCACTGAACTCGAACTTCGTATTATCCTGCACACTTGCACAAAAACTAATCAAAAATAACAAGATGGTTTTTTTTTACAATGTATATTTTTTTTGTTTTGTTTTTCGGTTAGATTTATATTCACAAGTTAACCCGAAATTACACAAAGAAATAAACTACCGTCTCCCCGGCAACGGCGCCATTTGATTGGTAGAGATTCTGCGTGTTCAAGTTTCGTTAATTACCGCAATCAAAACGGTTTCGTTTGTAGCTAGCCGGTTGAGTACGGGTCGTCCGCAGGGAGATGGGAATCTTTTTCTATGTGCTTTAACGAGTTAAGTCCAATTTTCCAGATTTGTTTGTGATTATCTAAGTGTTAAAATGATATGTAAAGAGAGCTTGTTAGGGTTAGGATTAGGTTAGTTTGAGATAAGAGTCGCTCACTTCTTTCGTTGCCACTCTTAAGATCGGTGTTACGGTAATCGGCAACAACGGGGATTAGCACGACTAGGAAGGAACTTGCGAGTATAAGCTAGGCTTTCCAACGCTTGAGTTCTTCCTTTTGGTGCTTGTCCGTCCGTTCTTGGCTCTTAGCCATAACCTCCGGTTAATTCAACCACAACCGGTCTCACTACGGAATCACCGCTATCATGTAGGATAGGGTGCCGTAGGGAGCGGATTGTGGTTCAATTAACGGGAGTTGATTTAAGATGTTGGGTAAGGAAAGAGTGAGAGAGATTTCCTTCTCTCAAACTTCCCTTATTCTACCCTAACAAGTATGGAAACTACTCACACATCATAATGAAAGAAAATAAAACAAAGAGGAAGATAGAAAGAAAGAGATTAGAAGATAACAACTAGCTATTTGCGACCTCACCTTGGCAAGGATCAAGCGTAAGCATCATGGTTGTTTTAAGGATAAAGAAAAAGAGAAAGAAAGAAACAATAAGAAATAACAACAACTAAGTTAACAAATGAAAATTACAAGCATTTAACATAAGAGCAAGACAAGTATGATAATAAAATGAACTTCTTTATTCATCATTCTTCACTCACAAAAGCTCACTACAAGTTTTTCAATGGAGAAGAGATGAGAAGATGAAGAAGATCAAGTATTCTAAAACCTAGAAAATACAAGATTAAGCACCATTGGCTTCATAAGGTTCTGGGCTATTTATAGGCAGGGAAAAGGAAATCTAGGGCAACAATCAGAACAAGTATGAAAAGACCAATCTGCCCCTGAAAATTGGTCGGCTGATGCCACCATACGGCCGCGGAACCGCGGCCTAGACCCCCTATTGGCCGCGGTTCCGCCGCTTTATAGGGGAGTTGGGCTGTCGGCTTTTGTGTGCTGCCCTGGTCTTTTGTTCCCTTTAGTCTGGTACATATTTTTTCTGATAATCTTTCCACATTTCTTCCAGAATCAAGGGTGATTGGATGTGGATCTTTTTGTCATGATTTTCTTGAGCTCCGTGTAGATTTCTTGGATCTTGTGTTGCCATTGAGCCTTGTGCATGAAAATGACATTGATTTACCATTTTGTCTCTTAAACTGGTGTGTGGCAACAGACGGATAAAGAGCGGAGATCCGTGTTTTATCTGTGAATGGCAGGAACCCGGATTTTGTCGTGTTTTTCCATGAATTTCACCGTTCAGAGCCGAAAACCTGTATCCTGCAATTGACTAGCAAACACGGCTCAAGAGTACCTACCGATATGCAATGTGATAAAAATTGGGCTGTATGAAAATGCAAAAATCTGATATGAACAAGACGGGAGATCGAGGAGATCGGAGCAGCCGCAACAAGCGTGGGATGATGGTTGAAGACCGAAGGACTCGGATCGTTCGGTATAAATTTTCTACCCACTTTGTAGTTTGTTAGTTTAGCTTTAATGGCAGATCCGGGTTACGGTACACGATAGCGCCAGTTGTAAAAAGTTTTTGTTCCGCATTTGGCGTCTGTTAGACGGCCGGGGCGCTACCGTGGACTTACAACCAGAAACAAAATAAACACACACGACACGAAGTGAAATTCTGGAGAAGGAGAAAGTGGCTACCGCGATGCGGTAGCGTAATTAACTGCAGGGGCTTGCGCCTGCAGGGAAGAGCGTCCCCACAATTAAAAACCCCTCAAGCGAGGGGGAATTTGACGAAATCTGCTACATCGGCCGCATTTGTCTAAACCTCCGATACACGGCGCCATAAATCAACTTGGCATCTTCGGAGAGGTGGACGGATAAAATCAAATAGCATCTGCCCCGAATCTCAGGCAAGACGTCCTCGCGTCGTCGCCGTCTTTCGGAGGGGAACAGATTCTGGCACGCCCGGTGGGACCTTTTCCTCTTTCCACTCCACACTTCGTGTGTCGTCTTCGCGAACGAATCGCGGTTTGTTAATGGTTGCCTTTGGATTTCAAATTACTAAGATTTGGTCTTTTGCCTGGCGCAGAACTCAAGCATCAATGGCCTCTAACTGCTCGAACTGCTCGAAGTGTCAATGCAGTTGATGCTCCACCTCACGTGGAGGTGTAGCATATAGGCCTCAAGCAGCCTCCTTCTTCGCTCTGCCGGTAGAACAGGTGACCCAGGCCACCACTGGCCTGTTTTTCGGGACCATGATCCCACCTGCAAGCTTCACCATGCAGATGCCCGCACCAGAAACAAACAAGAAGTCGGTCTTCGACCGGCTCACTGCTACTACGGCCCCTTTCAACGGGTCGTCCACAACCAAACCAACAGCCTCTGTCTTCACCAGGCTGGATCAAAACATTGATGGGCCCTCCAAGAAGCCTATGAACTCTCAAATGGCTGTCCCAAGGAAGGCAACAACCGCTGCTCCGGAAGTCGTTAAGGCGGCTTCTCCTGTCAAAGAATCAGTCTTTTCAAGGCTGACTATTCCGGCTTCGGCCCCTGCTCGAGGGTCTGTCTTTGACAGATTGAATATCACCCCTCAAAGGACAGCCTAAGTCTTTAAGAGGTTAACACCAACAGCGCCTCATTCAGACAAAAGGCAAAAGGAAGCCGTTTCTATTGCCGACCCAGTCCCAACGGCTCGTCATGCTCGACGTCGCCATTGGCGACGAGTAAGGAAGGCAGGGGGCAACTCCTCCTCAGGGCTAACTCCACCTGCTCCAGTGGTGGAAGTCAACGCTGCTGTTCCAACTGGGAACAGCTTTGAACTGCTGAGGAGGGTACGTAGGAACTCTCCAACCGCTACATTGAAAAGATCTCCTCCACCTACGGAGAGAGTTCCGGAAACGAAGCAAGAGAAGCCCCCTCAACGGCTGTCCTCAAAAATTTATAAAGTTTGGCGGAGAGTTCAAGACTCCGTAATTGACCCAGATCACTCTCATCAACAGAAAAAGGCGAAGGTGCAAGAAGAAAAAGACCGTCCTATTAAACAGCAAAGAACAACAAACGCTAGGGTGCCCACTGCAACGGCCCCATCAACTTCAACGGCCTACAAGAGAAGGAGGCCGGAGAAAATCCCCACGCCCGTAGGAAATGCTAAAGGTGGCGAACCTAAACGCCCTAAGTCCGGGGGCATAATAGTTCATACAGTATACATGGCATCGGGAATGGAGGACAGCCGTGCATCTACAAGTCATAGACCGCTTACACGATCAATGACCAAGGCTCGGGAGCAACAGCAAAAGCTCCATGAGATGATGAACGCGATGGCCGCACTCACTGGGCCGAAAGAAAGCTCTGAAACGTCCTCAGACGAACGTCAGGAACAAGAAACTGACGCCGAATTCCTTCGTCGCATATTAGAGAAGAAGGATAAAAAGGCTGCTGAACAAGCAGCCAACATAAAGCGTATGGCCCTCCTGTTCCAGGACATGGTATGCATGATGATTCAACAAGATCCCCCTGCTGAAGATCCCCCGGTCGTCCTTGAAGACGATAGGGGAGAAACGTCAAATCCTCCTCCGGCTCTGGCAACAGCCAAGGAGGAGGCAATCTCCAAAGCCGACCTGGATAAATATATAGCTCAGCAGATCCGGGTTCATCATGCGACTGAAGCAGCCGGCCAGGTCATAAAAACAGGACGACCATATCCGAGCTGGTACGACCAGATCAAATACCCGCCGGGCTATACAATTCCCAAGTTCCATGTCTATAAGGGGACGGGCAATCCCCACCAGCATGTTGCCCAGTTCAGAGCACTCTGCGGCAACACCGGCGGGGATGACAAACTATTGCTTCGCCAATTCGTCGGCAGCTTATCAGATACAGCGTTCGAGTGGTACTCTGAACTCCCGAACGACTCTATCAAGACCTTCGCGGAGATGGAGCTGTTGTTTACCCAGCGTTTTGCAAGCGCCAGTGAACGCACCCCGATGACGGCACTGATTAACGCCAGGGTGAAGCCAGGCGAGACGTGGGTTCAATACGCAATCCGATGGCGGAATCTGTGGTCGAAGTGCGAACAGCGCATCGAAGAAGCACCGGCGGTGGGTATGTTCGTGGGCACTCTCGACCCTCACGTGACTATTTCCCAGTTCATGATGTTCTTCAAGCCGACCACCTTCCAGGCCCTGATCGATAAGCTGGCCCAAATGGACCAGATGGGCCATAGACCTCCTCTTCAAAAGCCGGACTCCCGAAATGAGAAGGGGAAGGGGAAAGCGATCGTTGTCGTTAATGCTCAACAACAGCCGAGCAACTCGAAGCCGGTTGTTCGTCAAAATAATATGCGTCCACAAGTACCCCTTGGGGAGCGACTAGGACGTCCTTACTCGTTTCCCCGAGATAAAACGAGAAGATTGTTCGAACTGGCGTTGCGCAACCGACTCATGAATCTGCCGGAGCCAAAACGTCCGTCGCAACCAAATGATGTCAACGATCACAACTACTGTCCTTATCACCGAATACTGGGTCATCCGATCGAAGATTGCTACGTCTTCAAAAATTGGCTTGAAGACCAGTATCAACAGGACAAGTTCGTGTTATCCGACAGATGGAAGGTGAATCCGCCGCAACCTCACACCTCTAAGAGGATGAATACGCCGGGGGCAACGTGCTCTCTTGTAGAAGAAGCCCCGTGGGAGGTTGTGCTGTCAGCCAAGACGAAGAGGATGCTAAACGATCTTCAAACATGCCCAGCGATTAGGTGGAAGGACCCGTTGGAACCACAGATCATTGAGGGAATGTTGAAGCCGCGTCCAACTCGAAAGACCGATGGTGGTGCCCCAAGCGCTCAGAACCAGCCGTCAAAATCTTCGAAGAAGAAGAAGAAGAAATCCAAGAAGCCCGTGAAGCCTGGCGATAAGCGCACGGACTTACAAAAACAAATTGATGCACTGGAGGAGTACAACCAGAAAGCACGGACTCCCATTACGCCCCAAGAATTCCTCAACCACTTCTTTCAAGAGGAAGATGAGGGAGACAGTTCGTCGGATGAATCTGAGGAATACGTGGCGAGCTGCCATATGATCTCCCATTCGTTGACAGACGATGAGGAGATTCCTTGCACTGAAAGGCTGAGGGCGGACCCTGAACCAGAAACTCTACGGCCGTCAGATGAGATGATCGATGCCTTCCTGAACGAGATTCGTCTGAAAGTTAAAGCCAATCAAGAGCGTGAAATGGACATACTGGAAAGATCTAAACACCACCGACTGGACGAAAGGAACGAGGCACTCCCATCAAATCAAAAGATATCCGCTGCCGATAAAAACAAACTCAAGACGAGGAAAAGGTTTGCTAAACCCATATCGATGGGAATGAAGCTACCACCCTCTGAAGAAAACACTCTCGGTGGAATAGAGATGTATCCTAATTATTGCCTATATCATCAGAAGATCGCATACGCTACTGAAGACTGCGACTCCTCTAAGTGTTGGTGGCAGGGTATGTCGCTCACAAGCATTACGTCAACAGAACAAAGCGGGAAGCTCGTAGACGGCCAAAAAATACGACAGATGAGCATAAAAGAGTCACCGGCAATTGCCATAGGAACAACCCTGATGAAAAAACAGCCTTCAACCCTCTCTTCAAGGAATCTATCTCTGAAGAATTGAAGAATTATAAGAACATTCATCCATGCAAGGGTATATTACCCGGAAAGAATCTCGGAACCGCGAATGACGGAGTGAACAAAAAGGATAAAGGAAAGGGAAAAATGACCTTCGTCGCAGATACTCAACAACAGCTGAGCAACTCAAAATCGGTTGTTCGCCAAAACAACATGCGTCCACGCCCATCGCTCGAGGAAAGGCTGGGACGTCCTTACTCGTTTCCCCAAGATAAAACGAGGAAACTGTTCGAACTGACAGTGCGCAACGAATTCGTCAATCTGCCGAATCCGAAACGTCCACTACAACCAGGAGATGTAAACGATCCTAATTACTGCCCTTACCATCGAGCAGTAAGTCATCCGATCGAAGATTGCTTCGTCTTCAAAAACTGGGTTGAAGACCAGTACCAACAAGGCGAACTCGCGCTGTCCAAGAACTGGAAGGTGAGCCCGCCACAACCACATGCTCCGAAAAAGAGGGATATGCCGGGGGCATCATGCTCATTCATAAGAGAAAGCCCAACGGACCACTACGTCCTAAAATTGGATAACGGACCGAAAACGTCCTTAAACTAATGACGGACCACTACGTCCTAAAACTGGATAACGGACCACTACGTCCTAAAACTGGATAACGGACCACTACGTCCTAAAACTGGATAACGGACCACTACGTTCTAAAACTGGATAACGGACCGAAAACGTCCTTAAACTAATGACGGACCACTACGTCCTAAAACTGGATAACGGACCGAAACGTTCTTAAACTAATGACGGACCGAAACGTCCTTAAACTACTACCGCAGCATTCTTAGGCTGACGAGGTAAAAAAAAAAGAGAAAAAGAAAAAGAAATATAAAAATAAATAAAAAACGGTATGTCCAGAAGCGAAAAGGGCACGGATGAAAACCCGGAAGGGCTCCGTGAGTAAAAACAGCAGGGCTACCGGCGAGTGTTCGTGAAAACCCGAAAAGGCACGACCTTGTAAAAAAAGAGTGAAAATAAAAAGAATAAAAAAAAACGGCATTTCCATAAGCAAAATGGGCACGGATGAAAACCCGAAAGGGCTCCGTGAGTAAAAACAGCAGGACTACCGGCGAGTATTTGTGAAACCTGAAAGAGCGCAACCTCGTTAAAGGACATTTACAGGGTCCTCTCGACCTTGTAAGGAGAAACCACCCGCGTGAGATCCTTACGACTCACAAGGGAGCAACACACTTAAGGATCCCCACGATTCCTAAGGAGAAAATACACTTGCGAGATCCTCACGACTCGTAAGGAGAACTCTCTTATGGGACCCTCACGGCTCATAAGATTTGAAAGTCTTAAATTACAGAGACCTAAACCTGTGCTTAAGCAACCCCCACAACCTTCGTTATTGCCCTACAAGTGGTTCAATACTGACCCTTGTATACAATCCACGGGCGCGAATAAACATTTCCCTAACCAAGTCCCATCCGTGACTGGGGATATGTACGTATGATGAACAACCCTTGTAGGTCCTCTCGATTTACAAGGAGAAAACCTTCTTGTAGGATCCTTACGACTTACAGAGGAACATACACTTAGGAATCCTCACGATTCCTAAGGAGAAAATACACCCGCGAGATCCTCACGACTCGTAGGGAGAAATACCTTTGTGAGACCCTTACGGCTCATAAAGACAAAAGCCTTAGCCGACAGGACCTTAACCCTGTTCGCTAAGCCACCTTTGTTCGACATCGACAGAGGCAAATGATGATTCGCTCCTGGCAATATCCCAGTTGCAGCGGTGTTGATGCCGAAATCGGTGTCTAATTTCAGGTTTACGGTGAAAAGCCGGTAGGCCGCACATGCATACAAAGTAGCCGAAATGATGGGGCAACTTGCAATAAAAAGCAGCAAGTAAAAACGTATGCATGCAAAACAGCCGAAATGATTGGGCAACTCGCAATAAAAAGCAGCGAGTAAAAATAAGATAAATAGCCGAAATGATTGGGCAACTCGCAATAAAAAGCAGCGAGTAAAAATAAGATAAATAGCCGAAATGATTGGGCAACTCGCAATAAAAAGCAGCGGGTAAAAATAAAATAAATAACCGAAATGATCGGGCACCGCGAAAAATAGCCGAAATGATTGGGCAGTCGCGACTTTCGCGATCAAAAGCTGAAATGATGGAGCATCGCGGAAATAAAACAAAAAAAATGAAAGAATGAAACTTTTGCCCTGCAGGTAAGTCCATAGTGACCCCTGTATACAATCCATGGGCATATATAAAAAAAAGGGGAAAGGGGACTACATTTCCCCACCAGGCTACGTCAAAGAGAAGTCAGATCTCGACGACCACATCTACAGCCTGGATACCAACAGCGGCGTCCCTCCTCATTCCAATAAGACATGGACGTGACATCACCAATCGGAGCCACGACAAAGTCCCCAGTTCCAAGACTCTACGGTTCACAGATAACCTAGAGTCAACCAACGACCTCCATCTCGGAAACAAGTCAACAAACGACCTCCGTCGCGGAAACAAGTCAACCAACGACCTCCGTCTCGGAAACAAGTCAACCAACGACCTCCGTCTCGGAAACAAGTCAACAAACGACCTCCGTCTCGGAAACAAGTCAATCAACGACCTCCGTCTCGGAAACAAATCAACCAACGACCTCCGTCTCGGAAACAAGTCAATCAACGACCTCCGTCTCGGAAACAAGTCAACCAACGACCTCCGTCTCGGAAACAAGTCAACCAACGACCTCCATCTCGGAAACAAGTCAACAAACGACCTCCGTCGCGGAAACAAGTCAACCAACGACCTCCGACTCGGAAACAAGTCAACCAACGACCTCCGTCTCGGAAATAAGTCAACCAACGACCTCCGTCTCGGAAACAAGTCAACCAACGACCTCCGTCTCGAAAACAAGTCAACCAACGACCTCCGTCTCGGAAACAAGTCAACCAACGACCTCCGTTTCGAAAACAAGTCAACCAACGACCTCCGTCTTAGAAACAAGTCAACCAACGACCTCCGTCTCGGAAACAAGTCAACAAACGACCTCCGTCGCGGAAACAAGTCAACCAACGACCTCCGTCTCGGAAACAAGTCAACCAATGACCTCCGTCTCTGAAACAAGTCAACCAACGACCTCCGTCTCGGAAACAAGTCAGCCAACGACCTCCCCGTCGGAGCAATACTTCGACCCGGAAACAAGTCAACTCACCAAACACTTACGAGTCCTCTCAACTTGTAAGGGAGAAAATTCTCTTATAAGATCCTTACGACTTATAAGAGAACACACACTTAGGAATCCTTACGATTCCTAAGGAGAAAATACACCTACGAGATCCTCTCGATCCGTAGGGAGAAAAGTCTCTATGAGACCCTCATGGCTCATAGAGTTGAAAAGTCTCAGGCGGCAGATCTGAACCTGCGGCCTAAGCCATCGCTATCTCTTGGAAAAACTAAGTTATCTGCCAAATATGTTTATCAAGTCAACATGCTGATAATAGGAGAAAGGCAGAAAACAAAAGAGTATACAAGACATTGCAGAGAAAAAATGTGTACCTTTATTTATTAATTCAATCAAGTACAAGGAGAAGCGTACAAAAGAATGAAGAATGGATACATATTATTTGAAAAAGAAAAATTTTACAAGTTTATTGGTACAAAGGCAATTATTGGGAATGAAGTGTCTTGCATAGCCTTATTAATTGTTCGCGCACTTCCTTTCAGGCCTTTTCCTGATCTGCCACCACTACCAGTTCTGCCTCTACTTGAGCCCGCTGCTGCAAAAAGGATGAAAGTTGCTCTTCCGCAGCCTTCTGGGCTGCTTCCTGGTTAGGTGCATCCCGCTCAACAACGTCAAGCCATTGCCTCAGTGATAACCCTTCGGAGAGGCATTGGAGAAGGCCCTCAAAGATAACCTTCAGCCGTGCAGCGTTGGCCTCCACCCGAGCATGCAGTTGGGCAGATTTGCTCGAAGTCTCACCACGCTCCTTACGCCTTGAAGTAACTTCCTGTTCGAGATGGCGGAAGTAAGAAGCACTCTGCTCAATCCACGCTGCTCTTTGATTGTTGGCGGCTAAGGTCTCGGGAGCGGGACGCATCGACTCCAGCTGATGCAGGCGAGCCTCGATCTCCCTGCAATGGTTAACCCAGGACGTGATGATGCCCTCATCATGGAAGTTCACGAGTATCACCAGTATCGGGTTAACCACCGTAGCGAAGTCTGCAGCAGATGTAGGAGTCTCGATGTCGAGTTCCTCAACGTAATCACTCAACATGCGCAGACTGCTCGCGGCGCCTTTCGAAGATGGACGTCTCAGATAAAGACCTGCCGGCATGGTGATGCGAGGCTCGAAGGGCGCCGAGACCGGAACGACAGCTGAAAAGACAAAATGCGATTAGATGACGATTCAAGAGATATGGAAAAAGTCATTGAAGAGATAGTCTACTATACCAGTTGAAGCAGGTGGCAAGGCCGGAAGGGCCGGTGGCGCGACCGATCTTTCTTCTTCCCCTTCGAGTTATAGCGCTGCAGCCAGGACGAGAAAAAGTTAGAAATAATTCCATCACCGAAAAAGGAAAGATATCAATGGAAATCATACTCACCAACGCCACCAGAGGAAGAAGCGAGTTCAGATGGGAAGGAGAAGTGTGGGAGCAACACTTGATATAGATGATCAAAGAGTACTCCTGAAAAGACACAACAGTACGACTTTAGTACACAAATTATACGTCTGAAAGATAAGATTAATAAATTGCAAACCCATACCTTCCAACATCTTCGATGGTATGAGAGAGGGTTGAGAGGTGACCACCGCCAAGGCAGTCGTTGAAGGCGCTCCCTCGAGCAGTGGGGCATCGGCGCTGGCTGCACCTGCGTTACGAACAAAGGTGAACTTGTCAGAAAGGATTGTAATGTAAAGAAAGACAGCAACTTGGGATTTACCTGATGAGCTGCCTGCTGAAACGGAGGCGACTCCCTCCTCCATCGACAGGAGGCCACCGCCCGTGGCCTCATCACCCGACTCAATGGGGGCCGTCGTCATGCTCGCGCGGCCAGGAGACGGTGGAAGATCGTAGATGGGGAGGGCAATGATCGGAGCATTGCCGGACTCTTGAGAGAGAGCGGCTGACTCTTTCCCAAGAGTCATGCCCATCTCACCCGCTACTTCTTCGGGCTCCGCGGTCTCCATCGGCTCATACGCCGTCACCACGAGGTCGCCGGCCTCAAGCGCCTCATCCGCTACTACCCTGGGCTCAGTTATAACAATCATTTCATCTGCCGCCACTTCAGGCTCGGCATCAATGACCTTCTCGGCTGCAGATCCCTCAACCTCCCTCTCAGGCTCCGCAGCCCCAGCGACGTTGCCCACCGTCAGCTCGGGTTCGGCAGGTGCCGCCTCCTCTATTTCCTTAGGATCGAAGGTCTCCGCCTCCCCCTCGGTCGGACTTGGCCCTGCAGGATAGAATATATAAGAACCGGCAACTTTATGATTCTTACAACAAAATTCTAAAAAAAAGAAATACTACCTGAGGTGGACTTATTGTTAACCTCCCTACTGGCGCGCACCGCATGTCTATGAGTCGTAGACAAGGCGACCGGGTGCTCTTTTGATGGAGTATCGGCACGAGGGATAGTGCTTGGGCCCGCTCCAATGGCCAAGGCAGCCCGGCGTGCTTTCGCTTCGCGCCTTGACCGTTACCTCTCCTCCCGAGCTGTCGCGATGGATCTCTTCGACGCTTCCTTCATCAAGGCGTCGTCATCCTCGTTCAGAGATGCCTCCAGAGCCTTTAAGGCATCTCTCATCGGTTCTTCAAGACGGACTTCCCACGGTAGCCCCGAGGAAGCAGGAACATTGGCAGTCGGCAGAATGTCCGCGTCGCTTGGCGGGAACGACATTGAGTTTCCTGCGATAAAAAGGGAGAGTTTAGAGCGACCATAACACAAGGGAAATAAAAACTTGATGAATTGAAACTTACTAAGGCCCATGGATGCTCTAAGACGTTCCTCCTCTTGGAAAGTCTTCAGGGAAGCGGCGATGGCTTCTTCAGTGGTGATGCCTGTTGGAAGAAAAGAAGGGAGAATGTTAGTCAAAGGCAATAATAAAGATATGATGCAATAGAAAATGAGACTAGTAATTACCTGATTCCGCAAGCTTAGCCAGCTATGCGTCACGCCTCGCCAACCGCTCCGAAGCTTTGAGGGCGGCCTCCAAGTCCGTGTCATCCGGCGGCATGACTAATCCCTCATTAGTCCCATATTCACTCAGGCCCTCGGCATAGGGAGCGTGGGGTTCCTGACCGAACGCGATGTCTGCGGCGAAGAGCGACTTCTTTTTCTTCTGCCCGCCAACCCTAGGTGCACGCGGGATCGACTTACGCTTAGCAGCCACCTTGGGACGGCGGGTCCCGATGTTCGCACCCACACCAGACTCCGGCGAAGCTACAACCACTGTCCCCACTAGAGCACAGGGTGCTGGAGGTACATCCGCAATATCGAGGAGCGTCAATCCGTGCGGAGGACTTTGCGCACGCAGTGGCCCGACTCTGTCATCTTTCAATGGAGGCACTACCGGGGTCCTCGGCACCAGAAGAGCTTTGCGGTCGCTGCCAGGAGGTACACCTTTACGGTCGACCAACACTCACCTCTCTTCCTTTATAACGGCTCCCGTCGAATGACTGTACCATTCTTTATATACGTTGAGGAGTCGTGGAGCGCAGGCCGGCGCACTGATAAAAAAATGAGAACCCGTGTTCAGGCACATGAAGTGATGCAGCGTGTTCGTCATCCCTTCTTCAGTGGCAGCGGGTTCCAGTAGGAAAGCTTCCAAGGGCACCCCTTGATCGTAGCCCAGTTGTTGGGCGAAACGATGCGGGTTGTATCTCATGAAAATCGCCGCACCGTTCTGCCTGAAGACTAGGAAGCCCGGTCTAATAGAATATAAGTAGAGGGTCTCCCGGGCCGTCAAAACTGAGGCTCCATCCTTAAAGGAGTCTTGTAATGGTCGCACCGCAGTGGTGGACTCTTTTCCAATAGTCAACACCTTGTCAATAAAGGACATCCCGGCTCCAACAGTATGAGGGCGAAGGAGTAAACCCCTGGCGTTCCGTGGCGATGGAGTCACAATCGATGCGCCAATCAGCTGTATGATGCGGGGGAAACCGCACTTGTCGAAGAACGAGGGCCTTTTGTGCATGCCGAAGACACCCGCCGTGTGTAGCTCGAGCCACGATACAAAGTAGTGCATCGGGAAGACCACGTGCTGTACCCCAGGCTCATTAGCATCCGCTGCTCGACTGAGGCCATGATATAAGTGTGCCAAGCCGGCGATCCCAACGGCCACTTTTACCCCGATGGTCATCCGGTGGGCTGGGTAAAAGACAGAAGGCCGCATATGGCGAGAGTGCATTGGGATTGCAAACCAACTCAGCCATAACCCAAGAAATCCTAAGAAAAAAGCCTCCTCGTCCATCCCAGGGGCTGCAATTTCTACAAAAGACATGGTTGGGAAGTCCGGAAGGAAAAAACCCTTTTGGTCTATTTCCTTCGCCGGCAGGTTATCCAAACCTAGACCGAAAGGGTCATCCAGGGTAGCAAACTTGGCAGCTTCTGATGAAAGGACGCTTGGGCGAAGGAACCGAGCGATGAAATCCTCAAAGTTAACTCCGCGACTCCCACGTTCGATGAAAAGGGCCTCATAGATGTTCAACACTTTAATCAAGCTTGGGAATTGGTGTTGAACAGCATTCTCCGGTGTGAGCCCCCTTACCAACGGCTTAGCACCGAAGATATACTCGTCTGTCGGGAGCAACTCCTCATAGTGTTCCCCTATAACCGGTAAACCAGACACCTCCGTGAACTCCTTCAGAGAAATTGACACTTCCCGATCCATGGCGAGGAAAGTGTGGGTAGGAATGTTCCACTGCTCCAAGAAAGCCTTGAACCACCAGGTGGGGAGCGTGGGATATTGAAAGAGGGAGACGTAGACCGCGGTGTACAACCCTAACCTTATCAACTGCGACTTCTTCGTCGACAGGATATACCGAGCCCATGGCAGGTAGCCGATCGGGTGGCGGGGGATCAGACCTACGTTATATGATTGCCCCCAAGTTCGTGCCTCGCCTTGACAGATACGGCGTCCCAGGATATCCAAAACCATGGGACGCTGGACCGGGATTGCATCTATGGCTGGATGAAGAAAACCCTTCGATGTCCAATCAACCATCTCCATGGCATACTGCACCGGGGGCGGGCTGGCGTAATGAATCGCCGTGATGGGTTCTGACGGTACTGCGCATGTGAAGCTCTGTCGACCCATAATAATCTGATTGTACCACGACCCCCAAAGGTGGAGACTCTTATATTCCGGGTCGTGGTCCTTGATCATGGCTAGAACCTCGCAGTCCAAGGGCGCTTCAGGAAACCTTTCCTCCGAGCGGGCGAACGGGAATAAAGTATCGAGAGACATGGTCACTGCGAGGGAACAAAAAATAGCCGTTAGTGCTGCAATTCCAACATTTGGCGTTTAAAAAACCTTTTAATTAATTGAATTTAAAAATTAATTAAATTAAAATTAATCACACCACACTGCAGTGCAGTGGGTAGGGGACTAAATGGGGACCCACAAAATCTGGATGAAAGTGCCTCATTTAATAAGACAGCCCCATCATTGGGTGAGGCTGTCAATTAATGAAAAGATCCCTAAGAGAATATTCTCATCAGTGGGAAATCCCTAGAGACAAGGAGCAAATCTCCTCTTTCAGAGCAAAGCTCTGTCACAGAGTGACACTTGTCAAACTCTGGTCTCAGGGGAATAGGATTCCTTAAAAGAGCATAGCTCTGTGGTAATAATGGAAAGATCCATCAGAAATTTTTAACACTTAAGAGAATTAAAAATTTTGGAATCTTGAAAAATCCATGAAAACTTATAATAAGTTCTTCATTTTTCAGATCTAAAAGATCTACATTTGATCCAAGAGCAAAACTCTGTTCATGGGTTAGAACCTATGAACA
Source organism: Agapanthus africanus (assembly GCA_030015575.1). Taxonomy (NCBI): domain Eukaryota; kingdom Viridiplantae; phylum Streptophyta; class Magnoliopsida; order Asparagales; family Amaryllidaceae; genus Agapanthus; species Agapanthus africanus. The sequence goes on along the minus strand of JASDDO010000014.1, from coordinate 127,173,906 downwards.
AAGATCTCTGTAGATCTATAAGTTTTTTAGAGCAAAGCTCTGTTTATGAAACCCCAATGGAGATTTCTTTAGATCAAAAGATCTGTGAGAGCAAAGCTCTTTTAGTTAAGATTGATATGGATTAATATTGAATTAATTTAATTTAATTTAAATTAATTTTACCTCAAGTTTCTAACTTTGGAAATGAGCAAAGCTCTGAAGTTCTTAAGCAACAGCAAAGCTCTGGGAATCAAAATCTAGAAAATGGTGAAGTTTTCTAAAGGGCCAGAGGTCCTATTTATAAGGCGCTTGCGCCCCTTCAGCTCACCCGTTGATCCAACGGTCAGGAGCTTGCCACCGCTGCACTCATGTGCGCGCCATGTGAGTGCAACGGTGGGGGGCATTTATTTCCCCCAATCAGAGCAAAACTCTGTTGGAAATTCAAAATTTAAATTTTGAAGCAACGCTTCAAATTCCGGGCGCAACGCGCCACGTGTCAGGCGCTGATACGTTAGCGCAGCATCCAAGGCAGCGCGCCCAATCAGAGCAGAGCTCTAATTAAAGCAAAATTAAAGTAAGCAACGCTTCAGTTGCGCAAGCACTGCGTTGCGCGACACGTGTCAGCGCAGTTGCGCTGCGCTGTGCGCTGCTTGACACGTGTCACGCGCTGGGGGATTTGCGCCAAACAGAATTAAGATTTTAAAGAAATCTTTCTGTTCTTGTTAAAACAAGAACATTTTCTTCTGTAAAATAGAAGCCCTTGGATCAAAAATCCAACGGTGGGGAAAATTCCCCAAATCACTCAGAGAAAGATCTCTTTAACAAATTTAACTAATTTATGGGCACTATATAAAGGACCCTAGACCTCAAATCAAAGGCATCAACAATTGTGAGAAATCAAGAATTTAAAACAAAGAGAACTCTGAAAAAATTTCAGGAAGAAAAAGGTAAAAACCTTTAAGATAGAAGAATTTCTTCTAATAAATTATTGATCTAAGAACAAAATCAATGATCTTCAATAAAAAAACGAATAAAAATAGTGCTTTGCACTTATGAACCATTGGTTCTCTGAAAACAAGAGAAACTTGTTTTCTTTGATCTAAATCAGATCAAGAAAACAAACAGTGCTTTGCACTTTCTTATGAACCATTGGTTCTGGAATCTAAAAGATTATCAAATTATTAAAATAGTGCCTTGCACTTGCAAAACTGCACTGTTGCGCTCTTGGGTTGGCGCAAACCACCAGAAAGCGTCACGTGTCAGTATCTTAACCATTTGCGCTATGCGCTTTGAAATAGAGCCTTGCTCTCTGAAATTGGCGCAACTCATCAGAGCACGCCACGTGTCAGCAGCGCAGCGCACTGGCGCAGCGCACTGCACTTGCATGACACGTGTCCTCACCACAAGCGCTTGCGCTCTTTGATTGACGCAAAGCGCCTGACAAATGCATTTCTTTTGCTAAAGGGCCAGGCCCAAATCAAAAAGACCTAGTAGGCCTAAATAAATTGCAAAGCAATAAATGGCCAGAGCCCAGGTAAAATTGATGCTCTGCACCTTTTATAAAAGGGCAGAGCCCAAGTAAAATTGGTATTCTGGATCATTTATAAAATGAGCAGAGCCCAAAATAAATTGATACTCTGCATCTTTTATGGGCAGAGCCCAAACAAAAATAAAAAAAAGAACAAATAAAAGTGTTGAATTTTTTTAGTTAGACTTAGCCCAATCATGGCCGTAAGTGCTCAAACTAAATTGACCGAGCAAGATTGCTCCCCTAAATCAATTTACCTCCGGTTCGAGGGTACATCTCCGAACTCCTCTGACACCTATCGTTGTAATCCTTCAACGACGTCAGAGAGGTGACGGGTCCCGACAACCATACTCCATACGGACTGCGGGGTCCTTAAACTCGTGGACCGAAACGTCCTTAAACTAATGACGGGCCGAAACGTCCTTAAACTAATGGTGGACCACCACGTCCCTAAACTGGAACATGGACCACTACGCCCCTAAACTGGAACAATAGAGCTTCCAAATGCTCTTTTGTCGGATCTAAACGATCCCGTTTAAGTTGATCTTAGCCCCAAACACGGCTAACGTATCCTTAAACATTTAAATGGACTATAAAACTCCAAATCGACTTTGGTTCAAGGGTACATCTCTGAACTCCTCTGACACCTATCGTTGTAATCCTTCAACGACGTCAGAGAGGTGATGAGTCCTGACGGCCATACATTAAATAGATCACCATGTTGAGTTAATCTTAGGACTAACGTATCCTTAACGAATGTTTAAGTTGATCTTAGCCTCAATACGGCTAACGTATCCTTAAACTAAAAACACCAAACCCAAATCTAAGTAAATACGGATTTGGACTAATCCACGTCCTACGGGCGACGGCATTACTCAGTCTCCGTATACAATCCACAGGCAACCACAAACAAAACAAACACACACGACAGGAAGTGAAATTCTGGAGAAGGAGAAAGTGCCTACCGCGATGCGGTAGCGTAATTAACTGCAGGGGCTTGCGCCTGCAGGGAAGAGCGTCCCCATAATCAAAAACCCCTCAAGCAAGGGGGAATCTGACGAAATCTGCTACATCGGCCGCATCTGTCTAAACCTCCGATACACGGTGCCATAAATCAACTTGGCATTTTCGGAGAGGTGGACGGATAAAACCAAATAGCATATGCCCCGAATCTTAGGCAAGACGTCCTCGCATCGTCGCCGTCTTTCGGAGGGGAACAGTGCTTCTTATGAAATAGCGCATACGTAAGGAGCACGTGGTGCGCTTGGCGCTGAGCGCCAGACCTGGAGCGCTAAGGCGTTTCTTATGAGATAGCGCACACGTGAGGAGCACGTGGTGCGCTTGGCACTGAGTGCCAGACTTGGAGCGCTGAAGCGCTTCTTTTGAAATAGCGCACATGTGAGGAACACATGGTGCGCTTGGCGTTGAGCGCCAGACTTGGAGCGCTGAAACGCTTCTTTTGAAATAGTGCACACGTGAGGAGCACGTGGTGCGCTTGGCGCTGAGCGCTAGATTTGGAGCACTGAAACGCTTCTTTGGCAGTTCTGGTCAGTTTTATGCTCTGAGAATTAAATTCTCGTTTATAAGAGACTTTGTCTCATGGATCTAAGAACTAAGTTTTTTTTATGAAGAGATGTTATGATCTCTTCTGTTTTTGTGAAAGATTTCGTCTTACAGATCTGTGATCTAGAAAAAGAACTAAGTTCTTATTTTTTTATCAAGAGATGCTATGATCTCTCTTCTTTTTATTTACCTTGAAGAAGGTTCTTCTTCTTAGTGCTTGCTCTTCTCTTTTTCTTTTTCTTTTTTGAGAACTTGAAGTTTATTGGGGGGGGGGTTCCTCTCTGTTCTTCTTCTTTCGATTTGAGAACTTATGGGGAGGCCTCTCTCTTACAAGACATAAAGTCTTGGGTCCTTTATATAGGGAAGGCAGATTTGTTGAATCAGTTAGGGAAATCTCTCATTGAGAGATCTCTTAATCGATTTGGGGAATTTATCCACTGTTAGATTTTTGATCCAAGAACTTTTGTTTTACAGAAGACATTCTTCTTATTTTTAACAAGGTTGGGAGAATATTTTCCCATACAGAGCTTATTCTATGTCTTGGTGATTTTTAATTACCATTGGATTTTTGATCCAACGGTGCTTTGATTTAAAGAGCACAATCTTTCTTGTTTAGAAAGATTGGGAAGATATTTTCCCCCTGCAGAGCTTATTCTGTAGCTTGATGATTTTTAATCACCATTGAATCATTGATCCAACGGTGCTCTGATTTACAGAGCACAATCTTTCTTGTTTAGAATGATTGGGAAGATATTTTCCCCTACAGAGCTTATTCTGTAGCTTGGTGATTTTTAATCACCATTGGATCTTTGATCCAGCGGTGCTCTGACTTACAGAGCACAATCTTTCTTGTTTAGAAAGATTTGAGGAGTATTTCCTCAATCAGAATTTAATTCTGAATTTTGATGATTTATAATCTTCGGTGGAGAACATTTAGTTCTAGCGCCAACGCTCTCGTGCTTTACACGTGATGCATTGTCACAGAGTCTTTGACTCTTAGCGCTTGGCGCTCAGCGCTCTCGTGCTTTGCACGTGATGCGCTGCCTCAGAGTCTTTGACTCTTTACCGCTAGCACTCAGCGCTCTCGTGCTTTACACATGAGGTGCTGCCTCAGAGTCTTTGACTCTTTAGCGCTGGCGCTCTTGGCACTCAGTGCTCTCATGCTTTGCACGTGATGCGCTGCCTCAAAGTCTTTGACTCTTTAGCGCTGGCGCTTTTGGCGCTCGGTGCTCTCATGCTTTGCACATGAGACGCTGCCTGTTCATATCATAATTTTGCATTATTATATTCTCCATTCTTATTCATTTTACAAATAAACAGGTGCTTTTGATCCATGTCTGCTACATAGTTGCAGATTACAGGTTCTCGGAACAAAACAGTGAAATTGATGAAAAGTTGATACAAAAGTGAGACTACGACCGATAAATGGTGGAATCTTGATCAAGCCTACATTTTGAGGGATAATGAAGATAAATGAACAAGTTCACAAAGTAAAAAGGCAGAGTAAGGTTCAAGACTTCGATACGAAGCAAGCGGGAAAGTCCACGACATTATTCACTGTGAAAATCTGGAAGAAAACTAGAAGACAATCTGAGAAACCAAGTGAAGAAACAAATACCCAAATGCAACCAGAAGAAGCCCAAGAAAACTCAGCCAATGACCCCTCTACATGGCCGCGGAACCGCTTCCAAAAAGGGCATTTGGCCGCGATTCCGCGGCCATTACAAGCACGTGTCGGTGGAAATTTTCATGGTACGGCGCGCATTGACTAGTCTTCTTAGGGGTATACTTGTAATTGCAGATATGACTCGATTGTAACCCTAGGGTTTCTATGTTTTATAAATAGAAATTCTAAAACCTTTTTTAGGTTATGTCTCTTCTTGTGCCTCATTTCATCTATCTAAATTCAGATCTGTAAATTTCTGCAAAGAAGGAAGAGAGCATCAAATAAAAATTAGGAGTAAGTTTTCTTTTTATTGCCCTAGTTAAATTTTATTTTCATGCCCTAGGTAATTTCTTTCTTGCCCTAGTATAGATATTTATTCTCTGCCCTAGTTAGATAGTTAGAAAATGTTTTTCAATTCCCTAATGAGTGAGTAGTCTCCTCGCTTGTTAGGGTTAGATTTGGGGAAGGCTTGAGAGATGAAGATCTCTCACCCCTTTCTTGCCCATCACACATTTTTAGAGGACTCCATGCATACATACACACACCGCTCCCTACGGCACCCTACCCTACGAGGTAGCGGTGATACCGTAGTATAAAGGACCGGTTGAGCGTGTCTTCCATGGAGGTTAGGGTAAGGATTAAGAAAGGAAGGACAAGAACCTAGAGAAAGAAACACCGTTTCTTCCCGATGGTACTAATCCACTTTATTAATTGTTACCATAACACCTCATAGATCTTAAACAGGGCATAGAAAGCGGTGAGGAATATTGACTTTCCAAACTTAACCTAAACCTAACCCTAGCAAGATTTAGATCAATTTAGTTTTTAGATTTAATCAATCCGACACCAATCGGAATTAACTCGTTAGAACAATTAGAGAATACACAACATCCCTGTGGACCGACCCGTACTCACCGGCTAGCTACCAAGCGACGCCGTTCTTGATTGTAGTTTATAAATATTTTTTGATTCATCTTTTGAAAGCGCGAGCACGCGTTAAATCTCATCAAATCAAATGGCGCCGTTGCCGGGGATGGCGTGTTATTTTATTTTTGTAATTTCGGGTTAATATAAAATTGAAAAATCATAAAAACTAAAAAGAAAAATATATATATAAATTTATCATCTTGTTATTTTGTGAAGGGTATTTTCGTTGGAATTTTGCAGGATCAACGAACGAGTTCGGATCTGGAAAAATCCAGAGATCAAAACAGAAGACCCTAGATCTGAACAACAGAGAAAAGTCAAACCAGAGGGGCAGAAAAAAATTTCGGAACCGAGCCGCAGAGATAACCGGGGAAACGCGGCGGGAAGCGTGTGTTAGCGGCGGAACCGCGGCAGGAGTGTGACGTCATCGCGTGGAAAAATCACTGTAATTTTTCTCTCTCCTTCTCTGCAACCCCAATATCTCCTCTGTAAAATTTGCCTGCAGGATTATTTGCGCTAAAAAATCTCTCCCCCTTTCAATAATTGATCTTGTGCAGGATTCTTTGCGCTAAAAAATCTCTCCCCCTTTCAATAATTGATCTTGTGCAGGATTCTTTGCGCCGCGCTAAAAAAATAATTGTTTGCAAGTGATTGTGTTTACTGCTTTGCATATTTTAAATTGACTTTAAGGGGCTTTTACACAAATCAGATTGGGTGGGGATTTCATTACCCTTCCCAGGACCCTAAAAATCACATAAGGCATATTGCATTGACCATAAATTAATTTAAAAAGATTAGACTCAGCCCTAAGGACTTCGCGCTCAATAGGACAAAGGAATAGTTGTAGGCATCGACCGTTGATCCTAACCTGACTTTGTGGTGTCTAGGCTAGACAGGTAGTGAAAGGTAACTTTAAAAGGCCCGTCTCACGGTGATTCGTGAGCGGGTCCCTCCTTTCTCTATTTGTGGTTACCTGGCCACAATTGGCGGTGAAGAGGCGGTTTGAGGTCCTACTTCTTACCCTTTGGAACGGTTATGAGCTGTCTAGCTGACCTAGACGACCCTAGATCTACGCCTGATTGTGCATTTGTGGTTGATTGAACGTGTGTCTAAGCTTTTTATTGAAAATCTTTTTGCAAAGAGCTCCACATAAAAAAAAACACAAAAAGAAAGAAAAGGAAAAAAAATTTACAAAAACTTGCAACTTGTCGCTAAGAAATCCGTGCACCCCACATTCTTTTTCTTCTCTTTCTTACATCATGGGTACCCCACCTCTCAAAACTCTTGCCGAACTTTGGTACCCTCATCCAAACATTGCTTCATACGTGAATTATTTTGGTCGAATTACGGACGACCCCTCCATGCCCAAAATTTCTTTGAAAGATCGAATAGAAGCGTCTAGGAGAAACAGTTCGACTCCGTAATCCACTTTGTATTAACCAATTCAAGCTTCACCACCTTCTTATGTTGATACTCCTTTTTCGAGTCCTGTTGTAACTCCGAAATTCATGTCTATCGCTGAACATATTGAACAATCTCGTAACCGATCTTTCACTCCTTTCAACACTTCTAGTTCTTGGGATCAACAAGTCCATTCACCTTTTTATCCAAATGTTGATCCTACTCCTGTCCAACCATTCAATTCCTACCAGTCCAACCCGATTTTCACACCTTCCCTAGACATTGCTTCTACACGGCCATTTGGGAGTTTCCAAAATCCAAACAATTTTGAATCTTTTACTGAAACCCCTTCACAACCCATGTCTAGTTTAGAATAGTCGTTGGAAGCGTACATTACAGCAACAAACCGACAGATGAGGAATTTGGATGTGTCCATTGCCGCCCTTATGCAACCTAGTGACCCGGTAGCTAGTTTCCAACTAGCTCCAAAAATTCCAATGTATGATGAGGCGGTTGGAAAGAGCGAGAATTTGAGTGGTGAGAGTCAGTTCTACACACTTCCAAATCAAACCTACCCATCCTCAATTGAATCCCACAACTCCGGTTTTCAAACAAGTGTCCCAAATGATTCACCAGTTGAAAATAAAACGTTTAATGAGTTGTGTGACTTTGTAGTGCTTAATTTGCCAGATTGTGAAGGGTCCCTTTCGAGTGAAACCATTACCAATCCTTTTGACCTCTACACTTCAAATCTAGAACCTGAATTGATAAATATCCATGCTTTTGATGAGGTGTCTAAAAAAATTGATTTTCACTTGATTGAGGATATTGACGCCGGGAATATTTTAGATGATGAACCCGTAAATTTAACTGAAATTTTATCTCCAAGTCATCATCCCGAGTCATTAAATGTTTCTCCCGAACTTCATATGCGTCTTGATTTTGATGATAATTGCATGGATGAGATAACTTTTGAGGAGAATTATGAGGATAGTAGTGAGGAGAGTATTGAGGATAGTATTGAGGATGAACCAGTTTTGTTTGATGTGTCGGATTTTCCAATTCATCCTCCTGAACCTTTAACTGTTATACTTCCTAAATCACCCTCCCTCCTTTCCATCGTTCCGACCACACAAAAGATCACGCAGGAGGACTGTGAGCTTGAAAGATTTCTCTTTGATCACAGCAGTTTGGACGCCACTAGTGTGTTCCTCTTTGAATCTGACACAGTTCTCACAGACGATGATGATTACGAGTGTTTCACTTTTTCGGACGATTTTGAAGACTCACCGCCCGAATTTGAGTCCTTTGAATTTTCAGATGAGTTAGTTGAACCATCAGACTCGGTTGCTTACAGTCATTTCGAACCATTGATGGAATCCTTTAAGTTCGAGACAGTTTCCTTAGGTGAGAATAAGACTATCCCTAAATCACTCCCTTTCGTCCTACCTATCGTTTCGACCACACAAGAATCCGTGGCGTTTCCATTTTCAATGGATGGTTTACTAAGTTCAAAGTACCTATGTTTTCTCGCGAATCTTGAGGGATTTGACCCCATTTCTCGACGGGTTGATAGATTAGCACAATCGCTTTTAACACATCGGTCATCACAAATTGCGCTAATTTATTCACTCAATTTACACCCTCAAGTTTGTGCTACACTTCTTTCTCTTTTCCGCCATTTTTCTCCTCCACCGAGACCATATTCCACCTTTCTTCCCATACGGTCTCGTGTGTTTCTCAACGCCTTTCTCTACACTTCATTCTTCCACCAACCCTACCATTATCACGATAGAATTTTTGAATGGTTGGTGCTAACCTTTGGCCTGTGTAAAGCCTTGTATAGTTTGATTTTTCTCCTCCCTAACTCTAAACTTTAACGCTTAAGACAGTGGAAATACTGTCTCACTTAAGTTTTGGAGGGACCTTTTTGTATATATTTTGTTTTTTTTTTGTTTTTTTTAAAATAACCCATAAAAATTATAAAAATTATAAAAAAAATATAAATAAATAAACAGGGGAGTGCCGACATTTTGACCCTCTTGGTGTAGCCTGACAGTGAAGACACTGTCAAGTTTAAGTTTGGGGGTATGCTCGGTAAGCCTTCTTCCTTCGCATTCATGTGTATATTTTTTTATTTGCATACTTATTTTAAAACCCATAAAAAATTAAAAAATTTCAAAAATTATAAAAATTGAAAAATTCAATTTTGGCTATAATTGACTTGAGTTTGACAAATAGGTTAACTAGCTAGGAACAACTAGATCTTAGACTTAGTAAATTAAAAACCCTAAAAATAACGTTTCTTAAAATTTAACGGTAGAAAGTATATGTCTTTGTAGTTTATTTAGAAATAGGCAAATTTCGAGTTGACTTCTTGGGCTAAGCTAAAACAAGGGAAAAGTATTGATATTTTTATTAAAGTATAAGTTTGAAAAATAATTCCAAAGTTTAAGTCTAGATTCTGAAAATACATACCCTACAAATTGCACAAACATGAACCTTGAAACTTGGAATAGGAGAAGAGACCTTGAAATGCTCTTGTCTAAAAGTCCTTAGTATGAAGGAAAATAAAATAAAAATACAAGTGTGAATAAAGAGATAAAAAAATGAACACTGGCTGTTGTGATTACTTAAGACTGCATTAATAGAAAAAATATTTAGCGAGGGTGCTTTATCACCTAGTGCCTTAGACCAACTGGTTTGGGAGTCACTGCTAAAGCCTTAGGTGTTACAAGATTAGGAATTACGCCTTAATGTGCAAACACATTTTGTAATCGGTCGTTGGTACCTCAAGAAGTATTAACGGTCGCATGAAGGATGTGTGAACAAACTTCATCTAAAAATTCACCAATTAAGAAGTGCTTTAGACGACGGACAAGAGTATGATAGCTTGATTTGAATTTCCAAGTGTAGGGGTGATATACACACACACGTGGGGGTATGTGATTGGGGTTTAGATGAGAGATAGGAATGAAAAATATGACCTATATCTTTAATAGAGATGATAAAAATTCCTAAGTTGAGATGGAACCCAAGAAGGAAAACTTAAAAGATACCAAAAGCTAAGTAGGTCTACATAACATATATAATTTTAAGTTAAATAATAAAGTAGCGTGAAATATACAGGTGGATAATTTTTAAGTCGAAGATAATAGAGTTCTTGTTAGAAGACCTAATTGGAGAATAAAAGTCAATAGGCCGAATTGATAGGATTTTGTGGGTAGTATCCGCTGAAACCCTCAGGAGACAACACTCCTCCTACTAGGGACACCTAGAGGTTTAACGGATTGTTGCACGAGTTCAGTGCAATCGCGTTTTCCTGGGAAAGTGAGGCTGGGTCTTTTTCAAGAATAAAACTAGGTTTGCTCGAGGACGAGCAAAAGATAAGTTTGGGGGTATTTGTTCATATCATAATTTTGCATTATTATATTCCCCATTCTTATTCATTTTACAAATAAACAGGTGCTTTTGATTCATGTCTGCTACATAGTTGCAGGTTACAGGTTCTCGGAACAAAACAGTGAAATTGATGAAAAGTTGATACAAAAGTGAGACTACGACCGATAAATGGTGGAATCTTGATCAGGCCTACATTTTGAGGGATAATGAAGATAAATGAACAAGTTCAAAAAGTACAAAGGCAGAGCAAGGTTCAAGACTTCGACACGAAGCAAGCGGTAAAGTCCATGACATTATTCACTGTGGAAATCTGGAAGAAAACTAGAAGACAATCTGAGAAACCAAGTGAAAAAACAAGTACCCAAATGCAACCAGAAGAAGCCCAAGAAAACTCAGCCAATGACCCCTCTACATGGCTATGGAACCACGTCCAAATAGGGCATTTGGCCGCGGTTCCGCGGCCATTACAAGTACGTGTCGGTGGAAATTTTCATGGTACGGCGCGTGTTGACTAGTCTTCTTAAGGGTATACTTGTAATTGCAGATATGACTCGATTGTAACCCTAGGGTTTCTATGTTCTATAAATAGAAATCCTAAAACCTTTTTTAGGTTATGCCTCTTCTTGTGCCTCATTTCATCTATCTAAATTCAGATCTGTAAATTTCTGTAAAGAAGGAAGAGAGCATCAAATAAAAATTAGGAGTAAGTTTTCTTTTCATTGCCCTAGTTAAATTTTATTTCCATACCCTAGGTAATTTCTTTCTTGCCCTAATATAGATCATTATTCTCTGCCCTAGTTAGATAGTTAGAAAATGTTTTTCAATTCCCTAATGAGTGAGTAGTCTCCTCGCTTGTTAGGGTTAGATTTGGGGAAGGCTTGAGAGATGAAGATCTCTCACCCCTTTCTTGCCCATCACACGTTTTTATAGGACTCCATGCATACATGCACACACCGCTCCCTATGGCACCCTACCCTATGAGGTAGCGGTGATACCGTAGTATAAAGGACCGGTTAAGCGTGTCTTCCATGGAGGTTAGGGTAAGGATTAAGAAAGGAAGGACAAGAACTTATAGAAAGAAACACCGTTTCTTCCCGATGGTACTAATCCACTTTATTAATTGTTACCATAACACCTCATAGATCTTAAACAGGGCATAGAAAGCGGTGAGGAATATTGACTTTCCAAACTTAACCTAAACCTAACCCTAGCAAGATTTAGATCAATTTAGTTTTTAGATTTAATCAATCCGACACCAATCGGAATTAACTCATTAGAACAATTAGAGAATACACAACATCCCTGTGGACCGACCCGTACTCACCGGCTAGCTACCAAGCGACGCCGTTCTTGATTGTGGTTTATAAATATTTTTTGATTCATCTTTTGAAAGCGCAAGCACGCGTTAAATCTCATCAAATCACTGCCTCAGTTCAAATTTTGAATATTGAATAGAGTTTTGCTCTCAATTGAGGCCAAATTTTGAGGACTCTCCCCCCTCTTTTATAAGGTAACAATTAGCTCTTGGCCGAAAATTTTGGCGGGAACAAAGATCCTGAGGCTAATCAAATTCTGGCCGTAAGAAACAGTCAACGTCGATATCAGTATCATGCAAAATGAGCTGGGGGCAGTTTTCCGTCCGTGTTGACTCCACCTGCCTCAACTCCGATGGAAAATGTTGTTGTTCCAACCGGGAACAGTTTCGAACTGCTGCGAAGGGTCAGATAAAATTCTCCCACCGCAGTACTGAAGAAGTCTCCGCAACCCGTGGAGATCCAGCGAGAGCAGAAACCAGTTCGCTCCCTAAAAAAACTTTCATCATCTATATGTAAGGTGTGGAAGCAAGTGAAAGACTCGGTTGTTATCCGCGGCCCTTCCCCTGAGCGTCAGCTAAACTCTGACAACTCCCCTTCCAAATACAAGGGGAATCATCCCAAGGCGGTTCCTGCTACAACGGTTCCTCCTAAAGCCAAAGCGGGTTCACACAAAAAAGAGGTGCCTAATAAAATCCAAATGCCCGAAGCAAACTCCAAGGGTCAAGATTCCAAACACCCCAAGCCTGGGGGCATGGCAGTTCATATAGTCCACATGGTGAACTCTAAAGACGAAGTTCAAGCATCTACTAGCCACGGACCGCATACTCGGTCCGTGACAATGGTTCAACTGCAACGTGAAAAGCTGTAGGAGATACTTGCTCAGGCGGCGGCACTCGCTAATCCATCTTCTAAGGCAAATCCTGAAGACGTACCTGGAGAAAGAACAGAGCAGGAGTCATATATTGACTTCCTAAAGTGCGCTCTCAAAAAGAGGGATGAAGAAGCTGCGGCAAGGTGGAGTCGTAAAGTACTCCAACCAAACCAAGGCATACCTGCTACAAATAAGAGCAGGATTAAGGCAGAGAAATGGTTCGCTAAAGCCCTGGAAATGGGAATGAAGCTGCCACCTCTGGTAGGAAATACTCCCGGGGTCATACGCCTCGATAGAGAGAATTCATATCTAAACTACTGCCTATATCATTGGAGGGTTACCCATCCCACCGAAGAGTGCAGTGCCTTCGAGAAATGGTGGCAGAGATATGTTGCCCATCAAAAACACTTCAAGAAGATGAAGTGTGAAGCTCGTCGACAGCAAAAAAGTACGACAAGTATGCGTGAAAAATAACCGGCAACTGTCATATAGTTGATACCAGTCCGGAAAGGAAAAAATCCTAAGTTCTTACATTCGGGACCGATTCTGAGGACGAAATGGCCCCCAACCCTCTCTTCAAAAACTCCACCTCCGAAAAAGAAGAGGGGGAGAAGAACTGTGAGAACATTCAGCTGCGTAGCCCATGCTGCCTGAAAAGAATCTCGGACCTACAAACAAGGGTTCGAGCAAAAAGGACAAAGGGAAAGAAAAAATCTCTGAGAAAATTGCCCTCGACGAAACCCGCCTTATAAGACAGCAAAACCTGGAGGCTTATAAGGCAAGGATGACACAGTCATACAAAAGACTGACTAGGTCGAGATCATTCTGCCAAGACGAGCTCGTGCTAGTCGTCAAAAGACCAATGATCCCTAATCGTGCAAAACGGGGGAAATTCGAGCCGAATTATGAAGGCCCGTACATCATAGACAAAGTCTACCAAGGCGGAGCCTACCTGCGCATGGATATGCATGACGAAAGACCCTTCCGGCCAATAAACGGCCGATTCCTCAAAAAATACTATGCATAACGAGTCATGACCTAGGTCAATGATAGATGACGACGCTCGTGTCCGCTTGCTATCTTTCTGAATCAAAAACTTTGAGAGTGGTATACAAAGTAGCTCCGTTGCCTCAAACATGGCAACACTGGACCGAAATGTCCTTAAACTAAAAATTCGTCTCAAATATGGCGATATCGGACCGAGATGTTCTTAAACTAAAACTTCATCTCAAAAACGACGATACCGGACCGAAATGTCCTTAAACTAAAAATTCGCATCAAATATGGCAACATCGGACCGAGATGTCCTTAAACTAAAACTTCGTCTCATAAACAGCGATACCGGACCGAGATGTTCTTAAACTAAAAATTCGTCTCAAACATGGCGACAAGGGACCGAGATGTCCTTAAACTAAAAATTCGCCTCAAACATGGCGATAACGGACCGAGATGTCCTTAAACTAGAACCTCGCCTCAAATATGGCAATATAGGACCGAGAAGTCCTTAAACTAATTATCTGCCTCAAATATGGCAGTACGAACCGAGAAGTCCCTAAACTAACAATGGACCGAAATATCCTTAAACTAAAACTTCTTCTCAAAAATGGCGATACCGGACTGAGATGTCCTTAAACTAAAAATTTGCCTCAAGCATGGCGACAGAGGACCGAGATGTCCTTAAACTAAAACCCCGCCTCAAATATAGCGACAAAAGACCGAGATGTTCTTAAACTAGAAATTCGCCTCAAACACAGCGACAAAGGACCGAGATATTTTTAAACTAGAAATTCGCCTCAAACACGGCAACGAAGGACCGGGATGTCCTTAAACTAGAAATTCGCCTCAAGCATGGCGACGACGGACCGAGATGTCCTTAAACTAAAAATTCGCCTTAAACATGGTGATAACAGACCGCGATATCCTTAAACTAAAACCCCGTCTCAGATATGGCGATATAGGACCGAGATATCTTTATTCTAGAAATTCGCCTCAAATATGGCGACAAAGGACCGAGATATCCTTAAATCAGAAATTCGCCCTAAATACGGCGGCAACGGACTGAGATGTCCTTAAACTAAAAATTCACCTCAAATATGGCGATTACGGACCGAGATGTCCTTAAACTAGAATCTCGCCTCAAATATGGTGACATCGGACCGAGATGTCCTTAAACTAAAACTTCGTTTCAAAAACGGCGATACCGGCCCAAGAAGTCCTTAAACTAATTATTCGCCTCAAAGAAGGAAACAACGGACTGAGAAGTTCTTAAACTAATTATTCATCTCAAACATGGCGGCAATGGACCAAAAAGTCCTTAAACTAAAAATTCGCCTCAAACGGTGATGATGGACCGGAACGTCCCTAAACTAGCGTATCGTCTCAAATATGGCGATATGCTCTCTTGAGATCTATATTGCAATCGAAATCCCAACGGCGGAAACTGCAACTCAAGTTCCACTGGCTACACAACTACTCCAGCGGTGAAGTCACACACAAATCCCACTGGCAAACAGATAGGTCATTAAAAAAAGGTATGTCCATAAGCAAAATGGGTAAGGATGAAAACCCGAAAGGACGCCATGAGTAAAGCGAGCTTGTGAAAACCCGGAAGGGCGCAATCTCGTAAAAAAAAGGCATGTCCAGAAGCAAATTGGGCATGGATGAAAACCCGAAAGGGCGCCCTGAGTAAAAACAGCAGGATTACCGGCGAGCTTGTCAAAACCCGGAAGGGCACAATCTCGTAAATTTTTTTACACTTACGATATCCTCTCGACTCGTAAGGAGAACTCCTCCTATGAGACCCTCACGGCTCATAGGATTCAAAAGCCTTAAGCTACTGGGATCCAAACCTGTTCTTAAGCCGTCGTATCCCCCAAGTTGCCCTACAAGCGGTGCAATATTGGCCCTTGTATACAATCCACAGGCATAAATAAACGATTTCCCCGCCAAGTTTCACCAATGACGAGAGACGTCCTCATATGGTGAACGACACTTGTAAATCCTCTCGACTTATAAGGAGAAAATACTCTTATAAGATCCTTACGACTTATAAGAGAACACACACTTAGGAATCCCCACGATTCCTAAGTAGAAAATACGCGTACGAGATCCTTATGACTCATAGGGAGAAATACCTTTATGAGACCATTATGACCCATAAAGTTAAAAAGCCTTAGTCGACAGGATCATAACCTTATTTGCTAAGCCACCTTTATTCAAATCAAGAAAGGCAAATGATGAGTCGCTCCTGGCAATATTCCAGTCGCAGCGATACTGATGCCTAAAAAGGTATCAAACTTCAAGTCCTCTCAAGACAAATGATGAGTCGCTCCTGACAATATTCCAGTCGCAGCGATGCTGATGCCTAAAAAGGTATCAAACTTCAAGTCCTCTCAAGGCAAATGATGATTCGCTCCTGGCAATATCCCAGCTGCAGCAATGCTGATGCCTAAAAAGGTATCAAACTTCAAGTCTTCTCAAGGCAAATGATGATTCTCTCCTGGCAATATCCCAGTTGCAGCAATGCTGATGCCTAAAAAGGTATCAAACTTCAAGTCCTCTCAAGGAAAATGATGATTCGCTCCTGGAAATATCATAGTTGCAGGGATGTTGATACCTAAATAGGTGTCAAACTCCAAGTCCTTTCATGGCAAATGATGATTCGCTCCTGGCAATATTCCAGTCGTAGCGATACTGATGCTAAGGTTGGTATCAGATTCCAAACTCGCAATAAAAATAGCAGCGAGTAGCAAAAAAATATATGCATATAAAGACAGCCGAAATGATGGGGCAACTCGTAATAAAAATCAGCGAGTAAAAAAATATATGTATATAAAAACAGCCGAAATGTTTGGACAATTCGCAATAAAAAAGCAGCGAGTAAAAATATAAAAAAACAGCCGAAATGATTAGGCACCGCGAAAAATAGCCGAAATGATTGAGCAATCGCGACTTTCGCTATATGAAAAGCTGAAAAGATAGAGCATCGCGGCAATGAAAAATAAAATAAAATTTCCTCTGCCCTATAAGTATGTCCATATTGACTCTTGTATACGATCCATGGGCACAAATGAAAGAAAGGAAACCGTATTTTCCCACCAGGCTCCGTTAAAGGGAGAGCCAGATCTTGATGACAACGTTTACAGCCTAAAGATCAGCTCGACACTCTTCTCATTCCAACAGGGTGCAGACGTGACGTCAGCAAGCTCCAAGGAGCCAAATCAAAAAAGAGTAATGGCAAAATCCCAGCTCCAACTCGATATTCCTTCTCGGTGTAGACACAACGTCAACAAACAAAAGTGGGGTGATGGCAAAAATCCTAGCTCCAGCTCGACGTTCTCCTCATTCCAGCAGGGTGCGGGCGTAACTGTCAAATGAAATTGGAGCAATGGCATATTCCTAGCTCCGTACCTCAATGGCGATACATACAGCATAAAGGTCATTTAGATGTCTACCCAACTTCAGCAAAGAATCGGTATGACATTACCAAAATAAAGTGAAGCAACGGCATATCCCTAGCTCCGAATCTCGATGGCAACATCTACAGCCTAGAGATCAGCCTGACGTTCCTTCTCAGTGCAGACGCGACATCAACAAAGACCCAAGGGTCGAACAAAAAAGGAGCCATGGCAAAATCCTAGCTCCAAGTCTTGACGGTTCATATATAACTCAGAGATTAGCTTGGCGTGCTTCTCATGCCAGCAGGATGCAGACGCAACGTCAACAAAAGACCCAATGGCAAAAACAAAAAAAGGGAGTGATGGTAAAATCCTAACTCTAGCTCGACGTGATTCTCATACCAACAGAATGCAAACGCAACGTCAACAAAGGCTCCAAGGAGCTAAATAAAAAAGGAGTGGCGGCAAAATCCTAACTCCAGCTCGACGTGCTTCTCATGCCGGCAGGATGTAGACGCAACGTCATCAAAGACCCAAGGGTCAAACAAAAAAGGAGTGATGGAAAAATCCTAACTCCGGCTCGACGTGCTTCTCATGCCAGCAGAATGCAGACGTAACGTCAACAAAGACCCAAGGGTCAAACAAAAAAGGAGTAATGGCAAAATCCCAGCTCCAGCTCGACGTTCCTTCTCCGTGTAGATGCGACGTCAACAAAGGCTATAAGGAGCCAAATCAAAAAGGAGTGATGGCAAAATCCTATCTCCAGCTCGACATGCTTCTCATGCCAGCAGGATGCATATGCAACGTCAACAAAAGACCCAAGGGTCAAAGCAAAAAATGGAGTCATGGCAAAATCCTAGCTCCAAGTCTTATCGGTTCATATACAACCTAGAGACTATCTTGACGTTCTCTCCTCATTTCAGCAGGATGCGGACGCAACTATTAGATGAAATTGGAGCAATGTCATATTCCTAGCTCCGGACTTCAATTGCAATACATACAGCATAGAGGTCCAACAAATATCTATCCTACTTCAGCAAAGAAATGGCACGATATTGTCAAAACAAAAATGAAACGACGGCATATTCCCAGCTTTGGGTCTCGACGGCAACTCATATAAATCCTAAAAGACTATCAGAGATCATCCCACACCAGAAAGGTGCGGTTATAACTCATCGAGGCTCCAAATTGAGCCTAAACTCAAGTAAAAAGCGTCATGGCAAATTCTTAACGCTTGCTCTTTTGACGGTAATATAACCTAAGGAGATTACTTGAAGACGTCTTGTCCAGCCTCCGAAGGGATCAGAGACATGACAGTCATGGGGCGATGGCATATTCCTAGCTCCGGACTTCAATTGCAATACATACAGCATAGAGGTCCTACAGATGTCTACCCTACTTCAGCAAAGAATCGGTGTGACATCGTTAAAAAAAATGAAGCAACGACATATTCCCAGTTTCGGGTCTTGAAGGCAACTCATATAAAGCCTAAAAGACTATCGGAGATCATCCCACACCAGATCGTAGTTGTTATGACTCATCGGGGCTCCAAATTGAGCCTAACCTCAAATAAAAAGCGTCATAGAAAATTCCTAACGCTTGCTCTTCCGACGGTAATATGACCTAAGGAGATTACTTAAAGACGTCTTGTCCAGCTTCAGAAGGAATCAGAGACACGACAGTCGCGGGGCTACTCGAACAGCAGCTTAAAGACTGCATATCGAGGAATACATCAGTCAACGCGACGGTACCACGAACTAAAACCCTAGTACCACAAAGTTAATGGACCCTTGTCGTAAAGAATAGGGGTTATCTATATTTCATGTTAGGATACACCTGCTAGATCCTCTCGACTCATCTCGACTCGTAGGGAAAAACATTTTTATGAAACTCTCACGACACTTGAAGGTGAAAAGTCTTAGGCGACGGGGATATCAACCTATTTCCTAAACACTGTGGCCCTACAAGTAGATCCAAAATGACTCTTGTATACTATCCACGGGCCACATTCTCCGAAGTCGCATATCGACGAGGAGGGGAAACCACTTACGAGTCCTCTCGACTTGTAAGTGGAAAATTCTCTTGTGAGATCCTTACGACTCTCAAGAGAAAATGCACTTATGAGTCCTCACGACTTCTAAGGAGAAAATACTCCTACGAGATCCTCTCGACTCGTAGCGTGAAAAGTCTTTATGAGACCCTCACGGCTCATAAAGTTGAAAAGTCGTAGGCGACAGATCTAAACATATTTTCTAAGCCATCGCTGCCCTACAATTAGGTCCAAACTGACTCTTGTATACTATCCACGAGCCACATTCTCCAAAGTCGCATACCGATGGGGAGGGGAAACCACTTATGAGTCCTCTCGACTCGTAAGGGGAGAATTCTCTTCTGAGATCCTTACGACTTTCAACAGAAAACGCACTTAGAAATCCTCATGACTTCTAAGGAGAAAATACTCCTACGAGATCCTCTCGACTCGTAGGGAGAAAAGTCTTTATGAGATCCTTATGGCTCATAAAGTTGAAAAGTCTTAGGCGACAGATCTAAACCTGTTTCCTAAGCCATCGCTGCCCTACAAGTAGGTCCAAACCGACTCTTGTATACTATCCACGGGCCACATTCTTCAAAGTCGTATACCGATGAGGAGGGGAAACCACTTACGAGTCCTCTCGACTCGTAAAGGAAAAATTCTCTTGTGAGATCCTTATGACTCTCAAGAGAAAACGCACTTAAGAGTCCTTACGACTTCTAAGGAGAAAATACTTCTATGAGATCCTCCTGACTCGTAGGGAGAAAAAAAAATTTGAGACTCTCACGGCTCATAAAGTTGAAAAGTCTTAGGCGGCAGATCTAAACCTGTTTCCTAAGCCATCGATGCCCTACAAGTAGGTCCAAACTGACTCTTGTATACTATCCATGGGCCACATTCTCCAAAGTAGCATACCAACGAGGAGGGGAAACCATTTACGAGTCCTCTCGACTTGTAAGGGGAAAATTCTCTTGTGAGATCTTTATGACTCTCAAGAGAAAATGCACTTAGGAGTCCTCACGACTTCTAAGAAGAAATACTCCTATGAGATCCTCTCGACTGGTAGGGAGAAAAATTTTAATGAGACCCTCACGGCTCATAAAGTTGAAAAGTCTTAGGTGACAGATCTAAACTTATTTCCTAAGCCATCGCTGCCCTACAAGTAGGTCCAAATTGACTCTTTTATACTATCCATGTGCCACATTCTCCAATGTCGAATACCGATGAGGAGAAGAAGCCACTTACGAGTCCTCTCGACTTGTAAGGAGAAAATTCTCTTGTGAGATCCTAATGACTCTCAAGATAAAACGCACTTAGGAGTCCTCACGACTTCTAAGGAGAAAATACTCCTACAAGATCCTCTCAACTCGTAGGGAGAAAAGTCTTTATGAGACCCTTATGGCTCATAAAGTTGAAAAGTCTTAGGCGACATATCTAAACATGTTTCCTAAGCTATCGCTGCCCTACAAGTAAATCCAAACTGACTCTTATATACTATCCACGAGCCACATTCTCCAAAGTCGAATACCGATGAGGAGAAGAAGCCACTTACAAGTCTTCTCGACTCGTAAGGAGAAAATCCTCTTGTGAGATCCTTACGACTCTTAAGAGAAAACGCACTTAGGAGTCTTCACGACTTCTAAGGAGAAAATACACCTACGAGATCCTCTCGACTTGTAGAGAGAAAAGTCTTTATGAGACCCTCACGGCTCATAAAGTTGAAAAGTCTTAGGCGACATATCTAAACCTGTTTGCTAAGCCATCGCGGCCTTATAAGTATGTCCAAACTGACTCTTATATACTATCCGCGGGCCACATTCTCCGAAGTCGAATACCGATGAGAAGAATAAGCCACTTACGAGTCCTCTCGACTCGTAAGGAGAAAATTCTCTTGTGAGATCCTTACGACTCTCAAAAGAAAACGCACTTAAGAGTTCTCACGACTTCTAAGGAGAAAATACACCTATCAGATCCTCTCGACTCGTCGAGAGAAAAGTCTTTATGAGACCCTCACGGCTCATAAAGTTGAAAAGTCTTAGGGGACAGATCTAAACCTGTTTCCTAAGCCATCGCTGCCCTACAAGAAGGTCCAAACTGACTCTTATATACTATCCACGGGCCACATTCACCAATGAAATGAAGAAGCTACTTACGGGACCTCACGACTCGTAAGGAAAAAAAGAATACCCGAGTGAGATCCTTACGACTCACGGAGGCGATGAATACTTAGAAATCCTCACGATTTCTTGGGAGAATACACACCTATGAGATCCTCAAAACTCATAGGGGAAAAAACCCTTCTTGAGACCCTTATGGCTCATGAAGATAAAAAAAATAAATCCTTAGGCTCCAAGGATCCTAAACTTGTCTCCTGAGCCATCAATTGTATGGCCATGCATAACTCTACACTACTTCACCCACGTACATACTTACGTGGGCAAAGTAGTGGGGGCATTTGTTCCCGCCAAAATTTTTGGCAAAGAGCTATTTGTTCCCTTATAAAAAAAGGGGGAAGAGAAAAAGAATTCTCATAGTTTGGCATCACGTGTTAAACATATGGGCACTTATATGCAAAGCATATAAGCGCTGAAAACAAATAACTAAGGGTCAAATTGGCCTCACGTGTTAAACACGTGAGCGCTCATATGCAAAATATATGAGTGCTGAATAAAATAAACTTAAAGGCCAAACTGGCCTCACGTGTTAACACGTGAGCGCTCATATGCAAAACATATAAACGCTTAAAACAAATAACTAAGGGTCAAACTAGCCTTACGTGTTAAATACGTGAGCGCTCATATGCAAAGCGCTGAACATAAATAACCAATGGCCAAACATGCTTTACGTGTTAAACACGTGAGCGCTTATATGCAAAGCATATGAGCACTGAAAATAAACAGGCTAAAACTCATACTAAGGGTCACATGTTAAACACGTGAGTTCTCTTACCACATTCTTTGGCAGCGCTCACATGCAAAGCATGTGAGCGCTCCAATTTAAAATGATCCCATCTAATAGAATTAAATTCTATTTGGGAAATATTTTCCCTGATCTTTATAATATGGAAAGATCTTTTTCTAACAGAGAATTTTTGATTTAAAATTCAATGGTGATAAAATATCACCAATTAAACCATCTGATAGAATTAAATTCTATGTAGGAAATATTTTCCTGATCTTTCTCAATCTAGAAAGATCTTCTTTGTTAAACAGAGAACCCTTGGATCAAAAATCCAACGGTGATTATAAAATCACCCATCGATCATTTGATAGAATAAAATTCTATTTTAGGAAATATATTCCTAATCTTGTTAAACCAACAAGATATTCATATGATAGAATAAAATTCTGATCTTGTTAAGCTAATAAAATATTCATATTATAAAATAAAATTCTATGTTAGGAAAATATCTTTCTAATCTTGTTAAAATAATAAGATATTCATATGATAAAATAAAATTCTAATCTTGTTAAAATAACATGATATTAATAAAATAAAATAAAATTCTAATATTGTTAAACTAACAAGATATTTATATGATAGAATAAAATTCTATCTTAGGAAAATATTTCCTAATCTTGTAAAACAAACAAGAAATCTTCTCTGTTAAATAGAGAGTTTTTGGATTAAAAATCCAACGGTGAATAAAATTCACCGATTGATCTAAAATATCATTTTGATTGATTATAAAATCAATCATGATCTCTCAATGAGAGATTTTATCAACAAATTGATTCATTCCTTTCTCCTATAAATAGGAGCAAAGAGATGACAAAATGGGGAGGAAAAAGAAAAGAGGAGACCCCCCATAAGCTTCTGTAAAAATACAGAAGACTCACAAAAACAAAAGAGAATTTAATTCTCTCAAAAAAGAAGATTTCCCTCCTAAAAACCTTAGGTAAAAAAAGAAGAGATCAAAAAATATCTTCTTTACCTATTAAAAGGGTTTAACCCTTCTCAAAAAACTTAGTTTTTCTCTGAATCTGAGATTCACAAGACAAGTCTCCCACAAGTTGAGAATTTAATTCTCATCAGGAAGATCTTGTTCTTGAGAATAAAAAATTCAGGGAAGAACATGGATACAAAAATATGAAGAAGATGGAGTTCATAATACTCCGAGAACTTAGTTCTTTCAAATCAAGAACTTAGCTCTTAAAAGAATCTGATCTCACATCCTCAAAATAGTGATCTTGGTGATCCTTAATGGTCAAAACACCATTAAAAGAGGTTTAACCTCTCTGAATACATGAACATGGAAAACACGGAGTTCATAATACTCAAGGAACTTAGTTCCTTAAAATCAAGAACTTAGTTCTTAAAGAGCCTGATTCCAGATTCTCAAAATAGTGATCTTGGTGATCGTTAATGGTCAAAATACCATTAACAGAGATTTAAGTTCTCTAAAAAATATCAACAAACATTAAATCTCCAAAAATATAGCGCCTCACGTGAAATACACGTGAGCGCCAGAGAAAATTAGTGCTTAGCACTATGGTAGCGCCTCACGTGAAAAGCACATGAGCGCCCAAGGCTAAGTTATATAGAGCCTCACATGAAAAACACGTGAGCGCCCAAAAATCCCTCCCAAACAGAAGGTTAGCGCTTCACGTGGGCGTCTAAACCAGCGCCCAGCGTCTCACGTGCTCCTCACGTGGGCGCCATACAAAAGTGCTTATGACTTCATATACAGCCAAAACGGCCAAGTCCTTAGCACTTATTGGGAAGCGTTCATGTCTGAGCGCCTTACGTGATATACATGTGAGTGCCAGAGCTCCAAAAAAGTGTTCAACGCTTCTGCAATAAAAAGAAGATTGAGCAGACCTAGCCCAAATTGGCTAAGTCCCTCTGAAGTCAATTGCAACTGAGCCCAAATGCTCTGTTGTTGGATCTCAACTAAAATTTGATGATCCGTAAATGTTGCTAAGTTGATCTTAGTCTCAAATAAGACTAACGTATCGTTAGTTAAAAATAAATTGAGCCTAAACGCTCATATGTTTAAGTTGATCTTAATCTCAAACTAGATTAACGGTATTTAAACCAAACAAAACATTTTTCGAACAAAAGGAACATATAACCTAAGTTCAAAACCCAAAATCCAATCTTAGCCTAAATTGGCTAAGCTTATATTTGTGATATCCAAACTGATATCCAAACCGATCTTCATCCCATACCTCCTAAAATAATATTAGTTTCAAATATGATTAACGATTCTTAGGTCCATCATCCCATTTCCCTCAAATAAAGGATTTGGTTTAAAGGTACATCTCTTCACACCTCTGATATATGTCGTTGTAATTTCTCAACGTTTCAGAGAGGTGACGGGTCCCGACAACCAACAACTCTTTTCTCGTCCCAACTTGATATAAAATTTCATCAAGATAGGGAATGATACATCTCACACCGATGCACTTCCAAATTGACGTGCATACCTCAAATCGGATCGCACCCCATATTGGGTGTATTCCATGTCACCATCGTTCATTCCGCCATGTAACAAATACATGTGCGTGCATGATGAATGACAGACCGAAATGTCTTTAAACTAATACTCTCCCCAAATAAGATGATAACGGACCGAAATGTCCTCAAATAAATATTCGCCCCAAATACGGCGATAATGGACCGAAATGTTTTTAAACTAAATTGCGTCCCTAAAACGTGAATATTGGACTGAAATGTCCCTAAACTAATACTCGTCCCCCAAATATGGCGATAAAGGACCGAAACGTCCTTAAATTAATATTTCACCTCAAACATGGCGATAATGGACCGCGATATCTTTAAACTAAAATAATCGAGCCCAAATGCTCATATGTTTAAGTTGATCTTAATCTCAAACCAGATTAACGAGCCTTAAATCAATCCAAACCCAAATCTAAAAATATACGGATTTGGATTAATCCGCGCCCTACAGGCGACGACATAAATTAGTCCCCGTATACAATCCACGGACAATCAAAACCAAAACAAAACACACGACATGAAGTGAACTTCCGGAGGAGGAGAAAGTGGTTACGGTGATGCGGTAACGTAATTAACTGCAGGGGCTTGCGCCTGCAGGGAAGATCGTCCCCACAATCAAAAACCTTCACAAACGAGGGGGATCTGATAAAGTCTGCTACAACGGGCGCATCTGTCCAAACCTCCGATATACAGTGCCATAAATCAATTTGGTATCTTCAGAGAGGTGGACGGATAAATCCAAATAGCATATGCCCCCAGGATTCAGGCCAGACGTCTCAACGTCCCGGTCTATCTTCCGGCGCTGAACAAGCGACAGTGAACCTTACCAAGGGCTCGTGTAGAGCTCAGGGCAGAAGAGGGGTCGGCTATGTCTTTAAGGACGAGAGAATGGTTGAGGTTGCGGGTATCGCCGTTGATAGTGGTTGTGCTGGCGGTGAGTTTCAGCGGAGCTCCGGTGGTGCTGCAGTTGCAGTGAGATGCTTAGTGGTGGTTGATGGTGCAGGTGGTGAATGGGTCAGGCCAGGAGGGTTCACGTGGTCAGAGAAAGAGGGCCTGGTGAAGCAAGGGAGAAGGAGGAGGCGGACGAGGGCACGATGGCGACTAAGGAGCTTGGCTTGGCTGAAGGAGAAGGCATCGACGTGGTTGGGTGTTTGTTGCTTATCTTGAAGTGGGTCTCATCGGGGTACTGGGGGTGGCCTCGACGGCTGAGGCATCTGGTGGTCGGCGATGCTCAATAATAGAGAGAGGTCGTCGATGAGGATGGTGGGTGTGCAGCGGAGGCAACGGCGATGAGGACGAGGGATGGTGGAATATGGTGAGGGAGCTTGGTTGTGGAGGTTAGGGTTGAGTTGGGGCTGCTGGTGGTGTCATGGTAGATATTCAGCGGCGGTGAGGTGGAGGTGAGCGGTGGCAGCAGACAGTCGGTGCTGTGAGGCCGATGGGGGATCTTGGTGGGCTCGAGCTTGTCGGCGGAGATGAGGAGCTCGAGAGGTGGGGCTTCGTGAGTGAAGAGATAGAGAGGAGTGAAGAGAGAGGGGTCGGTTGTGAGAAGAGAGGGAGGCGAGGCAGGTGAGGGGATCACGGGGAAGCTGCGGGGATCTCGGGGAAGCTGCGGGGATCTCGGGGAAGCTCGAAGACGTGGTTGGAAAACGTGGAGACGAGGACGAAGTCGCGGGGAGGAGCGGGTGAAGATTTGGGGGAGGGGATCTCGGGGAAGTCAAAGCATGGTGGTGCGGTCGTCGCGGCGCCGGCGTGAGGAAGGAGGAGACAGGGAAAGAGTGGGAAAAGAAAAAGGGGAGGAGAAGAAGAAGAAAGGAGTGGGAGTGGGGAGTTCAGGTCGGGTCGGGTTCGGGTCCAGGCTGGGGTTTGGATAGTTTAGGGTTTGGATTAGATTAGGAAAAATAATAATTAAAATAAATAAAAATATATAAAAAGTGAATAATAATAGGAAAAATCTGGAAAAATATAATAAATAAATACACGGAAAATATTTATAGGGGAACTAGGTATTACACGGCCTTAATCCTACAGCCTGGCATCTATCTTTATATTCAGATTTTCTTTTTCCAGAACTTTTAATAAACCTACATACATTTTTAATTGTTTGAATATTTGAAAAACATACTTGATTTGCATTCTGTACAGCAAGATTAAATATATGACAGGCATATCGAATATTTAAAAAGCGACCATTGTAAATTGGTTTGCACATTCTAATAAGTTCAGTAACAACAAAATTATTGTTGCTAGCATTATTGAAAAAAATAGAAAAAAATTATTTACGCATTGATATTTTTCTAAAACAGATCTAATTTTAGAAGATATATTAAAAGTATTATGCGGGAATTGAAACTGTCCAAAAGCAATGATTCTTTTTAGCAAATTCCAATCAGAATCTATCTAATATGCAGCAACACAAATTCAGGAAAGTTCTCTTCTATCAGACTAAATATCAGAAGGTAAAGAAATACCGGTATCTAAAGAAGCAAGAGCAGCAATTAATAGTTGTTTACCTTCGTTGTAGAGCTCAAAACAACAAATTTTAAGCGTACTTCTCGAAATCTTTTTGTATCCCGGTTGTAATGCCTTTTGAACGTACCGCTCAAAACCTTGGTTTTCTCTGAATTCGAGAACGTGTTCATCTGCCATAACAAATCTTGCCATTTCTTCAGTATTTAGATCATGATTATATTGAAAAAGACCTTCACCGGAGAAATTAATTTGTGATTGTGTGGAGAAGAAACCGATCGTGCTTTCTAAGTGTTTTTTTACATGTTTATGTAAAGTGTCAGTGCCGGTAGCTTCCTTATGTTTATACGCAGTTGCACAATATTTGCATATTGCTTATATAACCCCTTCCGTATATTCAATTGTATATTATTCTTAAACATTACTACTAAGTGAACGTTTTCTAGCTTTCTCCAGATGTCTGTGTGTGGGTTCTTCTCCTTCTGCATGCATTTCAGAATTAGAAACTTGGATGTGATGTGTATCAGATGAACCCTCCATATAATTTTTTTAATTAATTAAAAAATTAAATATTAAATATTACTAATACCAATTTAACCGCAAGAAGGGAGCTAATAAAATAAAAGCAAGAAATAAGAATAGTTAAAACGCTGCAGTAGAGTAATTGAGCAGAAGAACAGTAGAGTAGAATAAATCGGTCGGAGCGTCGAAAACTCGGAGTCGGAACTTCAATTCTTGAACATTTGAAAGTTCAGAGTTGAGAGAAGTTTTTTTTTTAATTTGAGAGAGAGTTTTGGAATGAGATAAAATGAATGTGGGGTTAGTATTTATAGGCACTTCAAATTTTTTTAAATTTTTCAGCTGTTACGAGGCTAGACGAGACGAATCGTCACAAAATCCAACAAATCCGACCATTGGATTTGGATTTCGAGACGAGGTGAGGCGAGGAGAATTCTGACTATTGGATGTGGGTTTCGAGGCGAGGCGAAACGATTCATCACAAATTCCAATGAATCCGGCCGTTGGTTTGGAATCTTGAGACAAGTTGAGGAGCGAGGCAAAACGAACTGGAGCGAGTTGGCTCGCGAGTCAGCTGACGGGTCTAAGCTAGTTGCTGGCAAGGGGAGACAAGGCGAGTCGCTAGCGAGTCGATGAGACGAAGCAAGGGGATTGACGAGTTAGGCGAGAAGAACTGGATCGAGGCAACATCGAGAAAATTGAAAACCTTCCAACTCTCTCCGAGTGAGGCGAGGCGAGTCGCCGTCGACTCACCTCATTCGAGGGCATCCCCATGGCCTGGTCTGGGTTGTGTAACCTGGCCGCAAGGTAGGGCCATCTCAACCTAAACCCAAGGCCCGACCTGCTCGTACCCTTGGGCACCACAGGTGCTAGACATATAACTCATTTCGTAAAACTTCTTTTTGTATTATTATTTTTTTTATCTGGGACTAATATTTTTTGGTACCTGTAGGAACTAGGAATATTGCCAAACATCTTTTCTAGTGGCCTTCCTACTCATTGCAGCATGATCTGTGCATCAAGTGGCTATAATTAGTGCTCCTTTGGTGTAACTTCTTTATTAATATAGGACAGTTAGGTTGCTTCCTTGCATCACAATTTTGCGAATATATTTCGGGGTTTGCTGCTTCTTTTTGGCAAGGGTTATATATAATTTTATAATTTATAGAAATAAATAGGGCTAGGGGCACCACAGCTATGACTCAACTTCGAGAGGTGGAGCCGTCTCGACTTAAACCTAGCGCTCCAACCACCACCATCACCAATTCACCATCCCTCCTAATTTTACCCACACGCGCACAGCTATGGGGCCGCAGTCGATTGCAGTCCCATACAGCTCAAAGTTCGTAAAATCAATACGTATGTCAATCGATGGTTATATAGCATAATCCCTGATAAAGTGGGAATTCGCAAAAGTAAAGAGAACTCGGAACAAGTAAAAGAAACATGTTACATAGAAACAGAGACAAATTAAATCTAGATTAGAGCCATTATTGCTAGTTTTCAATTTGGTCCCAAAATATATAGGAAAAACAAAAAAGGAATTTTTGTTTGAATTTAGAGCAATAATGTGTTTACTGTCAGCCTGAAGGCACATTTCTTTATTTCTTTATTTTATTCTATTATACTGTAATTATTGTGTTGGTTGTCATTGCTTTTCTTATAATCTATTGGAGAATAAATCTTACTATTACATAGTGTAATATTTTCTCCGTGGCCTGCGAATGAATATTTTTCAATCATGAATCTAAATTAAGGATCTTCAACGGATTCATCGATAAAGGAATCGTTGATTCACTTTTCACCGACGGTTCCATTTCTTCATCATCGCCAACGGACCTCTGTCGGAAATCCTACATCACCAACGGCACAGTGTATAGCGATGAAAACATAAGGATCATGAGACAGTTTCAAGTACTTTCTTTCTTTTATCCTAATGTAAATGTGGAAAGCTAATTAATTAAGAGCATCACCCCAAAAGCAACCCTAGCCTCGAAGTTCTCCTTATAAAGTTAGCTTAATTAAATCCATAAATTTAGAGCACACATTGAGTGCGCTCGGAATCAAAGTTCTCCTTATAAAGTTAGCTTAATTAAATCCTTCAATTAAGAGAAAAAAGAAAGGGTAAAATTGTCAAAAAAAAGCAGTTTTTCCTTGCTTACAAAAATCCCCTAGTCTCGAAGCGGTTGTCAAAAACCTCTTGGAAATTTTTTCAGTTGTTAAAAAAAACCACGGCATGTACTATCCGTATAGTTGTTTGCTATATCTGGTTATTATGCGATATGTATGATCTATTTAGATATAGCATGCCACCATACAGGTACTATATGAAAATTTTTCAAGGGGTTTTTGAGAATTCGTTTCAATGCCGGGGGTTTTGAGATAACCGGTTGGAGGGTTTTGACAATTTACCCAAAAAGAAAGCCAAAGCATCCAATAACCCTCTCTTTAAGATCTCTCTCCCCCCTCTCTTCTCTCACAAAACCAAACAACAAACTTAGTGCAGAGACGAGAGAGAGAGAGCATGAAAGGAAGAAGACCACCAAATGATCTACTAGTTTGCTTCCCCTCAAGATCTCACTTAACCCTAATGCCGAATAAACCAATAGTTTGTAGCCCATCCAGGACACAAAACTCTTCGAAACGCAACACTCGTCTATTCCTAACCAACAACAACAAGCCCATTCACCAAAAAAACCAACTGGGCTCCGAGATTGGGTCAGAGCCGACATCGCCTAAGGTCACATGCGCTGGTCAGATTAAGGTCCGCCGTGAAAACCGCAACGGTCACCGACCCGACACTAAGAATTGGATTGAATCACTTGGGCTCAAGAAGGATGTGATGAGTTTTCTTGGTGTCCTACGTAGCATGAGATTTAATATGCAGTGCTTTGGATCGTTGCATGGAGCTGTCGATTGTTGCTCGGACGAAGATGAAGAGGATGGAGACGTCGACAAAGAAGAAAAAGTTAGCGGTGGGAGACTATTCTCAAAATGGTTCATGGTGTTGGAAGATAAGCAAGAGGTACTTGATAATCATGAAGATGGAGAGGATGAGGTACTAATCATTTTCTTAATTATAATTTTTCTTTATTAAGATAAATTTGGAAGTTTTGAGCAAACTGATCCATAAAATCACTACATTTATTAAATAATTAATAAATCTTTTTGAAGGGAAAAAATGTTCTATAAATCCATTGGCTTAACCAAATATACATATATTTGGTTCCATGCATGTGTTGAGTCCACTATATATGAACTCATATATACATGTTCTTTCATTTGTCAAAGAAACAATCATTCCTTCACATTCATGGAGTCTATATGCAAATATATAGTTATTCTTCAATATATGATACAGGAAGACAACCAAGAAAAGGAAGAGGATGAAGAGGAAGGGGTGGAGTTTCCGCCAAAGAATGCTTTGTTATTGATGAGATGCCGATCAACACCGGTGAAAAGGGAGGAGAAAGACAAAGACAAGGAAGATGAGGAGAGGTTGATGTTAAGGAGTCACGCTCCCGATTTCTTTAAGCTTTCGACGGATATTGCACAAGAAACTTGGGTGGTTGGGGGTGTGGATCCATTATTGGCAAGGAGCAGGAGCTGGAAGAGATAAGCGAACTAATGGTACAACCTCTTACAGCTGAGCAAGAGGTCTGGATTCGGTTTTGTTTGCACCGCCTATTATCCCAAACAAGATTATATATGTGAATAAGGGAATTGATAAGGATTTTTTTGGGTTAACTTTCCTTAGAACTTTTCTATATTTTGGTTTGCTTTTTGTGTGGAGAAACCATGTCACAAATGAGCTGTATTTGATGTGTTACATGTTATTTGTGTACAGTTGTTTTTTTTCATTTGCCTACTTGTCTATTTTTTAAACGTTAATGGAAAGAATTGAAGTATACAATGTGTAGATATCTCTCTTTCCTTATATCCTCTTTATCTTTACAACAAAGCATATTCATTCTTCCTGATTTCTGCTTGTAATCAATATAATTGTTTGTGCAGGAATGTTCATCAATGTTGGCCATGATGCCATCACTATGAAACAAAGTTGATCCTTATTCAATTGGGTTTGTGAGTAACAAATTTTGGCCTATAGTGCACATTGTGTCCTTAAATCTTAATTATCCCTTATTTACAAAAATATTAATCAAGAACTTGATTGAACGGGGATCGCCAGCAACGACCATAACTTTTTGCAAAAAGTTTGAAGAAGAAGATCACCGAGAACCTAACAAAAGATTAATCCGTCATGAATCAATATAACTGGGATATAAGTTACGATGGACCAACATAAGTAGAACTTCTATCAAAAATACTAGATGTATACATATTGGTTATGGATGATGTGCTTGCAACATAAAAATAGATTTGAGATGAAAGAATTTTGACACATGAAAAAGAGCTTTGAAATCTTATCATTCTTCTCAATCCAAATATGCCTCCACATTTTATACAAAAGAAAAAGAGATTTCTATCTATCACCCTCTATTGAAACATTGCAAACCTCAGCCAAAAGAATCCACCCATATTTACATTATTATGGATTTCATTCTTTCTATTATGTGGTGGAAAAAGAAATTCGAGGAAATTAACTAACATAGGACGGGAAGGATAGGGCTGCTAGACATCATGTGTGTGGGGTTGCTAAATTAGATCTCAACGGAAAACTCATCATTGAGTTCCTCCATTGAGCATCAATTTCTTTTGAATCTACTCACTATATTTGAAGATAGCCCGAGTAGCCGCATTGTCATTAGAAATAAAATTTAATTATGATCTAAATATTATAAACATAACAGGATCTCCTTTAACTAAGACCTTAATTAACTTTGCTAAGTATTTGAACTTCATAGAATTGACAAGCGTCTATCAAACTATGATAAGAGTTTAAAACATTCATACCAGAACAATTAATTAAACTTTAATATGTAAATAACACATGCCATATCATTTGTGATATATCATAAAGGAGCCGTGTTGTTAACAAGTTTTCTCCTTTTCTGTAGTTCAGACTTGGCCTCTGACAATGCCTTGCCCACTTCTTCGTCGTCGGGGATTTCTTTTATCAATATCTCGTAATCAAGTATCGAATCTTGCCATCTCTCCAACTTCATCATAACACGGGGGGAAAATCATTAAGTCATAATTTAGATAATTTGACAAGTACTTGATAATTTTGGGTCAATTTGCGATCAAATATAAAGATTAAAAAGAATACTCACCTTGGAATTGCAATATGCTCTCCTCATTCGAGCTTTAACATATGAAGGTCGAAACCTTAGAGCGGCATTGCAATCTTCTATCGCCTTATCCCATTTGTTGAGCTTCGATCGGGACGCTGCTCTGTTGCAGAGAAGGGTTGCGTTGTGAGGATCATGGTCTAACCCTTCACCATATGCAAGGCAAGCCTCTTTGAATTTCGAGTTCTTGAAGAATTCATTGCCTTTGGATCTTGATGTTGCCACTGATTTTGTTCTCCTTGATATCATGCTTATTTCTCTGCTGCTGTTGTCAAACTGTGCTGCCCTTTGAGCTGCCGAGACTGCTTCATCAAATCTGCAATGTTCAAGTCCAATCAAGTTTGGAAGCAACATTTCGGGTGAATATGATTCGAGTAGTGATTTTGCGCATATATATATATATATATATATGGGGCTGCGGGCGCAGGAGCGTAAATCCGGAGATGCCTCACTTGGGCTTTAAGCATGTGGGACCCCCTCCCGGATAAGGTTTCTGTAGAACCCACATTTGAAGCAAAATCGTAGAAGCAACTTTTCCACCCTTCGACGGTGCCACACCACGGACGGTTGAGATTTAACAAAAGAAAAATGATGGCCTTTAAAAATAGGAGTTAGTTTTTCTTTCGATCTCAATCGTCCGTGTATCACACCACAGACGGTAGATAAGCTGCTTCTTCGATTTTGCTTCAATAGGGATTCTACAATCATGGGCATATGATAAGTTATAATTTGTAAGAAAACCATGTAATTCCAAATTCTGGTAATTTTCAAAAAGTTTTGGTTTCATGTGGAAATACCTTGTAGTAATTTCTCATAAGTTGATATGATTAATTTAAATCCGTATTTAATGACACAATGTTTGTAACTAACCTTCCTGCAGCCATATCAACTTGAGCCTGAATCATGAGAATGTATCCATTTATAGGAGCACCCAATATCTTCGAAGCCGCATCGATGTCGAATTTAGGTGCCCCGTTTAGTACCGAATCGGCTTCATCGTGCTTGTGGAGTTTTAAGAGAGCCTCTGCTTGCCATGCAAACACCTTATATCAAAAAAGAACAACAATTATGTAAGATCCATTTGAAAAATGCATTACTTTTGAGCATTCTAGTTTCTCTAGTACTTGCTACTATTGTCCAATTGATGTTCTTCATGTTTGCAGGAAATTTTTTGTTGAATTGCTTATATGTTTTATGATTGAATTATCGTTTCAATGCTACAAAAATTAACTGCGATGATTAATCGATGGGTGTAATATAGAGTACCTGAGGAGCAGAATCCACGCCAAAAGAAATGGCATCTCGCGATTGTTTCAGCAATGTTAGCCAGTCCCTTGTTCTTCGTGCTTCGGTGCATTTTGCGAGATTCTTTTGAATAGTTTGGGCTTTCGAGATATCGCTGGGATCGGCTTCTTGTCCAGATAGCTTGTAGTGATGAAGTGCTTCCGTGGCTTCTCCTAATCTGAGAGAAATTGCATTCTCAGAAGAAAAAAATTGTTGAAAAATAATTTGTAGATTATGTAACATAATGGTTCTTTTGTGAAACAAGAATATTTATTGAGTCCTTTTGTGAAATTATACATAAATATTACAAACATAAATCAAATTTACCTGAAATACAGACCAGCCAACCGATTATGCGCCCGATTATATCCCGGATCCATCCGAACGGCCTCCTTACACTCACCCGCAGCCTGCATTATCCGACCCAAACCCGTTAAGGCAGCCGCCTTATTGCTCCGATACGAAGCCTTACCCGGATCCAATACAATCGCACGGTCATACAAAGCTAGCGCCTCCGCAAATTTCCCGTTGCTAAACTCCACATTCCCCATCTCCTTCAACTCCTCCGGATCCAATCTTTTCGACAATGCCCGACAAAGCACCGCCGGTGGATCCATATCCGTGCTCGTTCTCGTGCCCGTAACAGTATTCTTACCCGTACCCGTATATATTTGAGTCTTTGCTAAATTGCCCGTTACCCGATTACTAGTTTTCGGATCCTTACCAGAGCTCTTATTGGACCGAATGTTACCCAAATTTCCATAGAGCATCACATTACCCGATGTGGCCCGAACCAACTTGTTATTCACCTGGACCTTTTGGTAGTCATAGAGCATAGCCTCAAGCTCGCCCGAAATGCTGTTACCAGGTATGGGTATGGGTTTGGGTTTCGGACCTGTTTGGATTTGGTTGTTTTTTCGCAGGGTGGTTACAGCGGTTTTTGAATTAATAAATGCAAGTTTTGTGGCGGGAACCACCGGGTTAGCGGGACGGAGCCCGATTGAGGTGTCGTCTTTCCCGGTTGGCTTGTTAACGGGTTCCGGGTCTGGGTGGGTTCCGGGCAGGGATCCGGTGGAGGAGCAGCGGCGGTTTCGAAGGCTGCTACGGCTGCGAAATACACCGAGAACGCCGCAACCGAATGGCATCTTTGGCTCTGTCATGGATTATTATTGGTTGATGGATTGCGTAGGATTTTTTGGTTGCATCAATGAGGAGAATGGTTTCATTTAAACTGGGAGGGAAATTGATAATGCATTGTGGAAGGAGACTAAGGTGAAGCAAAATGAATAAACAAAATGGAGAATGATGAAAAAAGAATGGAAAAATGGTGGTCGATAGCTTGAAATGAAAGGAGAAGAGAACATGGAGAGAACTCAAAAGACAATAAATATGTTAATTAGAGAGAAGAAGGTGAGGGGTCACCATGGAAATTAAGC
The DNA here is from genome assembly GCA_030015575.1 of Agapanthus africanus. NCBI lineage: Eukaryota > Viridiplantae > Streptophyta > Magnoliopsida > Asparagales > Amaryllidaceae > Agapanthus > Agapanthus africanus. The sequence continues at coordinate 127,138,401 of JASDDO010000014.1, read as the reverse complement.
ATGGGAGATGTTAATGTGGGCCTAATTGGGGAAAAAATTGAATGAAAGAGAGAAGAACTTTTTTTTAAAAATTGTTTAAGAAAGCTTTATAATTTAAAATTAACATTTTTGTTTTTATTATTTTTTGTTTTTGATGAATGAGATGAGGTGGAGTTGTTATTTTGGGAGGTAGATTCGGAGGCAGGGTAAATATGGGTCTCAAGTTTAATGGAAAATGGAAAATGGTTGATTATTTAATCCACTAATTTAGGAGTGAAATTTTACTTATTTATTACTTGTTTCTCGGTTCAAATACTTGTTTGTTTATTTGCTCAAAAGAATAAAGACCCGTGTCTCATCATTTGACCAAGCAATGCAATTTCTAAGCTGTTGAATAGCATTTATGCAAATAAATAAGATTTGAAGGGGGCTAGCATTTGGGCATAATTTAAATAGAGATTATACAGCTAAAAGCATGCTGTTAATCTTAACAAATCATCACATAAGTTATAGTGCATACCACACCCAAAAATAAACAAACAAAAACAAAGAGCCAGCTGAGTCTTTGGATTCACAAAAGAAATATATTGACATTAGGAAATAATAGGATAATATTTGACAAACAAATAAAGTTGTTGGTTCTTATAGTCAATATATAAAAGCCTTGCCGGTCAGTCCAAAAAATTTTGGACTTTATGGGGTGCAAACTTCTTTTTCATGGGTTTTAAATCTTATTTTTTCAGGTCATCTTTCCTTAGATATATACACCCCAAAATTCTTTAATATCAAAACCTAGCTGGTTCTTTCCGAAATGCGTTGAAAAGCTCAGGTTGACTAGGCATCCAGAGGTAAATCATTGTTTCGCTGGAGGCCGGGAATCCATCAACAAACAATGAATGAAGCTTCCTTTCAAGCCATTTAGCATCTAAGCAACGATCAAAGCCAAGTTTTCTCCCACATGTGAACCATTATAATTTACTAAGGCAATGTACTAAATTTTTTGTAAAATTAACTAGGTAGAACCACGCGATCTTTTACTAATAGAAGCAGCATTTCATCACATTAAAATATTGCTTTGATGTATTTATTATTAAAATAAATAAGGAAAAAGTGCTTAGAAAACAAATACAAATCCGTAGACGTTGTCGATTTTAAGAGATGGAAATAGACAAAAATGCTTCAGTAGATAGACTAAATTGAGATAGATGTCAAAGGCGTCTTGAAAGACAAAGTCATCGCGGTTCACATTGCATCCAAATTCTAAAACAACTTTAAGGTAAGCACCATGTTGGAAAAAAGAAAGAATCATTGAGCATAGCTGAATTATAATATTAACATGCATAAAAAAGAATATATTTGCTGATAAAGCTAAAAAGATCCATACACACGAAACAATAACTTTCGCAATGATTCCTGCATGAACGATAGACAATTTGTGATGACACATCGTATGCTTTTCGAATTGGGTAAAGCATAGGAAAGATATAGCGAGACACTAAATAAACTTCCGAATGCAGAACATGCATGCAAAGATCGCCCAACAATTGACAGAAAGAAAGAAAACGGGAAACAAGATCAGAAAATTGCGCTGCAGTTAATGGTCACTAGCAACAACTTTGCCAACATTTGGTCCTCACATCATGCACTCGAATCATCATCAGCGCATCTATTACAAGTTTAAGTTTTTCATGCACTGGAATCTTAAATATCATAGCATGTTAAATATTTTCAAGCAGTCATCGTAGAAATAATACGGTCATAAAGTACGGTTTCTGTCGCAGGCTACAAAAACCAAACATCGACGGCTGATGAGTTATATTAGCAGCTGTATGCAGTCATCGTCGCCATGGCTAGGTTAAATTAAGCTACAAATTAATGTTCAGTTAGGTATATCCCTATGTCTCCTTCAACTCCTTAACCATTTCAAGTGATTCTCCCTCATCCTTGGGTGAAGATGGCTATGAATTGCTGATAATTACTAACATTTGTGTCCCAACCTACTCGTATTGCCCAGCCCACATGGAATATACTCTCATGAGTATTAAACGGTTTTACTACGCTAAAATATTATCTACCAACTTTACGTCTGCGGCCCACTTCAGAGAGTATCTATTTTCTTTAGTATCATCTATTAATGCAATATCATCCATAAATAGCACTCATCATGGTCCTCGACATGTATTAAGAAATTATTCCGTCTCCCCTTAAATTGTTCTCATGCTAGTTACTACACTACCATACATATCTTTAATCACTCATATAATGTATGGGTTTGAATCGCTACATGCCTTACTGATGATGCTCGATATCGGTGATCTCCCGGATCGTGACACGTGGCTGATGACGTGTCCTGAAGCCCGCAAGGAAGGACCAAGGCCAGCACATCGGAGGAACACCCGGGTCTGCGATCCATAGACGTGGCCGACCTTGTGGGCTGTCCACACCACTCCTATGCCCGCCTTGCAAACAACCGTCGGCTCGCCTCCGAGCCTCCTGCACATTTGGCCTCCTCGGCCCTCCTCGGCCCTCTCAGCTCGCCTCCGGGCTACCACAGAACCAAGATAGCTCGGCCTTCCGCTCGGACCCGAGCCCCCGTCGAGCTCATCTTCCTCGATCCCTTCGACCGACCAACGGCATCATTCGCGGATGCTTCCGCCTCGCCTTTGTGAATCTCGTCATGCACGAGATATCCGCTGCCCACGATCCCGCGTTCCACGCCATCACGATCCCCATTAACGAGCATGTCTCGCCATTAATGGGAGATCCCGCCCGCGGGAGCGTAACGGCCGGCGTGATTCTCGCACTTGCCTGCCTGCTGCCACCGCTATATAAACCTCTCTTTCAGACGGTTCAAGTAAGTCATTTTCCACTCACCAGGCCGTTACTCTGCTCATATTTCCTGTCTAACTTGATCGTCGGAAGGTCCTCGGTGGTACAACCACCCCGGGACTTCCTTGCAGGTTGTTCAGCCCCAATAACCTTAAACCCATTGAGATCCACACGCTTCAGGAGCTATCCTCCAACTCAAATCTCGGCCGTCTATCGTCGCCAACAGCGGATCAACGGAAGGTAACATCTTGACGCGATTCCATCCGCGTCAGCTGGCGCCGTCTGTGGAAACTCTTGATTCCACTAAAACAAAAGTTCATCTTCTGATCTCAACCCAATGACGAGCGACCGTAACAACGGTCCAAGCACTAGCCGTCGCCTCCCTCACAACGGAGGCGCAGACGAATCTCCTCCCCCGAACGCCATCAACGCTCTAGCCGCCCGGATAGATCGACTCGCGTCCGTCATGGACGCGCTCGTCCGTGTCCAAACGGCAGGGCGAGCTCCCCGGGTCGCCGCTCCCCCACCTCGGGACCGGGACCCCTACAGAGGGAGAGAAGACTCTGCTCGCGTCGGCACGACCGGTCATCGCCTCGCTGTCTCCAACAGTCGCAGGTCCCTCGGGCCGACCTATTTGACTTCGAGGTCTCACGTCAGAGAGCTTCGCCAAAAGTCTCGTCGCACCCCTGTCCCTCCCGAGACGGTGGCGGTCAGCTCGCCTGCTCCCGGGCACTACCGGCACCCCCTCCCTCGACGGGGTCGCGCACGCGAGACTCGCCACGGCAGCTCAAAAACGACCTCACTAGGAGACCTAAGGGACCTTGCCGAAAGGAACCGAGGCTCATCAAAAATCATGGTCATGTCAGCAGGGGGTCCGTCGAGCACCTACGAGACTCAGCACCCCGCACCGGCAGTGGAGGCCGACAGCCGCCCGAAAAAGATGGCCAGGGATAACAAGCCGATCATTTTTTACGATGGGGACTTCCACGGCATATCCCTGCCCCACAACGACCCCCTGGTGATCACGGCTCGAGTCCACCAATACGAGGTGCACAGGATACTGATCAACTCGGGTAGCTCGGCGGACATTCTCTTCTACGACTGCTTTCTGCGCATGGGGCTCACCCCAGCAGACCTAAGGCCGACCTCCCACGTCCTTTCAGGATTCACCAACCACTCCATCCCGGCGGAAGGGGTAGTCACTCCGCAGTTTAACGTCGGGGAGGCCGGCCGCACGCGAACATTGCCCGTGGAATTCATCGTAGCAAGAATCCCATCGGCCTAAAACATCCTCCTCAGCCACCCAACGCTGAACTCCCTCCGGGCCCAGATATCGACCTACCACCTGGCGATGAAGTTCTCTCTCGATCAGGACGGGATAAGTCAGGTTTATGGAGACAGGATTTTGCAAAGGTATGCTTCACCGCAACATCTTCGTTCGAGCAGCCAGCCGACGATGTCGAGGGTGAAGGCGACATCAGGGGTTCTCTAGACACTCGAGACGAATAAAAAGAGGTCCGAGGAACCCCGGTCGAACCACTGACAGAGGTCCCCCTGATAGAAGGGGACGACGAAAAGATCGTCCAGATCGGATCGCTTCTGACAGGAACTCAGCGAGATGACCTGGTTAATTTCCTCAGGAACAACTCCGATGTTTTCGCCTGGGCGCCTGCTGGCATGCCTGGGATCGACCCCAAAATCATATCTCACAAGCTCGGGGTTGATCCTATGGCCCGACCCGTCAGGCAAAAAAAGCGAAGCTTCACCCCGGTCAAACAGAAGGGCTATCGAAGACAAGATGGATCGGCTCCTCGCCGCCAACTTCATTCGGAATGTACCCTATTCGGAGTGGCTGGCGAACGTAGTTCTGGTCAAGAAGTCAAGCAGGAAGTGGTGTATGTGCGTCGACTTCACCGACCTCAATAAAGCCTGCCCCAAAGACAACTATCCCCTCTCTCGGATAGATCAGCTCGTCGACAGCTCGGCTAGCCATGAGCTATTGAGCTTCATGGATGCCTTCTCCGGCTATAATCAGATCCGTATGAATCCGGTAGACGAAGATCTTACCGCATTCACAACGGACCGGGGGTATACTGCTACAAGGTGATGCCCTTCGGCCTCAAGAACGCCGGAGCTACATACCAACGATTGGTCAACTGCATGTTCAAGCCACAGGTCGGCAGGAATATGGAAGTTTACGTCGACGATATGCTCGTCAAATCAGTCTCGTCAACCGACCACGCCAAGGACCTGGGCGAGGCCTTTGGAGTACTCCACAAGTTCAAGATGAAGCTGAACCCCGCAAAGTGCGCATTCAGGATCACCGGGGGAAAGTTCATCGGTTTCATGGTCACCCACTATGGAATCGAAGCTAACCCAGAAAAAATCGACGCTATCCTAAACATGACCGCGCCCAGGACCAACGTAGAGATCATGCGACTAACAGGGCGGGTAACCGCTCTGGGCCGTTTCATGTCGAGGTCTGGGGAGAAGTGCCTCTCATTCTTCAAAGCTCTAAGGAAGATCCCAAGATTTGAGTGGTCAGAGAAGTGCCAGACCGCCTTTGACCAATTAAAAAGGCACCTTGCGACGCCGCCGCTGCTCACCCGACCAGTTGAAGGAGACGAGCTATCACTGTGTATCTGGCGGTATCCGACCAAGCAGCAGGCTCAGTTCTCATCCGAGAGGTCGACGGAGTGCAGAAGACGGTGTACTACGTGAGCCACGTCTTCAAAAATGCAGAAACGAGGTACCCAGCCATAGAGAAGGTCGTTCCGGCGCTCATTGTGGCCTTAAGGAAGCTACAACACTACTTCCAAGTGCACACCATCCTCGTTCTTACCGAGCACCCGCTGGGGGCTATCCTCGCGTCACCCGAATCCTCGGGCCGCTTAAAGAAGTGGAGGTGGGAACTGTCCCAATTTGACATAAAATACCGCCCGAGGCAGCCATCAAAGCACAAGCTCTGGTCGATTTTATCGCCGAATGCACCATCCCCAGTAAGGAGCCGGAGTCCACGCCGACCCTCGCGGCTCAACCCTCGATCGAGAGGGCCTGACTCAGTCCTTGAGTGGATTATTTACGTCGACGGGTCCTCGACCGAGGAAGGCTGTGGAGCCGACCTCATCATTCGAGGCCCGAACGAGGCAGAAATGAAGTATTCTCTGAAGGTCGGATAAGGCCTCAAACAACGCGGTAGAATACGAGGCCCCGCTGGCTGGACTTCGCATGGCCTCCGGGCTGGGGCTGAAAACAATTCGGATCCGCAGTGACTCAGCCCTAGTCGTTGGCCAAGTGACCGGCCATTTCGAAGCCCGGGAACCTCTAATAGTGAAGTATCTCGCCAAGGTAACAAGAATTCGGAAGAACTTCAACGAGGTCCAGGTAGAGCAAATACCCAGACAGCTCAATACCCAAGCCGACGCCCTGAGTAAGTTGGCTTCATCCTACTCGGCCAACAACAAGCGATCTATCATATTCAAGACCCTGCCATGGCCCAGCGTGGAAGACGGGACGACAATGCTTCATGTGTACACAGCCCAGGAAGAGGACCGAGACTGGAGGAAGCCCCTCGTGGAATTCCTAAGGAAATGCACGCTCCCAGAAGATCGGAAAGCAGCCCGCCGTCTCCGAGCCAAAGCCCGTCACTTCGTCTGGGGCAATGGGAACCTTTACAAGAAGTCTTCCACTCAACCCTTGCTCCGGTGCGTCGACCCCGCGAAGCCGACTACGTCCTCCGTGAAATCCACGAAGGGGTAGGCGGCGCACACCAAGGGGCCCGCACCTTGATCCAGAAGGCATTGCTCCAGGGGTACTACTGGCCAACTATTAACCAAGACGCCCAGAAGCTCGTCAGAAGATGCAAAAATTGCCAACTCAACGGAAGCATACCTCGCCATTCGGCTACCGAGCTGACCGCCCTTACCTCCCCTTGGTCATTCGCCCAGTGGGGATTGGACATGATAGGCCAGTTCCCTACCGGTACGGGCGGGCACAAGTATGTCCTTGTCGCGGTGGATTACTTCATGAAATGGATTGAGGCCGTCCTCATCAGGAAACCGGATGCCGCCACGACTATCAAGTTCCTGCAGAACAACGTGATACTCCGGTTCGGCATTCCGAGGTGTATCATCACCGACCACGGAACAAACTTCGAGAACGAGAAAGTGAAGGAATTCTGCAATGAGTATCACATCCTCATGAAGTTCGCCGCGGTTGCGCATCCCCAATGCAATGGGCAAGCCGAAGCCGCTAATCGGGACGTCCTCCGAGGTCTCCGGACCCGCCTAAAAGGACGCCAAAGCAGTTGGGTCGAGGAATTACCCAGGGTCTAATGGGCCCTGCGCACGTCAAAGAAGACCCCCACCGAGGAAACCCCTTTCAGCCTCTGCTACGGGACTGAGGCAATGGTCCCAGCGGAGATCGGGCTACCCAGTCACCGGGTCGAACACTTCGACGACGAAGCCAACACCACGGCCCTCCAGACCAACCTAGATATTTTGTTGGAGAAACGAGACCGGGCTCATATCAGAGCTGCCGCTTATCAGCAGCAAACCGCCCGATACTACAACACGCGAGTCAAGCGCCGTTTCTTCAAGACCGGAGACCCAGTCCTGAGGCGAAGCGAGTTCGTCGATCAAGGCAGGCTGCATAAGTTTTCCCCTAAATGGGACGGCCCCTTCCTCGTTTCCGAGGTCCTTCCCGGCGGAGCCTACCGATTGCAAGACGCGGACGGACGCAAGTTTCCACGGCCTTACAACGCTGAGAAACTCAAGCTATACCAGTGAAGGGAATGTCCACGAGTGTGTATTTCTTCTTTCACAAGAACAATGTAAACTCTTCTAAAGCCCTTTCTATTTAATAATACGAAGGGAACGCTAAAACGTTGCGAAAAGAAGAATTTTATTCATTCAAAAAGTTACTATGGGCTCCTCAGCCTTACAAAAAAGAGGTTACAACAGAGATGGAACGGGATCAAAGAAGTACTCCTGGTGATACTCAGAGTAGATTTCAGTCAGTCGGGCCCTAGCTGTTGCAGCCCGCTCCTGCCAACGCTGCACGTGGACCCGGAACGCCACGGAAGCACCTCACCAAAAGGCAGTCGAGCAGCTACCCTGCTCGGCTATCCCTGGCTAGAAGTTCCCTACCCTACGACACCAGGGATCAAAGCCCTCACCAAGAGGCAGCCGAGCGGCTACCCTGCCCGGCTATCCCTGGCTGGTAGTTCCCTACCCGACGACGCCAGGGATCAAAGCCCTCACCAAGAGGCAGCCAAGCGGCTACCCTACTCGGCTATTCCTGGCTGGTAGTTCCCTACCCCACGACGCCAGAGATCAAAAGCCCTCGCCAAGAGGCACCGGGCAGTAACCCTGCTCGGCCCGTCCTTAAGGATCAAAACCCTCGCCAAGAAGCACCAGACAGAAACCCTGCTCGGCCAGTCCCTAGTAGGCCTCTTACGGCCCCTCCCGCGCTAAGGATCAAAAGCCCTCATCAAGAGGCAACCGGGCCCGCCCTTGCTCGGTTATCCCTGACTGGTAGTTTCCTACACCACAACGCCAGAGATCAAAGCCCTCGCCAAGAGGCACCGGGCAGTAACCCTGCACGGCTCGTCCTTAGTAGGCCTCTTACGGTCCCTCCCGCGCTAAGGATCAAAAGCCCTCATCAAGAGGCAACCGGGCCCGCTCTTGCTCGGTTATCCCTAGCTGGTAGTTTCCTACCCCCACAACGCCAGAGATCGAAGCCCTCGCCAAGAGGCCACTGAGCAGCTTCACTGCTCGGTCCAGCCTTAGCCACCTCTTACGGCCCTTCCAGCGCTAAGGATGGAAGCCCTCACCAAGAAGCAACCGAGCAGCTACCATGCTCGGTTATGATGGATGTCGTTCACTACCTCTACGAAACCAGATACCCAAGCCCTCGCAAAGAGGCAACCGAGCATCTACCATGCTCGGTCATCCGTAGCTGGTGTTACTAACCGCCGACGCCAGGGATCAAAGCCCTCACCAAAATGCAGCCGAGCGGCTACCCTGCTCGGCTATCCCTGACTGGTAGTTCTCTGCCGTACAACGCCAGAGATCAAAGCCCTCACCAAGAGGCAGCCGAGCGGCTACCCTGCTCGGCTATCCCTAGCTGGTAGTTCACTGCCACACAGCGCCAGGGATCGAAGCCCTCGCTAAGAGGCAACCGAGCAGCTTCACTACTCGGACCATCCTTAGCAGGCCTCTTGCGGCCCCTCCCGTGCTAAGGATCGAAGCCCTCATAAAGAGGCAGCCGAGCGGCTACCCTGCTCGGCTATTCCGGCTGGTAGTTCCCTACCCCACAACGCCAAGGATCAAAACCCTCGCCAAGAGACACCGGGCAGCAACCCTGCCCGGCCCAGTCCTTAAAGATCAAAGCCCTCGCCAAGAGGCACCGGGTAGCAACCCTGCTCGGCTCGTCCTTAGTAGGCCTCTTACGGCCCCTCCCGCGCTAAGGATCAAAAGCCCCCACCAAGAGGCAACCAGGCCCACCCTGGCTCGGTTATCCCTGGCTGGTAGCTCCCTACCCCACAACGCCGGGGATCAAAGCCCTCGCCAAGAGGCACCAGGCAGCAACCATGCCCGGCCCCGTCCTTAAGGATCAAAGCCCTCACCAAGAGGCACCGGGCAGCAACCATGCTCAGCCCGTCCTTAGTAGGCCTCTTACGGTCCCTCCCGTGCTAAGGATCAAAAGCCCTCGCCAAGAAGCAACCGGGCCCGCCCTTGCTCGGTTATTCCGGCTGGTAGCTCCCTACCCCACAACGCCAGAGATCAAAGCCCTCGCTAAGAGGCGCCGGGCAGCAATCCTGCCTAGCCCCGTCCTTAAGGATCAAAGCTCTCACCAAGAGGCACCAACCCTGCTCAGCCCGTCCTTAGTAGGCCTCTTACGGCCCCTCCCGCGCTAAGGATCAAAACCCTCGCCAAGAGGCAAGCGGGCCCGCCCTTGCTCAGTTATCCCTGGCTGGTAGCTCCCTACCCCACAACGTCTGGAATCAAAGCCCTCACCAAGAGGCAACCGGGCCCGCCCTTGCTCGGTTATCCCTGGCTGGTAGCTCTTTACCCCACAACGCCAGGGATCTAAGCCCTCACCATAAGGCACCGGGCAGCTACCCTGCTCGGCCCGTCCTTAGCATACCTCACCATGCCTCCCGCGAGTAAGGAACAAAGCCCTCACTGAGAGGCATCCGGTCTATCTACGTCTGAGCGATCTCCACCTAGACTTCGGGGCCATGGAGATACCGTCTCCCCACCGGTCTTTGCACACTTAGCAAATGAATAGATTCAACTCGACGTGTGATCGCTAGACGAAAAACAGGAATAATACGAAGGCAGTACTGTGCAAATACAAGTGTTTACTAACAAAGGAAAATACGCGCGCAAATACTACTGTAAAAAGTTTTTATTCATAAAGCTAAAAATCTTTACAAGGGTATTGTAGGCTCCCCAGCCTTATCAAATTACCCGAAGGCTTACAAAAGAAAGAAAAAGCCAAAAAGTTCGGGCCGCAAGCCCCGTCTAGACCCCACCTCCCTCATCACCATTGGCCGGAGGCATGACCACCGAAAGTAGGACCCGAGCACGGAGCTCACCGTCGGCAAACACCGAAAGTGGGACCCGAGCACGGAGCTCACCGTCGGCAAACTCCGGAAACTGATCCGCTGACGTCACCAAGAAGATACAGTAGATTGCCCAGGAACACACGCTCACGATATCTACGACGAGAAGCTCACCTCGGGTGACCCGGCAGACCACCCTCGACCCGACCGGTGAACAGGTCGGGACGAGAGTGGAGGGCTAATGATGATGCTCGATACCGGTGATCTCCCAGATCATGACATGTGGCTGATGACGTGTCCCGAACCCCGCAAGGAAGGACCAAGGACAGCACGTCAGAGGAACACCCGGGTCTGTGACCCATGGACGTGGCCGATCTTCTGGGCCGTCCACACCACTCCTATGCCCGCCTTGCAAACGACCGTTGGCTCGCCTCCGAGCCTCCTGCACATTTGGCCTCCTCGGCCCTCTCAGCTCGCCTCCGGGCTACTACAGAACCAAGATAGCTCGGCCTTCCGCTTGTTCCCGAGCCCCCGCCGAGCTCATCTTCCTCGGTCCCTTCGACCGACCGACGGTATCATTCGCGAGTGCTTCCGTCTCGCCTCTGCGAATCTCGCCATGAGCGAGATATCCGCTGCCCACGATCCTGCGTTCCACGCCATCATGATCCCCATTAACGAGCATGTCTCGCCATTAATGGAAGATCCCGTCCATCACGCGGGGGGTGACGTCGGGGGCGTAACGGCTGGCGTGATTCTCGCACCTGCCTGCTGCCACCGCTATATAAACCCCTCCTTCAGACGGTTCAAGTAAGTCATTTTCCACTCACCAGGCCGTTACTCTGCTCGGATTTCCTGTCTAATTTGATCATTGGAGGGTCCTCGGTGGTATAACCACCCCGGGACTTCCTTGCAGGTAGCTCGGCCCCAACAACCTCAAACCCATTGAGATCCACACACTTCAGGAGCTATTTTCCAACTCAAATCTCGGCCGTCCGTCGTCGCCAATAGCGGATCAACGGAAGGTAACATCTTTGACGCGATTCCACCCGCGTCACTTACTATTCCTCGGTCATCCAGTATGAACCAGGACCATGCCTCCTTGTGCCTCACCATGCTTTGATATTATCTATTCTCCACCCTTCTTTGCATTTTTCTCATTAAGATTTCACCAACACCAATTGCGATTGCCTTGCCTAAATTCCCATTACTTAATTTCCTTTGTTAAGAAACTAAACCATGGTTTATAAACTTCATGACCAATGAAAACATTCATCCCTAGATATCAGATTGTTCAAAAACTCACTATTGACTGGATTTTGATAAATTATCCAATAAAGAGCTCAGGATTTATTCATGGCATGATATAGGATATTCATCAACGTTATAATATTTCATTCAGATTTGTGATAGCAGTAATATTTATATACTTCGTCATCTTTGTTGTTTGGGGAATCAAATTATGTTATTTTGTACATAAAGCTTAAGTAGTCAGGTCCTTATTGTTGACTGTTAAATATGAGGATGATAATAGAATATAAATATATGCATATAACCTATTGAGCAGGAAAGCAAAGCATCATGGAGTAAAAGCATATGAAATATTTAAAAGTTTGTTTTAGGAGTAAGCTTTTTGTTTGCAGCTCACTAAAAATTGTGTCATGCACCATGCAGTTGTTAGATGTGAGAAGCAATGTTATTATAGTACATGCAGTTCTCAGAAATCAACCACAGCCTAGGAAAAAAGGGGAAGAGAATCCCAGATGAGATATATAACCAAAATATGGTTGGTTGGGGGGGGGGGGGGGGCAGAGGAAGAGAACCATAGAATCCAATAATAATGCTAGAATAGATAACATTAACTGTGTCATTAAGGGGATTATGCGGTGATCGAGATGTAACATATAAACCAAACTCATGTTTTCTCCTCTTTCAACTCTCATCTTGACCAGAGGAGGACACAATTGAATCAGCTTTACCCGACCTGAATCAAAAATTGTGGCTCAACATCAAACAAAATGATGTTTCTGATATGGAGGTACCAAATTAAATTTTCTCCGAAGAAGCATAGAATCTGAAAATTGTATTCAGCCACAAAGGTGAGTAAGAAATGATGCAAAGTTTCTATTAGAACTACTTCTAATAGTTGCACCTGAATTAATATGTAAATGTGCCACCAGTCTATTTGATTAATGAAGTATGTCGTTGCTGAGGAACAGTAAAGAGCTTTCCTTGTGCAAAATTTCAGCAGTATGCTTTCAAGTATTTCTTCCAGAAAATCACCTAAAATACATCAAATACCAAGTTACTTTCTATAATAACAGAAAACAAGTTCAAAAACAAATAAACTACTAAACAAACAAACAAAATGATTAGATGTTTAATACAGAAAAGTAGTGCTCCGGAAAGAACATCACCTTAGCAAGATAAAAGCAGCGACTTGTCATTTCGATGCCTTCGTCACCTCTTTAACAATTGCTTCAGATAACTGTGATGCATCGTATTCAAGTCCAAAAGTTTTCACTATTTCCATGTTTGGATCTAACAGATACCTGTCAATAGACTCATAGATTTCATAATCTTGGGCAAATTGAATTGAAAGAACGACAGTATCTAAATTTGTCAATTTTAGTCAGGGTTAATGCATATAACACCCTTCATCTCTTAAAATCTCCATTTGGGCCGAAAAAAGCACTCATACCAAAATTGAGAAATTCTAGTTTAGAGATTGTAACTTCTGCATGAGACGCAAATGAAGGGCGTTAGATGTAATTAACCCTTTTAGGTAAAACAAGAGAAAGGAGTCGTATACATGTTGTTTGAAGATTCTACAAGATAATCTTGGCCTTCCTCATCAATTTTCTTGAAGTAAACACGATACTCCTGTGCAATTTGTCTTACAGCGCTAATTGGTCCAGTAAGTCCTAATATTCTCGAGTCAAATTCTGCACAAATAAATGCCATGATCATAAAAATTCAAATACTACAGAAACAAACAAATAAAAATAAAATCCCAGGAAACAACCTCTCAGATATGCCCGGAGCTGATCAGGGGTATCACGTTGTGGATCAATCGTGATAAAAACAGGTTTTATCTTAATCTTGTGTTCTGATTCTGTTGGTAGAACACACAAGAATTCTTTAAGCATCATTAAAAACAATAAAATCATGGTGAAATGAACTGGACTCGAACAAAAGAATAATCATATTATGTTATTCTTGGACTCAAACGATAAGCTTCAATTTAGTTTCTCATCTCTTAGATAAGGAATACAAAATGGAAATCGAAGGAAACACCATCCTATCAAAACTTCAATCTCAACAAATATTAATGGAACGGTATGATAAAACTGTGATAGAAATTACTCCTGATTAAGCTAGTGCAACGGTACATCAACCATAGGGACTCAAATCACCTATTCAAGAACTTTAAGTCAAGCAATAAATGCAAGAAGAAACTGCACCTAGTATGTTAGCAGCCTTGGCCATCTTCTGAACTTCTTCAGGGCCAACGTCAGGGGAAGAAGTATATCCAAAGAACATCAGTATCCAATTTCCGCGAAGATCACGATCAGTTACCAAATGATTTTCTGTATCATAAAGCTGAAACGGTCCTCCAATGGCTGGTTTGTTAGGTTTTATTTCCGAGACACTGCCTTGATTTGATCCTGATACAGATAAGGAAAATATGTAAATATATTAGACAAGACCTCCTGGAATAAAGTTTTAAATTGGCAATGTAAATATGAATTTTATATAAAAAAAACCGGGGCACTAATCCATTATCCAAGTAAACATGCAATTTAAACCGTAAGCCGTTATCAAAAGTTTTCTGGTGGCTACATGAACCCTTTTCTTCCATTCAGCTAAGAACCATCTCCTCGATTACATTGACAACTACCATATGTCTGTTTTGACCTAGCTCTAACCATGTTCTTTTAGTCCTCCCTTTGCCCCTTGTTGTTCCATTAACAACACTTCTATAACACCTCTTAATCGTTGCAGTTATCGGCTTCTGTTGCATATGTCCGAAGACTACAAACCATCCCAATCAGTTCTCCCTCCTTATATCGTCTATGAGAGCTATTTTCAACTCCTTGTGCATAGAATCATCTCTGATCCTGCTTTTAAAAAAATATCGTCACTCATCCAATTCTCACCTTAGCTACTATTATTTGGACGTACTCACAATACATGCTGTACCCTCCTCCGGTATACATTAGAAAAATGTTTATTGCAGTGGAACAAAAGGCTTGTTTATGCTTTTACAATGAGAAAAATAACTAGTTGTTTATGCTATTACTGTGAAAATAAAATTAAAAAAATAGTTGTTTATGTTCATCCAATTTGCCCCCTTCAAACAAAATACTCAATCTCTTTTAAGATATAAATTTCTACCCTTTGGAATTGCTCGCTTCTCGTCGTTATGTTTGATAAACATGGCAAGTCCACCAATTGCTAACACACCAGCTGTAGGCTGCATAGAAATCAAACATTTCATTCAACTAATAAAATTTAGTAAAATTTTATTTAAGAAATTCATCAGCAAATCGCTTAATATATATGAATTACAGCTTAAACCACATACAATGACATAATTCACCCAAGGCCGAGATTGGAATGATTCTACTCCAGGCTGTCTTGCTATTCGTTGATCCCTGAAGTTTGACTCATTGGTAATACTTCGATATTGGCACCTACGACGAGGAGAAAGCCTATAACAGCAAAAACATGATCCGGTTTTTGGGGTACATGCAATAGAGAGAAAGAAATAGCTAAATAGAAGCCAACGATCACAAAGAGAGAAATTTGGAAGATTGATCCTTCATTGGGTATCCACTGGAAATTGTTATGTCAGCACCCGAAGAAGTAAATAGGATTTAGAGTGACAGATTCTGAAGAAGTCATAAGAACATGGAAAAAATTTAAATATGTTTTATAGTCTTATAGATCAATTACTGCAATGTGCTTTACATTACTGAAGCAAACATGAAGCACGAACAGAACTTGGGCCTCAAAACACCGAATAACAACCACCTGTACTTTTTTGTTTCCATTAGGCTTAGACTTTTTCTAGAAGACAGAGTAGAATATAAAGCCTTCTTAAAATTGCAGAAGAGGAGAAAGAGTGCTCTACAATTTCTTTACTGCAATCAATAAAAGTTATCTTGGAATACAATTACCCCTCTCTTTGGTCGATTTTGGACAATGACTAACTTTGAACTAACTAAAAAAACATACCTTAGAGCTGGAAATTGCGATGATCATTCGCATCATACAGCTTCTAGTCTATCAAAATCGCATCCATTAAGAAGAAATATACTGAGCAATAACCTATAGAAATCACAGGAACAAAATACATGAAGTGGGTGGTTTTATGTGCGCATAAATATGGATGGGCTAAACTGCAGCTTGTTGAGAATGTGGTGAACATTTAGCCCCACATTGGAAAAACTATGGGATGCAGTCTTGAGTCTTTTGTGTATAACTTGGAATAAACCTCCATAAAGGCTTGAGTCTTTTGGATGGAGTCTCACTATATTAAAACCCCATGTGCATCCATATGTGGGTCCATGTGTTGTGGGCCCAAACCGAGTTCTACATGGTATCAGAACCCGCGTGTTTGTTTGTCCACGTTGCACATGAGGTTTGAGCTCTCATTGTACGCGAAGTCCCTATTGAACGTAAGAAGAAGTGTTGAGAATGTGGTTAGCATTTAGTCCCACGTTGGAAAAACTATGGGATGCATATGAGTATAAGATGTAAATTAGGATAAACCTCCATAAAGGTTTGGGTCTTTTGGATGGAGTCTCACTATATTAAAAGTCCATATGCGCCCATGTGTTGTGGGCCCAAACCGAGTTTTACACAATTTATAACTGGTAGCCACTGTAAACTAATTCTAATTCAAATCAAATTCTCATACAAGTGGCACTTCACTCTTCGAACATCTCTAACAATAAACATATATCATCTAATTATGACACTCAAACTAGATAGATCTATTCTAATTAAAGCCTTCGACTCGTAACTGGACTCAAACGAGAGAGCTCTAAATTATTCAAAATGCTCTCCCAAAGGCTCATAAATTGGATGATACCGCTTTTTAGACTTTAGTTTTCTTCATTTATCTCCTAGTTTTATAGCTGGCTCAGTACAGAATGGAGAATAGCAATTCTGACAAATCAAAGACCAATATATCTTTTACCGAGTTCCTTTATTGGCTTCAAGCATAGGTAAGAAGCTTCAAAACTTTGAGGAACATATCATCTCTGCAAGTCTCCATGATATGTGGCATACCTGTAACAATACTTATGGATAGGACCAATTAACAAAGAAACAGGGGCTGTCGCAATGTGAACACCAAATAAAAGGGTAAGAATTGACAAATACAATAGTAAAGTCAGCATAGTTTTAAAAAGCTAATTTGGAGGCTGACCAAGCGTCCGCCGAGGTGAAAGCAGCCTTAGACCGCTTCGCTTCAGGGCTAGGTGTTGGAATGAAAAGGTTAAAGTGCCTAGCCCAAATTTTTAGCTGACTAGCCCACCTAGGAGGTAAGTGTCTTCTAAGCGTTTTGCACATTGTTATTTGTCAACTCTATGGCTTTTTCAGTGTTATCTAAGTATTGTTACACATATTACATCGATTTTTGCATTGCTGCATGTACATTAAGCGTATGTTTAGTAATATTTTTTCATTCTATTTATATTTTTTATTAGAATATTAGTGCCTTGCTCGTTAATTTCTTCCTTATTTTCTTCGTATAAGCGTATATTTACTTAGAGGAGGTAAAACCGCCTAGCAGGCACCTAGGCGGAACCTAGGCATTTAAGCACCAGACGGTACCCCCTACCGCCCAGCACCCACTACCGCTTTTTACAACCTTGGAAGTCGGGTCTGAAGACAGAGTGATCTTAGAGAACGGAGTGGTAGGAGACTACAAGGAAAACTAGAAAGCAGGTTTACACTGGATCTTGACATCTTTGGAAGATTAAAGCTAAATTTTGATGGCACGGTATATCTTTTGGAGCTAGCTTGAGCATTGCCCAAAGGAATGAAGAAGATGTGTGTCGTAGGAAGCTGGAAGGTAGAACATTTAGAAACAGTAAAATAAAATTGGATGTTCCACTTGGCACATTGCCATGTGGCTCCCAAATATGCAAATGGTAGCAGATACATTTCAGACCAATTTCATAACCAAAGATGATCTGCAAACAACGTTCTCTACTTGAAGATTTTGGTGAGCAAAAAAAAAGGATTCAGGACGTCATTGGAGCCGCATGCGACTAAAGTACAGAACGATGAACTCATTTAAAAACTTAAAATAAACAAGTTACTGCTAATTAGCATGTCTATATGATTATATGTGCTTGCGAAAGAAAAGCCATCCATACATGTATTGCAGCTCCAAGAAATAGAAACACATTGCAACCCTAACTAGGCACAAACAAGCACGCCTGATGATGCTCATAATCGGGAACTCCCTAGATCATGACACGTGGTAGATGACTTGTCCCGATGCACACGGAAACAGGGCATGAACCACGCATTGGAGGCGTCACCACGCATTGGAGGCGTCCCCAGGGCTATCTTCCCGCTACTTGGACCCGACCTCCGAGGATGCCCTGAACGTTCCTGCGCTCGCCATGTATACAGCCATTGGCTCGCCTCCGAGCCCACCTACACGCCGAGCTCCTCGGCCCTTCGGCTCCGAGCTATCACAGATCCGAACTGGCTCAGCCTCCCGCCCTCTTTTAGGCCTCTCGCCGAGCTAGGCTTCTTCGGTTCTGTCAGGCGACCTAGAACGCGGGTCATAGACGCCTCCGCCACGGCTCCACGAATCTCGCCAGACGTGAGATATCCGCCTCCCCATGATCCCACGTTCCACGCCATCGCATCCCCCCATTAACGGGCATATCTCGCCATTAATGGGGGATCCCGCCATTCACGCAGACGCAACGGCCGGTGAGGATCTTGCGCCAGCTAGCCCATGACAGCTGCTATATAAACCCTTCTCTCAGACGACTCAGGAAAGGCAATTTTACCCCAATAGACCGCTACTCTACTCAAATATCTCGACTAATTTGATCGTCGGAGGGTCCACGGTGGTACAACCACCCCGGGACTTCTTTGCAGATAGCTCGGCTTCATTCCAAATCAAGCCCATTGAGATCCACACGCCTCAGGAGGCAACACTCAAACCCAATCTCAGGAAATCATCAACGCTCGCGACAGATCGACGAAAGACAACATCTGAAGGAGATCCAGACCTCCATCAGTCGGCGCCGTCTATGGGAACTCGAAAATTCCACTCATTGAAAGTTGATCTTTCGATCTCGAACTGATGGCGAGTGATCATCGCGACGATCCCTGCACAAGCCGTCGTCCTCCCCACAATGGAGGCGCGGAAGGATTCTCTCCTCCCCCTAACGCTGTTCACACCATGTCCGCACGGATCGACAGGCTCGCATCCATCGTGGATGCCCTTATCCGCGTCCAAACAGAGGGACAAGCCCCCCAGGTTGTCGTTCCCCCATCTCGGGATCACGACCTTTGCAGAGGGGGGACGACCTTGCCCACGCTGGCACGACTGAATAGCGTCTCGCTATCTCCAGCGGCCACAAGTCTCCCGCGGCAACCAATTCAATGACCCGTTGGACACCTCACAGCTCCACGCCGGGATCTCGCGAAAGAGCACCCCGCCCTAAGGCCCGTCGCACTCCTATCCCTCCCGAGGAGGTGTCGATCAGCTCGCCTACTCCCAGGCATGGCCGACACCCTCTCCCTCGATGGGGTCGCGCGGACAGCGCTCACCGCGATAACTCACAAACAACCCCGCCAGGGGACCTGAGAAATCTCATAGAACGGAACCGGAGTCGCAGCCAAGCGCAGGCCACCAGCGGGAGGGGCCATAACTCCGAATACGCCGAATCCTCGGGGTACCACGACCGTCTCGATGCCCTCGAAAAGAAAATCGAGGGTATACATCGGAAGAGTCGTCCTTCAAGTAAGGGGGTCAGGTATGCCGCCAACTCGCTTACGAAGCCCTTCAGTGAAAAACTGTTTGTTGTCCGCGTCTCCTCCAGAAACATGCCTCCAAAGGTAGCCCTCTTTGACGGGAAGTCCGACCCAAAAGACCACCTAGACGCGTTCACGGCGGGCATGAGCTTCCATGACAACTCTGACGCCGCCTAATGCCGAGCGTTCTCCGCCACTCTCATCCGCGCCGGACGAGATTGGTTCCGAGGACTCATGCCACGCTCTAGCTCTACCTTTGATGAGCTAGCCGCCCAGTTCCTCGGGCATTTCGTCGAGAACGGACGGCGGAAGCAAACCGTCGATTACCTCTTCACTATAAAAAGCGGGGATAGGGAATCTTTCAAAGGGTACGTCACTCGCTTCTACAACACTCTTCTTGAGGTTTCCGAGCACCGGAACGAGACTGTCATCACGGCTCTTAGGTCGGATCTTAAACACAATGAGTGGCTCCGCTCCTTTGCATTAGCGCAACCTAAAACCATGGCCGAGGTAAAAGCTTGGACCGAGCGAGAAATCCAGCTCGAGTCCAAGGTAAACGCGAACCTACCCCGGAGCGACCAGGCCGATCAAAAGAAGAAGGGTAGAGAAGAGAAGAATAAGGTTGACCGGCCAAAACCATACTCCCCGAAGTTCCAGGAGTATACTCCGCTCAACATCTCCCAGACTGAACTGTTGGAGGAGGCAAAGGGCGAGCGATATTTCAAGCTCCCTCCGGTCACCAATAGAGCGGCCAAACGGACACGAGGTCCTTACCGCGCCTTCTACAGGTCGCAGAGACACTCCACCGAGAACTGCAAACAGCTCCATGACTACATCGAGGAGTTGATCCGCTCGAGACACCTGGAAAAATACTTGTGGGAAAAGCGACAAGTAGACCGAGAACAAGAGAACCATCCCCCTCCCGGCGAATTGACGATCGGCCAAATCATGGTCGTATCAACGGGGAGTGCGCCTGGAGCCGGAGAGATTCGATGTCTCTTGCCGGTCGAGGGGACTAGCGGCCAGCCCGGGAAGAAAAGCAAAGCAGCCGAGCCTATCACCTTCCCCGACGAGAACCTTCACGAGATATCCTTGCCTCACAACGACCCCTTTGTGATTACAGCACGGGTCCACAGCTACAAAGTTCAAAGAATATTGGTCGACTCGGGAAGCTTGGCGGACATCCTTTTCTACGACTGCTTTTTACGAATGGGGCTCGGTCCGTAGAACCTGAGGCCAACCACCTACATTCTGTCGGGGTTTACTAACTACTCCATCCCGGCAGAAGGAGTGGTGACCCTCCTCCTTAACATCAGGGGGGCGGGCCGTACGAGAACCGTGCCAGTGGAGTTCATCGTCGCTAGAATTCCATCGACCTACAATATCCTCCTGGGACGTCCAACGCTAAACTCCCTTCGGGCCCAGATCTCGACCTACCATCTCGCGATCAAGTTTCCACTCGATCAAGGAGGAATAGGCCAGGCTTACGGGAACCAGCAAACCGCAAAGATTTGCTTCACAGCGACATCTACGTCCGAGGAACAAAGAGATGACCTTAAAAGCATGGGTGATTTTCAGGGGTCCTTGGATACTCGTGACGAACAAAAAGAAATCCGTGAGGCCCCGGTGGAGGCGCTAACAGAGGTCCCCTTCGTCGAGGGGGACAATGAACGAACTGTCCAGATCGGGTCACTCTTAACGGGAGCCTGACGCGACGACTTGATACACTTCCTCCGAGAAAACTCGTACGTGTTCGCTTGGGCACCCGTCGACATACCCGGGATCGACCCCAAAGTAATCTCACATAAGCTCGGGGTCGACCTGACGGTCCGACCCGTCAGGAAGAAGAAACGAAGTTTCGCTCCGATCAAACAAAAGACGATCGAGGACGAAGTTGACAGGTTACTTGCAGCCAACTTCATTCAAAACGTGGCCTACTCAGAATGGCTGACGAATGTGGTCATGGTTAAAAAGGTAAGCGGAAAATGGCGCATGTGCGTCGACTTCACAGATCTCAACAAGGCCTGTACGAAAGACAACTATCCCCTCCCTCAAATAAATCATCTTGTCGACAGCTCGGCAGGCCACGAATTGCTCAGCTCATGGATACTTTCTCCGGCTACAACCAGATCCGTATGAACCCGGAAGATGAAGAGTTTACCGCATTCACAACGGACCGGTGGTATACTACTATAAAGGATGCCCTTCGGCCTCAAAAACGCCAGAGCTACAAACCAGCGCTTGGTCAACAGAATGTTCAAACCACAGATCGGGAAGAACATGGAGTTTTACGTCGACGACATGCTCATTAAGTCGACTTCGTCGGACGAGCACGCCAAAGATCTTGGCGAGACTTTCGACATCCTCCGCAAATACAAAATGAAGCTGAATCCCTCCAAGTGTGCATTCGGGGTCACTAGTGGAAAATTCCTCGGGTTCATGATTACCGATCGAGGAATCGAGGCTAACCCGGAAAAAATCAGCGCCATCCTCAACATGGCCGCGCCGAAGACCGTCAAAATCATGCGGCTCAAGGGAAGAGTGGCCGCTCTGAGTCGCTTCATGTCAAGGTACGGAGAAAAGTGCCTCCCATTCTTCAAAGCCCTGAGTAAGATCCCAAGGTTCGAATGGTCGGAGGAGTGTCAGATCGCATTCGAGCAGTTGAAAATGCACCTGGGAACTCCTCCGCTGCTCATCCGGCCAATTAAAGGAGACGAGCTATCACTGTATCTAGCGGTGCCCGATCATGCTGCAGGCTCGGTGCTCATTTGAGAAGTCGAAGGAGTCCAGAAGCCGGTCTACTACGTAAGCCACGTCTTTAAGGACGTGAAAACAAGGTACCCGGCCATAGAAAAGATTGTCTTAGCGCTTATCGTGGCCTCAACAAAACTACGGCACTACTTCCAGGCACACACCATCCCCGTCCTCACCGAGCGTCCTTAGGGGCTATTCTCGCATCCCCCGAGTCATCTGGTCGCTTGGAGAAATGAAGGTGGGAGTTATCTCAATTCAATACCCTCCAAGGCAGGCTATCAAAGCACAAATCATGGCCGACTTTATCGTCGAATGCACTATCCCCAACAAGGAGGCAGTGTCGACGCCAGCCCCGGATCTCAACCCTCGATCGAGGATAGGCCCAACTCCGTCCCCAATTGGGTCCTTTACGTCGATGGATCATCTACCAAGGACGGGAGCAGTGCCGGCCTCATCATTCGAGACTCGAACGAGGCAGAGATGGAGTATTCTTTGAAGCTCGGGTTCAAAGTCTCAAACAACGCCGCGGAATATGAGGCCTTGCTAGCTGGACTATGAATCGTCTCTGGAATGGGGCTGAAGACGATCCAAATCCGTAGTGACTCCGCCCTGGGCGTAGGCCAGGTGACCGGCCGTTTCGAGACACGGGAGCCTCTGATGGTGAAATATTTAGCCGAGGTGAGAAGACTACAAAAAGACTTCGACGAAGTTCAGGTGGAGCAGATTACCCGACGCCTAAACGCCCAGGCCGACGCTCTGAGCAAGCTAGCCTTCTCCTATACGGCCAACAACAAGAGAAATATTCTCTTTGAGAACTTGCCACGGCCCAGCAGGAAGACAAGGCGACAGCACTTCAACTTTACGCTGTCCGGGAAGAAGACCGGGATTGGAAGAAGCCCTTCGTAGAATTCCTGAAGGAGGGTACACTCCCTGAAGACCGAAGGGAAGCACGCCGCCTCCGAGCCAAAGCCCGCCATTTCGTTTGGAGCAGTGAAAATCTCTACAAGAAGTCCTTCACGCAACCTCTGCTTCGGTGCATCGACCCCCACGAGACTAACTACGTCCTCCGTGAGGTTCACGAAGGGGTCGACGAAGCACATCAAGGGGCCCGCACCTTAGTCCAAAAGATGCTACTCTAAGGATCCTATTGGCCGACCATTCATCAGGACGCTCAGAAGCTCGTCAGAAGATGCAAGAGCTGCCAACTCCATGGCAGCATACCCCGTCTTCCGGCTACCGAGCTAACGGCCATGACCTCCCCATGGCCGTTTTCCCTAATGGGGAATAGACATGGTAGGCCAACTCCCAACTGGTACGGACGGGCATATATACATTCTCGTCGCGGTAGACTGCTTTACGAAGTGGACCGAGGCCGTCCTCATCAGAAAACCGAACGCTACCATAACCATCAAATTCCTGCAGAACAATATAATATCCCGGTTCGGGATCCCGAGGTGTATCGTTACCGACCACGGGACGAACTTCGAAAATGACAAAGTCAAGGGATTCTGCAACGAATGACATATACTCATGAAGTTCGCTACGGTCGCGCATCCTCAATGCAACAGGCAGGCCGAGGTCGCTAACCTGGATGTAATCTGAGGTCTTCGAACTCGTGTGGAAGGAAGGAAGGGCACTTGGGTCGACGAACTCCCCTGGGTTTTATAGGCTTTACGCACATCAAAGAAGACCCACAGTGAAGAGACCCCTTTCAGCCTCTGCTATGGCACCGAGGCGGTGGTCCCAACAGAGATCGGACTGCCCAGTTACAGAGTCGAGCACTTCGATTACGAAGCTAATACCTTGGCACTCCAAACTAATTTGGGCGTCTTGCTAGAGAAGCAGGACCGGACACAGATCAAAGCCGCCGCTTACCAAAGGCAATCTGCTCGCTACTATAACGCACGAGTCAAGCATCGCACCTCAAGACTGGAGATCTGGTCCTAAGACGGAACGAGTTCGTAGACCAAGGTAAGTTGCACAAGTTTTTCCCGAAGTGGGACGGCCTATTCCTCGTCTCCAAGGTATTGCCTGGCGAGGCCTATCGCTTGCAAGACGCGGCGGGTCGTAAGTTTCCGCGACCATACAACGCCGAGAAGCTCAAGTTGTACAAGTGAATTTAAAAATTGTATCTATGAATATATGTTTCTTCTTTACCAAAGCGATGTAGATTTTTCCAAGTCTTTTGAATTAGAAGAAACTTCTCCTATATGTTTCCCTCTTTCTCGGTTCAAAGGTCACGGGTATTTTTCCCTAAGACTTTTAAGCTAGAAGAAACTTCTCCTATGTGTTTCCCTCTTCCTCGGTTCAAAGGTCACGGGTTTCGTTTTATGAAAATCCTCAAACACGCAAAAAAGACAAAAAGGAAACAATAGTGCGTCGCAAAAGGAGAATTTTATTTATCATGGGTATTATGAGCTCCGCAGCCTTACATGAAAATTAAAATTAGAGTAGAGGGGGTACGGGATCGAGAAAGCACTGCTGGTGGTACTCCGTGGAGATCTCCGCTAGCCGAGCCTTAGCCTTTTCAGCCCGCTCTCTCTGATGCTGCCCGCGTACCCGAAACGCCACGAAAGCACCGGAAGTTCCATCCGCCGGGCAAGGGCCCGCGATCTGCCTCTTTTGGAAACACTCCAAAAGAAGGACCGCTGATCGGTCATGCCTGTTCTTCAAGATGAGGCCGAGGACATAGAGCATGTGCAGCTTGTCGAGCGCCTCATTCTGCAGCTCCTCGAAGAGGGGGTTGTACAGCTTGTGGACCTCCTCCAAATTGCATACATCAGCAATTGGAGGAAGGACGGCCGACGAGGAAGTAGACGGTCCAAATGGTCCTCGATACGCTGGACCATACCCCGGTACGTCTCCTCGAAGAGGGACTGGTTGTATAAATAGACGTCATCGGGAGTAACGACCTCTTGAATCATGTAGATGCGCTCGGCCATCTCAAAAAGCAACGGTGAAAGAAATACATCTCCTTCTCTATTTAAAACCTCAACAGAATCTCCCAGGGGCCGAAATTTGCGTGCGCATGGACGCGAATCCTGGGATATTTTCAACCCTTCCAATACCGAACTGCCACGTGGCGAGCATCCCGTGTCTCACGGCCAACCGAAGTCGAAACGACGCGGATCTTGGAACGCCTTGCCTTGCCTATGCGTTTCTGCCCCGTGTCGCCCGTGATGGTCATTCTTCCAAATTTTCACACGCCAGGAAAGATCAAACGACGCCTCGCAAAACCGAGCAGCTTCCCTGCTCGGCCTATCCATGGCTGGTAGTCTATTACCCACCGACGCCAAGGACCAAAAGCCCTCATCAAGAGGCCACCGAGCAGCTCCCTGCTCGGTCCATCCTTAGCGGGTAGCACCTACTCATCTACGCTAAGGATCAAAAACCCTCATCAAGAGGCCACCGAGCAGCTTCCCTCCTCGGTCAATCCCAAGCTGGTAGTCTACTGCCCACCGACGTCAAGGATCAAAAGTCATCATCAAGAGACCACCGAGCAGCTCCCTGCTCGGTCCATCCTTAGCGGGTAGCTCCTACCCATCTACGCTAAGGATCGAAGACCTGATCAAGAGGCCAGTTTCCCTGCTCAGTCAATCCCTGGCTGGTAGTCTACTACCCACCGACGCCAAGGATCAAAAGCCCTCATCAAGAAGCCACCGAGCAGTTCCCTGCTCGGTCCATCCTTAGCGTGTAGCTCCTACCCATCTACGCTAAGGATCGAAGCCCTCATCAAGAGGCCACCGAGCAGTTTCCCTGCTCGGTCAATCCCTAGCCGGTAGTTTACTACCCACCAACGCCAAGGATGAAAACCCTCACAAAGAAGCCACCGAGCAGCTTCCCTGCTCGGTTAACCCTTAGCGGGTAACTCCCTACCCGTCTACACTAAAGGTCTGAGGCCCTCATGAAACCGCCGAACAGCTTTGTTTCTCGGCCGACGCCGACCAATTCAAACTTGGCTATTGCCTAACTTACTCTAAAAGAAGTGGTCGCCGGTCCAACTCAAAGGAATGGACAAAATCTATACCTTTCTACTCAAAAGAGCCAACCGACGTATCTTAAGTGAGCGATCGTCACCTCGACTCCGGGGGCATAAGGACACCGGCCTGACACCGGCCTTTGTATACTTGACAAATAATTGGCTTTCACTCGACGCGCGATCGCCATCTAAAAGACCAGTTATCGACCTACGGTCTGACTCACGATACGAGGAAAACGCTAATAGGCTCACACAAGAAAACATAAAATCAAAACGGCTTTATTCAAAAATCTGATAGTCTTTACAAAAGGCATTATGGGCTCCTCGACCTTACAAAATTGCCCGAAGGCTTACAAGATTCAAAAGAAAAAGAGAAGGCAGAAAGGCTCAGGCCTCGGGACCGGGAAGGATCTCAATCTGCTCAACGCCAGCATCGGTAGCTGGGGTGGTGGCTTTAGGGTCGACGCCCCCACCAGGAGCTTCGGCGCAGAGAGCCGGGGTGATTTCCTTATCTCCAGCACTCCTACCGGTGGCCTCCCTTGTGGCTCATTCTCGAGGGGGGTATTCGAGCCGGAGCTCACCGTCGCCAAACCCTGGCATCAACGTCTTGACGGCATCGAGAGCCTGATGCCAGACAATGGCCGAGGTGTCGGCAAGGTCGGCGTAGAATTGTTCCGACGTCTTGTACCTCTCCACCGTCTTTACGGCCTGAGGTCGGCGATCTTCATCCCTTCCGTCGCCGTCTCGGTTTCCCTCTTAAGGGTGTCCCGCGTCTTCTTCATCGTGGCGTTGAGCACCCTAATCTCCTCCAACTTAGCCTCGACGACCTTGTTGGACTCCTTCAAAATTCAGATGGACTCCTTGCATTTGGAGTTCACCACCTCCTCGGCGGCCACCCGATTTTCGAAGGCGGCGATCTTCTCCTTCGCCTGACGCAGCTCTCGGCACAGAACCTCCTTCCGCGAAGGAGACTCGTCCGCCATCTGCATCACCGGGGCAATTTCCTCATGCTCCATGTTGGCGATAAGGGCGTAGTGCTGAAGGACCTAAGGAAGACAAAAGGAGTTAAAAAGCATCCGATCCGACGAAAAAATGCTTAGCGAAAACCTAAACGGAAAGCAAATACTGACCTGTACAGCCTCCTGAGCAATGGCGGCGACTTGGGCCTTGAGGGTCCCCCGGAGGATTTTGCCCTTGGCCGATGTTCCATCTCCGAGAGCAAGATATCGGCGACAGAAAGCCCCGAGGGCACCTCGAAACAAACGTCCCCCTCCTGCACGAAGATCGGGGAGGACGGATATCGAGATACCGTCCTCTTGTACCTCTTGAGGGGGACCTCGGAGGGGTCGGCCTCATCCTCCACCTCCAAAGCCCGGGGCTCCGGCTCCCGAGCATACTTACGGCTATCCCCGCGGCTGGTCTCCGAAACCCGGGGCATGGTGGAAGGCCTAGCCGGTGCGGCCATCTCTGGGGCTGGGCTCGGAGCTGGACGGGACGAGCCAGCGCCCCCGGTCTTCTTCCCCTTCTTCACGGCTATAACAGCCAGGAATTTGGATCGGTCTATCAGTTCTGCAAAAAGTAAAATACACAAAAGGGTTAGTGACGCCAAAAAGAACAAAAGTCTAGACACGTCGGCTAGGCTCCTAACTTACCCATGAATCGAGCAGGGCTGAGCCCGGCCCAACTGAGGGCCTGCTCGGAAAGCAAAACATCAGCCTGTTGGATAGGCTCCCACATCGACACCGCCCTCGCCTCGGAAGAGGACGACCACTTCACCCGTGGGCAGTCGGCCATGTGCCACTGTACAGGCACAGGCCAATCCTCACACTCGGGTGGCCCGACGAATACGAGCTTCTCCTTCCATTCGTGGATGGAAGAAGGAACTACTACGACCCCCAACCCGACCGCCCCTCCCCTGCGTTTTCTAAAGGAAACGTACACCCAGCTCGGCTCGTCCTTACGGGTGCCGAGATGATTTCTATAACAAAGAGAGGAAAAGAGAAAGGTCAAGCTGAAGGGGATTTCTTCAAGTCTCAACCGGACCAGGAACCCGAGAAGAATTCTCCATGAGTTCGGCACTAGCTAGTTGAAAGCAACGTAGCGTCCCGCATACCTCGGCACTAGCTGGCCCAGAATGCATCCAGGTACAAGACGATCTCCTTGCCCTGCACCTGATCCGCCCTCTCTTCCTCCTTAGCCAAACGAAGCGAATAGCTAGAGGGAATGTGGAAGCGAGCCCGGATCGTGATGGGCTCGTCCACATTCCTTAGGAGGGAGGGCGCATCACGAGCATTCCCGACGCGCACTTTAGGGACCCTTCCCGTCACCTGACCACGGGCAGCGCGGGTAACCCTAACTCTATGAGGGGAATCCGACTCGGATGGGACAGATGAAGAAGCAGCGGAAGACTCTCTAGACTCTATCCTAACTATCTCAACAGACTCCTCAGAGGAAGACATCTAACCTGATTAAAAGGAGTCCTCCGAGAAAAAAGCGGGAGAGATCTGACCTAAAAAAAAGAGCGCCGAGCTATCTCTCGCAGCAATAAGGAAATGATGGCGAAAGTGTGGACCCTGGGGGGATCCTACCTCTATTTTATAGTACTTTGGTAAATGCATCCGACGGCTCAGATCGTTTCCCGCCAAAACGACGTTTCGCGCTCGCCAGCCGTCGATGCTCCACGTGTCGCGCAACCATTGAAGGCGTCCCTTCGAGCGCAGAAGACGATGACGACCCGTCACATCCGCCAATCGGTATCGGACACGTAGCCTGCGCCCCAACGGACGTATGATCGAATCGGCGCTCCTTCTTTAATGCACGATCTCCTTTCTGATCCGCTGACGTCATCAAGGATATGCCTAACCGCCTCGGAAATCCGCACTGACGAGGTCCTTAAATACGAACTGAGCCCGGGAACCGATCAGACCACTCTCGACCCGATCCATAAATAGATCGAGACGAGAGTGGGGGCTAATAATGATGCTCATAATCGGGAACTTCCTAGATCATGACACGTGGCAGATGACGTGTTTCGAGACACACGAAAACAGGGCATGAACCACGCATTGGAGGCGTCCCCCGGGCTATCGTCCCGCTACTTGGACCCGACCTCCGAGGATGCCCTGAACGTTCCTGCGCTCGCCATGTATATGGCCATTCGCCGAGCCCACCTACACGCCGAGCTCCTCGGCCCTTCGCCGAGCTCCTCGGCCCTACGCCTCCGAGCTATCACAGAACTGAACCGGTTCGGCCTCCCGCTCTCTTTTAGGCCTCTCGCTGAGCTAGGCTTCTTCGGTTCTGTCAAGCGACCTAGAACGCGGTTCACAGGCGCCTCCGCCACGGCTCCGCGAATCTCGCCAGACGCGAGATATCCGCTTCCCACGATTCCGCGTTCCGCACCGTCGCATCCCTCCATTAGCGGACATATCTCGCCATTAATGGGGAATCCCGCCATTCACGCAGACGTAACGCCAGGGGCGTAACGACCGGCGAGAATCTTGTGCCAACTAGCCTATGGCAGCCGCTATATAAACCTCTCTCTCGGACGACTCAGGGAAGGCAATTTTACCTCAATAGGCCGCTACACTGCTCAAATATCTCGACTAACTTGATCGTCGGAGGGTCCACGGTGATACAACCACCCCGGGACTTCTTTGCAGGTAGCTCGGCTTCATTCCAAATCAAGCCCACTGAGATCCACACGCCTCAGAAGGCAACCCTCAAACTCAATCTCAGCCATTTATCAACGCTTGCGACAGATCGACGGAAGACAACATCTGAAGGAGATCCAGACCTCCATCAACGCCCTTGACAAAGATTTTCGCTCACGAGAAGTTGAGATGTAAATTTGCAGCCATCACATAAACTCACTAAGTTGCAATGCACTTGTCTTAGGCAAATGCCTTCATCCATTATCTATTCTACACTTTACCTCGACTGCTATGGATCTAAATCTAAGCAACGGATCAAACCTAATGCTACCGTTATCTCGTGGATCAAACAAAGGCATGACAATGATGGCTAAACTGCTATAATTTCACCTGAATTTTTTTACGGTGGCATTCAAGGCAGTAAGGCAATGATCTAAGCTTACTTACAGCTGGTGATGCCAAAGGTTTAGCTCACAAACTTGGTAGCAAAAAACAATATCAAATATGTTAACAGAAAATACACTGAATGGATCAAGTTATTCATTGGTTCTGCATTCATTTCTACTTTGTATCTTAAAACCCCCATCTTGAATCTCTCTTAAACCCTTGATCAAGAAAGGACGCTTGTGAAACAATAATTGCTCAAATCTAACTTGAACCAACAATCATAGCTAAAAATTAAACAAGAGACATATCAACTCAACAGATTACAACAAAATCAACCAAAATTATCGCATAAAATCAAAAATCAAGAAATGGCCGTAACCTGCTGCGAAGAGGAGTAGAGGAAACTAGCCTCAGAAGCCGGGACCTGAGCATGGCTTCAATTTGGGAAATTTCGAGCTAGGGTTTCACGAGAGAGGGAGGGGGTTTAGAGAGAGAGAGAGAGAAAGGCATTTTAGAGAGAGAAGAGAAAGGGCATTTGGGGAAGAGTATTGGCGTGGTAACTCCTCCCTCCTCACCCCCGCCCCAAACACACAGCGACTTGTTGCGCACGAATGTTGTGGGTCGCTTTTGCTTTTTAGATCCGGCCTGATTACGAGTTGTTCTGAACTAAGTTTGTTGACGAGTGCAAATCAGAAACGCAAAACTGTATCATTAAACTCGACTCTGATATGATATAATTAAACTCTAATTTATTTTTTAATTTTATTTTCTTATTTTTATTTTGTGTGTGCGCGGGGGTGCTCATCATGACGTAGAACAATTTGACCATTGGGCTGAGTTAGACAAGACTTGGCTAGGTCTGATCCGAGATACTGATATACTAATATAAGTGGATGGATGGATGAGTTTAATATATTTGGTTAATATGAAATTGGTATGTTATTTATTGGTCTTATTAAAAATCTAATCTATGATTGAAACATCTCTTTACAAAACCAAGGGCCATCAAATCTCAATGAAAGAAGAAAATGAGAAAACGCAAAAGAAAAGAAGTGCGTTCTTGTGTTACTTTTCATTTTAGGTTTGAAATCCAAACCAGAAAAAATTGGTGATTGAATGCAGCTTAAAATATAAACGGCCACAGAACCCAAGCTCGAGTAACAAAGACACTTCTTTACTAAGTGAAAGGTCCTATATTCGAATCCCCTCACTTGCAATGGTAAGGAAGAATATACAACCAAATATGTAAAGCAATATTCAACGGACCTACCCAAAAAAAAACATTGGGTTGGGCTTTAAGCTATTCTTTATGTGAAAGAATAAATCATATAAGGATACATGAGCCAAATAAGTCAAGGAGGGGCAAAATACAAATAGCCCACCTGCATGGAAGATGGACATCTAAGTTGATATATCAACTTGGGTCCAAAAAGATCCGCAAATTGATATTGCGATGGACAGTAAATTGAACTAGCCCGATGGAACTAACTCGACAATTATGGGCCATGTTTAGCCGCTACACTTTCATATTTTTTCTCTCATCGTTGGACAAAACCATTTTTGTCGAGCATCTTGAGAAATATAAAAATATTATTAGAAAAAGGTATTTTCCGGAGGTGAAGGGATCCACAAGCTACAGACGAGACATATCCCGCAAACCATCCCCCCCCCCAACCAAAAAAACCCTAAATGATGATACTCATAAGTGGGAATTCCCCAGATCACGACACATAGCGGATGACGTGTCCCGGGGGCTACGGAGCTGGAATGAGCTTGATGCATTGGAAGCGTTCCTCGGCACCTCGCCTCCGAGGTTGCATCCGGCCTTTCGGAGACCTCTCCAGAATACCTTCCATATTTGCCCAGCAATGAGTCATCAGCTCACCTTCGAGCAATCCTCCAACCGAGCTTCCTCGGCCTTCTTGCTCGTCTCCGAGCTGTTGCAAGGTCTGAGCTTCCTCGGCCTCCCAGCTCGTCTCCAAGTCATCTGATAGGCCGAGCTTCCTCGACTTCTCCGATCAACCGAGAGCGCAGAGCCCAAGCGCCTCCGCAACGGCTCCGCGTATCTCGCCAAAGCGAGATATCCGCCGCCCCACGTTCCGCGTCTCACACGAGCGCTTTCCCTTATTAATGAGCAGATCCCGCCATCAACGCGGACGTAACGAGGGGGCGTAACTGACGGAGAAGAACCCTCTCGGCTATCTGAAGCTGAGGAGGAGGAAGATCCGCTGGACTCAGCCCCAAAAACTAGAGCTTCATCACCCGACTCTACCCCTACTACATCTACAGACACCTCGAAGGAAGATATCTAACCCGATTCAAGGAAAGGGTTTGCCAAGGAAAATTCAGCAAAAGATCCGACCTAAGCAGAGGTGCGCCTGGCAATCTTTAAATGTTGAAAGACAACTAAGCTAAAGTGTCGGTCCTAGGATGGTCCCCTCCTATTTATACACTCTAAAGAGAACATCCTACGGCTCAGATCAATTCCCGCCAAAACGAAGCGTCGCACCTAGCGGCCGTCGAGGCTCCATATAGCGATCGACTATTGGGGACGTCTCTTCGTGGCAGGATTCAGAAACAGCCTATCGCACCCGCCAACCAACGTTGGACATGTGGCTTGTAGCCCAACTGACGATCAAGTGAAGCGGCACCCCCTCTTTAAAGTGGAATCATTTCACCGATCCACTGACGTCATCAGGGATACGTGCGAAAATTTAGGTGCACGGTGAGACGCCATATGGGCTCGAAAATCGAAACGATGCGACTGCCAAACGCCATGTCATTTCCGGACAATCCACCACGAAGAAATCTCGGCACCAAGCTGAGCAGAGAAAACCAAGCAGACCACTCTCGACCCAACCCATAAATAGGTCGAAATGAGAGTGGGGGGCTAATGATGATACCCATAAGTGAGAATTCCCCAGATCACGACACGTAGCGTATGGCATGTTCCGGGGGCTATGGAGCTGGAATGAGCCTGATGCGTTGGAGTCGTTCTTCGGCACCTCGCCTCCGAGGTTGCATCCGGTTTTTTGGAGACCTCCCCGGAATACCTTCCATATTCTCCTAGCAATGAGTCATCAGCTCACCTTCGAGCAATCCTACAACCGAGCTTTCTCGGCCTCCTTGCTCGTCTCCGAGATGTTGCAAGATCTGAGCTTTCTCGGCCTCCCGGCTCGTCTCTGAGCCATCTGACAGGCCGAGCTTCGTCGGCCTCCCGGCTCATCTCCGAACCATCTAATTGGACGAGCTTCCTCAGCTTCCCCGATCAATCGAGAGCGTGGAGTCCAAGCGCCTTCGCAACGGCTCCGCATATCTCGCCAAAGCGAGATATCCGGCGCCCCACGTTTCGCGTCCCACTCGGGCGCATTCCCCCATTAATGAGCGATCCCGCCATCAACGCGGGCGTAATGAGGGGGCGTAACTGACGGCGAGAATCTCGCGCCGACTCGCTCCACACGACCACTGTATAAACCCCTCTTTCAGACAACTCAGGTAACGGGAATTCATCCCAATACGCCGCTACTCTGCACTTATTCCACGGTACTAACTTGATCGTCGGAGGGTCCTACGGTGGTCACCCACCCCGGGACATCCTTTGCAGATAGCTCAGCGTCGATACCAACCCATCGAGATCCACACACTTAATCCTAAAATCAAATCTCAGCCGCACAAAACCGCTCGCACCAGATCGACGGAAGACAACATCTGAGAGAGATCATAACCTCCATCACTAAAAGACTTAAAACGTTATTTGAAAACTTTATTAAAATAGTTCTCGTGCGAATAAGAATAACAACCAGTTCGCAATGATCACTGTTCATATCTGATGATGCTCATAAATGAGAATTCCTCAGACCACGACACGTGGCGAATGACGCGTCACCCGCGATAGCTCACTAGATTCCTTGGGGGCTACCGAGGTAAAATCGGTGTGGAGCACTGATGACCTTCCTCATTTCGTCTCCAAGCTTATACTCCGCCTCTTACCTAAGAGCGACCTAGCCGTAAAAATGGCGCCCATCCTCCTGTGCTCGTCTCCGAACTATGGCAGAGTTGAGCTTCCTCGGCCTCCTGGCTCGTTTCCGAGCCTCACGCTGAGCTAAGCCTCCCCAGCTCTCCCGGAAAAACGAGAATGCAAGGCCCTGGCGCTTCCGCAACGGCTCCGCGTATCTCGCCAAAGCGAGATATCCGTCGCCCCACGTCCCGCGTCCCACGCTGGCGCATCTCCCCATTAATGGGCGTATCCCGCCATTAATAGGGGGATCCCGTCATTCACGCTGGCGTAACATCATAGGCGTAACCGAAGGCGAAGATCTCGCACCCGCTCGCTCCATGTGACCATTATAAAAACCCCCCCTCTCAGACAACTCAGGTAAGGCAATCTTAATCCAATAAGCTGCTACTCTTCTCATTTTCCTCGGCTAACTTGATTGTCGGAGGGTCCTACGGTGGTCACCCCGAGACTTCTTTGCGGATAGCTCGACTTCACCCCAGAATTAACCTATTGAGATCCACACGCCCAAGGAGACAACCTTCAAACAAAATCTCAGCCGTTCAATAGCGCTCACTACAGATTGATGGAAAACAGCATCTAAAGGAGATCCGACCTCCATCAGTTGGCGCCGTTTGTGGGAACATCTTATAAGTTTCTTCCTCCCATCAACGTTGATCTTCTTTCTTCGACTTAATGGCGAGCGAGAACCATGGCGATCCCAGTACGAGTCGCCGCCTCCCCCACAACGGAGGCGGGAGTGGCTCGTCTCCTCCTCCCAATGCCATTGTCGCCTTATCCGTCTGGATCGACGGACTCACGTCGATGGTGGACACGCTCATTCGCGTTCAAGCGGCGGGCCCAGCCCCCCAGATCCCAGCTCCCCCTCCCAGAGATCACGACGTCGGCAGAAGAGCGGATAAAGTACTCCCCTCGATACCCCCAAACACAGGCGTGCCGACTCCGACAATCGCGGCTCCCACACAGCGACCGATTCAATGATCCGCTGGGTGCCGCACGGCTCTACGTCGAGGTCCCGAGAAAGAGACCATTGCTGTGACGCCCATCGCGCTCTCGTGCTACCCGAGGTGGTGTCGGTCAACTCGCCCACTTCCAGGCGCGACCGATGCCCTCTCCCTCGTCGGGACCATGCAAACAACTCGCATCAAGGCTGCTCCAAAAGGACGTCGCTCGAGGATCTGAGAGATTTGATAAAGCGGAATCGAAGCCACACTACCGTGCAGACCAGGAGCGAAAATGGCCACTACTCTAACTGTGCCGAATCCTCGGGGTACCACAACCGCCTCGAGGCCCTCGAGAAGAAAATCGAGGGCATACACCGGGATGGCCAGGCGTCCGGCGGAGGGGTCCGATACTCCACTGATTCGCTGACAAAACCCTTTACAGAGGAACTGCTGGCCGAGCACGTCTCGTCCAGGAACAAACCGCCCAAGGTGGCCCTCTTCGACGGGAAATCCGACCCAAAGGACCATCTAGATGCATTTACAGTGGGCATGAGCTTCCAGGATAACTCTGACGCTTCCCAATGACGAGCATTTCCCGCCACCCTCATCTGGGCTGGACGGGACTGGTTCTGAGGACCCACGCCACGCTCCATCTCTACCTTTGATGAGCTGGCCACCCGGTTCCTCGGTCACTTTGTCGGAAACAGACGACAGAAGAGGACTGTTGATTACCTCTTCACCATAAAGAGCGGAGGCAAGGAATCCTTTAATGGATACATCACTCACTTCTACAACGCTCTCCTAGAGGTCCCCGAGCACTGGGATGAAACTATCATCACCGCACTAAGGTCGGGTCTCAGGCACAAAGAGTGGCTCCGCTCTTTTGCATTAGCGCAACCTGAGACCATGGTCGAGGTAAAAGCTTGAACCGAACGAGAGATCCAACTCGATTCGGAGGTGAACGCCAACCTGCCCCAGGACGACCAAGCTGACCAAAAGAAGAGGGGAAGAGAAGAGAAGAAGAGGGTCGATCGACCAAAGCCTTACTCCCCGAAGTTCCAGGAGTACACTCCTCTTAACATCTCTCAGACCGAGCTGTTAGAGGAGGCGAATGGTGAGAGATTCTTCAAACTCCCGCCAGTCACCCATAGAGCGGCTAAGTGTATCCGGGGCCCGTACTGTGCCTTCCATAGGTCGCAGGGTCACTCAACCGAAAACTGCAAACAGCTCCGTGACTACATCGAGGAGTTGATTCGCTCTGGCCACTTGGAGAAGTACCTGCGGGACAAGCAACAAGCGGAAAGGGAACATGAGAACCAGCCCCTCTCAAGGAATTAATGATCGGGAAAATTATGGTCGTTACCTTGGAATCTGCCTGGGGTGCCGGCGAAAATCACCGCCTACTACTCGTCGAGGGTGCTAGCGACCCACCCCGGAAGAAGTGCAGAATGGCCGAGCCCATTATCTTCACTGATGAAGACCTCCATGATATATCCCTGCCTCACAACGATCCTCTTGTCATAACTGCCTGGGTCCACCGTTATGAGGTACAGAGGATATTGGTCGATTTCGAGAGCTCGGCTGACATCCTCTTCTACAACTACTTCGAACGTATGGGGCTTGGAACGTCCGACCTAAGGCCCACCTCCCACGTTTTCTCGGGGTTTACCAACCACTCTATCCCGGCTAAGAGAGTGGTCACCCTCCTCCTCAACATTGGAGAAGTGGGCCGTACAAGGACCATATCAGTAAAGTTCATCGTCGCTAGGGTCCCCACATCCTACAACATCCTCCTGGGCCGCCCGACATTGAACACCCTCCAAGCCCAAATCTCGACCTATCACATCGCGATCAAATTTCCATTAGACCAAGGGGGATAGGCCGGACCTACGGGAACCAGCAGATCGCCAATATTCGCTTCACCTCGACGTCCCCCGCCGAAGAGCAGAGCAACGACTTTGAAGACACAGGCGATTTCCAGGGGTCCTTAGACACGCGCGATGACCATAACGAAATCCGAGGATCTCGGTAGAAGCACTAACTGAAGTTTCCCTCGTCGAGGGGGTCGATGCACGCACAGTTCAGATCGGATCTCTTTTGACAGGAGACCGTCGCGAGGACTTGATCCGCTTTCTTTGAGGGAACTCGGACGTGTTCGCTTGGGCACCGGCGGACATGCTTGGGATTGACCCTAAAGTAATCTCACACAAGCTCGGGCTCGGCCCGAAAGCCCAACCCGTCCGACAAAAGAAGCGAAGTTTCGCACCAATCAAGCAAAAAGCGATCGAGGACGAGATTGATAGATTGCTTGCAGCCAACTTCATTAGAAATACTGATTATTCGAATTGGCTAGCGAATGTGTTCATGGTCAAAAAGGCAAACGGAAAATGGCGAATGTGCGTTGACTTCACAGATCTGAACAGGCATGCCCGAAAGATAACTATCCCCTCTCTCGAATAGACCAGCTAGTGGAAAGCTCAGTCGACCATGAATTGCTAAGCTTCATGGACGCTTTCTCCGGCTACAATCAGATCCGGATGAACCTGGCGGATGAAGAACTTACCGCGTTCACCACGGACTGGGTGGTGTACTGCTACAAAGTGATGCCTATGTATCAGCGCCCAGTTAACAAACTATTCAAACCGCAGATCGGGAGGAACATGGATGTCTACGACGACGACATGCTCGTAAAGTCAACCTCATCGGACGAGCACACTTAAGATCTTGGCGAGACATTCGACGTCTTGCCCAAGTACAAAATGAAGCTGAACCCAGTTAAGTGTGCGTTCAGAGTCACTAGCGGCAAATTCATCGGGTTCATGGTTACCCACTGAGGAATCGAAGCGAACCCAGAAAAGATCAGCGCCATTCTCAATATGGCCACACCAAAGAGCAACATTGAGATCATGCGGCTCACAGGGAGAGTGGCCGCTCTGAGTCACTTCATGTCAAGATCCGAAGAAAAGTGTCTCCCATTCTTTAAAGTCTTGAGAAAGATCCCTAAGTTCAAATGGTCGGTGGAATGTCAAAACGCTTTCAAGCAACTCAAGACGCACTTAACAACTCCCCCACTGCTCACCCGACCAGTCGAAGGAGACAAGCTATTATTGGACTTTGCGGTCTTCGACCAAGATGCAGGCTCGGTGCTCGTCAGAGAAATCGAAGGTGTGCAGAAGCCGGTCTACTACGTAAGCCATGTCTTTAAAGATGCGGAAACGAGATACCCAGCCATAGAAAAGATAGTCTTGGCGCTTTTCGTCGTTTCAAGGAAGCTGCAACACTACTTCCAGGCGCACACCATCCTTGTCCTTACCGAGTGACCTATAGGGACTATTCTCGCCTCCCCCGAATCATTAGGTCGTCTGGAGAAATGGAGGTGGGAATTATCCCAATTCGACATCAAATACCTCCCCAAGCAAGCCATCAGAGCACAAGTCCTAGCAAACTTTGTAGTTGAATGCACTATTCTCACAAAGGAAAGAGCGGCAACACGGGACCCCAGACCCCGACCCTCGGTCGAGGAAGTACTCGACTCCATCCCCGATTGGGTTCTCTACGTGGATGGATCCTCTACCGAGGAGGGAAGCGAAGCTGGCCTGATCATCCGAGGCCCGGACGAGGCAGAGATGGAATACTCTTTGAAGCTCGGGTTCAAAGCGTCGAACAACGCCGTGGAATATGAAGCTTTGTTGGAAGGATTGTGAATCGCCTCGAGGGTGAGGCTGAAGACGATCCAAATTCGCAACGATTCTACTCTGGTCGTCGGCCAAGTGACCGGGCGTTTTGAGGCCCGAGAACCGCTCATGGTGAAGTACCTTACGGAGGTAAAAAGTCTCCGCAAAAACTTCGATGAAGTCCAAGTGGAACAGATTCCCCGAAACCTAAACATCCAAGCCGACGCTTTGAGCAAACTAGCCTCTTCCTATATGGCCAACCATAAGAGGAATATCCTCTTCGAAGTCTTGCCACAGCCTAGCATGGAAGACAGAGAGGTAACGCTCCAAGTATACTCGACTCAGGAGGAAGGCCAAGATTGGAGGAAGCCCCTTGTGGAGTTCCTAAAAGACGGTACACTCCTGGAAGACTGATGGGAAGCATGCCGCCTTTGAGCAAAAGCCCGGCATTTTATCTGGAGTAATGGAAACCTTTACAAGAAGTCGTACGCACAGCCTCTGCTCCGATGCGTCGATCCTCACGAAGCCGACTACATTCTATGAGCGAAGGAGTTGGTAGAGCACATCAGGGGGCCCGCACCTTGGTCCAGAAGACCCTGCTCTAAGGATATTATTGGCCGAAGTTACACCAAGATGCTGAGAAGCTGGTTAGAAGATGCAAAAGCTGCCAACTCCACGGCGGCATACCCCATCTTCCTGTTACTGAGCTAACGACCTTCAGTCCCCCTTGGCCGTTTGCATAATGGGGAATGGACATAGTTAGCCAACTCCCCACCGGCATGGGCGGACACAAGTACATCCTCGTCGCGGTAGACTACTTCACGAAGTGGGTCGAGGCCGTCCCCATCCGGATGCCACCACTACTATAAAGTTCCTGCAGAACAACATAATTACTTGTTTCGGGATCTTGAGGTGTATAGTTACCAATCACAGAACCAACTTCGAAAATAATAAAGTCAAAGAGTTCTGCAGCGACTACCACATTCTAATGAAGTTTGCCGCGGTCGCACATCCTCAATGTAACGGGCAGACCGGGATAGCTAACAGAGGTGTCATCCGAGGTCTCCGAGCTCGTTTGGAAGGAAGACAGGGCGGCTGGGTCGATGAACTACCACGAGTACTGTGGGCATTCCGCACATCGAAGAAGACATCCACGGGAGAAACCCCTTTCAACCTCTGCTATGGTACCAAAGCAATGGTCTCGGCAGAGATCGGATTACCCAATTACCGAGTCGAACAGTTTGACGATGAAGCTAACACCTCGTCGCTAAGGAGAAACTTGGTCGTCTTATTGGAAAAATATGATCGGGCGCAAATCCGAGCGGCCGCCTATCAACAGCAAACCGCTCGCTACTGCAACGCACGAGTAAAACATCGCGCCTTCAAGTCGGGAGATTTGATCTTACAAAGGAACGAGTTCGTAGATCAAGGCCGGCTACACAAGTTCTCCCCCAAGTGGGACAACCCTTTCCTCGTCACAGAGGTGTTGTCCGGTAAGGCATATCGCTTGTAAGACGCTGGGGGTCGTAGGTTTCTTCGGCCCTACAACGCCGAGAAGCTCAAATTGTACAAATGAATATGTTTCTTCTTTTCGAAGCGATATAATTTTTTCCTATTATTATTAAGTCTCCTGAATTAGAAGAGACTTCTTCTATATATTTTCTTCTTCCTCGGTTCCGAGATCCCTAGATTCGTTTTGAGAAAATATGTAAAAAGTGCTAAGAGACAAAAGAAGACAAAACACATCAGAAAAGAAGAATTTTATTTATTAAGAGGTATTATAGGCTCCTCAGCTTTACAAAAAAAAATTAATTACAGCAAAGGGGGCCAGGGATTGAGGAAGTATTGTTGATGATAGTCCGACGAAATCTCCGTCAGCCGAGCCCTAGGTTCCTCGGCTACCTCAGAAGCGCCACCCGCCGAACAAAAATCAACGATCAGCCTCTTCTAAAAACACTCTAGAAGGAGGCTCACTGATCGGTCCCGCCTGCTTTTCGAGATCAGGCCGAGATGGTAAAGCGAGTGCAACTTCTCGATCGCCTCGTCCCTCAACTGCGGAGACAAGGCATTGTGCAGACCCGGGGATCTCCTCCAGATCGCATAAATAAGCACTTGGTGGAGTGGAGATCGCTGGGGAAGAAGGCGTCCGAAGTGGCCCTCCACGCGGTCTATCACCGCATCGTACGTCTGTTCGGATCGTTCGAGATTGTAAAGGTACATATCGTCCCGAGAAATTATCTCGCTGATAAGCACACACGGACGCCCGACCATCTTCAGAAACATAAGGCTAAAAAGGAACCGACACGCCTTCGCTATTTATAGCCTCAACAAAAATCTTCCAACGGACGAAATTTATGCGCGCAGCGACGCGAATCGCGGGATATTTTCAAATTCCCAATACAGCGCTGCTACGTGGCAACCATGCAGATCCTCACAAACCCCTAAGCGGTCAATGGAAGATTGAACAACGCGAATCTCGGAGTATCACACCCAACCGGCTCGCTTCTGCCATATGTCATCCGCGACGGTCACTCTTCCTGATTTTACGGGTCATGGAAAATTGAACGACGCCCCACGAAGGCGAAGGGAAGTCTAAAAAGCCCTCATCTCGGGGCCACTGAGCAGGTTCCCTGCCCGGTCCATCCCTGGCGGGTAGATTCCTACCCATCTACGCCAAGGATCAAAGCCCTCATCTCGAGGCCACCGAGCAGCTTCCTTGCCTGGTCCATCCCTAGCGAGTAGATTCCTACCCATTTACGCTAAGGATCGAAGCCCTCATAACAAGGCCGCCGAGCAGCTTCCCTGCCCGGTCTTTCCCTGGCGGGTAGATTCCTACCCATCTACGCCAAGGATCAAAGCCCTCATCACGAGGCCACCGAGCAGCTTCCCTGCCCGGTTTATCCCTGGTGGGTAGATTCCTACCCATCTACGCCAAGGATCAAAGCCCTCATCTCGAGGCCACCGAGCATCTTCCCTGTCCGGTCCATCCCTAACGGGTAGATTCCTATCCATCTACGCTAAGGATCGAAGCCCTCATAATGAGGCCACCGAGCAGCTTCCCTTTCTGGTCCATCCCTAGCGGGTAGATTCCTACCTATCTATGCTAAGGATCAAAGCCCTCATAATGAGGCCACCGAGCAGCTTTCCTTCCCGGTCCATCCCTGACGGGTAGATTCCTCCCCATCTACGCCAAGGATCAAAGCCCTCATCTTGAGGCTACCGAGCAGCTTCCCTGCCCGGTCCATCCCTAGCAGGTAGATTCCTATCCATCTACGGTAAGGATCGAAACCCTCATAATGAGATCACCGAGCAGCTTCCCTGCCTGGTCCATCCATAGCGGGTAGATTCCTACCCATCTACACTAAGGATCGAATCCCTGATAATGAGGCCACCGAACATCTTCCCTGCCCGGTCCATCCCTGGAGGGTAGATTCCTACCCATCTACGCCAAGGATCAAAGCCCTCATCACGAGGCCACCGAGCAGCTTCCATGCCTGGTCCATCCCTGGCAGGTAGATTCCTACCCATCTACGCCAAGGATCAAGGCCCTCATCATGAGGTCACCGAACAACTTCCCTACCCGGTCCATCCCTAGCGGGTAGATTCCTACCCATCTACGCTAAGGATCTAAAGACCTCCTAAAGAGGCCACCTTGCAGGTTACTCTCCGACAGGTTGATTCCTACCCTACAAAGAAGCGTGGTCGTCAACCCGGATCTGAGAGTGGACTAGTACCGACCTTCCAACACTTGGATATCTGTTGATTCATCCTAAATGAACGATCGCCACCTCGACTCCGGGGAGTGGAAGGGCACCAATGGAAGGGCACCGACTTTCCTACACCTGGCAGTCAATCGACTTACACTCGACGCGCGATTTTCATCTAAAAGGCCGGTCATCGACCTACGGCCTAACACTTGATTCAACAAAAAGACTGGTAAGCTGAAGTACTTACGCAGAAAACACATAGTCATGCAGAGAAAAATAAGCTCAGCTTTATTTATATTCCAGAAATTTTTACAAGGTACTCTGGGCTCCTCAGCCTTACAAAAAGGTACCCGGAGGCTTACAAAATTTGACAAAAAAAACAAAAAACAAAAAACGCACAAGGCAAAAGGCCCATGTTGCGGGCTCCGCCCGGGTCTCGCCTTGCTCGACACCATCCTTAGGTGCCGAGGCTTCTACCTCTGCAACCTCCTCTCCCCCGATGGTCGCCCCAACGCCAACCACTTGCGGCGTATCCACCGAGAAAAGGACTCTAGCGCGAAGTTCACCGTCGGCAAACTCCGGCATCAACGCCTTGACGACATCAAGAGCCTCGTGCCAAATGATGGCCGAGGCTTCGACGATGTCGGCGTAAAACTGGTCTGACACCTTATACTTCTCCACCGAGTTCGAGGCTTGGATCTCGGCAATCTTCGCCGCCTTAAGCTCCGCCTCAGCCTCCCTCTTGCTGGCATCCCTCGATTTCTTCATTGTGGCATAACGCTTGACCAACTCCTCCAACTTAGCCTAACGGCTTGGTTGGACACACTCAGAAGTCATTGGGACTCCTGGCGCTTGGAGACCGTTAACGTCTAGGCGGCCAACCGGGTTTCGAAGGTGGTTGTCTTCTCCTTCTCCTGCTGCAGCTCAAGGCGCAGACCCTCCTCCCGCGAAGACGATTCCCCGCCTTTTTCCATGGCCGGGACAATCTCCCCGGATTCCATATTTACGATGAGGGCGCGGTGTTGGAGAACCTGAAGAAAGCAGCAGAAGCTGTTAGAAACATTTAAATTAAGAAAGAGCACTTAACGGAATCCTTAAAGGAAACGGATACAGACCTGAACTGCCTCCTGAGAGATGGCAGCCACTTGGGCATTCAGGGTCCCCCGGCCGATTGCTCCATGTCGGAGAGCAAGCTGTCGGCAATGGAAAGCCCCGAGGGGACCATAAAGCAGATGTCCCCCTCCTGCACGGAAATCCCCTCAGGAATCTCAGTGGACGACAAGCAGGAGATCGTCTTTTTCCTCTTGAGGGGAACCTCGACACTCTCCTCCTCCTCCCCTCGCCAAGGGAGACGGGTCTCGCGCATGCTTCTGGCTGCCCCCACAGTGGTCATCAGGGGATTAGGGCATGGAGGAAGGCCTCGCCGGTGAAGATGGTCTCGAGGCTGAGCTCGGGCCGGCTCGGGACAAACTCACGCCCCCGGCCTTCTTCTTGGACGTAGCGGCTATGGAAGCTAAGATCATGGATCGGTCCATTTGTCTTGCGAAAGAAGAATACAAAAAAGAGTTAGTGATGCTAGAAGGGCAAAAGAAATCATTCAAATCTAAACAGATCATCCAAAGACCTAACTTACCCATGAAGCGAGCGGGGCTGAGCCTGGCCCAGCTAAGAACCTGCTCGGAAAGAAGGACGTCGGCCCGCTGGATCGGCTCCGACATGGATACCGCCCTCGCCTCAGGCGAGGATGACTGCTTCGCCCTCGGGCAGTCGATCCTATGCCACTGTGTAGGCACGGGCCAACTTTCACCCTCGGGTGGCCCGACGAATACAAACTTCTCCTTCCATTCATGAATGGAAGAAGGAACGACTACCACACCCGACCCGGCCACCCCGCCCTTGTGTTTTTGAAGGAAAAATACACTCAGCTCGGCTCGTTCTTGCTAGTGTCGGGGTGATTCTTATAGCAGAGAAAGAAAGTAAGAAGGGTCAAGCTGAAGGGGATGCCCTCAAGTTTCAACCGGACCAGAAACCCGAG
Source organism: Agapanthus africanus (assembly GCA_030015575.1). Lineage (NCBI taxonomy): Eukaryota > Viridiplantae > Streptophyta > Magnoliopsida > Asparagales > Amaryllidaceae > Agapanthus > Agapanthus africanus. Next base: position 127,093,863 of record JASDDO010000014.1, on the reverse strand, counting down.
GAGGATTCTCCACGAGTTTGGCACTAGGTTGCCCGGGAAGAGATGGAAGCAACAAAGTACCCCACATACCTCGGTTGGAAAGGGTGTTAGTTATATGTATGCCCTAGAGGCCATTACTGTACATACGATGTATATTGTAGTGGATACTTGGACATATATAGGATGACTTTCTTGCTCGACATGATAGTATGCTATCTGGTTGCTCTTTATCTTAACATGTACGATGATTGTCTCTATGTTACATGTTGATAAAGCCTTTAGGATGAGTACTTGACTACCAGGATTATGATGCAGATCATACTAGTGGGGACATAGTAGTCGCTAAGTACATCCTTCAAATGTTCCTAGTCGTAGGTGTATCGAGACAGGGTATCGATATATCAGAGTAGACTAGCGTATAGCTTCTCGACCCATGTAGATGGGCAATGGATGATCCTATATCCATTGGTGTTTGACATCTGATATAGTATACGGGTGCTCAGTGGAGATTGGGTACACTGAACGGACTCGCCGAGAACTCCCAGATGGTATTATACCTAACGTCAGATGGCAGTTCTCTGGTGACACTGGTACAGATTAGTCTGTAGACCCGAGATTATCATAGAGTATTGTGTGGTTCCCACTGTGCTTTGATTTCCACCTTACCATGTTCAAGAGAACGTGCAAAACGGTGGCTTTTGGGTACACTCCCGAGTCATATGGAGGCAATGAGCGATAGGAGGGGTTTCGTCTCTCCCAGTATTGGGAGTTGATGTTGCGCTATGCTTGATTGGCTATAACAGGAAGTCCTTGGCCAAGGCTGCTTCAGAGATATACCGGTAAGTGTTATCAGTAGTTTCTCGACCCGTTATGAGCCTCATATCGACACGACTTATCGAGTTACTGGGATTTGACGTTTACCATCCCTAGACGAGATATGCGACATATCAGACGAAGAGACCGGACTGTACGGTAGTGTTACTGATTGGATTCACAGGAGTGTGAGTAGGCTTGCTTGTTGATATTTTGATCGCTCAATATCCGGATGGCCGTTACGTTTAGCAGACCGTTTGCGGTTTGTGGGTGTTTGATATGATCATCACCTACTGCCGGCGTATTGACGAGTCATTAGAGTCTTACACAGGGGTTTCCTGGCTCAAGAGAAACGGAGTAGGAGCACATATGTGATATGTGCGGGACCGAGATTGATACGATATGAGATATCGTATTTTATTCTCGCGAAATGTGACATTGGTCGGGTATATGTGATATAGCCGAGTTATCGGATCAAGTGTTGATTCGATAAGTTGTTGCACAAGATATTAGTCGGTTATAGCCGGATTATTAAATCAAGAGTTGATATAATAATTTAATGTATAATTATATATTAGATATATTAACTAGTATTAGCTCATTTAAGATTTCTTTTCTCACTAGATTGTGCACATTGTATATATGTGATATATGCAAGTATACATGTTTGTGGCATGCTTGATGATACATACAAGATGGGTGTATGAGACTTAAAACCATATTAAGGTTAAATTAGGGTTTATTTATTTCTCAAAGAATAACAAGAGAGAGAGACTTGGTCAATGTTGTCAAGCTTTCATGAAGCTTGTAGAAATATTGACAAAATCCACTCTTTTGCCATTCTTTAAGATATTACTTAACCCAACCCTTAACCTTATAGCTTGGTTAATTCTCTACATGAGTTAAGCATGAGGACTTAACTCACCCATGGTTACATAATTCATTTGGATAAGTTATTCTCATATGATGAGTTTATCTTCTTCTTCTTTTTCCTCCTCCTAAAAAGCTTTCTAGCTCTAATGGAGGTATGAGATAAAATGTGAGAAAATCAATTCTAAAGTGAGCCCACTTCCTACTTCATCATCCTTTACTATTTGCTATTTAGTATAGGGTGTTCTCTTCACAATGTTCTTGACCTAGTGAAGAAATAGCTTGGTTTAGTGTCTCCTCGACGTAGATCATCTTCGGCCTCGAAGACATCGAAGCAAGCATGTTCGTTTCTTCATCGGAGCCTCTCTTGAGTCCGGAGTTCACGATCGCAGTGAAGGGACTACTACACGGAGCTATTGAAGTGAAGGATCGGTCTACAAAGGTTGTATTCCTTGCTCACTTCTTATTGCAAAGTGTTTGCATATGTTTTCCGTCGATTTCTAGTTAACGATTCTAAGTTAGGGTTAGCCAGAATGGCAAATTTTTGAATTTGGCATCGACGATACCTCCCGAAACCTTGCTGCCGTCTTAGGTAACCCAGCAAAAGGCAGGCGCATTCCCACTCGGAATGCATCCAAATACAGGGTAATTCTTCCCATGCACCTGGTCCGCCTGTTCCCCCTCTTTAGCCAAACAGAGCGAATAGTTAGAGGGGACATAGAAATGAGCCCGAATCTCAGCAAGCCCGCCCACATCCCTCAAAACGGAGGGCGCATCGCAGGCGTTCCCAATGTGCACCTTAGAGGCCCTTGTCACCGCCAGACGGCTAGCGACGCGAGTATCCCTGGCTCTTTGGGGCGAGCCTGACACAGAGGAAGCAATAAGAGAACCCTCTTGGCTGTCAGCAACCAAAGAGACAGAAGATTCTCTAGACTCGGCTCCAATAACTGGAACCTCATCGCCCGACTCAACCCTAGTTACTTCTACAGACTCTTCAGAAGAAGATATCTAACCTGATTCAAAGGGATTGGTTCTCTGAGGAAAAAGCATAAGAGATCCGGTCTAATGGAGGGAGCGCCGAGCAATCTTCGACAACGAAGGGAATTATGACGAAAAGTGTTGGCCCTAGGGGTCCCTTTCTATTTATACACTGCAGAAACGGAATCCAACGGCCCAGATCAATTCCCACCAAAACGAAGCATCGCGTCTGCCAGCCGTTGAGTCTCCACGTGTCGAACGACCATTGGGAACGTCCATTCGATCGCAGGCGACAACGACTATAGGGTGTTTTTCGTCACCCCATTAAGATGGGAATACACGCGCGCTGGTCAGGCGCATTACAGATTCCTCCTGCCTAGGGTAGGCAGGGGTTTATTGATTGTGGGGATCCGAATCTCTGGCAGCCGCGGAATAAGCTGCCGTTAATTACTCCTCTCCTTTGCAGCGAGGGAACCTCCGATTAACGGGTTAAACCGGTCATGCGAACTCAATGTGCAATGTTGTGTTTTAAAGGGGTTTTGGATATGTTGGGGGATCCGCATAGTTTTTACGGGGGTCCCGCTACCCGGATAGCGGGCTGGGGGTCAAGGGGGCCAGCAGCCCCCTTGCGGGGTGCGGGGCAGCGCCCCGTTAGAAACTTTTTTCTAACGGGGAAGTGTTTTGATGTGGAGTGCATTAAAAAAGATAGGGGAGGAGCATCTTAAAGACGCGTGCGTAGCACGTGGGCATATGGTGCCCACAGGCACGTGCCTGGCGCATGAGCGCTTGGCGCTCGCCGGTCACATGCGCAACATGCGACCGTGAGGCGCCCGCGGGTCACGTGTGCTGCACGCGACCACTGGGCGCTGAGCGGGTCGCGTGGGGTGCACGTGGGTGCTTAGCGCCTGCGGGTCACGTACGCTGCACGCGACCGCTGGGCGCTGAGCGGGTCGCGTGGGGCGCACATGGGCGCTTAGCGCCTGCGGGTCACATGGCGCACACGTGACCATTGGGCGCCTTAGCGCCCTGGGGTCACGTGGCGCACATGTGACCATTGGGCGCCTTAGCGCCCCGGGGTCACGTGGCGCACACGTGACCGATGGGCGCCTTAGCACCCAGAATCACGTGGCGCACACGTGACCATTAGGCGCCTTAGCGCCCCGGGGTCACGTGGCGCACACGTGACCACGGGAAACACCCGCGGGAAAGCGGCCTAGCCTCTAGGTTGGGAAGTTGAACTCCTAAGGTTTTTTTTTGGAGTTGAACTCCTAACAGAAACTAATTTATGGAATTAAAATCCAACAGATCTAGAAAGGAGTTAAACTTCTAGGAATCTTTGGCTCTTCTTTTGAGCTTTGGATCTGTCCAAAGTTAGATTTTTGGAGATAGGTCTCCTTTTTCCTTCTCTTGATCGGAGATATTTTGGAGAAAAGGGGGTGAGACTTAAAAATCTCCCCTTTTCGAGATCTAATTGGAGATCCAAGCCCCCCTTCGTGGGTTTTGTGGTGAAAAACTATTTATTTTTTAGAAAGGAAGAGTTAAACTCTTGATTTAATTCAAAAGAAGGGAGAGGATTTTAGACCCTTGAGAAAGGGGAAGGAGGCACAAACCCTAGTTTTGGGGGAGAATGAAAAAGTGTATTTTTTTATTCATCATCATGTTGCCTCTTATAGGCTTACACATTTACATGTAGCCCATTGGGCTTTACAAAATGGCATTTTGCCCATCCCATGCCTCATGTGCATTTCTTTTGCACATAAGGCATGCGCTTTACAAAAATTTGGCTTTATGCCCATTTTACTTACATTCATGCATCAAAATTATTTATCACATGATGATTTTTTTTGGCATGGAGGAGGGGCCGGCCGCTTCATGTTTGGACTCGACTTGGGCATGGGCCCACTTGATCTGGGCTTGGGCCCACTTGGCTTGGGGTTGACCATGACTTTGACTTGGTCAACCGGGGTGCAATTTTCGACCCCAACAAAGTGCCCCCATCAATAAATGCACACCACATATGTGGGTCGTGTGCATGAAATTGATGGATCTTCTTTCACGTGGAGGCGATTTGCTTTGGTTCCCACTATTTGGGATGCACTGTCCTTTTAACGATATGGACGGTCGACGCTTGACGCGTCTCTGAGACGGACTGTCTGTGGCAGACGTTTCCCTGGCCCGGAGTGATTTGGCAGACGTGCCCCCCGGCACGGAGTGTCGCTGGTCGAAATTTCCCCGAGGCGGAGTATTTGTAGTCGACGTGCCCCCGGCACGGAGTGTCTGCTTGACGTTTCCCCGAGGCGGAGTGTTGGCTGGTCGACATTTCCCCAAGGCGGAGTGTCTGCTTGACGTCCCCCGTTATGGAGTGTCGCTGTTGGACGTTTCCCCGGTACGGAGTGTCGCTGGTCGACGTTTTCCCGAAGCGGAGTGTCTGTTTGACGTTTCCCCATTATGGAGTGTCGCTGGTTGACGTGTCCCCGGCACGGAGTGTCTGCTTGACGTTTCCCCAGCACGGAGTGTCGCTGTTGGACGTTTCCCTAATACGGAGTGTCTTTGGTTGACGTGTCTCCGGTACGGAGTGTTTGCTAGTTGACGTATCCTCAGTATGGAGTGCCTGCTTGACGTTTCCCCGGCACAGAGTGTCGCTGTTGGACGTTTCCCCGAGGCGGAATGTCGCTGGTTGACATGTCTCCGGCACAAAGTGTCTGCTTGACGTTTCCCCGTTACGGAGTGTCGCTGTTGGACGTTTCCCCGGTATGGAGTGTCGCTGGTCGACGTTTCCCCAAAGCGGAGTGTCTGTTTAACGTTTCCCCATTACGGAGTGTGGCTGGTTGACGTGTCCCCGGCACGGAGTGTCTGCTTGACGTTTCCCCGGCACGGAGTGTCGCTGTTGGACGTTTCCCCGGTACGGAGTGTCGCTGGTCGACGTGTCCCCAGTACGGAGTGTCTGCTGGTTGACGTTTCCCCAGTACGGAGTGTCTGCTTGACGTTTCCCCAGTACGGAGTGTCGCTGTTGGATGTTTCCCCGAGGCGGAGCGTCTGCTTGACGTTTCCCCGGCACGGAGTGTCGCTGGTCGACGTGTCCGCGGTACAGAGTGTCTGCTGGTTGACGTGTCCCCGGTATGGAGTGTCTGCTTGACGTTTCCCCGGCACGGAGTGTCTGCTTGACGTTTCCCGGCACGGAGTGTCGCCGTTGGACGTTTCCCCGAGGCGGAGTGTCGCTGGTTGACGTGTCCCCGGCACGGAGTGTCTTCTTGACGTGTCCCCGGTATGGAGTGTCTGCTTGACATTTCCCCGGCACGGAGTGTCGCTGTTGGACGTTTCCCCGAGGCAGAGTGCCTGTAGTCGACGTGCCCCCGGTACGGAGTGTCTGCTTGACGTTTCCCCATTACGGAGTGTCGACTGTTTGACGCAGGGGTCGATATTGGAATTGGTTGGTTTAATTTGTGTTGAGATTAGCATCGCTACACTGGAATATGGTACCAGGAGCGAATCATCATTTGCCTTTGAGAGGATTTGGGGATTGGTTTTTTGTCGGCATCTGCATTGCTGCACTGGAATAATGCCAGGAGCAACTCATCATTTGCCCCGGGAGGATTTGGGAATTGGTTTTTTTTAGGTCGGCATCAGCACCGCTACAATGGAATATGGTATCATGAGCGAATCATCATTTGCCTTTCCTTGTTGGGAAGCGATGGCTTAGAAGACAGGTTTAGATCCCTATCACCTAAGGCTTTTCAATTTTATGGGCCATAAGGATCCCATAAAAGCATTTTCTCCCTACGGGTTATAAGGATCCCGTAGGTGTATTTTCTCCTTAGGAGTCGTGGGGACTCCCAAGTGTGTTGCTCCTTTGTGAGTCGTAAGGATCTTACGCGGGAATTTTCTTCTCACAAAGTCGAGAGGACTTTGCGAGTGCATTTTATCTCTTTTTCACGAGTTTGCATCCTTTCGGGTTTTCACAAATTCGCCGGCAGTCCTGCTATTTTTACTCATGGAGCCCTTTTGGGTTTTCATCCGTGCCCATTTTGCTTATGGACATACCCTTTTTTTCACCGTCGGTCGGACTTTGAATGTGGTCTCGCCGGTAGGACTTGGGAGAGATTGGGATCGTTTTACACCCGTGGATTGTATACGGTTTTGTAGGATGTATGATCCAGACCGTAGGGCCGGAAAAATTTCGGGACTTTGTTGGCGTCTGCACCGCTGCACTGGAATATGGTATCAGGAACGACTTATCATTCGCCGTTTTGGAATTTGGTTGGCGTCTGCATCGCTATATTGGAATATGGTACCAGGAGGGACTCATCATTCGCCGTTTTTTTTACCGTGATTGCTCTACCATTTCAGATTTTCTTATCGCGTAGGTTGCGATTGCCCTATCATTTCGGCTATTTATTCGCGGTTGCCCCGTCATTTCGGCTTTATTTTCATTTTTATTTTTACTCGCTGATTTTTATGGCGAGTTGCCTCATCATTTCGGCTTTTTATTTATATACATATATTTACATTTATATATATTTTTTATTTACACATTTTTACATCCCCAGTTTAACGACTTAGAGGTCGATTATTCCCAATTTAATGACGTGGTGGTCGACGGTTCCCAGTTTAAAGACTAAGAGGTCTATCATTCCCAGTTTAACGACATGGTGGTCAGTTTTTGGAGCTTGGGCTTGATTTTGCAGGAACCACGGGCTCCTTGGGCTTAATTACATGAGCGAGCTCTTCATCATTTGGATTAAGCCGGTGTTGGATGGCAACAACCGCATCATTGTCATGGCTATGAGGCGTAGGAGGACTTGTTCCTCCGAGCTCCATTATATAAGCCATATGGATTGTATGCCCGTCTATTGCTTCTTCATTAGCAATGTGGCTCGCTTGGCTCTTAACTTGTTGCCTTGGTCCGCTCTTTTTAGAGAAAGGCAGGTGTCTGAGAGAATCAGGTCCCTAAAGGACTTCGGTCTCCATTTGTATGAAATTGGCGGTCGCAGCTTGATTGTTTGTTAACACGCCAAGGGACAACGACATTTCTCCCGCCTTGTATTGTTTCTCGACCCAATCCTTGAAGATGCAACATTCTTCAATAGTGTGTCCCAGCACTCGGTGGTAGGGGAAAAAGTTGGGATGATCAGTCATGTTCGCTCCACTTAGCCTTTTTGGTTCTGGTAGCCGCAAGTCATTCTTCAGAGCATCTTTGAAAATTTTATGGACCTTGTCCCTTCGGAAAGAGTAGACCTTATTTCTTCTTTCCTCCAAAGTTGGCTCTCGAGATTTGTTAGTCTTTGCTCCGTCCGCTCTCTTCTTATCCAGAGAATCGGTGCTGTTGGAGCTTTCGCTTTTCCGGTTGTCGTCCCTCTGATGTCTCGGTCTGTTTGTGAATTGGAGATTCTGAGTGGACTCGGGTTTTGAGCGTTCCAACATTTGAACTCTCTTGGTCAGCTCTTTGAATGTTTTGAAGCCTGTGGTGTACAGGAAAGGTTTCATCCAGTCGTTCAGATTTTCTATAAGAAGACTGACGGATCGGTCTTGCTCCAACGGCGGTTCGCATTTGATAGAGAGATTGCGCCATCGGACTATAAAATCCGTGTTGCTTTCGTTGTTCTTTGGATCGGTCCTTACAAGGTCAACAATGGTGATTTTATCGCTGACACTCATGAACCTTTGCTTGAACATGGATTCTATTTGACTGAACGTCGTGATCGAGTCATCCGGTATGCTTGCATACCAATCGAAAGTAACATCGGTCAAACTATTGAAAAACTGGCGGAGAAGGAGCGCATCATTGCCCCCAGTGTTCGCACATGATGCTTTAAATTGGGCAATGTGCCGGTTCGCATTTCCCGTTCCATCGAACCTTTCAAATTTGGGGACGACATAGCCAGTAGAAAACTTAACAAGATCGTACCGAGCAGGGTATGGTCTCCCGCTGCTACTGACCTCATTTTGCTCTCCGGCTTCGGCTACTAATGTTTTGACTTTGTTGGCAACCAAATCCATGATTTGATCTTGAGTTAGCGGGTTGCTGTCATCAGTAGCCAAGATATTTTCCGAGATAGGATGCGACTGACTTTCATGCGGTCTGCCCACCTTTGGATTTGAGGGAATAGGCGTCGGCTGTCTCAGGACACTGTTTCCCGGTTCATGAGTAGAACCATACGCTTGATTGGGCGGCTGAGAGGCACCTTGGGCTGTGAGTCGTAAGACGACGTTTGTCAAGTTGTCAATTTTTGAGTAGAGCTTGGCCATTTCTTTGTCTCTACTTCTGAGCTGCTTTCGGAGCTCCTGGAGAAGTTGCTGCTCTGCGGTCTTAGGATGGAAAGTTAGTTCATCTTCGCTTTCCGAGCCCGACTCCTCATGAACCGAGGGCTCTCCCTACTTATCAGCTTCACTGGAAGGGTCTTCATTACCTTCCAGAGGAGACTGTTTTTGGAATGTGGTAGCCATATTCATACCGGATTGAATTTGAGATGTAGTGGCCCCATCCTTGTTCTTGCATATGGGAGGAGAGATTGATCCTACCGGGCATGCCAGAATCTGTAGGGTGTTTTTCGTCACCCCATTGAGATGGGAATACGCGCGCGCTGGTCAGGCGTATTACAGATTCCTCCTGCCTAGGGTAGGCTGGGGTTTATTGATTATGGAGATCTGAATCTCCGGCAGCCGCAGACTAAGCTGCCGTTAATTACCCCTCGTCTTTGGAGCGAGGGAACCTCTGATTAACGGGTTAAACCGGTCATGCGAACTCAATGTGCAATGTTGTGTTTTGAAGGGGTTTTGGATATGTCGAGGCCCTGCAGAGTTTCTACGGGGGTCCCGCTACCCGGATAGCGGGCCCGGGGTCAAGGGGGCCAGCAGCTCCCTTGCGGGGTGCGGAGCAGCGCCCCGTTAAAAAATTTTTTCTAACAGGGAAGTGTTTTGATGTGGAGTGCATTAAAAAAAGATTGGGGAGGAGCGTCTTAAAGACGCGTGCGTGGCACGTGGGCGTATGGTGCCTACAGGCACGTGTCAGGCACGTGTTAGGTGCGTGAGCGCTTGGCGCCCGCCGGTCACGTACGCAGCACGCAACCGTGAGGCGACCGCGGGTCACATGCGCTGCACGCGACCACTGGGCGCTGAGCGGGTCGCGTGGGGCGCACGTGGGCGCTTAGCGCCCGCGGGTCACGTGCGTTACACGCGACCGCTGGGCGCTGAGCGGGTCGCGTGGGGCACACAAAGGGCGCTGAGCGCTCGCAGGTTACGTGGCGCACACGTGACCGATGGGTGCCTTAGCGCCCGGGGTCACGTGGCGCACACGTGACCAATGGGCGCCTTAGCGTCCGGGATCACGTAGCGCACATGTGACCATTGGGCGCCTTAGCGCCCCGGGGTCACGTGGCGCACACGTGACCGATGGGCGCCTTAGCCCTCGAGGTCACATGGCGCACACGTGACCATGGGAAACACCCGTGGGAAAGGGGCCTAACCCCTAGGTTGGGGAGTTGAACTTTCAAGGGTTTTTTTTGGAGTTGAACTCCTAACAGAAACTAATTTATGGAGTTAAACTCCAACAGATCTAGAAAGGAGTTAAACTCCTAGGAATTTTTGGCTCTTCTTTTGAGCTTTGAATCTGTCCAAAGTTAGATTTTTAGAGATGGGTCTCCCTCTTCCTTCTCTTGATCGGCGGGATCTTGGAGAAAAGGGGGTAGGACTTAAATGTCTCCCCTTTTCGAGATCTGATTGGATCCGAGCCCCCCTTCCTGGGTTTTGTGGTGAAAAACTATTTATTTTTGAGAAAGAAAAAGTTAAACTCTTGATTTAATTCAAAAGAAGGGAGAGGGTTTTAGAACCTTAAGAAAGGGGAAAGATGCACAAACCCTAGTTTTGGAGGAGAATGAAAAGGTGTATTTTTTTTTATTCATCATCATGTTGTCTCTTATAGGTTTACATATTTACATGTAGCTCCTTGGGCTTTACAAAATGACATTTTGCCCATCCCATGCCTCATGTGCATTTCTTTTGCACATAAGCTATGGGCTTTATAAAAATTTGGCTTTATACCCATTTTACTTACATTCATGAATCAAAATTATTTATCACATGATGATTTTTTTTGGTATGGAGGAGGGGCCGGCCGCTTCATGTTCAGACTCGATTTGGGCATGTGCCCACTTGATCTGGGCTTGGGCCCACTTGGCTTGGGGTTGATCATGACTTTGACTTGGTCAACCGGGGTGCAATTTTTGACCCCAACAGCGACAGCCTGTCGCGTCCGCCAATCCGCTTCAAACGCGTGGCCTGCGACCGAACAGACGAATGAGCGAATCAGCGCCCCCTCTTTAATGCGCGATCATTTCGCTGATTCGCTGATATCATCGGAGATACGTGCGAAGATCCAAGCACTGGGGGATACGCCGCGTGGGTCCTGAAATCTGAACGACGCAACTGCCCAACACCATGACATCCCGGAAATTCTGCACCGAGGATTCCCGACAACAGACTGAGCAAGACAAACTAAGCATGCCACTCTCGACCCGACCCATAAATAGGCCGTAACGAGAGTGGGGGGCTAATGATGATGCTCATAAGTGAGAATTCCTCAGAGCACGACACGTGGCGAATGACGCGTCACCCGTGACAGCTCACTAGATTCCTGGGGAGCTACCGAGGCAAAATCAGTGTGAAGTACTGATGACCTTTCTCGGTTCGTCTCCGAGCTTACATTCCGCCTCTTATCCAAGAGCGACCTAGCCGCCAAACTAACGCTCATCCTCCTGTGCTTGTCTCCGTGCTATTGCGGAGCTGAGCTTCCTCGGTTTCCCGGCTCGTCTCCGAGCGTCACGCCGAGCTAAGCCTCCCAAGCTTTCCCGGACAAATGAGAACGCGAGGCTCTAGCGCTTCTGCAACGGCTCCGCATATCTCGCCAAAGCGAGATATCCGTCTCCCCACGTCCCGCGTCCCGCGCTGGCGCATCCCCCTATTAATGGGCTTATCCCGCTATTAATAGGGGGATCCCGTCATTCACGCTGGTGTAACGTCAAGTGCGTAACCGAAGACGAAGACCTCGCGCCTGCTCGCTCCATGCGACCACTATAAAAACCTCTCTATCAGACGACTCAGGTAAACCAATCTTAATCCAATAAGCCGCTACTTTGCTCATTTTTCTCGGCTAACTTGATCGTCGGAGGGTCCTACGGTGGTCACCCACCCCGGGACTTCTTTACAGATAGCTCGGCTTCACCCCAGAATCAACCCATTGAGATTCACACGCCCAATAAGACAACCTTCAAACAAAATCTCAGCCGTTCAACAGCGTTCGCTACAGATCGACGGAGAACAACATCTGAAAGAGATCCGACCTCCATCATTATCATAAAACCTTTTTGTACAATTTTAAACAAAGGCATTCCAACATCTTAGCTTGGCCCATATCCTGATTTGAGATTCTTAGGTTGGGTCAATTTCAATATGGAACAGTAGAAATTAAGACCTAACTGTTTTGTGTGATCACGCACGTGATTATATTTAGAAATTATTGTACAGTATGATAGAGATTATCATTGCTATTCCCGAGATATTTTTTTATTTGATTTTCATTTTAAGAGCCGGGGTGATTATTGGGGTTGGGGGTGATGGGCCCCACTCACCCAGCAATTGAATGAACCGATTCTCCACCAACAAAATGAACAATTGGAAGGCCGGACACTGGTGCTTGCTTTCGCAGATAATGAGCTGTGGAGCTTAACCCTATTTTGCTCCTAATAAAATGTTGTTCTCTTAAAAAAATTATTTATTTTGAATAGTTCCAAATATAAGGAGCTTATTGTGACTCTTGACAAGGGCAACTCATTTTTTTAGGTTAAGAAGATCTACTGACCATCGATGATAAGATAAGATTCAGGGCTAGGACTAGGTTTAGGGTTTAGGTAATGTTGGATTCTTTTTCCCAATTATTAATGTTATGTTGATGAATGCTGATTTTTAAAAACTTACCTTGCATAGGATCTTGAGACCAAATCTTGTCTAGGTTTTTAAATAATGCGGTATTTACACACAACTTAACCAAGCAAGAAGGATTTTCTAATTTTACTAAACCTCCCCCTAAGCTTATAAGAATGTATATTAATTTGAACTTATTCAATCTTCCACACCATCTTTGATACTAATTTTTTCCAGAAAAAAGGAAAAAGATAAAAAGTTAAACAGTCGCTGCTACGACGGTAAAAGGAAAAACAAGAGAATGTGTCCTGGGGTTTTATTGGGATGGGACCATCATGAGACTGAACTATCAAGAACAGTAAATTTGCTGTGGTGACCGCAGCCTCACTAAAATTATAAGAAACTTTGATCTCTCTGGAAGACTATACTTGTCTTTCTTAAAGCATACCATGTGCTATTTTTAATCTTAGGCATATTGCTTCTTGTTCAACTTTCATATTTCAAACAATTTTTTGGTGTGAGACTATTCGTTTACATATAATGTCTTTTAGCTATATTTTAATGGTAAACGAGTTTGAGAACGATTTAAAAATTCATTCAGAAAGCATAACTGATGGAGGGCTTGATCTTCTTCAGATGCTGTCCTCCGTCGGTCTGTCACGAGCGTTGCTGAACGGTTGAGATTGGATTCGGAGGTTGCCTCATTGAGTGTGTGGATCTCAATGGGTTGAGTTTGGAAGCCAAGCTACCTGCAAAGAAGTCCCAAGGTGGGTGACCACCGTAGGACCTTCCGACGATCAAGTTAGCCGAGTAATTTGAGCAGAGTAGCGGCTTATTGGGTTCAAGTTGCCTTACCTGAGTCGTCTAAGAGAGGGGTTTTATAGTGGTCACATGGAGCGACCAGGCACGAGATCTTTGCCTTCGGTTACACCGCTGACGTTATGCGTGCGTGAACGACAGGATCCCTTCATTAATGACGAGATACGTTCATTAATGGGGGGACGTGCCAGCGTGGGATGCGGGAAGTGGGGCGGCGGTTATCTCGCTTTGGCAAGATACGCAGAGCCGTTGTGGAGGCGCTAGGGCTCTGCAATCTCGATTGATCGGGAAGGCCGAAGAAGCTCGGCACATCAGGGGCTCGGAGACGAGCAGGAGGCCGAGGAAGCTCGGCATGCATGGATCTCGGAGACGAGCGGGAGGCCAAGGAAGCTCGGCATGCATGGATCTCGGAGACGAGCGGGAGGCACGAGAGATAGCTCGAAGGCGAGCGAGGAGACCGAGGAAGCTCAGAGACGAGCAGTTGGTAGTCTCCTAAATGAAGGTGGAATGTCTTTAGGAGGGTCTCCCGAAAGGTCGGGTACGTCCCTCGAGAAGGAGACCCGGGGAATGTCCCTGATGCGGCTCATTTATTCCACCCCCGTAGAGTCCGAGACACGTCATCTGCCACGTGTCGTAATCCGAGGAGACAACACTTATGAGCATCATCATTAGCCCCCCACTCCTGTCCCGACCTATCCAAGGGTCGGGTCAAGAGTGGTCTGCTCGGTCTTTATTCTGCTCGATTTGGCACCAAGGAATCGTCATGCGGATCGCCCAGAAATGACATGGCGTTTGGTGGTTACGTCGTTTCGATCCTTAGGCCTACATGTCACCCCGTCGTTCGCCTGATTCTTCACGCGTATCCACGACGGCGTCAGGGGGGCAATGAAATGATTGCGTTTTAAAGAGGGTGCGGTGTTTCGCTCGTTCGTCTGTTGGGCTGCAGGCTACGTGTCCGACGCGGGTTGGAGGACACGACAGGCTGTCGCCGTCACTGGCAAACGAAGGGGCGTCCCCAATGGCTGATCGCCACATAGAGCTTTGACGACTGGCAGGTGCGACGCTTTGATTTGGCGGGAATTGATCTGGGCCGTCGGATGTTTTCTGTGGAGTGTATAAATAGGAGGGGACCCCCCAGGGCCAACACTTCCACCATAATTCATCCCCGTTGTCGAAAATTGCCCGGCGCTCCTTCCTTTTAGATCGGATCATCCGCGCTTTTTCCTCGGCCGGCCCATTCCTTTGAATCAGGTTAGATGTCTTCATCCGAGGAGTCTGTAGATATAGTTAGGGTAGAGTCGGGCGATGAGGTTCCAGTTGTTGGAGCTGAGTCCAGAAGGTCTTCCTCATCTTCGACTTCAGATAACCAAGAGGGTTCGTCTTCTGCCGTGTCGTCGGGCTCGGCCCCTAGATCCAGGACTTCCCGTGTCGTTCGCCGTCGGGTGGCGACAAGGGCACCTAAGGCGCGCATCGGGAATGCCTGCGATGCACCATCTTTTTTGAGGAATGTGGACGAGCTTGCCAAGATTCGGGCTCGATTCCATATTCCCTCCGACTATTCGCTTCGCTTAGCTAGAGAGGGTGAAGGGGCGGACCAGGTGTAGGACAAGAAGATTATCCTGTATTTGGAAGCATTCCAGGCCGGAATGCGTCTGCCTTTTCCAGCCGAGGTATGTGGGGTGCTTCGCTACTTCCATCTTGCCCCGGGCCAGCTAGCACCGAACTCGTGGAGAATCCTTCTCGGGTTTCTGGTCCAGTTGAAACTTGAAAATATCCCCTTCAGTTTGACCCTCCTCGTTTCCTTCCTCTGTTATAAGAATCACCCTGGCACCAGCAAGGATGAGCCGAGCCGGGTGTACTTTTTCTTCAAAAAACATAGGGAGGGGTGGCCGGGTCGGGTGTGGTAGCCCTCCCTTCTTCCATCCATGAATGGAAGGAGAAGTTCGTTTTCGTCGGGCCATCCGAGGGCGAGGATTAACCCGTGCCTACACAGTGGCACAGGGCTGACTGCCCGAGGGCGAAACAGTCATCTTTACCTGAGGAAAGGGTGGTGTCTTTGTGGGAGCCGATCCAACGGGCCGACGTCCTGCTTTCTGAGCAGGCCCTGAGCTGGGCTGGGCTCAGCCCTGTGCGCTTTCTGGGTAAGTTAGGGCCGTAGACGATCTGTTTAGACTTTGATGATTTTTTTTTGCTCTTTTCAGCATCACTAACTCTCTTTGTGTATTCCCCCTTTTTGCAGAGCAAATGGACCAATCCAAGTTCTTAGCTGCCATGGCCACGAAGGCCCAAAAGAAGACCGGGGGCGGAAGCTCGTCCCGACCGGGTCCGAGCTCGGTCCCGAGGCCTGCCCCGCGGAGCAAGCCTTCAGCTGCATCACCCCGAGTCCCCGAATAGTGCCGCGGGGGAGGGGGAAGGGGGCCAGAAGCACGCGCGGGATCCGACGCCCCGGGCGAGGGAGGATGAAGAGGAGGAGGCCGAGCCCACCGACGCCCCCTAAAGAAGCACAAAAGGATGGTTTCTCGGGCGACTCTTTGTATCGGTATCCCAATGCAGGAACGGGACTTCTGCTTCGAGGTACCCTTGGGGCTCTCCGTCGCTGACAGCTTGCTCTTTGACATGGAGCAAGCAGCTGGGGGCAAGATTCCCCGGGGGACCCTGAAGGCCCAGGTGGCTGCCATGGCTCAGGAGGCAGTTTAGGTCGGTATCCGTTCCACTTTAAGAATCTTCTTAAGCAATTTTTTAACTCAGTTTGGATGTTTCTAACTCTTTTTGCTGCTTTTCCTCAGGTCTTCCACCACTGCACCCTCATTGTAAATATGGAATCCGAGGAGATTGCCCTAGCCATGAGGAAGGCGGGTGATGGAGACCTGGATCTCTTTAAGATGTTGTCCTCCGTCGATCTGTTGCGAGCGCTGATGAAGGGTTGAGATTGACGTTGATGCTTATCTTCTTGAGCGTGTGGATCTTAATGGGTTGATTTTAGAGGTGGAGCCGAGCTACCTGCAAAGAAGTCCCGGGATGGTTGTATCACCGTGGACCCTCCGACGATCAAGTTAGCCGAGAAATTTGAGCAAAGTAGCGGCTTGTTGGATTGAAATTGCTTACCTGAGTTGTCTGAAGGAGGGGGTTTTATAGTGGTCACTTGGAGCGAGATGGCGTGAGATCTTCGCCATCGGTTACGCCCCTGACGTTACGCATGTGTGAATGATGGGATCCCCCCATTAATGACGAGATACGCTCGTTAATGGAGGGGATACGGCGGCGTGGAACGCAGGATGTTGGGTGGCGGATATCTCGCTTCTGGCGAGATACACGGATCCGTGGCGGAGGCGCTTGGGCTCTGCGTCCTTGGTTGCTCGGCAGAACCGGGGAGGCTTAGCTCTGCGGGATGCTCGGAAGCGAGCGGGAGGTTGAGGAAGCTCGGTTCCGTGATAGCTCGGAGGCGAGCTGGGAGTGCTGAGGAACCCCAGCGTCCAGGAGGCCATCGAAGGTCGGGTCAGTGCTCGGGGAGAAGGCCTGGGGAATGCCCTCAATGTACCACATTTGCTCCTGTCCCATGAGCTCTGGGACACGTCATCTGCCACGTGTCATGATCCGGGGAATTCCCACTTATGAGTATCATCATTAGCCCCCTACTCTCGTCCCGGCCTATTTATAGGTCGAGTCGAGAGTGGTCTGATCGGTTTTCTGGGCGTAGACTATTGCCTAAACTATATCGGCACAGATCTCCAGGGCGACTCGGTGAAGGGCGGTTGCGTCGTTCGGATTTACGAGCCCGCGTGGCGTATCTTGGACGCTTGGATCTCTGCGCGCATCTCTGGTGACGTCCGCGGATCAGGAGAAAGGATCGTGCATTAAAGAGGGGGCGCCGATTCGCTTGTACGTCCGTTGAGGTGCAGGCCACGCGTTGGCAGCGGGTTGGCGGACGCGACAGGCTGTTACTATTGCCTACGATCGAAGGGTCATCCCCAATGATCGTTCACACGTGGAGACTCTACGGCTGGCAGGTGCGAAGCTTCATTTTGGCGAGAATTAATTTGGACTGTTGAATGCATTTCCTGAAGGGTATAAATAGGAGGGGACCCCCTATAGGGCCAACACTTCCTTCATAATTTCACTTCGTTGCCGAAGATTGCCCGGTGCTCCTACCTTTTGGATCGGATCGTCCATGTTTATTCCTCGGCCAGCCCCTTCTTTTGAATCAGGTTAGATGTCTCCATCTGAAGAGTCTGTAGTGGTAATTAGGGTAGAGTCAGATGGTGAGGTTCCGAGAGTCAGGGCCACCCGCGTCGCTCGTCGCCAGGCTACGGCAAGAGCCACTAAGGTGCGTATCGGGAACGCCCACGATGCGCCCTCCGTCTTGAGGGATGTAGGCAAGCTTGCCGAGATTCGGGCTCATTTCCATATCCCCTCCAACTATTCGCTCCGTTTAGCCAGGGAGGGAGAACGGGCGGATCAGGTGCAAGGCAAGGAGATTGCTCTGTACTTGGAAGCTTTCCGGGCAGGAATGCGTCTGCCTTTCTCAACCGAAGTATGCAGGGTGCTTCGTTGTTTCCAACTTGCCCTGGGCCAGCTAGCGCCGAACTCGTGGAGACTCCTCCTCAGGTTCCTGGTCCGGTTGAAACTTGAAAATATCCCTTTCAGTTTGACCCTCCTAGTCTCCTTCCTTTATTATAAGAATCATCCTGGCACCAGCAAGGATGAGCCGAGCAGGGTGTATTTTTCCGTCAAAAAAACGCAAGGGTGGGATGGCTGGGTTGGGGGTAGTAGTCGTCCCTTTCTCCATTCATGACTGGAAGGAGAAATATATATTCGTTGGTCCACCCGAGGGTGATGATTGGCTTGTTCCTACACAGTGGCACAGGGGCTGACCGCCCGAGGGCGAGGCAGTCGCCCTCACCCGAGGCGAGGGCGGTATCTATATGGGAGTCGATCCAGCGGGCCGACGTTTTGCTTTTTTAGCAGGCCCCGAGCTGGGTTGGGCTCAGCCCAGCGCTTTCTAGGTAAGTTAGGGCCATCTTGGACGATCTATTTAGATTTTGATGAATTTTCTTTGCCCTTTTGAACGTTACTAATTCTCTTTCTGTATTCTCCTTTCTGCAGAGCAAATGGACCGATTAAAATTCTTAGCCGCCATAGCCATGAAGGCCGGAAAGAAGACCAGTGGCGCTAGCTTGTCCTGACCTGGTTCGAGCTCGGCCCCAAAGCCAACTGCACCGGCGAAGCCTTTCGCTGCGCCCCGAGCCCCAAAAATCAGCCGCGGGGAGAGCCAGAAGCACGCTCTGGAACCAGAGCCCCGGGCGAGAGGGGTAGAGGATGAAGCCGGCTTTACCGAGGTCCCCCTCAAGAGGCACAAAAGGACGGTCTCTCGCTCTTCATCCTCCGGGATCCCCGTGCAAGAGGGGGACGTCTGTTTTGAGGTGCCTTCGGGGCTTTCCGTTGACGATTGCCTGCTTTAGGACATGGAACTATCGGATGGGTGCAAAATTTCTCGGGGAACCCTAAAGGCCCAAGTGGTCTCCATTGCTCAGGAGGCGGTCCAGGTCGGTATCTGTTTTCCTTTAAGGATTTTGTTTAGTATTTTTCCACGGATCAAACATTTTAACCCCCTTTTGTTACTTTCCTCAGGTCCTCCAACACTGCGCCCTCATCATCAACATGGAGTCCGAAGAGATTGCCCCGACCATGAGGAAGGCGGGCGAATCGTCCTCACGAGAGGAGGACCTGCGCATGGAGATGCAGCAGGCAAGAGAGAGGATATCCAACCTCGAAACCCGGGTGGCCGCTGAGGAGTTAACGAACTCCAAGTGTAAGGAGTCCGTCCAACTTCTGAGTGAATCCAACAAGGCCATCCAGGCTAGGTTAGAGGAGGCTAAGGTGCTCAACGTCACGATGAAGAAGTCGCGGGATGCCTGTAAGGGGGACACCCAGGCGGCGCTTGAAGCAGTGAAACTTGCCGATCTCCAGGCAAAGAAGTCCGTGGAGAGGTATAAGGCGTCGGACCAGTTTTACACCGACCTCGCCGATGCCTCGGCCATTGTTTGGCACCAGGCCCTCGATGCTGTCAAGGCATTGATGCCGGGGTTTGCTGACGGTAAGCTTTGGCTCCAGTATCCTCTCCCCGAGGATGCACCGTAGGGAGAGACTGCCGGGAGTGCCGCCGGGAGAGAGGCTTCCGGTGGAAGTATCGACCAAGAGGTCGCCATTTCGGTCCCCGATGTAGGTGTCGAGCAGGGCGAGATCCTCCCCGGTCTTGAGGCCTGAGTTTTCCTGCCTTTTTCCTTTACTTTTTTCAAATTTTGTAGGCCTCCGGGCACCCTTGTACGGCTGAGGAGCCCAGAATACCTTGTAACGACTCTCAAAACATAAATAAAACTGGGTTTATTTTCCTCTGCATGGCAATGTGTTTCTTGCGTGAGTACTTAAGCTTGTTGGTCTTTTCCTCGATGCAAATGTTAGGCTGTAGGTCAATGACCGGCCTTTTAGACGATGACCGCGTATCGAGTGTAAGCCAATAAATCTCCAAGTGCAGGAAGGTCTGTGCCCTCCCCCAAAGTCAAGGCGGCGATCGTTCACTTAGAATACGTCGGGAGGTCCCTCGGTGTAGGGAGGTTGGTATCTGCCCCTTCCTTAGCGTCGGACCGACGACCGCGTCTCTTATCGCGAGTTAGATAATAGCCATGTCAGAATTAGTTGGCGTAGACTGGTTCCTCCGTGATGTAGTTCCTAGACCTTCGTCTTGAGATGGTGGGAATTTATCACTCGGATTGACTAAGCAGGGAAGCTGCTCGGTAGCCTCTTAATGAGGGCTTCAGATCTTTGGCGTAGGTGGGTAAGAAGTTACCCGGTAAGGATGGACCGAGCAGGGAAGTTGCTCAATGGCCACTTGGTGAGGGCTTCGACCCTTAGCGTATGTGGGTAAGAAGTTACCCGCTAAGGATGGATCGGGCATGGAAGCTGCTCGATGGCTTCTTGGTAAGGGCTTCGATCCTTAGTGTAGGTGGGTAAGAAGTTACCCGCTAAGGATGGACCAAGCAGGGGAGCTGCTCGGTGGCCTCTTGGTGAGGGATTCGATCCTTAGCGTAGATGGGTAAGAAGTTACCCGCTAAGTGTAATAACCCTAAATTTCCTGTACAACTTTCTGTACAATTTTTTTTAAAAAAAATACAGAAAGGGGTATTTTTGCCTGAGCACAACTTATAAGTTTGTTTTGCTTTTTAATAGCAAGAAGGAGCTTGTAGCTCATTGGTAATACCTTGCACTGCTGGACCAAGCCACCAGAGTTCAAATCCCATACCATACATTATTTTTAATATTATTTTCCTTTTAAAATTTTAGAAGTTCAAGAGTCTACACGTGCTAAACCCATAAAACCCCACTACACTAAATAAATAAATTGGACCAGAGGGATAATGAAGCGACGGGGGACACTCCGGGCACCGGACTCGGCTGAATCGGCCGGCGACTCGGCCGACTCGCCGGCTGGACTCGGCCGGACCGCCGAGTCCCCAACATGAAAAAGTTGCCTCTTGGAATCCCCTGCACCCCTGTACACTTTAAATGTGCAGACCAGTACCAGAACTCCTTTAAAACCCTAATTACTCTATTTTAATACATTTTATTACATTTTTTTTTCAATTAAACCTTTCACCTACCCTAAACCCTAGCCTTACCCTACAAATACAACCCCTAAACACCCCCCTCACTCCAAAATTCTGATCAGAACTCTTAAGAAATCTCTAGAAATTTTAGTGTACTTTTGGAGTTAGCGAAGGGCGAAACTCCGATGATTTTCCGACGACGATCCTAGGAGCTCCCGGCAACGAAACGACGCACCGAAACTTACGTTCACTTCCTCTTCCTCATCCCTAACATCTAAGCCAGTAAGTCCCACCTCCCTCTTCTCTATTCTTTTTCTAAAAACTCATATTACTAAAACCCGACGGAATCGGAGTTAATCCGATTTCCGATTCGGTTCTTCCTAAAAATCCAATATTTTCTTAAATACAAACATACCAAACCCTTACATGTTGACTATTAATCATTAACAAATATGTTAAGCAAGTTTCATGGCAATATATTTTATTTTGTAACTTTTACCGCTCTTTTTCACTAAAATACCATGTAGTTTAATTTCTACTTTAAAACATCATTAAATTTGCTATACCTTTAGATAGATCACGAGGTAATGACCTACCTCCTCACAATACTCATATGCAATATAGCACAATACTTTCGAAAACATAGAATACGGGAAAACGAAACTTTATATATAAATACCATTAACTATTAAAACCGTTTTCTATAAGAATTCATATTTTTATAAATCTTTGCAAAGCGCTGCTACAACCCATTTTGGGGAACCCGACTGGGATGGTGCGGATTATCGCACATCCCTAGGCTTAGTAGTGCGAGATGCAGACCTCTGCAAAGAGCATTCGATCTCGAGAGATTTAAAATACAAATATCTTAAGAAAATGAGATTTCTAGAAATATAATATATATTAAAATTATTTTTATATAAATATATATGTGTGTTTGTGTGTGTGTATCATTAAAATATCTATTTTGTGATAATATAAATATTCCAACCTTTTTCTAAAATCACAAGAATCACTTTACATTAAAATACTATGAATTCCATACAAGTTCAATGTTACAATTAAATACCATGTATTATGAAAAATAGGTTATTTTCACTAGAAATATCACAAATATAAAATCTACATCTATGACAACTCTAAAGACGATAATTTGTTTATTAGAGTGGGAATTAAAAAAAATATGAATTTACTTGGGGTGTATTTTGAAAATTATACAAAATTATTTTTACATAAAACCCCTCAAGTTTTATAAATTACAATAAGGACCCTAGTAAATATAGGTTTAAGCGGGACCAATCACTTGAGCCTCAGGGAGCCAGAGAAGTGGGTGCTTGCCTATTTAAGGTAGACAACTTAACAACGGTGTTATCAACACGGTAATCGTCTTTGAAAAAAACACAAATCTTGCCGCCTATGTGCAGCGGTTACTGTTCCCGCCAAAAATTTCTGCGCAAAAGAGCCCAAGGTATCAAATGGCAGCGATACGCTTAAGGAAATGCGAACCAGTATCTTCCGGCCTGTATTTTGATAAACTCCCGAAGGGGGAACAGATAAATTCTGATGATATTGGAAGCATCTCTAAAAACCCTTCGATTTGATATATTATGGGCTTCATAATTCATCCGGAATCAAAAGTTATGAGCAAATATGCTGTGCACTGTTCCCTGATTAAAAATCAGGAATTACCTCAATGAGGTATCACGTGCTCACACGTGACCAATGGTCACGTGTTGACACGTGATAGTTAAAACAGAAATAAAAATAACGGCTGAAGAAGAACCTAATTGGGGGTCACGTGACAATTAAAACAGAAATAAAATAACAAATGTCTGAAGAAAATACCTCAATGAGGTATCACGTGCTCACACGTGACCAATGGTCACGTGTTGACACGTGATGGTTAAAACTGAAGCATAAAAAAACACTGAGAAAAGAACTAATTGGGGGTCACGTGCTCCCACGTGACCAAGGGTCACGTGCCAGCACGTGACAGGCTTTGAAAGCCTTACAGTTTAATAGAATTAAAATTCTAAATTTCTCTAAATCTTTCCAAATAGAATTAAAATTCTAAATTTCTCTAAATCTTTCTAAATCTTTCCAAATGGAAAAAGATTATGGGGACCGTTGGATTAAAGATCCAAGGGTGATTAAAAATCACCAATTTATGGAAAGATTTGATACAAGGAAAGATTTCCCCTGTCTCACCAGAAATAACAAACAGAATATCTTTGGATTTAAAATCCAACGGCGAATAAAATTCACTGAATGATCTAAAGGATCATGTTAAATATGAAAACAAATCAAATCT
Organism: Agapanthus africanus; assembly: GCA_030015575.1. NCBI lineage: Eukaryota > Viridiplantae > Streptophyta > Magnoliopsida > Asparagales > Amaryllidaceae > Agapanthus > Agapanthus africanus. Next base: position 127,070,577 of record JASDDO010000014.1, on the reverse strand, counting down.
TTCAATGAAAAATTTATTAAACAAATTGATTCTTTTCCTTCTCCTATAAATAGGAGCCAAGAAAAGAAGAGAAGAGACCTTTTTTTTGGAGAGAAAAACAGAGAGAGGAGAATTTAATTCTCAAGAGGGAAGAAAAGAAAAGAGAATTTAATTCTCAACAAAGAAAATCCTAGGTGAGAAAAGGGACAAAGATCAACTTCAAAAAGAGAATTTAATTCTCAAAATTTAAGAGTTTAACTCTTCTGCAAATAAAGAACTTAGTTCTTCTTCTGGTTGAAGATCTGTACAGAACACATCTCCCCATAGGATGAGAATTTAATTCTCATCAGGTCGAGATCCTGCCATGCAGATTCTAAACTTAGAAGGGGAATTGAGTTTTGAGAATTTAATTCTCCCAAACTCACAGGAATTTAATTCCTCCTAAAATGAAATTAGGGTTTAACCCTAATCAAGAATTTAATTCTTTTACATATCTGGGAATTTAATTCCTTTAAAAAGAAATCAGAGTTTTACCCTAAATAAGAATTTAATTCTTTCACAATAGAAATTTAATTCCTCCAAAACAAAATTAGGGTTTAACCCTACAGAGAATTTAATTCTTAAAATAAAGAGACTTGAAAGATCTCCATGCACATAAAGAATATTGGTCACGTGATGACACGTGACCCCAATCCGCAGTGATCAGAAAAGAAGGAATAAAACCAGGGTCACGTGTCCCCACGTGACCCCTAAAAAGATCCCCAAAAATAAAAAGGAAACAGCTTTGAGGCAATGCCTCACGTGCTCCCATGTGACTCCCAAAACGCAGAAAGAAAAAGCAAAGGGAATGAAAGCTTTGGGCGCTCTCACGTGTTATCACGTGACCCCTCAGCAAATGCTTTAACAATTGGCGCACAGATCCCCATCACGTGCCAACACGTGATGCTCTAAAATAAAAATAAAAGTGTTTAACACTTATTCGCAGATTTGAGGATAAAACAAAAGGAGATCTGGCTCCACATTTAGGGCGCCCTCACGTGTCCCCACGTGACCCCTAACAAATCCCTTTAATATCCAATGGATGGATGCCTATCACGTGCCCACACGTGATGGCCAGGAAATGAAAATTGTTTAACACTTAATTGCAGAACGAAGAAAAGGGATCTGGTCCCCCCTTTGGGCGCTCTCACGTGTCCACACGTGACCCCTCTGTCTTTAGTGTTTAACACTAATTTGGGAATTATATTTCCGGTGTTTAACACTGATTGTTTCTAGTGTTTAACACTAAATTAAAGATTATATTTCCAGTGTTTAGCACTGATTGTCTTTTAGTGTTTAACACTAATTTGAAAGTTTTATCTCCAGTGTTTAATACTGTTGTTCTCTAAGTGTTTAACACTACTTTTAGCCAAATTGGCTAATTTTCCAGAGGCAAAAGCCTCCCCTTCTACTAAATCTCAAAATTGAGTAAAACTCAGAGCTATAATGTTTAATGCTCAGTCAAAGACAAAAATGATATCAGAGCCTTCAAACTCTTGTTTAGCATTGCTAAGTGATGAAGGGTTGAACCCAGACAAATGTCTAATGGTCCAACAAAGGGCCAACATTTCAAACTTAATTGGACTTAGCCCAAATTGGCCATAAGTCCTCAATTCAGACTTAACTGAGCCAATGTGCTCATAATATAATTAATTGATCTTAGTTCCAAATTGGACTACAGATCACTTAATCCACTTTGGTTCGAGGGTACATCTCTTCACTCCTCTGATATTTGTTGTTGTAATCCTTCAACGTCTTCAGAGAGGTGACGGGTCCCGATAACCACGCACTTCACAGACTATGACGTCTCTAAACTGGACTGTGGGGTCCTTAAACTCATGGACTATGATGTCCTTAACCTTGACTGTGAGGTCTTTAAACTCACGGACTATGATGTCCTTAACCTTGACTGTGAGGTCTTTAAACTCACGGACTATGATGTCCTTAACCTGGACCACTATGTCCTTAAACTGGTATTGGACCACTACGTCCTTAAACTGGTCTTGGACCACCATGTCCCTAAACTGGAACAATAGAGCCCAAACGCTCTTTTGTCGGATTTAAACGATCCCATTAAGTTGATCTTAGTCTCAAACTGGACTAACGTATCCTTAACAAACGTTTAAGTTGATCTTAGCCTCAAATACGGCTAACGTATCCTTAAACCCTCAAACAGACTTTAGTCCCAAATTGGACTATAGATCTCCTAACCAACTTTGGTTCAAGGGTACATCTCTGAACTCCTCTGACATCTGTCGTTGTAATCCTTCAACGTTGTCAGAGAGGTGATGGGTCCCGACGGCCATACATTCAATGGACCACTATGTCCCTAAACTGGAACAATAAAGCCCCTAAACGCTCTTTTGTTGGATCTAAACGATCCCGTTTTAGTTGATCTTAGCCTCAAATATGGCTAAAGTATCCTCAAACCAAAACCCCAAATCCAAATCTAAGAAAATACGGATTTGGACTAATCCACGTCCTACGGGCGACGACGTAAATTAGTCTCCGTATACAATCCACGGGCAACTACAAATAAAACAAACACCCACGACACGAAGTGAAATTCTGGAGAAGGAGAAAGTTGTTACCGCGATGCGGTAGCGTAATTAACTGCAGGGGCTTGCGCCTACAGGGTAGAGCGTCCCCACAATCAAAAACCCCTCGAGCGAGGGGGAATCTGACGAAGTCTGCTACATCGGCCGCATCCGTCTAAACCTCCGATACACGGTGCCATAAATCAACTTGGCATCTTCGGAGAAGTGGACGGATAAAACCAAATAGCATCTGCCCTGAATCTCAGGCAAGACGCCCATGTCTTGGCCGCCATTCGGAGGGGAACAGATTTTGGCACGCCCGGTGGGACCTTTTCCTCTTTCCACTCCACACTTCGTTTGTCGTCTTCGCGAACGAATCACGGTTTGTTAATGGTTGCCTTTGGGTTTCAAGTTACCAAGATTTGGTATTTTGCCTGGTGCAGAAATCAAGCATCAATGGCCTCCAACTGCTCGAGCTGCTCGAAATGCAAGTGCAACCGACGCTCCACCTCACCTGGAGGTGTAGCTTATAGGCCTCAAGCGGCCTCCATCCTTGCCATGCCGGTGGAACAAGTGACCCAGGCTACCACCGGTCTGTTTTTCGGGACCATGCTCATGCCTGCAAGCTTCACTATTCCAGTGCCCACACCAGAAGCGCACAAGAAGTCGGTCTTCGATCGGCTCACTGCTACAACGGCCCCTTTCAACGGGTCGTCCAATATCAAACCGGCAGCCTCTGTTTTTACCAGGCTAAACCTGAACTCTGATGGGCCCGCTAAGAAGCCCATAATACCTGAAGTGGCCATCCCAAAAAAGATAGCTGCTCCTAAAGTCGTCAAGGCGGCTTCTCCTCCCAGAGGGTCAGTTTTCGCGAGACTGACTGCTCCCATTCCCGCTCCTGCTCAGAAATCTGTTTTTGACCGGTTGGACGTAGCTTCTCAACGAACGTCAGTCTTCAGGAGGCTGACTCCGGCAGCAGCCCCTCACCTGAACAGGGGGCAAGACGAAGCCGTCGCTGCACCAATCCCAACAACCCGTCACGCCCGACGTCGCCACTGGCGCCGGATAAGGAAGACCGGGGGCAACTCCCCCTCTGGGCTAACCTCACCAGCTTCAACGGTGGAAGTTAATGCTGCTGTTCCAACTGGGAACAGTTTTGAGCTGCTGAACAGGGTACGCAAGAATTCACCAACTGCGGTGCTCAAAAGATCTCCTCCACCAGTAGAGACCATCGTAGAAGCAAAATCAGAAAAGCCGGAGCAGTCTCCACAACGGCTGTCTTCCAGGATCTACAAGACTTGGCGATGAGTCCGAGAATCGGTGATTGATCCGAATTTCTCTCACCAGCATAAGAAGTCGAAGGTCCGACATGAGGAAGACCGCCCCTTTAAGCAACAGAAGACGACGGCCACCTGGATGCCCAAAGCAACGGCCCCCTCAGCTACGACGGCCCACAGGAGAAGAAGGCCGGAGAAAGTCCCCATGCCTGCGGCGGATGTCAAAGGTAGTGAGACCAAACGCCCTAAGTCTGGGGGCATTGTGGTACACACCGTCTACATGGCGTCCGGGAAAGAGGATAGCCGTACATCTATAGGGCATAGACCGCTTACGCGATCGGTGACTAAAGCTCAGGAGCAGCAACAGAAGCTCCAAGGAATGATGAATGCGATGGCTGCACTCGCAGGGCCAAAAGGAAGCCCTGAAGCGTCCTTGGATCAACGCCAGGAGCAAGAAACCGACGCCGAATTTCTTCGGAGAATATTGGAAAAGAAGGACAAAGAGGTTGCGGAACAAGCAGCCAATATAAAATGAATGGCCCTTCTGTTTCAGGACATGGTTGGTATGATGATCCAGCAAGATCCCCCAGCCGAAGATCCTCCGATTGTCCTTGAAGATGACAGAGGAGAAACATCGAATCCACCACCGGCGCTGTCAACAGCCAAGGAGGAGACAATTTCTAAAGCTAACCTGGACGAATATATAGCTCAGCAGATATGGGTTCACCAGGAAACTGAGGCAGCTGGTCAAGTCGTTAAAATGGGGCGACCGTATCCGAGCTGGTATGATCAGATCAAGTACCCGCCGGGCTATACAATACCGAAATTCCATGTCTATAAGGGGACTGGCAATCCCCATCAACATGTCGCTCAGTTCAGGGCTCTTTGCGGTAATACTGGAGGTGATGATAAACTTCTACTTCGCCAGTTCGTCGGTAGTTTAGCAGACACAGCTTTTGAAAGGTACTCGGAACTTCCCGACGACTTTGTCAAGACACTCGCAGAGATGGAGTTTCTATTCACCCAGCGTTTCGCAAGCACCAGCGAGCGCACCCCGATCACGGCATTGATCAACACCAGAGTGAAGCCGGGAGAGACGTGGGTGCAATACACAATCTGGTGGCGGAACCTATGGTCGAGATGCGAACAACGCATAGAAGAAGCTCCTGCCGTGGGCATGTTCGTGGGTACTCTCGACCCTCAAGCGACCATCTCCCAATTCATGATGTTCTTCAAGTCGACCACCTTCCAGTCCTTGATTGACAAGCTGGCCCAAATGGACCAGATGGGCCATAGGCCTTCCTCTTCAAAGACAGAGCCTTGGAATGAAAAGGGCAAAGGGAAAGCAACCTTCGTTGCCAATACTCAGCAACGGCCGAGCAACTTAAAGCCGGTTGTTCGCCAAAACAACGTGCGTCCACGCCCATCCCTCGAGGAGAGACTAGGACGTCCTTACTCGTTTCCTCAGAATAAAACGAGGAGATTGTTCGAGCTGGTAGTGCGCAACGGTCTCATCAACCTGCCGAGTCCGAAACGTCCTTTGCAGCCAGGCGATGTCAACAATCCAAATTACTACCCTTACCACCAAGCGGTAAGCCATCCAATCGAAATTGCTTCGTCTTTAAGGGATGGATCGAAGATCAGTACCAACAAGGCAAGTTCGTATTATCCGAAAACTGGAAAGTGAACCCGCCACAACCTCACGCCCCTAAAAAAGTGGACCTGCAGGGGGCATCGTGCTCATTCATAAGGGAAGCCCCGTGGGAGGTCGCTCTTTCAACCAAAACTAAAAGAATGCTGAAGGATCTCCAAACGTGCCCGGCAATCAGGTGGAAAAATCCACTGGAACTCGAGATCATCGAGGGAATGCTGAAACCACGCCCAACTCCAAAAATGGGTGGTGATGGTCAGAGCGCTCACACCCAGCCGTCAAAGTCTTCGAAGAAGAAGAAGAAGACCAAAAAGCCCATGCAGCTTGGTGACAAGCGCACGGACCTGCAAAAACAGATTGACGCGTTGGAAGAATATAATCAGAAGGCGCGGACCCCAGTCACACTCCAAGAACTTCTCAGCCACGTCCTTGAGAATGGAGATGATGACAATGGAGAAGACTCGTCGGATGAATCTAAAGGTTATGTGGCAAGCTGCCATGTGATCTCTCACTCGTCAATAAATGACGAAGAAGCTCCTTACACAGAGAAGCTGGGGGCAGATCCTGAGCCAGAACTTCTAGGACCATCAGACGAAATGATTGATGCATTCCTGAACGAAGCCCGTCTTAAAAGCAAAGCTGATCGAGAGCGCGAGATGGCCATATTCGAGAAAGCCAAACGCCGGCGACTGGATAAAAGGGTCGAAACACTCACACCAAATCAAAGTACATCCGCTGCAAATCAAAGCAGGATCAAGATAAGGAAACGATTCGCCAAATCCATATCGATGGGGATGAGACTGCCCTCTTTCAGAGAAAATTCTCCCGGTGGTATACATCTTGATGAAACGGACGTACATCCTAACTTCTGCTTATATCATCAGAGGATCGCACATCCTACTGAAGACTGCAACTCCTTTAAGTGTTGGTGGCAAGGGTATGTCGTTCACAGGCAACACTTCAACAGGACAAAGCGTGAAGCTCGTAGACAGTGGAAAAATGCGACGAGTGAGCGTAAAAGAATTGCCGGCAATTGTCATAGGGTTGATCCCGAGGGATCGCGAGTTCTCACCTTCGGGAGCGACTCCGACGAAAAAGTAGCCCACAGTCCTCTCTTGAAGGAATCCATCTCTGAAACGAAAGAAAAGAAGAGCTGCGAGAACGTTCAGCTGCGCAATCGCACGCTACCTGAAAAGAGTCTCGGACCCGCAAACAAGGGATCGAACAAAAGGGATAAGGGGAATGGAAAAGCGACCTTCGTCGCCAACGCTCAACAACAGCCGAGTAACCCGAGACCGTTTTGTCGTCAAAACAACAAGCCGTGATACCTCAATGAGAAGTTGAAACGTCCTTACTCGTTTCCCAAAGATAAAACAAAGAGATTGTTCGAGCTAGCAGTGCGCAGCGGGCTCATCACTCTGCCAGATCCAAAATGTCCGTTGTAGCCAGATGACGTTAACAATCCTAACTATTGTCCCTACCACAGAGTAATGGGTCACCCGCTCGAAAATTGCTACGTCTTCAAAAACTGGGTTGAAGACCAATACCAACAGGGCAAGTTCGCGCTGCCCGAAAAATAGAAGGTGAACCCACCACAACCACATGCTCCGAAAAAGATGGACATGCCGGGGGCATCGTGCTCTTTCATAGAGAAAGCCCCATGGACCAAAAAGTCTGTAAACTAGAAACTCGCCTCAAATATGGCAACGATAGACCGAAACGTCGTTAAACTAACGATGGACCACTATGTCCTAAAACTGGCTGTAGACCGAAACGTCGTTAAACTAACAATGGACCACTATGTCCTAAAACTGGCTGATGACCGAAACGTCGTTAAACTACTACCAACCCGCGGCATCTTCAGGCTAACGTGGTAAAAAAAAATACGGTACGTCCATAAGCAAAATGGGCACGGATGAAAACCCGAAAGGGCGCCGTAAGTAAAAACAGCAGGACTGCCGGCGATGTTTGTGAAAACCCGAAAGGGCACAGACTCGTTAAAAAAAACGGTATGTCCATAAGCAAAATGGGCACGGATGAAAACCCGAAAGGGCTCCGTGAGTAAAAAAACAGCAGGGCTATCGGCGAGTCTTGTGAAAACTTGAAAGGGCACAACCTCATTAGAAAAAAGAATAAAAAGAATAAAAAAAAGACGGTATGTCCATAAGCAAAATGGGCACGGATGAAAACCCGAAAGGGCTCCGTGAGTAAAAACAGCAGGGGCTACCTGTGAGTGTTTGTGAAAACCTGAAAGGGCGCAACATCGTTAAAAGACACTTACAGGGTCCTCTCGACCTTGTAAGGAGAAACCACCTGCGTGAGATCCTTACGACTCACAAGGGAACAATACACTTAGGTATCCTCACGATTCCTAAGGAGAAATTACACTTGTGAGATCCTCACGACTCGTAAGGATAACTCTCTTATGAGACCCTCACGGCTCATAAGATTTGAAAGTCTTAAGTTACAGAAACCTGAACCTGTTCTTAAGCAACCCCCACAACCTTCGATACTGTCCTACAAGCAGCTCAATACTGACCCTTGTATACAATTCACGGACGCGAATAAACATTTCCCTAACCAAGTCCCACCCATGACTAGGGATATGTCCATGCGGTGAACAACCCTTGTAAGTCCTTTCGACTTATAAGGAGAAAACCCTTTAGTAAGATCCTTACTACTTACAGAGGAACATACACTTAGGAGTCCTCACGATTCCTAAGGAGAAAACATACCTACGAGATTCTCACGACTTGTAGGGAGGAATACCTTTGTGAGACCCTTACGGCTTGCGAAGTCAAAAGCCTTAGTTGACAGGACCCTAAACCTGTTTACTAAGCCACCTTTGTTCGACATCGACAGATGCAAATGATGTTTCGCTCCTGGCAATATCCCAGTTGTAGCGGTGCTGATGCCAAAGTCGGTGTCTAAATCCAAGCTCGCAGCGAAAAGCCAGCAAGCCACACATGCATACGAAACAGCCGAAATGATGGGGCAACTTGCGGCAAAATCAGCAAGTAAAAATGTATGCATGAAAAATAGCCAAAATGATTGGGCAACTTGCAATAAAAAGCAGCGAGTAAAAAATAAAATAAAAAGCCGAAATGATTGGACACCGCCAAAAAATAGCCGAAATGATGGGGCAATCGCGACCTTCGCGATATAAAAGCTGAAATGATAGAGTATCGCGGAAAAAGAAATAAAATAAAAATGAAATTTATGCCCTATAGATGATGTTACATCAATCCCTGGATACAATCAAGGGGCGCAAACAAAGAGGGAACCATACCTTCCCAACAGGCTCCACCAGAAAGCGAAGCCAAATCTCGACGGTTCATAGACAACCTAGAGACAATCTCAACATTTGTCGCAATATTGCAGACACAATGTCAGCAAATGAAGCACAGGAAGATCCCTAGCTTTAGGGTCTCGACGTCAACATCGACGACTTAGAGATCAACACCGGCGTTCTTCGTCCTTCCAACCTGATGCAGACGTGACGTCAACAACCGACCTCAGAGTCGCAACGAAACGGAGCCATGGCAAAGCCCCTAATTCCAAATCTCAATAGCCACATCTGCAGCCTGGAGACCAACAACATCATTCCAGCGGGACACGGATGTTACACCATCAAACGGAGTGACGGCGAAATCCCAGCTCCACCTCAGCATTCGTCTCGATACAGAAGATGAGATGTCAACGATGGCATTCCTTCACAGTCCAGCAGGATATAGATACAACGTCAACAAAAGACCTTACGGTCGAAACAAAGCGGAGCGACGGCAAAATCCCAGCTCCATCTCAGCATTCATCTCGATACAGCAGACGAGATGTCAACGACGACGTTCCTTCGCAGTCTAGCAGGATACGGATACAACGTCAACAAAAGACCTCACGGTCGAAACAAAGCGGAGCGACGGCAAAATCCCAGCTCCACCTCAGCATTCGTCTCAATACAACATACGCAGTCAAAGCAAACGATGCAAAGGCCAAATTCTTAGCTTCAGGGTCTTGACGGCAAGTCATATAAAGCCTGAAAGACATTCGGAGATCATCTCGCACCAGCGCGGAGTGGTCACCACCTCGACGATCGTCTCGATACAGCAGATAGAATGTCACCCCAGCGTTCTTCCCCCAGCAGGATTCGGACGCGCCAAAGCAAGTGAAGCAAAGGCCAAATTCCTAGCTTCAGGGTCTTGACGGCAAGTCATATAAAGCTTGAAAGACATTCGGAGATCATTTCGCACCAGCGTGGAGTGGTCACCACCTCGACGATCGTCTCGATACAGTAGATGGAATGTCACCCCAACGTTCTTCTCCCAGCAGGATTTAGACGCGCCAAAGCAAATGAAGCAAAAGGCTAAATTCCTAGCTTCAGGGTCTTGACGGCAAGTCATATAAAGCCTGAAAGACAATCGGAGATTATCTCGCACCAGCGCGGAGTGGTCACCACCTCGACGATCGTCTCGATACAGTAGATGAAATGTCACTACGGCGTCCTTCCTCCAACAGAATTCGGACACGCTAAAGCAAATGAAGCAAAAGGTAAAATTCCTAGCTTCAGGGTCTTGACGGCAAGTCATATAAAGCCTGAAAGACATTCGGAGATCATCTCGCACCAATGCGGAGTGGTCACCACCTCGACGTTCGTCTCGATACAGTAGACGCGATGTCACCCCAGCGTTCTTCCTCCAACAGGATTTGGACACACCAAAGCAAACGAAGCGAAGGCCAAATTCCTAGCTTCAGGGTCTTAACGGCAAGTCATATAAAGCCTGAAAGACAATCGGAGATCATCTCGAACCAGTGCGGAGTGGTCACCACCTCGACGTTCGTCTCGATACAGCAGACGCAACATCACCAAAAGGTGCCACGGCAAAATCCCTAGTTCCAAACCTCGACGGTTCACCAGCAACCTAGAGACAACCATGACATTCGTCTCGATACAGAGGACGCGATGCCAGCAAATGAAGCGAAAGCCAAATTCCTAGCTTTATGCGTCTTAACGACAAGTCATATAAAGCCTGAAAGACAATCGGAGATTATCTCGCACCAGTGCGGAGTGGTCACCACCTCGACGTTCGTCTCGATACAGCAGACGCAACATCACCAAAAGGAGCCATGGCAAAATCCCTAGTTCCAAACCTTGACGGTTCACCAGCAACCTAGAGACAACCACGGCATTCGTCTCAATACAGAGGACGCAATACCAGCAAATGAAGCAAAGGCCAAATTCCTAGCTTCAAGGTCTTAACGGCAAGTCATATAAAGCCTGAAAGACTATCGGAGATCATCCCACACCAGCGCGGAGTGGTTATGACTCATCGGGGCTCTCCAAAATGAGCCTAACCTCAAGTAAAAAGCGGCATGGCAAAATTCCTAACGCTTGCTCTTCCGACGGTCAAACTGCCTAGGAGGATTGCTTGAAGATGTCTTGTCCAGCCCCCGAAGGGATCAGAGACACGACATGTCGCAAGGCTACTCGAACAGCAAAACTGCCTATCGAGGGATACATCAGCCAACACGACGGTACGACGGCCAAAATCCTAGTACCAAAGACCCTAATGGACCTTTGTCTTAAAGAGCAGAGGTTAACTGTAACGTTAGGACATCCTTGCGAGATCTGCTCGATCCGTTTCGACTCATGAGGAAATTGATGTCTTTGCGAGAACTTCTCGATTCATCTCGACTCGTGAGGAAAAGCCTTAGGCAACGGGGATTGAAAAAACCTGTTTCCTAAGCACTGGGGCCCTGCAAGGCGATCCAAAACGGTCTCTTGCATACTATCCACGGGTCACACTCTCCAAAGTCGAATCTCGACAAGGAGCGAAACAACCGCTTACGGGTCCTCTCGACTCGTAAGAGGGAAAATTCTCTTATAAGATCCTTATGACTTATGAGAGAAAACACACTTAGGAGTCCTCACGACCCCTAAGGAGAAAATACACCTACGAGATCCTCTCGATCCGTAGGACGAAAAGTCTTTGTGAGACCCTCACGGCTCATAAAGTTGAAAAGTCTTAGGCTATAAGGACCCTAAACTTGTCTCCTAAGCCCTCAATTCGGTGGCCATGCATAACTTTGCACTACTTCATCCACGTACATACTTACGTGGGCAAAGTAGTGGGAGGCATTTGTTCCCGCCAAAAATTTCTGTGCAAAAGAGCCCAAGGTATCAAATGGGAGCGATACGCTTAAGGAAATGTGAACCAGTATCTTCCGGCCTGTATTTTAATAAACTCCTGAAGGGGGAACAGCTAAATTCTGATGATATTGGAAGCATCTCTAAAAACCCTTCGATTTGATATATTATGGGCTTCATAATTCATCCGGAATCAAAAGTTATGAGCAAATATGCTGTGCACTGTTCCCTGATTAAAAATCAGGAATTACCTCAATGAGGTATCACGTGCTCACACGTGACCAATGGTCACGTGTTGACATGTGATAGTTAAAACAGAAATAAAAATAACGGCTGAAGAAGAACCCAATTGGGGGTCACGTGCTCACACGTGACCAATGGTCACGTGACAATTAAAACAGAAATAAAATAACAAATGTCTCAAGAAAATACCTCAATGAGGTATCACGTGATCACACGTGACCAATGGTCACGTGCTGACACGAGATGGTTAAAACTGAAGTATAAATAAACGCTGAGAAAAGAACCAATTGGGGGTCACGTGCTCACACGTGACCAAGGGTCACGTGCCAGCACGTGACAGGCTTTGAAAGCCTTACAGTTTAATTGAATTAAAATTCTAAATTTCTCTAAAGCTTTCTAAATAGAATTAAAATTCTAAATTTCTCTAAATCTTTCTAAATCTTTCCAAATGGAAAAGGATTATGGGGACCGTTGGATTAAAGATCTAAGGGTGATTAAAAATCACCAATTTATAGAAAGATTTGATACAAGGAAAGATTTCCCCTATCTCACCAGAAATAACAAACATAATATCTTTGGATTTAAAATCCAACGGTGAATAAAATTCACTGAATGATTTAAACGATCATGTTAAATATGAAAACAAATCAAATCTTTCAATGAAAGATTTATTAAACAAATTGATTCTTTTCCTTCTCCTATAAATAGGAGCCAAGAAAAGAAGAGAAGGGACCTTTTTTTTAGAGAGAAAAACAGAGAGAGGAGAATTTAATTCTCAAGAGGGAAGAAAAGAAAGGAGAATTTAATTCTCAACAAAGAAAACCCTAGGTGAGAAAAGGGAAAAAGATCAACTTCAAAAAGAGAATTTAATTCTCAAAATTTAAGAGTTTAACTCTTCTGCAAATAAAGAACTTAGTTCTTCTTCTGGTTGAAGATCTGTACAGAACACATCTCCCCATAGGATGAGAATTTAATTCTCATCGGGTCGAGATCCTGCCATGCAGATCCTAAACTTAGAAGGGGAATTGAGTTTTGAGAATTTAATTCTCCCAAACTCACAGGAATTTAATTCCTCATAAAATGAAATTAGGGTTTAACCCTAATCAAGAATTTAATTCTTTTACATATCTGGGAATTTAATTCCTTTAAAAAGAAATCAGGGTTTTACCCTAAATAAGAATTTAATTCTTTCACAATAGAAATTTAATTCCTCCAAAACAAAATTAGGGTTTAACCCTACAGAGAATTTAATTCTTAAAATAAAGAGACTTGAAAGATCTCTATGCACATAAAGAATACTGGTCACGTGATGACACGTGACCCCAATCCGCAGTGATCAGAAAAGAAGGAATAAAACCAGGGTCACGTGTCCCTACGTGACACCTAAAAAGATCCCCAAAAATAAAAAGGAAACAGCTTTGAGGTAATGCCTCACGTGCTCCCACGTGACTCCCAAAACGCAGAAAGAAAAAGCAAAGGGAATGAAAGCTTTGGGCGCTCTCACGTGTTATCACGTGACCCCTCAGCAAATGCTTTAACAATTGGCGCACAGATCCCCATCACATGCTAACACGTGATGCTCTAAAATAAAAATAAAAGTGTTTAACACTTATTCGCAGATTTGAGGATAAAACAAAAGGAGATCTGGCTCCATATTTAGGGTGCCCTCACGTTTCCCCACGTGACCCCTAACAAATCCCTTTAATATCCAATGGATGGATGCCTATCACGTGCCCACACGTGATGACCAGGAAATGAAAAGTGTTTAACACTTAATTGCAGAACGAAGAAAAGGGATCTGGTCCCCCCTTTGGGCGCTCTCACGTGTCCACACGTGACCCCTCTGTCTTTAGTGTTTAACACTAATTTGGGAATTATATTTCCAGTGTTTAACACTAATTGTTTCTAGTGTTTAACACTAAATTAAAGATTATATTTCCAGTGTTTAGCACTGATTGTCTTTTAGTGTTTAACACTAATTTGAGAGTTCTATCTCCAGTGTTTAACACTGTTGTTCTCTAAGTGTTTAACACTACTTTTAGCCAAATTGGCTAATTTTCCAGAGGCAAAAGCCTCCCCTTCTACTGAATTTCAAAATTGAGTAAAACTCAGAGCTATAATGTTTAATGCTCAGTCAAAGACAAAAATGATATCAGAGCCCTCAAACTCTTGTTTAGCATTACTAATTGATGAAGGGTTGAACCCAGACAAATGTCTAATGGTCCAACAAAGGGCCAACATTTGAAACTTAATTAGACTTAGCCCAAATTGGCCATAAGTCCTCAATTCAGACTTAATTGAGCCAATGTGCTCATAATATAATTAATTGATCTTAGTTCCAAATTGGACTACAGATCACTTAATCCACTTTTGTTCGAGGGTATATCTCTCCACTCCTCTGATATTTGTCGTTGTAATCCTCGTCTTCAGAGAGGTGACGGGTCCCGATAACCACACACTTCACAGACTATGACGTCTCTAAACTGGACAGTGGGGTCCTTAAACTCACGGACTATGATGTCCTTAACCTTGACTGTGAGGTCTTTAAACTCACGGACTATGATGTCCTTAACCTTGACTGTGAGGTCTTTAAACTCACGGACTATGATGTCCTTAACCTGGACCACTATGTCCTTAAACTGGTATTGGACCACTACGTCCTTAAACTGGTCTTGGACCACCATGTCCCTAAACTGGAACAATAGAGCCCAAACGCTCTTTTGTCGGATCTAAACGATCCCGTTAAGTTGATCTTAGTCTCAAACTGGACTAACATATCCTTAATAAACGTTTAAGTTGATCTTAGCCTCAAATACGGCTAACGTATCCTTAAACCCTCAAACAGACTTTAGTCCCAAATTGGACTATAGATCTCCCAACCAACTTTGGTTCAAGGGTACATCTCTGAACTCCTCTGACATCTGTCATTGTAATCCTTCAACGTCGTCAGAGAGGTGATGGGTCCCGACGGCCATACATTCAATGGACCACTATGTCCCTAAACTGGAACAATAGAGCCCCTAAACGCTCTTTTGTTGGATCTAAACGATCCCGTTTGAGTTGATCTTAGCCTCAAATATGGCAACGTATCCTCAAACTAAAACCCCAAACCAAAATCTAAGAAAATACGGATTTGGACTAATCCACGTCCTACGGGCGACGACATAAATTAGTCTCCGTATACAATCCACGGGCAACTACAAATAAAACAAACACCCACGACACGAAGTGAAATTCTGGAGAAGGAGAAAGTTGTTACCGCGATGCGGTAGCGTAATTAACTGCAGGGGCTTGCGCCTGCAGGGAAGAGCGTCCCCACAATCAAAAACCCCTCGAGCGAGGGGGAATCTGACGAAGTCTGCTACATCGGCCGCATCCGTCTAAACCTCCGATACACGGTGCCATAAATCAACTTGGCATCTTCGGAGAGGTGGACGGATAAAACCAAATAGCATCTGCCCCGAATCTCAGGCAAGACGCCCATGTCTTGGCCGCCATTCGGAGGGGAACAGTTACCAATAACTTCAAAACCTAATTCAGGACTTCAATTTCTTTTATAATTGTTCTGACTCAGACCGAGTCTCATTATAAATAATCTAACTTGAATATGATTCAATTACAATCTACAATATTACAGTTCAACATTAATCCATTAATCCATATAATCAATCAGATCAAACTATTCAATCTATATTGACCAAACCGAACCATGGATATACTTCCATTTACATGATTCTCCAGTTACATCCATGATTCTCCAGTTACATACATTTACTGATATCATTGTTTCGGCAAGTCATCCAATTATACAATCTATATTACAAGACAATACAAGTTGCAATACAACACAAACAATCCAATCAAGATATCGCGGGGTTTAAGGGGTAGATTGGTACGGAAGGTGTTAGAAGTGGCACGAGACTGCAACCATCAGACACCTAACCTATATTCCGTTGTTGTTGTACCGTGGCATAACGGTTCCTTGAGTTCTTGATACTTTAGTCTCCGGGGCAAGTGAGACTCCTCTCGTATACACTGGCATTCTTCTGTACCAAGCTACAAACAACAGCGTTAACATTAAATACAACATTATAACAATATAATACAACTTTAAAAGTTACTCTCTCTCTCTCTCTATCTACTCTACTTCTTCCCTATCTTTGGGACTTACCGAGCGATTGTTAGCTGACAACATTCCTTTTCTTTCTTCTTTGGAATGTTGTCGATGATCTGGACACTCAGGAGATCGAGCCTACCAGCGAGGACTTGGACCAGCTTGCATACGATCCAGAGCTCTAGCTATATTGTACACTTTTATTTCAGTACTTTTCTTTTTTGTTATGCCACTGTTTAGGCATTGCTTTCATCGGATGTATTTACTTTCCATGCATTGTACAAAAGAATGTGAATAAATAAAGTTGTTGTTTTATTATATCTTGTCTCTTGTACATTTACATTTATATTGCTTAGATACGTTTAGCTTATTTACTTCAGAGTAAATACGTAGCGGCCTCGTCGCGTCCTCTGCCCGTATACTGAGAAGCGGGACGTGACACTAAGGATTGATCGGGCAGGGGAGCTGCTCGGTGGCCTCTTGGTGAGGGCTTCGATCCTTAGCGTAGGTAGGTAAGAAGTTACCCACTAAGGATGGACCGAGCAGGAAAGCTGCTCGGTGGCCTCTTGGTGAGGGCTTCGATCCTTAGCGTAGGTGGGTAAGAAGTTACCCACTAAGGATGGACCAAGCAGGGAAGCTGCTCGGTGGCCTCTTGGTGAGGGCTATGATCCTTAGCGTAGGTGGATAAGAAGTTACCCGCTAAGGGTGGACCGAGCAGGGGAGCTGCTCGGTGGCCTCTTGGTGAGGGTTTTGATCTTTAGCGTACGTGGGTAAAAAGTTACCCGCTAAAAATGGACCGAGCAGGGAAGCTGCTCGATGGCCTCTTTGTGAGGGCTTCGATCCTTAGCGTAGGTGGGTAAGAAGTTACCCGCTAAGGATGGACCAAGCAGGGAAGCTGCTCGGTGGCCTTTTGGTGAGGGCTTCGATCCTTAGCGTAGGTGGATAAGAAGTTACCCGCTAAGGATGGACCGAGCAGGGAAGCTTCTCGGTGGCCTCTTGGTGAGGGCTTCGATCCTTAGCGTAGGTGGGTAAGAAGTTACCCGCTAAGGATGGACCGAGAAGGGAAGCTGCTCGGTGGCCTCTTGGTGGGGGCTTCGATCCTCAGCGTAGGTCGGTAAGAAGTTACCCGTTAAGGATTGACCGGGCAGGGGAGCAGCTCGGTGGCATCTTCTCTCCTTTATGGGGCCTCAGTCTGTCTCCCTTGACCGGTAAAGTCTGGGAGAGAGGCCGTCGCAGACAACACATGACAGAAACGCATGGGAAAGGCATGACGTTCCGTAGCGTGCGTCGTTCTAACTTCCATTGACCGCTTGAGGGCATGGTCGCCACGTGGCAGCCCTGTATTGGGAATTTCGAAAAGATCCCGTGATTCGCGCTGCTGCGCTGCAAACTTCGGCCTTTAGGGATTCTGTTGGGGCTATAAATAGCGAAGGCATGTTGGTTTCTTTTAGCCTTGTATTTTTGAAAATGGCAGGACGTCCGTGTGTGCTCATCAGCGAGATGATTTCCCAGGACGATGTGTACCTCTACAAACTCGACCGGTCCGAACAGACCTACGAGGCGGTGATAGACCGTGTGGAGGCCCACTTTGGACAACTTCTTCCCCGGCGATATCCACTCCTCCAGGTGCTTATTTATATGATTTAGAGGAGGCCCCCGGGTCTGCACAACGCCTTGTCTCTGCAGTTAAGGGATGAGGCGATCGAGAAGTTGCACTCGCTTTACTATCTCGGACTGATCTCGAAGTGCAGGCAGGATCGATCAATAGGCCTTCTTCTGGAGTGTTTCCACAAGAGGCTGATTGTTGATTTTTGTCCGGTGGGTGGCGCTTCAGAGGCAGTCGTGGAAGCTAGGGCTCGGCTGACGGATATTTCATCGGAGTACCATCAACAATGCTTCCTCCATCCCCGGTCTCCCTTGTTGTAATTTTTATCATAGTTTTTGTGTAAGGCTCAGGAGCCCATTGTTGGGGTAAAAATTTACACCCCGGTCGACAAAGTCAAAATCCAAGTCAACCCCAAGCCAAGTGGGCCCAAGCCCAGATCCAGTAGGCCCATGCCCGAGTCGAGCCCGAAAATGAAGAGGCCGGCCTCCCCCCACGCCAAGATAAAAATTTTGTAATAAACAATTTTGTTGTATTTCTTTTATTTTATTTTATGGATAAATGTAAGAAAAATAGGCATAAAACCAAATTTTTGTAAAGCCCATGACTTATGTGCAAAAAGAAATGGCACATGAGCCATGTGATAGGCAAAATGCCATTTTGTGAAGCCCAAGGGCCTATGTGTAAAGTGTATGGCCTATAAAGGCAAAAATAATGAAAAAATCACAACAACTTTTCTCTCTCTCTCAAAATTTTTCAGATCTGAGATCTTTTCTCCTTCTTCAAGGTTCCAAAACCTTCTTTTTTCTCTTGAATTAAATCAAGAGTTTTACTCTTCTTTTTATAAAACAGATTAGTTTTTCACCACAAAACCCATAAAGAGGAACTCAGATCTTCCATTAGATCTCAAAAAGAAGAGATTTTTTAAAAATCCCATATCTCTTGATCTTCAAGATCCAGCTAACAGAGGAGGAAGAAGAAGAACATCTTTCACTAAACCAAAAAAAAAACACACACTCAGGAGTCCAACTCCTCTCTGATTTCTCTTCCGAGAAATTTTTTTAGTTCTCACCGGCGCTCAAGCGCAGAGCGCCCGCGTGTCGACACGTGGCACGCTTGCGCTCAAGCGCTCAGCGCTCGAGCGCAAAGCGCCCACGTGCCGACACGTGGCGCGCTTGCGCTCAAGCGCAAGCGCTCGAGCGCAAGTCGCCCCGGTGCCGACACGTGGCGCGCTTGCGCTCAAGCGCAAGCGCTCGAGCGCAAGTCGCCCCGGTGCCGACACGTGGCGCGCTTGCGCTCAAGCACAAGCGCTCGAGTGCAAGTCGTCCCCGTGCCGACACGTGGCGCACTTGCGCTCAAGCGTCAGGCGCTGAAGCGCAAAACGCTCACGTGCCGACAAGTGGCACGCTTGCACTCAAACGCCCAGCGCTCAAGCGCAGAACGCCCACGTGCCAACACGTGACACTCTAGCGCCTGAGCGCACAGCACCTAGGCGCACAGCGCCCAAGGTGCTGCCCCCACGCATCCTTTGGATCTCTTTTCCCCTTTTTATATATATACATGTATATCTATACATATGTATACATATGTACATACATACATACTCCACGACACTGTCCCTGTTAGAAAAAAAATTCTAACGGGGGCTGCCCCGCACCCCGCAAGGGGGCTGCTAGCCCCTTTGACCCCCAGCCCGCTATCCGGGTAGCGGGACCCCCGTAAAAACTCTGCGTGGCTCCCGATATATTTAAACCCCCCTCCAAAACAAAACACACGTACACTGCACATTGAGTTCGCATGACCAGTTTAACCCGTTAATCGGAGGTTCCTTCGCCCTAAAGGCGGGGGGTAATTAACGGCAGCTTAGTCCGCGGCTGCCGGAGATTCGGATTCCCATAATCATTAAACCTCGGCCTACCCTAAGCAGGGGGGATCTGTAGTACGCCTGACAAGCGCGCGCATATTCCCATCTCAATGGGGTGACGAAAAACACCCTACAGATTCTGGCACGCCCGGTGGGACCCTTCTCTCCTCCCATATTTCGGGTTAAACGTTCATGCGAACTTAATCAATATACATATCGATTGCCTATACTGAAATGATGTTTTCTTTTCGTGCAGTAATCAACTTTCAACGACAATGTCTCCCAAGACGAATTCAACTTCCAAAGCGACCCCGATTCCGTACGTGGTCAAGATCAACGCTCGTGTGGTTCTCCCCGCAAGTCTCAATCGACAGTGGGAGGAACCGCCCCACCAGTTTGGCTCCGTCATCATCTACCCTGCCGGAAGCACTCATCTGGCGGAGATCCCGGCGGAACAGGTGGCCAAGCCGGTCTCAAGGGGTAAGAGGCCGAATGTCGTGATCGCCAAGGCACCACAACCGAAAATTAAGACGGTATCTGAACGATTCTCTGGTGCTCCAGCGGGGGGCAAGAACTTCGGTACAAAGGGCAACATCAAATGTTGCGGACGAGCTCAGGCGATGACTCTAACAAATGCACAATCGAGCGTATCTCCAAGGCCCTCCATCGACCGGTCTGCGGCGTCTTCCCAAAGAGCCAAAGTCTGCCAGGTGCTGTTCATAACATAATATTGCATTTTGTATTCCCCATTCTTATGCATTTTACAATGAAAACAGGTGCTTTTGACCCATGTCTGCTACATGTTACAGGTTACAGGTTCTTGGAACGAAAACAGTGAAAAAGACAAAAGACGACACAAAAAGAGACTTTTGACCAACAAATAGGAGGATCTTAGTCAAGCCTAAAAACGAAGAATAGTTCTCAATCAATAGGCAACTCAAGGTCCAAATTGTCATGGCAAACGGTTAAAGGATCGGTACAAGTGTTCACTGAAGTTCTGGAATCACTGCAGAAGCCCAAATGGAAAAAGAACTAAAGAAATGAAAAGCCCAGAAGAACCTGAAGAAGCCCAGAAGAAATCATCACATGATCACACCAAAGGGCCGCGGAACCGCGGCCCAAGCACGCCCATGCCGCGGTTCCGCGGCTGTTTGAAGCCCTAATGCGCAGGAAATTTTGCCATAATTCTTTGGCGGCTGTGGAAAGATTTTCTAGGGGTATATTTGTAATTGTAGACATGCGGTGCAATTGTAAACCTAGGGTTTCTATGTCCTATAAATAGAACTCAAGACCTTGTATTTTCTTATGCCTCTACTTATGAATAAAATTCTGTTTTCTTGAAGTTAGAGCGCATCAAAAGTAAGTAGGTTATTTTCCTTGCAGTAGTTGTAGTTTTTCATATCTGCTCTTATTTTCTCGTCTTAGTTTAATTTAGTTTAGCTTTTATTAACTTGCAATCGATGTTTTCTCTCTTTAATAAACTCTTGTCTTTTTTCATCCCCTCAATGAGCGAGTAGTTTCCTCGCTTTTTAGGGTTAGGAATAGGGAAGGATTTGAGAGACGAAGATCTCTCATCTCTTTTCGTTGCTAAACTTTTATGAACATTAGAACTCCATGCATACCTTTTTATTCCGCTCTCTACGGCACTTTTACCCTCAAGGTAACGGTGATTCCGTAGTCTAAAGGTCCGGATTTTAAGGTTTTCCATGGAGGTTAGGGTAAAGATTAAGAAAGGAAGGACAAGGATCTAGAGGAAGAATCAATCTTCCCAATCATCCTAATCCCCTTTGTTAAGATTTACCATAACACTAATATGATACATTTAATTAATGGCAATGGAAAGAGATGTAGATCTTTGTTTACCAAATTTTCCCTAGACCTAATCCTAGCAAGTTTCTAATCCTAGTCTCATACAACTTCAATTTTTAGGTTTAATTATAAATCCAAACACCATTTGGAATTAACTCGTAAGAACTTGAAGGAGATTTACAAATCCCTGTGGACCGACCCGTATTCACCGGCTAGCTTCAAGCGACGCCGTTCTTGATTGCGGTAAATATTTTTGATCGACAAAGACTCTCTTAATCAAATGGCGCCGTTGCCGGGGATGGCGTAAAAATTTTCTTTTTGTAATTTCGGGTTAATATAAAATCTAAAAAATCATAAAAATCTGAAAAATTCCAAAATTAAAAATTTTTATCATCTTTTATTGTTTGAAGGGTTTTCTTTATGGATCTTTGCAGGACTGACGGATCTGAAACAATACAGAAGGAGAATCAGGAAAAGGTACATCAGAACAGAGGTATATTGCTACAGAAGAGCCGTACAAATTTTTTCAGAGCACGATCCTTCATATTCACCGCGGAACTGCGGCCTAGCGGTGTCATCTGTGGCGGAAACGCGGTCGTCTGGAGTCTTCTTTGCGCGAAATTTGCTCGGTTTGCTTCCTCATTCTCCCCTCTACAAATCCCCATATATCTTTTGCCAAATCTTCTGCAGGATTCTTTGCGCTAAAAATCTTCTTCCCCTTCCAATAATTGATTTTCTGCAGGATTCTTTGCGCCGCGCTAAAAAGCAAATTGATTGCAAGTGATTTACTGCTTTGCATACTTTAATCTGACTTTAAGGGGCTATTGACCAATTCAGATTGGGTGGGGATTTCATCACCCTTCCCAGGACCCCAGAAATCACTTAAAGCATTTGCATTGACCACTTTTAATTTAAAAAAAATATTAGACTCAGCCCTAAGGACCTCGAGCTCAATAGGACAGAGGAATAGTATAGGCATCGGCCGTTTATCCTAACCGACATTGCGGTGTCTAGGCTAGTGGTTTTTAATTAGGCCCACTGTCGTGGTAGTTCCTTCCCACTTACCTGGCCGTACTTGTCCGTGAAGAGGCGGTTTGAGGTCCTATCTCTAGCCCTTTGGAACAGTTAGGAGCTGTCTAGCTGACCTAGGTGACCCTAGATTTAGGCCTGATTGTGCATGTGTGGTTAATTGCATTTGTGTCACTAGTCTCTTTTCAAGATCTTTTTGCAAAAGCTCACTTAAAAAGAAAAAGGAAAATCGTTTCAAAACTTGCAATTTGTCGCTAAAGAATCTTTGCACTCACTTACACCACTTCTTCTCATTGACATTTTCTTACCTTCACATTCTGTCTTTCATCTTTCGACTACACTAACCCTTTTAGTGTATGTCCGGTTGGACTAGGGACCCTAGCGCCCGATTAGTCCGTGTTTCGTTGGTACCGACCGACGAACCTTTCGACTCTGAAGTCGAAATCTTGTCCACTTCTTCACTTTCACCATCACATTCTTTCGAAGGTATGTCGGGATACGATCCTAACAACACCTTACCGACGGGAAGGATTCCACCTCCGTTAGGTGCGAATAACCCGAATCTTCCGCCTGTCGAAGCGCCCGCACGAGTCGCGCTCCAGGATCTTTTCTACCCCGTCCGCACCGCCCTTCCCACTTGTCTTTCCCTCCCACCGGCTAATGGGGACAATTTTGAGATCAAACCCCACTTCATCAATATGCTGCCTAAGTTTCATGGTTTGGAATCCGAAGATGCATATATCTTTATCAACAAATTCCAAAACGTTTGCGCCATGATGAAAACTACCCAATTAAGTGATGACGCTATAAGGCTAAGGGTCATTCCTTTCACCTTATGTGACCTAGCCGAGAAGTGGCTATACATCACCGCATCACACTCAATTAGAAATTGGGACGAGTTTGTGAAAGCTTTTCTTAAAAAGTTCTATCCTCATCACAAAACTGCTAAAATCCATAATGAAATTATACAATTTTCACAGCTTCCTGCCGAACCATTTTGGAAATGTTTTGAAAGATTCAAAGACCTTCTCGTTCAATGCCCTCACCATGGAATCGAAAGATGGCAACTTTGCCAAACATTATATGAGGGATTGAACCCGGCAATGAAGCAGTTGCTAGAAACCATTAGTCAAGGTCACTTTCTGTCCAAATCTAGTGAGGAAGCGTGGCAGTTTCTTGAGGATCTTAGTGAACAAACAATTCAATGGGAGAGCACCAAGACCATATCATCATCTTCTTCTATTGGTCAACCTAGGGCAGGCATACATCAAGTAGAGATGTCAATTGCTATGAAGGCCGAGATGGCCGCTCTTACGAAAAAACTAGAAGCGCTTGAGACCAAAATCTCAGCACCTTCTCCTGCCCCTATTGTGCCTCCACGAACTGTTTGTGCTTGTTGTTTGGATCCATCACATCTCACTGAAGAGTGTCCTTACACTGCTTCCACTCAAGGACAAGATCAAGTCAATGCTGCCTTTCAGCAACGACAAAGAAATGATCCATACTCTTCAACATACAATCCGGGTTGGAAAAGCCACCCTAATTTCGCTTGGAACCAAAATCAACAATCCCAAGGAAACAATAATTTTCAAAGAGCTCCTCCTCCACAACAACAAGCACCTCCACAAGCTCAATTTCAGCAACCTCTCCAACAGCAACCTTACCCTAATCAGATGAACAATTTTGTGCCCAACAATTTTGTTCCCCCTCAAAATGCTGTTAGCTCGCTCGAGAGAAGTCTAGAAGCATTCCTAAAGCAATCCGCACAGTCCATAGCTAGGATAGAGACTTCTGTTCAATCTTTAGTGCAAAACAGTGCCTCACACGATCAAAGCATCAAAGCTATTGAGGCACAAATTGCACAACTCAACGCAGCATTGAAAGAGCGAGAGAAAGGAAAACTTCCGTCTCAACCACTCCCAAATCCTGGTCACGCACATGTTGCACATGAACAGCAGAATCATAACGTGAATGCTGTGACCACGTTGAGATCCGGAAAAGTGCTGCAAAACAATGTGGGTATTCACCGTGACACCTCTACCGGTGGTCCTTCATCTTCTTCTTCTTCTTCGTTAGAGCCTATTCTCCATCCTTCACATGGCTCTACTTCTTCTAGCTCGAACGGACCCTCTCCTTACAACACGAACACATCTACACGGGGTTCCGTTCCAACTCAACAATCTGATCCGCAAAAATTGGACTCAACAACTTTTCAAAATGTTCCTTTTCCAAATCGGTTGAGATCCAATAAACCAACTCCACAGATGGAGAAGATTGTAGAGTTGTTCAAACAGGTTAGCATAAATATCCCTCTTTTGGATGCAATCCAACAAGTTCCTTCATATGCTAAAATCTTAAAGGACTTATGCACCAAAAAGAGGAAGTCACAAGTACCAAAGAAAGTTTTCGTGGCTAGTGCTGTTAGTGATGCTTTTGTCAATTCGTTACCCCCAAAGCACAAGGACCCCGGCTGTCCTACTATTTCGATCACAATTGGGAACAAGACCATCAATAGAGCACTATTAGATCTTGGTGCTAGTGTCAATTTGCTACCCTATTCGGTGTACGAACAATTAGGCGTTGGAGAGCTCAAGCCCACTCATTGTACTCTCCAAATGGCCGACCGATCAATCACCCATCCTAGGGGAGAGTTGGAGGATGTGTTAATTAGAGTAGGGGATTTCATTTTCCCCGTTGACTTTATTGTTATGGATACACAGCCTGTCGCTAACCCCCGTAATCAAATTCCGGTGATACTTGGTCGACCATTCCTCGCAACTTCTAACGCAGTAATCAACTGTCGTAACGGTTCAATGAATCTATCTTTTGGCAAGATGACAGTTGAACTTAACATTTTCAAGTTAGGAAGTCAGCCTTGCGAGCCTAATTCTAGCGTACTTGATGTGTGCTCGATCGATGAGATCGCGGAGGAGGACTGTGAGTTCGAGAATTTCATGTTTGATCACAGTAATATTGACGCCACTAGTGCGTTCCTCCTAGAATCCGACACAGCTTTCACGACGGACAAAGATTATGAGTGTTTCACCTTTGTTGATGATCTTGAATACTCTCCACCCGAGTTTGAGTCTTTTGCTTTTTCGGATGAGTTAGTTGAACCATCCGACTCGGTAGTGTACACTCAATTTGAACCATCTAAAGAATCCTTCGAGTTTAAAACAGTTACTCCATTGTTACCATCTATTGTTTTACCACCCAAACTCGAACTAAAGCTTTTGCCGTCACACCTAAAATATGCTTATCTAGGTGAAAATGAGACCTTACCAGTTATCATATCAGCCTCTCTAGCTCTTGAGCAAGAGAAAGCTCTTTTAACGGTCTTATACAATAATCGGCAAGCTTCGGCTGGTCTATGGCGGACATCAAGGGGATTAGTCCCCTCATAGTCGAACATCATATACACTTGATGGATGATGCCAAGCCGGCAAGGGATCCACAAAGACGCCTCAACCCCGTCATGAATGAGGCGGTCAAGAAGGAGATTGTTAAGTGTCTTGATAGCGGTATTATTTACCCTATCTCGGATAGCCAATGGGTTAGCCCCATTCATGTCGTGCCAAAGAAATCGGGCATCACGGTCATCACCAATGAGGCAAATGAGTTAATTCCCACTCGCACCCAAACTGGGTGGCGAGTTTGCATCGACTACCGGAAACTTAACGCCGCGACAAGGAAGGACCACTTTCTTTTACCATTCATTGACCAAATGCTAGAACGATTGGCGGGGCACGAATTCTACTGCTTTTTAGATGGCTATTCCGGTTATAATCAAGTCCCCATAGCCAAAGAGGATCAAGACAAGACTACATTTACTTGTCCCTTTGGCACTTTTGCATATCGTCGCATGCCCTTTGGGTTATGCAATGCACTCGCCACATTTCAGCGGTGTATGATGGGGATCTTTTCGGACATGGTGGAGAAGTTTTTGGAAATCTTTATGGATGATTTCTCCATTTTTGGTGACTCCTTCGATGAGTGTTTACGACATCTTGACGCAGTTCTCACCCGCTGTAGGGAGAAGAACCTAACTTTGAATTGGGAGAAATGCCACTTTATGGTACGAGAAGGCATTGTCTTAGGACATGTGATCTCGCAAAACGGCATAGAGGTTGATAGAGCTAAAATCGAAGTCATTTCTAATCTTCCTCCTCCTAAATGCGTCAAAGATATCCGAGCTTTCCTTGGCCATGCCAGTTTCTATAGACGGTTCATCAAGGACTTTAGCAAGATTGCTAGACCCTTGACTCTCTTGTTAGCCATGGACACTACTTTTGTTTTCGACTCAACTTGTATGAAAGCGTTCGAGTCTTTGAAACACTCACTCATTTCTGCGCCCATCCTTTCATCTCCAGACTGGACGCACCCTTTTGAAATTATGTGCGATGTATCAGATTTTGCCATTGGTGCTGTTCTTGGACAGCACATTAACAAGTTGCCGCATGTAATTTACTACGCTAGCCGAATATTAAATGAGGCCCAATTAAACTACACAACAACAGAAAAAGAGTTTTTAGCGGTTGTGTTTGCACTTGAAAAATTTCGGCCTTATTTAATCGGCTCTCCAGTTATAGTGTACACGGATCACTCAGCTCTTCGCCACCTTTTTGCGAAGAAGGATGCTAAGTCTAGGCTAATACGTTGGATCCTTTTGCTGCAAGAATTTGACCTTGTTATAAGGGACAAAAAGGGATGTGAAAACGTAGTGTCCGATCACCTTTCACGACTTCCTTCTTCGCCTACACTTGAACTTTCTATCACTGATGTTTTCCCCGATGAGCAACTCTTGACCGTTTCTTGCGAACCATGGTTCGCCGATATTGTAAACTACTTAGCCACCGGCTTGATACCTAACGATTGGTCGAAACAAGATAAACTTCGATTTTTGTCCCAAGTAAAGCATTTTTACTGGGATGAACCTTATCTTTTTAAATACTGTTCCGACCAAATCATTCGTCGGTGTGTACCTGAAACTGAGGTTAAGAGTGTGCTGTCTTTTTGCCACGATCAAGCATGTGGCGGGCACTTTGGCCCAAAGAAGACAGCCGAGAAAGTATTGCAGTGTGGTTTCTATTGGCCACGGCTCTTCAAAAATGCATTCGAAAACTGCAAAACTTGCTCCCGGTGCCAACACTTGGGCCGGATATCGCGGAGAAACGAAATGCCGCTCCAACCAATTTTGGTTGTAGACATTTTTAATGTTTGGGGTATAGACTTCATGGGACCATTTCCTAACTCTTTTGGAAATGTGTATATTCTATTGGCTGTTGACTATGTTTCAAAGAGGGTCGAGGCTATACCAAGTCGAACGAATGACAACAAGGTTGTCGTTCGATTTCTAAAAGAACACATCTTTTCTCGATTTGGGCACCCTCGTGTGATAATAAGTGATAATGGTTCTCACTTTTGCAATAGGACTTTTGAGTCCTTAATACGCAAATACTCTATCACCCATAAGCTGTCAACACCATACCATCCCCAAACATGTGGGCAAGCCGAGATCTCGAATCGACAAATTAAGCAAATCTTGGAGAAAACGGTTTCTAAAAACCGTAAAGATTGGTCACTAAAACTGATAGATGCACTATGGGCTTTCCGTACTGCATATAAGACCGATCTTGGTATGTCTCCATACCGGCTTGTGTACGGGAAGGCTTGCCACCTCCCAGTGGAGATCGAGCATAAAGCATTCTGGGCTATCAAAGAGCTGAATTTGTCTTTAGGAGATGCGGGCAGCAACAGAAAGCTGCAATTGAATGAGTTGGAGGAGTTGAGGGATGAGGCATATGATAATGCCATAACTGCTAAAAACCGAGCCAAGGTGTTCCACGATAAACACCTTTTGCGAAAAACTTTTGAACCTGGTCAACAGGTTCTACTTTATGACACTCGGTTACATTTTCATCCCGGGAAGCTCCGTTCTAGGTGGAGAGGACCTTTTGTAGTCCGCACCGTTTATCCGCACGGTGCGGTTGATCTTGAGAATCCAGAAGACGGTACTTTATTCAAAGTAAATGGACATCGTTTGAAACCGTTCTTCTCAGCGGACCATTCGGAGGAGCTCCTGCTTTTACAGGAGCCGATCTACACTGAGTAATTTTCCTCCACTTTCACCCCCAAATGTCATTTTTTCCAAAACAGTATTTCAAATAAGTTTGGGGGTGTGTATATAATTTGTAAATATATATTTCCAAAATACCATAAAAAATGAAAAAAAAATTTAAAAAATAAATTTTTTTTTTAGACCTAATTGCAAATTTGCAGATTAATAGCTGAATTTACAAATAAAACCCTCGCTTTAGAGGGTGTTTTTTGCAAATCACCTCTTCCCCCCTATTTAAAGGTACCCGACCCCCCTGTCATTTTACCCTAAATTCTTTCCTCTTCACAAAACCCTAGCCGCCACCCCCTACCCTCTCAAGAAAAATCTCGCCGCAACTCCACCAGAGAGCCGCGCAACCGCCGCATCCGCCGCCTCCCACCGCTGATCCGCCGCCGTCTCGAATCTTCACCCCCTGAAATTTTCAGGGGAGGTATATCTTCCTGTTTCCTCTCTGTTACTGCATATACTTTCACTGTAGACATCTAAAATGGCACATAAAATACAGTATGAACGGGATTTTTCCCCTGTTTTCGCACACGAGATTTACGGTACATATTTCCCACACGAAATCTGTTAGTTGTATGTATGCCCTAGAGGCCATTACTGTACATAGGATGTATATTGTAGTGGATGCTGGGACATATATAGGGAGGACTTTCTTGCTCGACATGATAGTATGCTATCTGGTTGCTCTTTACCTTAACGTGTATACTGATTGTCTCTCTGTTACATGTTGGTAAAGCCCTTAGGATGTGTACTTGACTACCTGGACTGTGATGCGGATCATACTAGTGGGGACATGGTAGTCCATAAGTACATCCTTCAAAGTCCCTAGTCGTGGGTGTATCGAGACGGGGCATCGATATACCAGAGTAGACTAGCGTATACCTTCTCGACCCATACAGATGGGCGATGGATGATCCCATATCCATTGGTGTTTGACATCGGAGATGATATACGGGTGCTCAGTAGAGACTGGGTACACTGGACGGACTCGCCGAGAACTCCCAGATGGTATTATACCTCACGTCAGATGGCAGTTCTCTGGTGACACTGGTACAGAGTAGTCTGTTGACCCGAGATCGTCATAGAGTCTTGTGTGGTTCCCACTGTGCTTTGATTTCCATCTTACCACGTCCAAGAGGGCGTGCAAAACGGTGGTTTTTGGGTACAGTCCCGAGTCACATGGAGGCAATGAGCGATAGGAGGGGATTCGTCTCTCCCGGTATAGGGAGTTGATGTTGTGCTGTGTTCGATTGGCTATAACAGGAAATCCCTGGCCAGGGTTGCTGAGATTTACTGGTAAGTGTTACCAGTATTTTCTCGAACAGTTATAGACCTCATATCGACACGACTTATCGAGCTATTGGGGTCTGACGTTTACCACCCCTAGGCGAGATATGCGACATATCAGACGATCAGACCGGACTGTACGGTAGTGTTACTAGTCGGATTCACTGGAGTGTGAGCGGGCTTGCTCGTCGATCTTCAGATCGCTCAATACCCGGGTGGCCGTTACGTTTAGCAGACCGCTTGCGGCTTGTGGATGTTTGATATGATCATCATCCGCTGCCGGCGTATTGACGAGTCTTTAGAGTCCTACACAGAGGTTTTCTGGCTCAAGCGAAACGAAATAGGAGCGCATATGAGATATGTGCGGGACCGAGAATAATGCGTGTATGTGATACCGTATTCTATTCTCGCGATGAATGTATCGAATGGTTGTATGCGATATAACCTAGTTATCGAATCAAGTATTGATTCGATAAACCGATACATTGAATACTAGTCGGTTGTGTGCGACATGACCGGATCATTGAATCAAGTGTTGATTTAATGATTTAATGCATAATTATATATTTGATATATTACTTTGCGTTAACTAGTATTGGTTCACTTTATATGGATTTTCTCACTTGTATTGTGCACATTGTATATGTGATATACATTTGTACATTTGCTTGTATCATGTTTGATGATGCATGATTGTTTAAGTGTATGTTAAGAATAAACCATGGTTATTTATATGATTAGGGTTTTATTTCCTTTTCTTATTTATTTATCTATTTATTCATTTTGGAAATAATTAGAAAAGGCATAAAGAGAAAATGGTGGCTAATTTTGTTTCATATTGAAGCTTCTTGAAGACTTTGACCTAGTGACCATTTTGTTCTTATCCTTAACCCTAACCATTCCATTAACCATGGTCTTTTCTCTACACTTAACTAAGGTTGAATGTATGATAAGTATTGATTTACTTTTTCTTTTTAATTAATCTTATCATATAAGCTTCTTCTTCTTCTTCCTTGACTTCAAGAAGAAAAGCTTCACCTCCATCAATGGTGATTGATGCATATGAGTGAGAAATCCGATTCTAAAGTCTACCCACTTCCTATTTCTTCATCCTCTACCTCTTGCCAAGTAGTAGAGTGTGTTTACTTCACAAGTTTCATGACTTGGTGAAGTTGTGAGCTTGATCTAGCGATGCCTCGACGTAGATCATCTTCGGCATGGACATCGACGACCTAGCTTGCCCATTCTCCGACGAAGCCGACTCTAGAGCCCGGATTTGATTTGGACAGCGGAGACGACCTCGTTGCGGAGCCGTGGAGGTGGAGGACCGGATCTACAAAGGTTGTATTTCCGTTAAACCATTAGTTAATTTGTTAACTAGTTCTTTTTCGCCTAGATTTCTAGCAAACGGTCCGTAGTCTAGGGTTTCTCGGCACCGTAAAATTTGAAAAGGGCATGTTCGATGCCTTGTGAGACCTCTTGAGGATGCCTAGGAACCCTACACTGGTATCAGAGCCTAGCTAGAGCCTTAGGCGAAGTCCAGACGGAAATTGAAGTCCGAACGAACCCGAAACCCCGAACCAATATTGCTCTCTGTCCAATTTTTAAAAACAGGGATTTTTCAGTATTAAAAATATCCAGAAAAACATGCAGGAAAATATAAGAGTAACTGTGCAATTCGTAACCATAATTCCATTAAAGCGCCGCGCTTCCGCGGCACGAGCATGGCTCGTGCGGCGGAAACGCGGCCGTTTTGTCGTTTTGTGAGACGAAGTTTACACAGTAACTCCTAGTTTCCAGTGTTGGTTTTCCTGGGTATTTTTAATATTTTTCAAGAGTTGAATTTTTCTGAGTTGATTTGGGGGTTCGGTGTTTCGATCGGGGTATCAAATTTTGTCTATTTGGCTTTCCGGATAAATTTTAGAATATGTTAAAAAGTTCGACCGGATATAAATACCCAATTTTTCCCCTGTCGGGAAATTTCCAAGTGTTGGATTTTTCCGTAGTTTAACGACGTTCTAAGTAGTGCAAGTAACGCGATGGACCCTCTAGAAGACAACAAACCTTAACTCGATTATGTGACCGTCTTGAACTGCCCTTTGAACCTTCGGGTTTGGGGCAGTACGGCGTGCCACATGTGAGGCGTTGGCTTGACCCTTCTACGGCTGGACCGTTGGTACTGAGGTACGAACTGAATGTTGTTAGA